>OX415254.1:647104-1294209 GCA_948329865.1 Linaria vulgaris | reverse complement strand
TCGCACAAAATCTCTGCCTACAGGCTACAACGAATCTGACTACAGGGGAGAGAACACAAAACAGTGAATCAATAAGCACATAAAATAGTTCCCAGACCATTAAGATTCAAAAGGCATGGGAAGATACTCTGTCATGCCGCCACTGTCACTATCTAGCAACACTTTTTTGCATATTATTAACAAACTGAATCGAAGAGAAATCGAAAGATTATTCGTGATTTGTGTTTACAGTGAGAGAGATGAGAGAGCGGCGCAAACCCTAGTATTAGCCCTCATCTCCTGAAATGAATAATGTAATTAAAAATAAAGGGGAAAGGGTATTTATATTATTACATATATCAGAATATAAAACTAATAAAATAAAGAGGAATTATATAATCTAAGACCCCCCCTCAAGAGGGGCGTGGATGTCAAGAACGCCCATCTTGGACATCATTTGTTGAAATGGTCCGAGAGACAGCGGCTTCGTAAGAATGTCTGCGAGTTGATGATCGTTGGAGATGTGGACCATTTTAAGGAGTCCGAGATTCACTTTCTCGCGTACGAAATAACAGTCGATTTGTATGTGTTTGGTTTTCTCGTGATGTACCGGATTGATGGCGATACAATAAGCGCTGCGACTGTCTGTGAACAGCAGAGGTGTTTTTGTCGGTTTGATGTGGAGATCCTGGAGAAGTTGAGTGAGCCACAAGATTTCACAAGTCGTAGTAGCCACTGCGCGATACTCAGCTTCCGTTGACGAGCGGCTGACTGTTGGCTGCTTTTTCGCCTTCCAAGAGATGAGTGAATTGCCTAGATATATTGCGTATCCAGTGACGCTACGCCGCGTGTCGGGGCATCCAGCCCAGTCACTGTCACAAAAAGATTTTAAATGAGATTCCGAATTTTTAGGATAGAACAGTCCTTTACCTGGAGCATTTTTGATGTATCGAAGGACACGATGTGCTGCTGCCATATGATAAGTGGTTGGATGTGCCATGTGTTGCGTCAAGCAATGAATACTAAAACATAAGTCAGGACGAGTAATTGTCAAATATAGTAAACGACCAACAAGACGACGATATTCAGTGGGATCAGATAAAAGAGGGTGATCATTATCACGTAATTTTGTAGATGAGTCCATAGGAGTGGAGCATGGTTTGCAACCAATGTACCCTGACTCTGTTAAGATGTCAAGGGCGTATTTTCTTTGGCATAATGAAATGCCTTTAGAACTTCTAGCTATTTCTATGCCTAATATATACTTTAAACAACCCAAATCTTTAATAGTAAATTTAGCATCCAAGTGTGCCTTCAAAGTTTCAATAGCATGTAAATCATTTCCAGCCAATATTATGTCATCAACGTAAACACATAGAGCAGTAAAAGACTGGCCAGATACTTTGACAAATAAGGAACAATCAGAAATGGTTTGGACAAAGCCACAAGAGGTGAGGCAAGTGGTCAACTTGGTGTACCACTGCCTCGAGGCTTGCTTCAAACCGTACAGACTCTTTTTCAATAAACACACCCGATTATCCGATTGTTTGCAGTAACCGGGTGGGGGTTTCATGTATATTTTCTCATCAAGATCACCATGCAGAAAAGCGTTATTAACGTCAAGTTGATGCAAATACCAGTTATTAGAAGCAGCTAGGGCAAGTAAGACTCTCACAGTAGTAAGTTTGGCAACAAGAGAAAAAGTATCGAAATAATCTAAACCTTCCTCTTGAGTGTAACCTTTCGCAACTAGTCTAGCTTTAAAACGTTCAATTGAACCATCTGCTTTTTGTTTGACCTTAAAAACCCATTTACAACCTATGACATGTTGGTTGGCAGGTAATTCAGTTAGTTCCCAAGTGTTGGTGGATTCTAAGGCATCTAACTCTTTTCTCATAGCAATCTGCCACTCTTTAATTTTGTTGGCTTGAGTGAAGGTTTTTGGTTCAGTTATCTTAGAGAGAGCAACAGTAAATGCTTTATGGCAAACACCAAGTTGAGCAGTAGACAGATAAGACTCAATAGGATACTTAACTTTATCAAGTTTGGTGTCAACACAGTTAGACTTGTGAATAGATGCTGGTAAGTCATAATCATATACTTTCAAGTAGGCAGGAGGAGCATGATGTCTATTAGATTTCCTAACAACAGGTAAATCAGAATTAACATGTGGCACACTGTCATGAATAGCATTATTATCAGCAATATCAGATAAGGTAGACATAGCAGGCACATCAGGCACAGTAGGCACAGCAGGTATATTATCAAATTGAGAGTTGAAAGAAGGAATATGAGATGTACTGTCAGCAGTACAATCTGCATTATTTTCTGTTGTGGAGTGAGAATAATCCATGTCAGCATGTGCTGGCAGATCTGGTGTTGGGACTTGTGAATATGCTTCTGGAGCTGAGACTGCTTCATTTGCAGGTTCTTCATTTGCAGGTGCAGCCAAGGTAGGAATCTCCTGCAAAACCACAAAGGGATCTGTACAAAATTGTGTATTCTCTTTTGGAGAATCACTTGAAGTTGGTGTTAGTGCAACAGTAGAGTTATTTTTAAGAGGAAACTGAGATTCATAAAAAATTACATTTCTGGAAATAAATACTTTGTTTGTTTCCAAATTTAACAGAATATATCCTTTAGTACCATAAGGGTATCCAATAAAATACATTTTTGAGCTCTTGGTTGAAACTTATCTCTATTTGCAGATAAAGTGGATGCAAAGCAAAGACAACCAAAAACTTTCAACATAGAATAATCTGCATGCTTATTATAAAGCATCTCAAAAGGAGTTTTGTTACCAAGAACAGAAGAAGGCAGTCTATTTATAATGAATGCTGCAGTGGATACACAGTAAGTCCAGAATTCAATATCAATATTAGACTGAAATTTCAAGGATCTAGCAATTTGCAATAAATGTTGATGCTTTCTTTCAACAAGTCCATTTTGTTGAGGAGTCTCAACACAACTAGTTTGATGAATTATACCATGCATAGCATAAAAGTCTTTCAACAAAAATTCAGTGCCATTGTCACTTCTGATCACCTTAATTTTCACAGAAAATTGAGTCTCAACAAGTTTATAAAACTTTGACAGATGATCTTTAACTTCAGACTTGTGTTTCATGAAAAAAACCCATGTGACTCTAGTAAAGTCATCAACAATAGTGAGAAAGAATCTATGACCTATATGAGAAGGAACTTTGAAAGGCCCCCAAACATCACAATGCAACAGGTCAAAAGGATTCATAGAAACAGAAGTACTAACTGGAAAAGAAAGCTTTTTCTGTTTAGCAAGGTGACAAGTATCACAAGATTCCATATTTTTTACAATTAGGACCAATAACAGAATATAAAGGAGTAAGTTTGCTGATAGAGGGATGGCCAAGTCTGAAGTGCCATAAATTGGCCTCAGAATTGGTCTTCAAAGAAACAGTAGAGTTGCATGAATGTTTGAGAAAAGCTTTTGAAAAATCCAGGACATAAAGACCATTTATCACTTTAGCAAAACCAATCGTCCTCCTGGTGACTGTGTCCTGCAGTACACACAGAGAGGAGTAGAAAAATAGGGATATGTTTGAAAACTTTGTTAATTTTGACACAGAAATCAGGTTGTGAGTAAATTGAGGGACATAAAAAGCATTTTTGAGAGTAATATCAGCATTGAACTTAACATCAGTTAAAGCAATGGCAGGGGTGACATTATTATTTGGCATATGAATGGGAACATGGATTTGTTTAGCATTTTTAAAAAAATGTGCCTCACAGATCATATGATCAGTGGCACCAGTATCTAAAATCCAGCATTTAGAACCAGGCAAATCATCACAACAAGTAAAACACTTAGCAATATAGTTACCCATATTAGTAGAGGCAGCTGCAGCATAGTGTGGAGTTGGTGATGGTCCAGAAGTGGAAGGGCCAGCCATGGTGGTTCCATTGTTCCTTGTGAATGCTAGGAACTTCTCAAATAGGGCTTGAGTGGACATTTCAGTATGAGAAGGATGATGAGGCATCTCAGAAAGTGAAGCTTCATCAGTTTGAGTGACCAAGTTGGCTGAAGTGTTGGAGTTGGGAGCCTGTCTTTTGCCAGTTGGGCCTTCCCAACCTGGTGGGTAGCCAATAACTTGGTAGCAGCGATCAACCGTGTGGCCAGAATATCCGCAGAATGTACATTTCAGCTTTTTCTTATCCCTGGGCTGGTTGGTCTTATTTGGCCGAGAGTTAGGAGCAGTATAGGCAAGAGGTTTGCTATCTTGATGGACTTTGTAACGAGTAAACATGGCAAGGGGGTCAGCAGGGGATTGTATGTTGTAAAGGGCTCTCTGATGCTCTTCTTGCATGAGCATGGAGTACAACTTTGACAGGGAGGGAATGAGGGACAACAAGAGAATCTGACTACGAATAGCCGAATAAGACTCATTTAACCCAGTGAGAAAAGTAAGAACACAGTCGTTTTGTTGAAGTGTGACCATAGTACGGTTGACATCACAAACACACAGTCCACATGAACACGCCACCACAGGGCGGTGACTCACATATTCATCCCAGATTGTACGAAACGAGTTGTAATACTGAGTAACGGTTTGGTTACCTTGACTGAGAGTAGATAACGACTTTTGGAGTTGGAAGACCCTAGATCCATCAGCGCGATCGTACCGTGTTTTGAGTTCGAGCCACAGATCCAACGCCGACTTGAAGTATAGGAGAGTATTCCGGATCTCTTTCGTTAGTGAGTTGAGGATCCATGAGAGAACGAGGTTGTTGGCCCGGATCCAACACGTACGGTCCACCGGACTAGTTTCAGGCGGGATTAAGAGAGATCCGTCAACAAATCGGATCTTGTTTTTGATCGTGAGTACCATCTCCACTGCCTTGCTCCAAGAAACATAATTTTGGCCGTTGAAGAGCTCACCGACGATTGAAGAACCGGTGAAGTCGTGGCTGCCGAGAAAGTAAACTGACAATGAATCCTCACACGGATTCTTCATAGCTGCAGTCGTGGAACCCGTCGCCGACGAAGTGTTGGCCGGAGATGTCATTATTCCACCAGATCGACAAAAGAACCAGAAAAAAGAGGAGTAACACGATTAAATCGTGTAAGAGAGAAGAAGATACAGCGGAATAAGGATCTAACTAGCGAGTGATACCATATTAACAAACTGAATCGAAGAGAAATCGAAAGATTATTCGTGATTTGTGTTTACAGTGAGAGAGATGAGAGAGCGGCGCAAACCCTAGTATTAGCCCTCATCTCCTGAAATGAATAATGTAATTAAAAATAAAGGGGAAAGGGTATTTATATTATTACATATATCAGAATATAAAACTAATAAAATAAAGAGGAATTATATAATCTAAGACATATTGCGTTATATATTGCATATGATATTAATAAACAGGTAACAGTAATAATGCACTACAGCCTCGCATATATATAATAAGCATAATAAGAGAGAATCGGATGGTCTTTATTCTCATATACAATATTCTTTGTTTTCATTGTAAAAGTTTAATGGGTGTGACTCACAGCGTGTTCCAAGGCTTCAGGAACAAAAAATGTTATTATGTCCTTTTCATGGAATCTATCTTTTAATTCTATTTTCAATGCAAGAGTCAAAATGAAACGGATGGTTGAGAAAAAACACTTTTAAAGCACATCATTTGCTTTATTTTGACCGGTTAGAAATGACAACATGAAATACAACACTAATTAATACAGCAAACATACTTACCAAAAAAAGTGACATAATAAAATTATTGTTACTCTCTGGTCTTCTTGTAGGTGAAAGATTCAATCTTTTGGGGCTCATTTTTCACCACTTCACTTGTCCCTAGAACTGGTAAATTATCTTCACTCTATACAATTTACCTACAAAATATACAAATTAAATAAGACAAAATGGAAATAAGAGTTATGACGAATTATCAAAAATGCCCGCTAACTTTTGGTTTTAATTCTAAATGCCCGTTGTTTCCCAACATGCTAAAACTGCTCTGTATTTTTTAAAATTTCTACTAAAAATGCCCGAAATGAAAAATAAGCACAAAAAAACCTATTTTGTCTGAAAAATAATGCTAAAAATGTCATGTATCTTTTAAAATTCTACCAAAAATGCCCGAATTTTAAAACGCGACTTTTTGATTCAGCAGTGCGTCTCTTTGACTCGGATGCCACGTCGGATAAAATGTCCAAATTTTTAAAATCGGACATTTTTGTTAGAAAATTTAAAATTTAACGGGCATTTTCAGCAGGTTTGGAAAAACCGGGCAGTTAGGATTAAAACCAAAAGTTATCGGACATTTTTGATAATTCGTCCTAAGAGTTACGTTCAATCAGTTGTGCACGTTTTGCCAACATAAGATGCTGTATGTAGCGTTAATGAAGTATAGGAGACAAAGCTTTGGTGAAGTATATATATGAAAGAAAGAAGACAGTAAATACCTCAAGCAGGTACAGAATTAGATAGAATAATGCAACATTGAGATCAATCGGTTACCTCAGAATTAGGTTAGAGTTTCATCATCAATTTTTTTCTTCATGTACCTTTCATCAGAAAATTTGATGGGTCCACAGTAAAAAGTTTGAAAGAGTTCCAATCACCAAAAGTCAAAGCAATATACTAAGTAATGCACTGCACATCAAACCATGATCAAGGTATAAGGTCAAATGCTTCACGTTGATTTACAAAATTTGCAAATCATATTTTAAACTATAACCAGTACTGATATTTGGTCAAATTAATATAAACCATCCACTGAGGAGTAAAAACTCCCTTTTGCGTTAATTAAGGAGTTGTTGCCCATATGTTTTTATCTTTATTTCAAGCTAGAGTCCCTTCCCCATCAGCGCTTTCATACATTTTGTATGTATCCTATTTCACAATTCCAAAGTAAATAGACATTATTAGCCAAGAAACCAGCAAAACAAAAACATAACATACGACTGGAAGGAGTAGCACCAAGTATCAAACATACCGTCCTATAAACTACTAGTGTTAAACGAAGTACCGAAAGATTAGTATCAAAGCATAATTATGAGAGTTAGAAAACTCGGCGTTGTAATTTTGATACGAAGTAATCAGAACTATTGAGAATATTTCTGTGGAACCGAATTAGAGTGGAGCTGAAACTGCAAAGAGTTAAGATTAACTATTTATTGCAGGTCATAGACTACAATTTAGTTAAACTAGACTAAAAAACCAAAACAAGTCAAAATCTAACCATCAAATATCAAAGTAAAATCATCACAAGCTTGGCCCATCCGCGAAGTTCAATATTTGGCCATACCCTATGTTTATAGGTATATGGTATTCTACTGCAGGCCATACAATAGCGCTTTTAATGATGAAAATTTGTTGGTATGGCTGAAAGTGAGATGATATTGTCATAATTATCATATCTGGAATCTCAACCTCTCAGGAGTTAGGTAATGACACAGTCCATTAAAAAAAACCAAGCACGCCATTAATAAAACTAAGCTTAACAGTAACACACAGGAAAATTCTTACGTGGGCTGAGTGTATAAGCAAGTATGCACCTTCTGGTCCACAATCAGCCACGTAGCTTATTTAACAAAAGAAAGAAAAAAAGGAAAAAAAATCAGTTCAAGCTTTCCACTTCCAATTACCTTAGCTTTCAAAAAGTAAAAGAAATAAAAAACTACTCCAATCCCAATTAACTGTATATATTGTGATTAAAAATTTAAAATATTAGAACGAGTAAAAGACAACAAAATATAAAAATTTCAGAAAACTAAATTATAGTAATTTCTCTTCAAATCCTCTTTGCAAATCTGAGTTGAGGAGAACATAATGATGATGGCCAAACCTCATCAAACTAGTTGGAATTTGAATAGAATATTGATATGAACCTTCCAAATTGAATAGCTTATTACATCATTATCTGCTATGTATTTCTATTCTTATTTTTATCTCATTTTTACATTTAAATAAAAGGATTTGGGTCAAAAGGATGAGAAATCTTGTTTGGGTTGGTCAAAATTGCTTATATGGTCATAATGTAAGATTTTGAGGAATTCTTCTTTTATTTTGCTTTGGAGAGCTACAGCTAATCGAGAATGGCTGGAATGAGCAAAAAATTGTAAGGAACTATTTTTTTTGGTTTTGATTTGGAGAGCTACAGTTAATTGGGATTGATCTGAGAGGAAACAATTCTTTCCCGGGTAAAATCCACTATGCACCATTGAAAGTTAAAATTTTTCGATTTTGCACCCCTGAAACCTATTTAATCAAGTCAACACTCTCCAATTTCGGTCTATTGTCACTTTGCACCCCTATTCCGTTTTCAGACATTGAACGTTGTCTTAGGGTTAAGAGCGTCATTTTATTGTTCACTCCCTCCAAATATGTAAATATCAGTCGAAATTCATTCATTTCCCCCAATTCCATTTCTAGGGTTTCTTTCTCGTTAACTCAATTTTCTTCTCAAATTACTAAAATCAACAATGGTGTGGTAAATCCGAGAGATGAATCGTACCGGCCCGCTCTAATGTAATGTACTGGTCTTTCTGCAATTGTTCTATAATTGCTTTTGGTCACTAGGGTTGTTCTGCAATTGTTCTATAATTGCTTTTGGTCACTAGGGCTTTTCTGCAATTGTTCTATAATTGCTTTTGGTCACTAGGGCTTTTCTGCAATTGTTCTATAATTGCTTTTGGTCACTAGGGCTTTTCTGCAATTGTTCTATAATTGCTTTTGGTCACTAGGGCTTTTCTGCAATAGTTCTATAATTGCTTTTGGTCATTAGGGCTTTTCTGCAATTGTTCTATAATTGCTTTTGGTCACTAGGGCTTTTCTGCAATTTGGTCCTATTTCATTTAATGTTTCATTTTTGCAAATGTTGTTGCTTTATAGAGCATAGACAGTCAATTGAATATGCAAAGAGACTACAATCACATTATGGAGAATTATTCAAAATGAACTAAAAATCACAATCACATTGTCATTACAGTGGTTAGCAAAAAACAAGACTACAACACCAACATCAAAGTAACAACACCAAAATTATCTTACAACACAATTCTACTACAATAACACCATCAATTCTACCATCAATTCAATTTCTGCCACAACAGCAACATCAAAGCCACAAATGAAAAAACACCTAGCACCATGCATGTGAAACTATATTGCTGTAGTTTCTTTTTAAGAATTTTTGCTTGCCGCTTATGAAGTCGAGCTTTCTCCGATCCCTAAGCATTTCCGTGAAAATATTCTTTCCCCCATTTTAGTTTCCCAGACAAAAAATTTAGTTTTCTGAGATTTTTATATTTTGTTGTTTTTTACTCGTTCTAAGATTTCAAATTTTTAATCACAATATATACAGTTAATTGGGATTGGAGTAATTTTTTATTTCTTTTATTTTTGAAAGCTACAGGTAATAGGTAATTGGACGTGGAAAGCTTGAACTGATTTTTTTTTCCTTTTTTCTTTCTTTTGTTAAATAAGCTACGTGGCTGATTGTGGATCAGAAGGTGCATACTTGCTTATACACCCAGCCCACGTAAGAATTTTCCTAACACACAAGTGTTTCGCTTGAATACGGGAACCGAAAGAAAATGAAGTTCGCGTATCATCCGTCCACATAAAGAAGAAGACATGAACAAGTGGACAGTACAACAGAATCCATGCCTTTTCCAGCCGCATTTCCTCAGTGCTAAGGCCAACTGAGCTTTTAACTATTAATTTTTTTTTATTCAAAGAAATCTAAGTCCCCAAATCTTGTTCCCAGCACCATTGAATATTACAAACAATAAAAGTGATGTTTGAGGACAATGAAAGGCCATCATCAGTCAATTCTGAACCTCCAAGCTGCTACTTAGTTCAATATCAAGAAGCTTATAAAACAAAGCCATTTCTGTTTATCGCGGGGTGGTTTATGGTGCCCATGGAGAGAGGGGGCGGCGCCGGAGGCGTCAGTCAGTCAGAGCACTTACTCATTTTATACTAGAGATGTTCTGCACTAACGTAATACCATAAAAGTGGAAGGGACTGAAGAGAAGCACTAAGAATTTTGGAATACAAATGGAAAGAGTTGAACGAATATGGACCATCCAAACTAACGCAACATTATATATTTTCATGATTACAGATTTTAATAGTTTACCATACATGCCACTTGATTATAGTTTACAAGATTATAAATACCAGGCAGGTTCGGGATCACAGCATTCTATTTCCGAGCAAAACAACAGAGACAAAGAACGTACACACCCTTACACAACCAGCACAAGAATTTTAATATTTTTTTTTCCTTCAATGGCCTACGTCCAATATATCCTTTTCCTTCTTGCACTTATTGGCAGCCTAGACACTCTATTTACAGAGGGAAGACAACCACAAGAACTGATGAAACATGGATTCAGTTTTCACAAAATAGACACAGGACTACATAATAATAATGCAAAGAAAGCCATCAACCTTGAGGGAAGCCCGAGGAGTCATAAAGATGAACAAGAGATGACTGGACAGAAACCAAATTTTCCACCAACACCAACTCAAAGCCATGAATTTAGCTCTTCAGAAGTATCTCGTTTAGAAGGCCGTGGACCCACAACACCAGGAAATAGTCCAGGAGTTGGACACCATTTTGCAGAAGAGAAAGACAATGTGCTACCAAAGGTCCAAGATTTCCCTCCAGTTACTAAGAGGGCAGATGATTTTCGACCCACAGTACCTGGCCACAGCCCCGGTGTTGGTCATTCTTTCACAAAGTTGAACGCAGGACCCAACGCTTAATTGTGTGCATGCATTTGAGAATAAATATTTCTGGCAGTTTGTAACTATTGTCAATTCTCACCTGTCATTATAGTAAATTCACTAGTTGTAGAACCAACCAGTGAAGAAGGGTGGTTTATTATCTTTAGGTTTATATGTTATAATGCAAATCCAGAACAATGTGAGAATCAATTTAATATAAAAACTGCAAAAGTATCAACTATGTACGATTGTCTTGCTTTCAAGCCCCGTCTCACTCACTGTCTCTCAACCCATGCATGCATGCATGCTAATAAGCATGACATATACGCATCTCCACGGATTACCTATCTATAACAACTCACAATTCTACAATGAATAGCAGAAAGGGTAGGGATTAGGATTCACTACAATGATAAGCATATCAACACTAATTATGCATGCACAGTCCTGAAGTAGTTCGAAATGTGAGTTTTATGCAGAATATCAACTATTAATGGCACAAACAGAAGTACGTACTACATTCGGATTGTGATTCTTATTTTCAGCCATATATTGAAGAGTTGAATCATGTGTTTAACTATGAGCTTGATGAGTAAACCTGTTACCTACACAGTATGTCTTAAGGTAGCAGATCTTAATGAGTAACAAATTTGACAAATGAGAGAAGAGACACAAGTCACATGTGAACCATAATACAAAAAGTTAACAAGTTTCTTAATGAAACAAGGTGATACTTTTGGAGACTTTGTTAAATCTCTTCTTGTAATTCAACATGAAGCTGAATGATCGCAGGCTTTTCAAAAATCTGATTTAAATCATTACATCGTACATACCACAATCTGAAACGGTTTTAAGGCTTGCACTCTAACATTTAACAAACTAATATGTGGCCCTGGATAGATTACTGTTGAATATCAACCCAAATATAGCAGTAACATGATGAAGCAAAAACTATTAGACTAAGTGATTATTGTATATAATTATAGTCCTTATTGTGCTAGACTAGAAGGAAGGTAAGATACCTAGTCTAGTCTAGCACAATAAGCAAGGTAAGATATCTAATCTAGTCTAGCACAATAAGCAAGATAAGATACCTAGTCTAGTCTAGCACAATAAGGACTATAATTATATAGAATAATCCCTTAGTCAGTTAGACTTATAAAAACAACTGATATCATAAAAAAACATCTCAAAGATCTATCAAAAATAATAACTTTTTCTCACTTTTAGCAATTCTATTAAAATGATAACTAGCTTGGTAAGTTCACTTTTCATTCAGCAATACAAGGGAAGTGACTAGTCAAACAAAAAGTGCATCCATTCTGTCAATAAGCCTTGTTAACTATCATGTTCGCATCTTGGAGATCCTACCTTTGCAAAAGTTATTGTAGTGACTAGTGACTGCACTAATAAAATAAGGAGAACCTTTAATCATTACAAAATGTTGAGTCCACAAAGAATCAAAAAAATAATTCCTATTGGGCACACACCTGACGAGATGGCATTACAAAATCTCCCAAATTTCAGCTCATATATAACACTCAAATTAACTTTTCTTTTTTATGGCACGGGATCCCGTGACAATCTATGATGCGCACTAGGTAAATCCAAGAACTATCGCAGACCTATATTACCGTGACACTCTATGATGCGCACTAGGTAAATTCAAGAATTAACGCAGATCTAGAAGACATAAAATCAAATTGCTTCGCATGTGAATCGAACTTGAGACAAAGGGAAATAATTTCACATATTTAACCAACTCGACCACCTTTGTGCGCAACTTCAACATTATTATATCATAGATCTTACACTAGTATTAAAATCTCCTGTATAAAACAACCAGCAGCCAATTCAAAACAAGTGAAAAAAGCACAAAAAAACAGAAATCTTGTTTCCAAATAGAGCAAGAAGATTCCTAACCTAGCATAAAGAAATGGAAGTAGCACTCACAATTATTATATTAAATCTTTCCGAGAAAGTAAAAGAAATTAAAGTTTATAATGTCAATTTCATACTGATATTTATATATATCTACCCGCACATGCAAGGCATTAGCTCTGAATCTTCAAATCTCACAATGTATGGTATATTTTACCTTTTTTGTTCAAACCAATTACTGTTAAAATGGAAAGGCAAAAAAAAAAAAAAAAAAGATGAAGACAGCTGAGCTAGCAATTTACCGAGCAACGATTCTTTTACAGAGTTTCCCCGCCTTTCTTTTCCCCTGCAGTTTATTACTGCACAAATATAAGATATTAATTAGAAAATTAATATTTTGAAATGGGTTTATTATGTTGTTACATAAATGCTAATGCTTAAGTTGAAATTAGAGCAATGCAAAACTAAAATGTATTTTCGTGGGCTGAATGACTAGTATATTAAAATTAAACTCGTCTAAATTTTATTTTGGTCTTATTTCGTCTAGTTACAATACACCGAGAAATCGATACAATGGACCCGACTTAACCAAAATAATACTATTTTATTACAATTAACGGACTAGCTTGATCCATAACACCTATTACATATAAAGAGGTATAAGATAACGGGAAAAAACCCCTAAATGACCAAATTGAGGAAACAGTCGAACGTGACTGTTGACACTTAAATTTTGTGTCTAATTAAATTAAGTGATGATAATTCTTAAGATGCAAGAAATACAAAATATATTTTATTTAATCTTAATATTTTGAAGGATTAAAATAAATGTATTAATTAAATCTTAAGACAAGGAAATAATTGCTCATCAAATCTCAAGACATGGAAAGTTTTCTCCTCTAAGTCTCAATCTTCAAGAGATGGAAAGAATTCTCCACCAAATCTCAACACAAGGAAAGAATTCCCCACCAAGTCTCAATATTCAAGAGATGGAAAGAATATTATTTTGTATAAATTCTTCCATATCAAGAAATTGTAGACGCGATCTCAACCGTTCATCCCATCAAGAGATTCTAATTGAGATTCACTCCACAACTATAAATAGAGGTGGTCTTGAAGAAGAAAACATACACAAATATTCACAAGTTGAAGAGGGAAAAGCTCCAAGTTTTTCGCTCCACCAAGTTCATCAATCTTCAAGGCGTTCTTCGCGGGATTCAAGGCGTTCTTCGCGAAAACCTCCATTTGATCCGGCGTCAAGCTCCAAGTCCATCAAATAACCGTTTTTGAAGATCGCACTTCTGCCGAGGAAGATCGAGCTTCAACAAATTCAACAAATTCAAGTCAAGTTCATACCGTTCTCCGACAATCTTCAAGCAAGAAAGTCCGTTTGATTCGAAAACAAGCTGCAAGGCCCTCGACAAACTGTTATTGAAGATCAAGTCCCTTTTAAAGAAGATCAAAGTCCATATATCCGAAGAACTGAAGACGAAGATCATATCGTTCTTCAACAATCTTCAACCAAATTTGAAGTCAAAAGTCCGTTCGATCCGAGATCAAGCTGCCAAGCCCTCGCATCAACGTTTGTCAAGCATCCAAGTATTTTGAAGATCAAGATTCTTCTAAAGAAGATTGACGTTCAACAAGTTCAACAAGTCAAGACGAAGATCAAATTGTTCGTCGCGAAGATCAAGTCAAATTGTTAATTCAAGATCAAGCTCAAAGCCCTTGGATTAATGTTCAACTTAAATCACGTGGAAGCGATCAAAGTCAATTCCGCCTTCAAGTCAACCAAGTTTCAAAATTAGAAAAGAATCAGAGGATTACTAGAGATTGTAACCCCATATTCATTTGAATAAATAAAAATTATTTGTACTTAAATTTTCTTGTCTTTATTTTAAAGACTTAGAATTTTTAACGCTACAGTGACAGATTCGATGCTCTTTGATTGTCGAATTGGGGGCGTTAGATACTTATGATTTTGGACTGAACTTGGGATCGTGCCAAGCTGCTTACGTATCCATTGAGGGAATCAAGCATAACGTAGTTCGTTTATCTCTTTTGATAGCATTTATTCCGATCATATCTCCTTAGTGGTTGATCGGAATCTCGATCCGCTTCTTGATTCGGGACCCTGACTCACGTAGCTTTCAGGGCATGTATGACTTTGATCTAGTTGAGCATCGAATTCACTTGGTTCAATCGATGATAGATCGAACTGGTTGTTCATCGAACGGATTGTGCATCGAATTGGTTGTGCATCGATCTGGTTGTGCACCGAACTAACTGTGCATCGAACCAGATGTGCATCGAACTGGCTGTGCATCGAACTAACTGTGCATCGAACCAGCTGTGTATCGAATCGGCTGTGCATCGAACCAACTTGGTTCGATCTTAAACCTTCTCCGTCCATCCCCCTGACTTGTGAGGAGTGAGGGAGTATATATAGACTTGATTAGAGGGGCTTAAAGGTAATTTTAGTCTTAGATCGAACTGAGGCGGTTCAATCTACTTTTCAGTATCGAATTGTGCAAATTCGATATTGACCTGCACATCTTTACTATTTTAAGCATAACTTTCTCCATTGACCTCCGAATTGCATTCTGCTTGTTGCGTTACAACCTAGACTCATGTGGCTTTCTAATGACATATTACTCAATGTCTAATTAGATGTATATATATAATGGTGACCCAAATACGGTTAAGGTAGCTTTACCTCTAAGCCTTCTCGACAAGCATCGGTTAGTTTCTCGCCATCGTGACTTCTTCTTGACATGACACATTATGTCACACCAAATTTCTTTAGAGTCTTGAATCAGCTTTTGTTCGAGTACACATGGCGCTTGAACTCAAGCTCTACATTTAATGAACTAGGTTGAGTTCTGACTAGATATAAGTGATTGGATGAATAGGTATGAAGATGTTTGCAAGAGCTTATAGTATGAGCTTCTTGACTATTTTCGAGCTTTAATTCAAGTTATTTTAACTAAATGTCGATAAGTCGCAAGGGTGGTTTAGTTGGTTAAAAATGAGAGATTTCTCTCATTGGTTCACAAGTTTGATTTCTAAATGGAGCAGCTTGATTTTATTCTTTATAGGTCTAGGACAACTAAACATGGTTAACCTAGTGTGATTTGTCGGATTGACGAAGTTTGTCGGTTGTGTTGTCAACTCGAGCATTTACCTAATGCGCAATCAATGAGTACAAGTTCGGCGTTCCCACATTATAAAGAGAAGAAATATTAAAATCCATAATGTTTGTAAATATTTTCAAATGCCACTTAAAGCATCAATTGGGTCTTTTTATGGTATTTAATTGATATGAAGTAGCATTTTCTTTCATAAAATTTATAAGTCTTACAATTACAAAAAGCACCACATTAATTAGTACTTGGCTTCTCCATCTTGTGTTTATAACTCTTTTGAAGACAAGTGCAAGTAAATGTCAGTAATGAAAACAGTACACTTGGAAAATACTTATATATATATATATATATATAGTCTCAAAAGCCCATAAACCTTTCATATGTGCACAAAGAAAGACATTTAAAGGAAAAAAAAACAGTGCAGGCTTATAAAAATGGCAGAATTGGTTAGCACAAATGAAATTAGTGGACAGTTTAATATATCAATATTTCTCTTTTAACGCTTAAACTAAAGTTTAAATAAGCAGGCGTTTTGTAAATTAGTTAAGAAAAGCGAAAGGATGTACAACAAATGTCACAACTGACGACCACTTGTTAATCTAAAAGTAATAGTTTATAGTACCAAATTAAAAGAGATGTTCCATGAAACTTTGACGATCTTCACATGAACACGAATTGTTTAGACATGGAATCTTTCATCAAGTAGGTAAGAGTAATATGCTGGGAAGATCCTAACGACCAACGTGAAAAGTGTCTTAAAGTACTAATAACTATTATACTGTTCTAATGGGCAAATTCCATCTACCTCCCCTGAGGTATTGGTGTGTTCCATCCACCTCCCTTCTAGTTCCAAAATTTCTCATGCACCTCCCTTATGTACTATAAATTATTTTTTAATAGTTATGACAAAGGGTAATCTTGTCATTCTCGTATTAAATTATTAATACAAAACTTAAGTTGCATCTTACACTTTTTCATTAACTAAAAAAAATAAAAAAAAAATTGGACCTGATAAAAATTGAATAATTAATTTATATCTCGTCATTTTAAAAAAAAAATTATATTTTTTGATTGTATCTTTTTATTAGATAGGGAATTTCTATCTTTTTTTAAATAGCATGATGCAACAAAATAAACTTGAAAAATGCGTTATTTTTCTAAATAAGATAATAAATTCTTATCTTATTTAATGATGTAACAAAACAAAAATTGGAATATATATAACAATTTTATTCATCTCATAAAGTTACCTCAAGCAATAATGAAACATATAACTAGCTCGAGAACACCACTGCTACAAATATGTTATACTATAAATTAGATTTGTTGCATTATCTAATATTTGAATGATTTTATTTTGATTCACGCTCGGATATTGTTGCTTCCCGTTATTCACTTATTTGTTAATCATTTTCTTTAAGACATAAACTTCTGGAGTAGCATAATGCGCGTATCAAACAAGCAATTATTTAGTATTTATAAGAATTACTTGTTCCACTCATAAGAATAAAATAATAATGAAATCACTAAAAATATTATTTTGTTATCTTATCGATTCAAGTGTTTCATTTTTAATATTTTTTAGTTTATTTTTGTAACATTATAATTAAATCTAATTTATAGTATAACATATTTGTAGCATTGGTGTTCTCGAGCTAGTTATATGTTGCATTATTGCTTGAGGTAACTTTCTGAGATGAATAAAATTGTTATATATATTCCAATTTTTGTTTTGTTACATCATTAAATAAGATAAGAATTTATCATTTCCTTTAGAAAAATAACGCATTTTTCGTGTTTATTTTGTTGCATCATGCTATTTAAAAAAAGATAGAAATTCCCTATCTAATAAAAAGATACAATCAAAAAATATAATATTTTTTTTAAAATGACAAGATATAAATTAATTGTTCAATTTTTATCAGGTCCAATTTTTTTTTATTTTTTTAGCTAATGAAAAAGTGTAAGATGCAACTTAAGTTTTATATTAATATGAGAATGACAAGATTACCCTTTGTCTTAACTATTAAAAAATATTTTATAGTACATAAGGGAGGTGCATGAGAAATTTTGAAACTAGAAGGGAGGTGGATGGAACATACCAATACCTCAGGGGAGGTAGATGGAATTTGCCCCTGTTCTAATTGTAGATTACTTTTCACATGCCAACCATATGTTTAAAAATTCATGAAGTAGAATATTAAGGAGAAAAGAAAAAAGGGCAGATTACTTCGCTTGTAGCTGTCTGAATTGGCGGCTGATAGAAGTCGGGGTTCAATTTCACGTGCAAACTGCCAGCAAGAAATAAGCATGCATTTGGGATTTGAAGAGCTTTTGAAGTTAAAATTACATATAATTATTACATGTAGCTTTTTCATAGATTAATTAATTGGGTGTACATTTCACTGCTTAAATTATGGCCGTTGATTATTAATTTAATTAATGACAATCTCCCAGATGGTATAAATAATATTAGTAGGGAACATGACAGAGAATCACGCACTTTGCCGTGCATTGCGTACACTTATGAATAAATTTTAAAATGTGTACTTAATTATACTTCATTGATTTATCGTACCTATATTAATTGGTACCAAAAGAAATTAGTCCTTATTATTATCAAATGAAGAGATGCGAAGGATGGGAAGAAGCAAACCGACCTGTTTTCCCCTTTCGCTGTATAACAGCCAGTGTTGTCAAAACGCCATATAGCGATTTCCTGGTGCTTAATTGTTATGGAGTTTACGCCCCGTAATTTAAGGTTTACGCTCAGAACCCTAAAGAAAAAAAAATATATTATAATCATGATCTAAATCAGGGGCGGATCCAGAAAATTATAATGACTTGGGCTATGACGAGAGACGGGTAAAGAAAAACTCACCTTGGCTTGAGCTTAGGTCCAATCCATATATAACTGGGGTATGTTGCAATCCCTGGGCTATGAAATAATAATTCTTCCTTCCAATCCATATATAACTGGGGTATGTTGCAATAAATATAATTGGGGTATGCTAGAAAGAAAAAAATACTGCTTTGTAGGGGTATTTCTTGTACCCTGCTTCTTTTTTTTTTTCAATCATTATATTGTTAGCTTTTTGCACGTATGCAAATACATTACCCTGTAAAATTATGCTTGGTGTCCCTCTCGTGTTTGAATTAAATTGTATGAACTCGTAGAATGTGCATATGTGATAAAAGTAATACATACACGCACCGCATTTTCATCCCTCCTCATAGTTATCTAGCTGAACCAGGATTTCGACAACCATTTTTGTTTCTGTAATATATATATATATATATATATATGATTCCGGTAGAGTAATTTTTTCTATGTACCAATTAATACGTTAAGGCACAACATTACAATATAATACTTAAATCGATTTCCTGCAGGCTCGCATGCACTCGAAGGAATCTTATAACTTGGAGTTGGTGACCGTACCTCACATGCAACTGTGCAAGCATTCCTCAACTTTCCAGCTCTATAAATACCACAAGAAGCTAGTACAAGAGTCACACCTACAATATTTTCTTGTACAGTAAACTTCTTCTGTCCTAAGATTTTATAAATCAAAAGAAGCTAGTCGCATTAATAAGATTAATTATAGCGGTCCAAATGGCCAAAACTTTAGCTTACTTGATCATAGTCATGCTTCTTATCGTATCAACTCACGTTTTTTGTACTGAGGGACGAAGTTTCATTGTGGAGAAAAGACTGAACAATTCAGAAGTGAGTAATGGCATTGTTCCAAACCCTATTAAGTTGGGGAAACATCGGTTTATACTTGAGGAATGTGTTGTGGATGCTTTTCGACCTACGAAGCCTGGTAATAGTCCCGGTATAGGTCATTCTAAGCATGATTAAATCGCTGTTGTATTGGTGGAGAACGATTAGTTATGTTGCTTGGATTTGTTAGTTTCCGTTTGATTCTATTTATCACAATGTTTTTTCGTATTTTAAAAGTGATCAATGTAAATTTCACCCTCTTTCTATATAATGTAACTTGCTCTAGCTCCGTCTTTAATTTGTTCTCGTACCTGCATATATATATGAAAATTGGAATCGATCCATGTTAAGTATATATATATATATATATGTATATATGTATCACTACAAGAAAATGGGCCTTTTCCGTCGGGCCCGACGTTTTGGCCCGACGGAAAAGGCCCAATTATTACCGTCGGATTGGGCCCGACGGTAATGGGTTATACCGTCGGCTTTGGGCCGACGGTACAAATGGGCTGGCTTTACCGTCGGCCCAAATCCGATGGTAAAGCCCATTCCCGTCGGGTTTGGGCCGACGGGAATGGCCCATTTAATAAAACAAATAAAAAAAATTAAAAAAATAGGCTTGCTTTACCGTCGGGCCAAATCCGACGGTAAAGCCCATTACCGTCGGGTTTGGGCCGACGGTAATGGCCCATTTTATTTAAAAAAAAAATTTAATAAAAAATGATTTTGGGCAGCCTTTTCCTTTTAAAATAAATAAATAAATAAAATAATAAAATTTAAAAATGATGTTGACGGATATTTTTAATAAATAAATAAAAAAAATAATAAAAAATGATGTCGGGCCCAATCAATTAGTTTTATTTATGTTTAAATCAATGTTATTTAATTTTAAATTAATGTTAGTTTTCGAGTTTAAATCAATGTTATTTTAAATTAATGTTATTTTTCGAGTTTAAATCAATGTTATTTTAAATTAAAAAGACAAACTCGGATATTAAACACGCAAAATCGTAATTCAAACACTCATACTCGAAAATTAAACACACATACTAGAAATTTAAACACTCATACTCGAAAATTAAACACACATACTCGAAATTTAAACACTCATACTCGAAAATTACACATTAAAGCGACCCCGGCTATCATATCCAAGATGGACCACCGTATTCTCTATTCACGTCACTGTTCCAAGCTTGATTAGTGTAGTCTTCAGTCGGTAACTCCAAATTGTTTAGATCAATTACGGGTTCGACTTGATAACGCCTTGCAAAACTCGGAGAAGTGTCGCTAACTTTAGCACGTCGTTGGTCATTTGGACGTTCGGTCCAACTACTATTTTGCCACGAAGCATTTGGACGAGCCCCACTTTAACGTCCAGGAGCACTTTGAGTATAACATTGATCGTGCCAAGAACTTGGTGGTTGATATTCATCTGACCATAACGGAAAGTTTCCGGCTGCGGCTCGGGTTGACGCTATTTCTGGCCCCACGAACCAGTAGGTGGAATGACTTGTTCCCACGATGAAGGTGCACCTTGATCATGTTGTTGGTTCCACGACATAGGTGTACCCTGATTGTAAGAATCATAGCCTTGGCTCGACTGGTTGTAAGAATGAAAGCCTTGATTCCCCGGAGCGGGTTGGCCCTGTTGTGTTTGGTTTTGATTCCAAAACTGGCTGGGATTGTTGTTGGGGTAATTATTGGGAAGGTTGTTATATTGATGATACCTGTTAAAATTACGTTGTGATTCCCCTCTTTCCCGCCTCCTCCCCTCCTCATCATGAAGGATTTTTTGCTCCAGTGCCGCTATGCGATCCTCCTGTTGAGTATGTTTTTCCTCGTACTGTGAATGAACATTTTGCACGGCTTGCCTAGTTCTTCTCTCCTCGCCAGGGTTAGGCTTCTTTGCCGTCGTCCTCCCTGAATCTGACATCTTGTTGTGCTTAGGCTTGCCATGTTGCCTCCCGTGTTGACCGCCGAGATCTGCCTTTGCTGAGACCGCTTGGTCACACTCAAAGGGAAAACGTTATTCGACCTCATATTTATCATAGAGTCCTTGCGTGTAACGCATCTACATTTTTTAAAGTAAATCAATAAACAATATACATATTTCCCAAAAATAATATACAACGTTTTAATAACTTACATGATAAGCTTGTGCGCTCGGTGGGTTCCATCTGATTATTTTTTCATCGGGAGTCCTCACTGTGTGGTCGACCACCCATTGTAGGTCGAAGCGGTAAGGGGTATCGCTTTCAAGCTATAACTACATTTGTTTCAAAGCAATATTAATTAATGATAAAGGTAACATGATAAAGTATATTCATAACGAAAGCAAATTGTAACGTATCGTACCGACTTTAGGCTCCTTTGTTGTGTGCTGACAGATCCACCGTGGTGTGTGGCTAACGAACCCTTGCCGTCTGCACTATTTGTTTTCAGGGCCTCTCGATTTTCTTTTGCCTTTTTCGTGAGTTCTATCGTCCTATCCTGTTGCCAGTGATTAACGAAAAATTGTTCTTTACCTGCAGGTAACCAAGACTTCTTGTACCAGGCTGGCTTCTTGTCACGTTGCTTGTACGTCGTTTTTACATCATAGATGGAGTTTTTATAGATGCCTTGTGCCACCCGGTCGAATGCCTCACGAACCATTAGCTTTATTTCATCCGAGTATTGGAATACCCTCTTCAAATTATAATATCATATAAGTGTAATGGAAAAAACAATAATATACACAAATATTAACATAAGCTAAATGGTTCAGAAATTTTACCCCAAAATGGTTCAGAAATTTTTGTTTCTGATCGTTGGATAAACGGGAGTAATAAATAGCTGGTTCTTCCACATGATGCCTTATTATGAAGTCGATTGTACGAGTAATCTCTTCCGCATTAGTATGATATCTTTTATCGTAGGATAAAGATGGATCGAAAACATAGTCTTCGGTAACGCCAATTAGGGGCCTCTTAGCCTCGTCATCAGTCGCAGCTCGGCCCTTTCCCCGTCCACTAACAGCAACTGGTGTAGTAGAACCACTTGCTGAGCCACCAGAAACCGGGGAGCCTTCCGACGTCGAACCTCCCCCGTCGTTGTCATCTGGAACTTCGTCCAACAGGGCGAGCGGAAATGTCGGAGCTGCAGGAGTCATTGACGGCGGCGGGACCGAGACTTGGTCACAAACTCGGCTCGGAGGAGGGGGCCCGGTTTCGGGTTGAAGTGGGCCCCTGTTGTAGTTCCGTCGGCAAAGGGGGACGATTACGGGTAGGCCCCTGTTGCTGTGAATTGTTATCGGAGCGGTTTGGCCCTGTTGTGCTTGTGTGGGTATCCTCTATCGGCTGCATAACCTCGTTAGGATCTGAGATTGCTACATCTTGATGAGATTTATGGCCCAAAATATTTGTGAGAGCCTTAATGTTTTTGAACAAGTTTGTATTCGAAATATATTTTGGAAGTTTTTTGGATTTGGATTTGACGAGTTTTTCTTTACATTTGTCGGCAACATTACGATTATTTTCGTTATTCATAACGGAAATAAACGAATTTTGTCGACGGAAAAAAAAATTATCGAATATGAGATAGAGGAAAGGATTGTTATCGAGAGTGAGAGTCGAAGAGTTGGATATTGAAAATGAGAAGAGAAGCTCGATATTTATAGGCCTTAGGAAGGGAGGGGTGGGTGCCACGTCAGCGATCCGTAGCCGACGGTATAGATCTGATCCGTGTGATTTGATCACACGGATCAGATCTCGCCACATCAGCGATTCGTGTGATAATTCACACGGATCGCTGACGTGCCCCCCCCCCCCCTCCTTTTTTTGGTTTTTTCAATTTATCCCCTACTCCTCCTAAATATCTATAAATACCCCTTATTCTACCCACTTAATTCATTCATTCTTCCCATTCTCCAAAAACTATCTACTTTCTCTCCCAAAAATTCTTAATAACTAACAAAAATTTATTCATTCACTAACTTATAATTAGAGTTTATTATTTTATTTCTACTTATGTTTTAGTTATTATCTAACTAATAATAACTATAAAAAACTTATATTATCAAGAATTTAATTTAAATACAAAACTTTATTTATTATAATAAAACTAATAATAACTCTTGAAAATGTGCATGTTATTATTTAAATCGAATTCTTTTAAATTAAATCGACAAATAAACATAGAATTAATTATTTTAAATCTTTTTTTTAAATCGTCAAAATATTATATTATAATAATTTTAAATCGATTTCTTTTAAATAAATCGGCAAAAAACTATAAATTTATTAATTTATATTAATTTAAATCAATTTTTAATTAATTAAATTTGTTTTTTTTAATATTTTAAATGCATTCCCGTCGACTTAAAACCGACGGGAAAGACCTATCCCGTCGGCTCAAAGCCGACGGGAATGCACTACCATTCCCGTCGACTAAAAGCCGACGGGAAAAGGTAATACCGTCGGCTTTGAGCCGACGGTATAGGCCAAACCTTTTCCCGTCGGCTATTAGCCGACGGGAAAAGGCATTTCCGTCGGTAAAAGTCCGATGGAAAAGCTCTTTACTGACGAGCTTTTTCCGTCGGCTTTTACCGACGGTTTTTGCCGACGGAAATGGGTATTTCCGTCGGCAAAAGAGCCTTTACCGACTATTTTTGAGCCGTAGGTAAAGGCAATTTCTCTTGTAGTGTATATATGTTTCAATTAACGAATTGACGCGCATTGTTTGAATTGAAGATGCATAGCTTGTGAATTCCAAAAGTATACTTTTCCTTTCACCATCATTTATGGCATGCAAATGCATTTACAATATATATATATATATATATATATATATATATATATGTGTATATATACTCAGGAAGTGATTTTAAAATGAACACCAAGTACAAAAACGACCTCAAACAAGAAAAACATGCAGTCATAAAACCAAATTAATTCGGTTCTTATTAGACTCTTCGCACCCCGCATTGAGACCTTGTAGTTGTATATTCTAAGACAAGGAAATGAATCGTTACTAAATTGATAAAAAAACAACGTGATTTCTTTAAAAACAAAGGACGAATTATTAAAATTGCCCTTTATCATTTTTCAAAAAGCTAATATGCTAATTTTTTCCGGCCATGTTTAAATGTCCCATATGTTTCAATTTTTTGTTAAAAATGAACTCCGCCCTTATTCCGGCCAAAATTGCCTACGTGGCGGTACAAAATTGCACTTTGCACCGCCACCTAGGCAAGGCCGATGGCATTTTTAGTTGATTTTTTAAAAGATATGGGGCATAAGAACAAGGCCCAAAAAAATTGGGGCATATTAGCTTTTTGAAAAAAGATAAGGGGCAAATTTTATTATTCGTCCAAAAACAAACATTAAAAAAGATGAGAATTTAGAGTGAGAAATCGAAAAACCATACACAACATAACCATAATGTTAAGTAACCCATTTTAAGCAAAGAAACATTTATATTTGATGCACATTATCTTCACCTACTAATTAAGCACTCCACGTCGTCAAACTCCCACAATATCTTAATTGGCCAGCTCTAGCTTTAAACTCGAGAATCTTGCACCAAAAGAAAAGGTGCATGATCTAGGTCGGGACTAACCTAGCATATGCACTCCAATGTCTATGTCAGATAAAGCCTTGAAGGGTCGAATCTATGTAGTGTAAACTATAGGTCGAGATTAGTTATAGCCTTATAGGTTGAAAATGCTATATGACAAAACAAGTTGCAATTTCAAAAATGCTTAATATCAAGAAAAAAAAACCTAGTTGTTAGAAGTAGCTAGTATCACTAGGTTAGGTTAATACACCCTTATGAGTCGAAAAGCCCTATTTGGTCAAATCGCCCAAGAATAGGTAGTATCGAAGCTTGAATTAAATGTATCCTCGAGAGAAGTAAAAATAAATATACCTCATAATAGTGATTAGTTGGTATGTACAAATATTTTATTTTTCTCTAGTTATGGCAGTGTAGTGAGCTAGCTTTGGTGCGGGTTTATATGCCGATACCATATATCAAAACCACGTGCATACATCAAAGTATTATCATATGTTGTTGAATGCATGTATACCTTCTGAATTGCCTATTTCGCCATTGCTATTTAGTTTCATGTGTCAATTTCAATTCATGGCACACCATAAGTCCTTCAATTTGTCAGTAGTCGTTTAATGGCAATCCTTTAAATACATCAATACATAACTATGGTAGTTGAAGACGAAGGAAATTTTGAATACCACGGATGATAATAAGTGTGTCATGTGTGATAATTACATATATTTTTTGAGTGCAAGTTTTCAATTCAAATTTGGATGAAATGCATTGATTGGTTGAGAATTTTGAAAAAAAAATGTTTCTTGAATGGGTTGAGCATAGATCAATAAAGCTTCATTTTTTGTGTACGTTTCAGACCGTAATATTTTGAAATATTTTGTTATGTTTCAAAAAAATTGTAAGACCTATAGCTATAAAGAAGTTTTGTTATTGAAGGGTTTCTACTTTCAAAAGCTTTTTCACACATCAGACATTTGTTTTTATAGAAAATCCTTTATTTAAGCATCAAAACAAGAGTGACACTGATATTTAAGATTAGAGCTACTGCCCTGGGAGAGTCAGTGCTGCAATATGGAAATGTAGAAACAAAGTGATATTTGAAGGAAATAAGAACTCAACCCAACAAGTAAGTAAGGATGTAGCTCAAACTCTACATGTCAGATTACTTACTAGAGGAGGAAAGAAAATCAATCCAAACAGAATTATAAAATCCATTTGTTTACAACTCCAAAAAAATTAGATACTAACCCCCTCACTTGTGAGGGATTCCTATCTTGTTCTTTGTAGTTTCAGGTGATCGCAAGGAAATAAGGGCTCTCCCTGAGGTAAACCTCTATTCTTCTCTTAAAGCCTAAAAGGATAAAGATGATCGAGGAGCAGACCACTCTTGAAGGCAAACAACACTACACTTTGGACAACCGTGGATTGGTCATAGTATTAACTGCAGCCAAAGAGAGAGGGTTGTCAAAGCCAATAGGGGGACTGGACACTCAAGAAGAAGAGGAGTTTGTTGTAGTGATTGTAGGTTTTAATTCATGTCATGGACCTAGTCCAGAGCGTGGTCATTCCTATGCTGAGTGGTTTCAATCAGTAAACATTTTTGTCCTGCGGGACAATGCTGTTGTTTGGGGCTTGCCCCTCGTTGTAAAACATTTCTAATTTGGACTTTAATATATCGGTTTAACTTTTTGCGAAAAAAACAAGAGTGACACATGTATTAGTAAGTTACTATATTTTTTGGATCAATTTTTGGCATCTATCTCATATCCCTTTCTTGTGAAAAGAGCTTATTCGATTAGTTTTAACTTTTGTTTATGTCTGATAATGAGTTATTTGTTGTGGTTGCTATGAGCAATTTTTTTGTCAATATTTGTTGTTACCTTTTTTGGACATAACGTGTCTATTTTTTCTAAGATTATACAGTGTAGGGTATATATGTATTTTTTTTAAATTTAGTGTATGTGTTTTGGATGTAATGTGTATTTTTAATGCAATGTATTTTTGGTGTAGTGTGTGATCTTTTTTCATTTTTTTGCACTTATTGTATTTTTTGGTTTAACGTGTGTAAGTTTTTTGATTTTTCAGGCATAGTATTTTCTTGGACTATTTAAGGAGTAAGGTGTTTTTCATAATGCAATGTGTTTCAAGTTTTCTCCGTCGTAGCTGGTCTCAATACGTGTTTTTTTTTGGGTTTTTGATATAACATGCGATTTTTTTAGAGAAGTCTATTAAATGAGTTATCAAGGGACTAATGGATTAGCCCAACCTATCTATGACCCAGTCCATCAATGACTTGTTTAATAGGTCATAAATGGGTTGGGCATAATTAATGATCCAATTCTATTTGCCACCTTTAAAATTTTAATTTAATTTAAGATAAAATTTATGAAAAAAATTAGTACGTTGACCCCCTTAAATTTAGGAATATATAACTTGTAACTAGATTAGCATTGGACTAAGAGATAACTACAAGTGATGGTAATCTAAATCAAATATGTATTGATCAAAAGATTGTTACTAAGCATAATTTCTTTCGAATATGGTTTTCAATAAATAACATAAAAAGATAAATTAAAAATAATACTTTAATCGAGTGAGAAATGAATTTGAGTTTAGACAAGGACGGATTTTTCAAATGAAGTAACCCTTCCAATTTAGAATTTCTTTGTTTTTAATTTTTTTTAAGGGCAAAGGACGTTTATAAAAGATAAGATAAAATAAGACATAGTGTAGACTTTATTTATCGAACAAGATATTATTGAAAGATTTAATTAAGGAAAGAAAAAATACCTTACTGTCTCATATACTCAATGCTACATACTATATACTTTCTAATCAAATAATCAAATTTTCAGCGTAATTGCAAATGTCAATATTGGTTGTGTTTAGAATTGTCTGAATGATTTATGCTTGATCTCAAATTTTGATTCAATTCTTATCATAGAACATTAACGACTATTCAGTAAAAATTAGTCGTGCAATGCTTTAGTTGCAAACTTTATTTTCCTTGATTACTTTTATGAGTTTTCATAAAACTGGAGATTTTAATCTTGTATATTGACGAGTCTACGCTTTGGTGGTGATTTTGAAATCAATGGATGAAAACGATGTCGTCTTGAGATGAAAAAGAAGATACTATGAAGTAAAATGAAGAGCGATACAAATGGTAGAAAGAAAAAAAAATGAAAAAGAAAGGCAAAACGGGCGACGTACAAAAAATTAGAATTTCAGGATGTAATGTTTGCAACTTTTGGCATGTTTATTCAAAATTAAAAGGAAAAAACCCACATTAGACATTTTGACACAATATGAAACTAAATAGGCTTACGCCCACGTTTGAAGACTAAAACATTACCTACATTAATATGCTCTAGTGCGAATTCAAACCCCTCTAAATTCTCCTTAAAAGACTTTGCTAAAAAGATGTGAAATTTATTATTATTTTAGTCTATAGTAGTTGGGGTGAATAAATACCAAAAATACATGAGGCTATTCATGTTTTAGATGACATCTGCATTTACTTTTTAATTTTTTTAATTACTTTTGCATTACTATTATCAAATGTTATTTAGCTGAAACAACTCGAGAACCGTGGGATCGCCCTAAGAATTCAACTCACTGTACCACAACAAAACAAATGCCACTCAGGAGTCCATGAGAAGTTTGATGTACATTCCTTGCTACATAATGTGTTTTCGTGTTAGTTTCACTGCACGCCCATTAGAGACAAATGATGTCCTACTCTTCACCTCACATCGACTATCAAGAACCACATTTGCGAAATTTGCAATAGCTAAGTTGATATTATTACTTTCAAAGTTTTTTTCTTCTTAGGATGAGATATGCAAATCAAAGTGTATTCTATTTTGTTACAAGGACTCATGGTATCAATTGTTCAGTGTTATGGAACCAAATAATGACTTGCAATGACTATTCATTACATGTACAAGACGACTTCGTTTCTATTTTTATCCCTTTCTTTTACTTTAAGTTGTTGTATTAAAGGAATCACTAGGGCTCCCCCCACCCGGCCCCACCCAAGTGAAAAGAGTTCTATGCATTTGCAAAACTAATGTGAGATTAGCTTCAAATCAAGATTTCAGCTAAAAAATCATCTACGAATAATTGTTACATGACAAATAATTCTTCAAATATTATTTTCGTCAAAACACCCCCATAAAGCTATAAATTAACATAAAACATAACGGTTTATTTTTTCATGTTTTCTCATAGACGACAATCGAGGACGAGTGGGTTTTCTACTGGAATAATGCATTGCATGACATGTGTAATTTTTGCCAAATGGGCAATAAAATATGAGCCTAACCCACGCCTCCATATATAATTATATAAAGTAAGAACTAAATTTTGGCATCTCGGATATTGTGAAGATATTGATTTGCAAGTGAATGTGTAAGGAAGATAACGAGAGAGAGAGAGAGAGAGAGAGAGAGAGAGAGAGAGAGAGAGAGAGAGAGAGAGAGAGAGAGAGAGAGAGAGAGAGAGAGAGAGAGAGAGAGAGAGAGAGAGAGAGAGAGGAGGCGGGCGACATTAGGGTTTGAGGAAAGAAAATAATGAATTAAAATTAATTATAATTGTGACCACATGTCCTTTATATATTAGGACGAAAAAATAGAAAAGCAAAAATAAAAGGACTAAAATGAAATACACAAACTAGAATTACAATAGAATAAAAACACGACTTTATGAGTCATCTAACACTCCCCCCCCCCCCCCCCCCCCGCAAGAGGAGCATGGATATCCTTCATGCCCATCTTGGACATCATCTTTGTAAAGGGTTTGACCACCCAGGGCTTCATAAAAATGTCGGCCAGCTGGTGTTCATTAAAAACGTGTTGAACACGAAGTAACCCTTGATGAATCTTCTCACGGACGAAGTAACAATCGATCTGAATGTGTTTCGTGCGCTCGTGTTGTACAGGATTAACAGCAATGCAGGCTGCGCTTTTACTGTCAGTGAAAGGAGCAGGGACTTTGGTTTGTTGGACATGGAGATCTTTGAGGAGCTGGTTAAACCACAAAATTTCATATGTGGTGGTGGCGAGGGCCCGGTATTCGGCTTACGTAGAGGAGCGGCTGATAGTGGGCTGCTTCTTGGCTTTCCAGAAAATAAGATAATCTCCAAGGTACACTGCATATCCAATAATACTGCGTCTTGAATCCAAGCAACTAGCCCAATCACTGTCAGAAAAAGACTTAAAGTGAGACTCACTGGTACAAGTATAAAAAATCCCTTTACCTGGGCTGCCTATGTATCTAAGGACTATGTGAGCCGCAACTAAATGAGTTGTAGTGGTCCAAGCCATATATTGAGTAAGGCATTGGATGCTGTAGCAAAGGTCTGACCTTGTAATAGTTAAATATAAGAGTTGGCCCACCAACCTTCTATAAGCTATTGGATCAGACAAAAGAGGAAGAGAGTCAGATTCTTGCAATTTTAAAGTTGAATCTATAGAAATAAGAGAGGGTTTGGAACCTAAATAACTAGAATCTTCTAAGATGTCAAGAGCATACTTTCTTTGACACAAAGATATGCCCTCCTTAGACCTGGCTACCTCAATACCCAAGATATATTTGAGAGTACCTAAATCCTTAATGGTAAATTTAGCATGCAAGTGACTCTTTAAATTGGAAATTTTAGAAAGATCATTTTCAGCAACAATGACATCATCCACATAAATGCATAGAACATTTATAGATGAATTAGTCTTTTTAACAAACAAAGAACTATCAGAAATAGACCGACTATAACCAAAATTAATTAAGCAAGACGTGAGTTTGTTAAACCATTGGCTAGAGGCTTGTTTTAGGCCATAAAGATTCTTTTCGAGCAAACAAACTCTTTTATCACTATCAGAGCAATACCCCCGCCGGGGGGGGGGGGATGGGGAGTCATGAAAATTACTTCATCAAGATCCCCATGTAAAAATGCATTGTTGACATCTAATTGATGCAAATGGCAATTATGAGATGCAGCAGCAGCTAATAAGACTCTAACAGTGGTAAGCTTAGCAACTGGTGAAAAAGTATCAAAATAATCAGTCCATCCTCTTAAGTGTAGCCTTTAGCTACTATCCTAGCTTTATATCTCTCAATGGTGCCATCAGATTTAAGCTTAACTTTAAACACCCACCTACAACCAATACAGTGTTGTCCAGGTGGTAATTCAGTCAACACCCAAGTATTTGTTTGTTCTAAAGCCTGAAGTTCAGATTTCATAGCTATTTGCCACTGAGGAACAATATTGGCATGTTTATAAGTTTTGGGTTCTTTAATATAAGTGACAACAGAAGTGAAAGTCTTGTGAGTGAAACCCAAATTATGCATGGACATGTATGATGCAATAGGATACTTAGCGTGCCTTAGAGTGATAAGGGCATTGCTTTTATGCAAAGAACTAGGCAAATTATAATCATAAACTTGCAAGTAAGTAGGAGGATGAACATGCCTAGTAAACCTTCTTACAGGGTTCATATCAACAGAATTAACACGTAATTAAGTTTGAGGAAGATAAGTGTTACTATCAGGATCAAAGTCCTGGGATGTGGCAGTGCTGGAGAGGTCCTGAAGTCCAGCTGGTATGTGAACATCAGGGGTATCAACTTGGGAGTGAGCATCTGCCACTGGAGGAATGAAGGATGAGTCATCAGATTCTGAGCTGGCTGCAGGCAGTGGGGCAAGAGCAGGCATGGAAGGGAGCATATCACCTTGGCTGAAATAGGTACATTTACCCTGTAATAAGACAAAAGGAGTAGTGCAAGCACCTATGGTGTCCTGCCCTTCATTGTTAGTAATTGAACCACCCTTAAAAGGGTAATTTGTTTCATAAAACACTACATTCCTGGAGATGAAAGTCTTTCCAGTAGATGTGTCTAATAAAAGGTAACCTTTAGAGCCCATGGGGTATCCCAAGAAAACACACTTTGTTGCCTTTGAGTCAAATTTTTGTCTATGTGCAGTAATAGTTGAAGCAAAACAGAGGCAACCAAAAGTTCTAGGTAAAGAATAATTAGGAGGTTTTTGAAATAAAACTGCATAGGGGGATTTATATTGCAGAACTTTAATAGGAAGTCTGTTAATAAGAAAGGTAGCAGTTGAGATGCAGTTTAACCAATAAATGAGAGGGACATTAGACTAAAACCTCAAGGATCTAGCTACCTGAAGTAAATGCTGATGTTTTCTCTCAATCAAACCATTTTGTTGAGGAGTTTCAACACAACTCCTCTCATGAAGAATGCCAGTTTGTTAAAAAAAGAATGCATGAGAAATTCTATGCCATTATCAGATCTAATGGTCTTAATTTTAGTGGAAAACTGAGTCGCAACAAGATGAGCAAAGGAAACTATTTTACTTTCAACTTCTGACTTATGCTTTAAAAGAAAAATCCAAGTGCACCTACTAAAATCATCAACAATAGTTAAAACGAATTTGTAACCATCATGAGACAAAACAGAATATGGCCCCCATACATCACAATGGATTAAGTCAAAAGCTTTTAAAGAAATAGAAGTGCTTTGAGAAAATGAAAGTTTCTTTTGCTTTGCAAAATGACAAGTATCACATTGTTTTGTATCACAAGAGGAATGAGAAATAGTAGGGATAAGGGCCATCTTCTGAGAAGAAGGATAACCAAGCCTGTTGTGCCAGAGGCTTTTAGGAACAGTAGTAACATTACAAGCAAGAGTATAGTTCATGTTACATTTATTGAAAAAACAGTCATTGAATTGTATCAGATAAAGCTCATGCATCAAGTTAGCAGAACCAGTCATCTTCCTCTTGAAGATGTCCTGCAATATACAGAAGGAAGAGAAGAAAAACACAGCAATGTGAGAGGAAGATGTTAGTTGAGATACCGAAACTAGATTAAATGTAAACTCTGGGACATAGAGAATATTTTTCAAAGTGAGCAAAGGAGAAATTTGAACATCCCATGTAAGTGTAGCAATAGTATGACTATTGTTAGGTAATTTAATAGAAATGTGCACTAGTGTAGGAGCATTTTTGAACATTTTTGGTGTGCAAATCATGTGGTCAGTGGCTCCAGTGTCCAAAACCCAACAAGTAGATGTGTAAAAATTGTTGTTCACAACAGAGTTGAGAATGAGTTTTGAGTAAGAATGAGTTTTGAGTCAATACCAGCAATAGTGGTAACTGCTGAGTGATGAGTGGATGAGCCAACTTGTGAGGTAGGGGGCTGAGACTGAGTTTTTGTAAAAGCCAAGAATTGTTCAAAGAGATTTTGAATATTCATCTCAGTGCCCAAAGAACTCATTGGATTTGGCTGCTCCTCTGAAGTAGAACAGTTAGCAGCAGTAGAGGGTAAAGACCTCTTGCCCTTAGGGCCTTCCCATCTGAAATTGTGGATCGGGTTGATACGTTGTTGATGTTAACTTAACACTGAAGTTCTAACAGCAGTTTGTGTTCGCTGTTAGTTCGACGATGTTACTTTAACAACAGACCAGAGTAACAGTTTGCAGCGGAATAAACAAACACGAATTTAAGAAGTGAATATAGGATTATATTAACTTCCGAGCCGTAGGCAAAATACCACAAGGGTTTAACAAAGGCGTTCTCACAACTCTCAAGCTCCTCACTCTCGAATTGTTCAAACTAAGCAAAGCACACAAGAGTTGCTTCGACTATCTCTAAAAGCTCCTCACTCTTAGATCTATTCTAACAACTTAAAAACTTTGCTAAAGCAAGACAACACTCAACAACTGTAAATTAATCTCTCGGATTGATTAGCTCTTGTCTCGTTGTTTGTCTTGATGTACTTCACACCTATATATAGGTTCTTGATCTTCGACTTCAAGGTGTGTTGTACACGGTTGGTAATTCTCTTTGTTTCCTTCTCGAACTCCTCTTCCTTGTTCTCGCAGTCCTTCTTGAATAAAAGTTCCTTCGCCAGTGATCTAGCTAAGGAAAGACTCCTTCTTCAATTCAGGATTTTCCCTTGGAAGCTTTCCTAGTCGCACTAGACTTCTTCTTTCCTTTTATAAGCCGTTTGCTTTAATTAAGGAAACTTCTCATCTTGGAAACTTTGAGCGTCCAACCTAATGCAAGTTTGTTTCCTGAATAATAATCAAAGACAACTACAACTGTGGAACTCAGTTAGTTAAGTGAATAAGGCAAAACAATAATAATAATAATAACTAGATTGTAAAACAGTTTCTGGACGTGCAATGTTACTCTAACATTGAAAATCTCAATGTTATCCTAACATCCAGAAAACTTGCACTTTCAATCTCCCCCTTTTTGCCTTAATCACAAAACCTAAGAAACAGTTCTTATCAGATCAAATTATTCAGAAAAACTTCATTATATCATAACAATGAAAAACTAAGTACTCTCCCCCTGAATATCAGAAGGGACTAATCCAATGTTATTCTAACACTGATACTCTCGATGTTATAACATCCAGCTTTATCAATGTTGGTTTAACATCAGAAAGTTAACACCTGCAAAACAGAGTTAGTACCAGTAATCACAGTTCAATAATAGCATAAGCAGAAACACTAAGTACCCAAAATTAAAAAGTACTTAATTACAGTCCATACTAGCAGCAAGGAACAGACTCCTTGATCAGAATAAAAAGAAAACAATTGTTCAAAAGGCATTAGAAACAGAAACTAAAAAACTTGCAGGAAATTTTGAAATTTGATCTACTCTCCCCCTTTTTGTGAGGAAGGCAGATCCTTCAAGTGTTTCCTCAAGCTGTCCAGTTCCTGCAGTCTGACTTGCTTGTCAGCTATTTCCCTATGGGTGTCCTTGTACTCCCTATCCAGCCAGACCAAGGTTTCCTCAACAAAAGCATCTGCAATCACTGGGTAGCTGTCACCACTGCTCACTGGAACTGAAGAAGCAGAAAACTTGTGTGTCTTCTTCTTCTTCTTCCTGCTGGGACCAGCTTCTCCGTGAGGGTTCCAAGGCAAATCCTGGATCCTCACATTAGTGAAGTAGCTCCTGGTGATTGACATTACAGCCTTGTTGCTGATCCATCCTTCAGTCTTCTTGGTTTTGAAGCCTTGCTTCACCAATAGGCATGAGATCAGAGAGGGATAGGGAAGGATTCCTTTGGGCTTTGTAGTGACCTCCTTCATGTGTCTCAGCACTTTTTCACCAATGTTTACACTCAGTCCATTTTTCAGCTTGTACACCAACTTTGCTGACTCTTTTGTCATCACAGTAGTGTTGGAAGAAGGAAGCCAATTGTAAGTGCTGATTTTGTGAAGGATGGCACTAAGAGAAGTCAGCCTGGTTGTGGGAAAGCTCTCTCTCCATTGCCTAGTGAGACCACCTGTAAGATCAGTGATGATCTCCTCCATAGTAGGATCCTCAGACTCTTCAGGATCAGGAAGCCCCCAAGCCTCATTGATCATGGCAGGAGTGATGTCATAGATCTTCTTCCTAACGCAAGCCTTCCCATACTTAGGAGAATCCAGGTTGATCACCCACTCAGAGAGATTCATGTAGAACTCTCTCACTACATCAGGAACATATGCAGACAGATTCTGCACAGAGCCCAAGACTCCTCTAGCCTCAAGCAACTCAAACACCCTGTTTTCTTTGAAAATACCCTCCTCAATAGCCCTTTCCTTGTGGATTACCCTGGCTTGGTATGCCTCTCATTGCTCCTCAGCATTAGGAGACACATAGAAGTCAGAGTAAGCTTCATGTGGATACTCTTTCATCATCAGATCAGTAAACTGATCATCATCTGATGTTAGAGTAACATCAGCTTCCTCTGGCTCATCAGCCACAAGCTATTCTTCCTCAACTTCCTCTTCCTCTTCCTCCTCAACCTTTCTTCTTCTTTTTCTTCTTCTGACTCATCCTCAGAAGACTCAGCCATCACCTCCTTACCCTTCTTCTTCCTGGCAGCATTTGCAAGAGCAGCCAAGGAAAGGTTTTCATCCTCATCCTCTTCTTCTCCTTCAACCTCAGCTGGTTGATCACTCACAACAGCTTGGTTACCTTCAGTAGTAACCCCATTATTTACACCAAGATTGCCATCAGCAGCAATCTCCTCAGACAAATCCTCATCATGCTCACCAGTAGCATGTCCACTCTCCTCAGCAGCAGCAAACTCATCATCATTAGCCTCATTAGGCTCAACAGAACTAGCCACAGTTGGCTCCACCACTTCCTCAACCACATTAGCCTCAGCTGGCTCAATCACAGCACTACCCAACCCAATCACAGGGGCCTCATTCTCCCCCTCAATACCAACATCAACATCAGCAGGTATACTCGGAGTAGGGTTAGCCATTGTTACCTCGATTTCAGGATTGGTGGGAGTAGGGGCTTGCTCGACAGCATCTGATGTTGAACCAACATCTTTCTTTGAAATCTTTTTGCCCTTGCGCCGTTGAGTGGTAGCTTTCCTCTTTGGAGAGGCGACGACTGTGGTTTCAGCGGTGGTGCGTCTGGTACTGCGTCGTGGCGCTCGCTCGATTTGCGCAGCTGCTTCTGCAAGAGCATCAATATTGGACTTGCGTGCCATTGTTAGAGTAACTTTGAGATAAAAGATTGAAGATTTTGAAAATTTAGAGAGTAATTTGCTTTGCACAGTTGTTAGCGTTAGAATGAAGAAGAAATTAGGGACAAATTACATATATGATTCAGATGAAGAGCATGGAATAGTGGTGTTGTAACATGTTACCATAATAATCTGACCACTATCACACGTCCCCTACATGTTATTCTTACCACGTGTCAGTGTTAGGTTAACACGTAACCAGAGCAGTCTTCATACCTGAAAACTTATAAGTTACACTGTTACAATGTTGGACTAACATTGGCAAGTTAACATCAGGGAGGGAAGTAGGAGGTGCAGGGCTTCATCCAAAGTAGCATCATCTTGTGAGAGCGTGAGATATTCCTGTACTAATCTGAAGCTTCAACCACGTACACAGGTACAATGACAAAGCTTAAGATCATCAGTATAAGCAAGTGACAAATCAAACAGGGAAAAACACAGAGGATATACTTATCCAGGGAAAGGATTTTCCCACAGCAAGAAGATCACAAAACATAGTGCTTTTACCTGTAGCTGGTCACCCAAGAAGTATGCCTCAACACAAGATACTTAACTACTCCCCCTAAGCCCAAACCGACAAAAGGAAATATGCAGAACTAGAATGAATGCAACCATGTTAGATTAACATTTGAGAGATGGTAACCACATACAAACCGCCTTGCTAACTGGGATCAGGACATATCAATTTATCTTTAACTTTCACTATTTTTAGAAACTCTTTTGAATAAAAAAACTGATGAATGTTAAAGGACAGTCTCATCACTGAATGTGGGCAGCACAGGACTCCACACACCCCAGCAACTTAACCATCAGCTACAGATCAGGCAAGTACAAAGAAATTGAATGAAGACAACACTTTTATCAAATATTTCTCCACCCCAACTCCTCATGCATACTTGTTTACTAACCTGTTTATCAAGGAAATACTAAGTAATCAATGCTACTGAATGCACACAGTCTAAACTTTATACACCCCAGTAGGAAAGATCACTATCATGTAAAAACCTTGGCCATAGACAAAAATATGAAAATAAGCACAACTGAATGACAATGAGGCCTTCAACATCATGTACCCCAGCTTCTCTTCATACCTTGTTAAACCTAACATGGATAAGTCACAACTGAATAGCATCAGAGTAGTGAGCTCTGTGTATCCCAGCTTCTCCCATGATGTTAGGTTAACATTCACAGACTAACATCAGAGTTATTTCTTTCCAAAACTCTTGATATGTACCTGTTCACCAATCACCTTAGCTATTCATACAGATTAACCACACAACCAACAGTTTCTCTAACAAAGATGTAATATGCAAGAAAGAAGAATGCAAAAAAGGAACATAAAAGAATTACAGCTACACCACAACTAATAACCAATGCTAGACAGTGGTGTTATGTCAACACTGGTGAACTAAAATCTCTAAACAATGCATATGCCAAGAGAGTTCCTCAGACTGAAGAACCTCTCAGTATCTAATGGTTTAGTGAACATATCAGCAAGCTGATTGTTAGTTTCTATATGTTCAATGTCAATAAGCTTGTCTTCTACCATGTTTCTCAGAAAGTGATGCCTAATGTCTATATGTTTTGTCCTAGAATGCTGAACAGGATTCTTAGAGATGCTTATAGAACTAAGGTTATCACAAAACATAAGTAAGGTATCATTGTCCAACCCATAGTCCAGTAGCATATGTTTGAGCCATACCAACTGGGTGACACAACTACCTGCTGCAATGTATTCAGCCTCAGCAGTGGATAGTGACACACAGTTTTGCTTTCTATTGTACCATGAGACCAAGTTGTTCCCCAGATAAACACATCCTCCACTTGTAGACTTCCTGTCATCAGTATCACCTGCCCAATCTGAGTCACTGAAACCTACAAGATTTGTGTTAGTATCATAAGAGTACCATATGCCAAGGGCCAAAGTGCCAGATATGTATCTAAGTATTCTCTTCACAGCAATCAGATGTGACTGCTTTGGACATGCCTGGTACCTTGCACATACACACACAGAGAACATAATATCAGGTCTTGAAGCAGACAAGTATAACAAGCTTCCTATCATTGAACGGTACAATGTTGGATCAACATTGACACCAGTATCATCCCTGGCCATCTTCACTGCAGATGCCATGGGAGTCTTACAAGGCTTTGAATCTGCTAATTCAAACCTTTTTACCAAATTCTTTGCATACTTTTCCTGACAAAGGAATATGCCAGTACCTGTTTGTTTCACTTGAAGACCAAGGAAGAAATTCAATTCTCCCATCATACTCATTTCAAACTACCCTGTCATTGATTCAACAAACTTTTCTAACATAGAATTGTTAGTTGAGCCAAACACAATATCATCAACATAGATTTGAGCAATACAGATATGAGAATCTTTCTTTAAAACAAACAGAGTTCTATCTCCTCCACCTCTAACAAAACCAAGACTTAATAGAAATTCTGTAAGCCTTTCATACCATGCTCTAGGTGCTTGTTTAAGACCATAAAGGGCTTTTTCAAGCTTGTACACATGGTTTGGATACTTAGGATCTGTGAATCCCTTAGGCTGTTCAACATATACTTCCTTATCAATCAGCCCATTAAGAAAAGCACCATTAACATCCATTTGGTATAGTTTTATCTTAAGACAGCATGCAATGGCTAAGAGTAATCTAATAGATTCTATCCTAGCAACTGGAGCAAAAGTCTCATCAAAATCTACACCTTCAACCTGAGTGTATCCCTGAGCAACCAGTCTAGCTTTGTTCCTAACTATGACTCCTTCCTCATTACTTTTGTTTTTAAAGATCCATTTAGTTCCTATTACATTTACACTAGGTGGTCTAGGTACCAACTTCCAAACACAGTTCTTAGTAAACTGTAATAGTTCATCCTGCATGGCATTAATCCAAAAGTTATCAAGAAGGGCTTCAGTCACATTCTTAGGTTCAATAGAGGAAACAAAACATGAGGCATTGTCAACAGTACAAGTGAAATTCATGCAGACACACATCTTGACCATATCACTATAGTCAATTCTTTCTTTGTTGCGTGTCCTTACCCGTTCAGTGATCTCACCTATTACATGTGATGCTGGATGGTCTTTCTGAATCCTAGCTGGAGGGTCCCTTCTAGATCCAGTGACAGCTTCAACTTCAGAGTCAGAATCTTCTGCTGTTAGTCTAACATCAGATCTAGCTGGTGTTAGTCTAACATTGGGTTCTGTCTCCTGTTCTGCATTTCCAGCTTCATGGTCCAATGTTGGAGTACCATTGGAAGGAGTAACATCATCAATCTCCACTGTTGGTTCAACATTGGAGACATTAATATTACCAGTACCTGTATCAAGTATGAAATCATCAAACACAACATTCACTGATTCCTGAATTGTCTTCAATCTAGGATTGTAGACTCTAAAGGAAGTACTATTGGCAGAGTATCCTACAAAGATGCATTTTTCACTTTTTGGATCAAATTTATTAAGATAATCCCTGTCATTTAGCAGATAACAGTCACATCCAAATTCACGAAAATGTGCAATATTTGGTTTCACACCCTTCAAGAGTTCATATGGAGTCATGTTAGTTCCAGGTCTGAGGTACACCCGGTTACTAATATGACAAGCAGTGTTTAAAGCTTCAGCCCAGAGTCTCTTGGATATATTTTTGGCATTCAGCATGACTCTGGCCATCTCTTGAAGTGTCTTGTTCTTCCTTTCAGCAATCCCATTCTGCTGAGGTGTCTTAGGTGCTGAGTATTCATGGAAAATTCCTTTAACATTGCAATAGTTATCAAAACTAGCATTCTCAAATTCTTTACCATGGTCAGACCTAATTTTAGTCACAGAAGAGCCATATAAGTTTTTAATACTAGCACAAAGAATTTTGAACTGATCAAAAGCTTCTGACTTTTCTTTAAGAAACTTTACCCAAGTATATCTAGAGAAGTCATCTACAATAACAAAGGCATATTTCTTACCATTCAGACTACTCACCTCAATGGGACCCATCAAGTCCATATGTAACAGTTCAAAGCACCTACTAGATCTAGGATTAGCATTCTGTACCTGTAGGGGGGCATGAACTGCTCTAGTTTGTTTACCCTTGAGACAATCACCACAGACAAGCTTACCTGGGCAAGATAGCTTAGGTAAGCCTCTTACAGCATCAACTTTTTGCAATTTCTCAAGGTTCCTGTAGTGAACATGTCCAAGTTTCCTATGCCATATAGATGCTTCATCTATTTTAGCATGGAAACACTCTGCTTCCTCTTGAGCTAGGTAGCAATTGTCCTTGGACCGAGTACCTGTCATAACAAGTACATTATCACTATCATAAACATCACAAGATGAACTGTCAAATGTAACCAGCAAGTCATCATCACATAGTTGACTGATGCTGATTAAATTTGCCTGTAGCCCATCAACCAACAACACATCCTTCAGGGGTGGAAATCCATCAACATTCAGTGTCCCCTTTCCAATGATTTTCCCTTTTGTACCACCACCATAGGTCACAGTGCCAGTACTCAAGGAAACCATATTCACAAGATTGTCAATGTTGCCTGTCATGTGTCTTGAGCATCCACTGTCGAAGTACCACTTACCTGAAAGGTTAGAATACACAGCAGAGAAAACAACATTGCAAACAACTTTAATCTTAGGGGTCTTAACTTTTTCTACCCAAGTTCTACCTTTCTGTCCTGAACCTAATGTTGGTCTAACATCAGAAACTGTTGTTGTTCTAACATTGGGTTCAGTAACTGTTTTCTTACCACATTCTCTTATAAATTTTCTACAGAATGGTTTTATGTGGCCTGGTTGGTAACAGTATTGACAGATAAAAGTAGGTTTACTTCTCACAGTGTTGATGGTACCTAAACTCTTAGAATCAGATTCTTTAACAAAGCTAGAAGATAGATAGGCAGAATTTACAATAGAAGAGGAAGGTTTCTCAACAAATCCCAGACCACATGAACCTGAATTTCCCATGCTTAGTACCTCATCAAGTTTGGAAGTACCTGCATTCCATTTAGCTATGATCTGTGTGTCTTTCTTGAGTTTATCCTTTATCTCTTTCAACTCAGCTTCAGCTTTGTCAAGATCTCTTTCATAGAGTTTCAACATGTTTTTCAGACACTCGATGTCATGAGTCAGTGCTTTGTTCTTCTTTATGAGTTTCACATTCTCTCTCTCAAGCCTGAGGAATGTTGTGTGCAGATCATCAAGAATCTCCTCCTGGGATAATTCTTCTTCTTGGGAGTACTCTTCTTCTAGATCAACTGTACCATGAAAACAGTCAAAGTTAGTATCATCACAATCAGAGAGTTCATCAGAGATAACCTGGGAATCATTGTTGTTCCAGTCTCCAAAAAAGATTTCCTGCTTTGCTGTTGGTTCACCAATGTTAGAGTAACATTGTGATCCTAGGCAATTTCTGGAGTCTTCATTGGTCCAGGTGATCCTTGTGCATAGCGCAGCAGTTTTGATTTCCTCTGAGTGTTCTTCGGTACTTGTTCCAGATTCAAAATCATCTTCATTGAAGTCATCTACACAAACCCAATGAGAATTCCCTCTTGTTCTGAGGGTGTTAGCACATTCATGTTTATAGTGACCATACCCCTTACATTCATAGCACTGAACATCCTTTAATTTTTCTACATCTTGAGGTGTGCTCTTAGATGCCATGTACTTAACAAATTTAGGGGGCAATTTCTTGTAACCGGGGCCATCATTACCAGTTAGTTTTTCTTTCTGTTTACCTTTGAAACCTAATTTACTAAACTTTTTGGTAATATTGCCATAGTTAGAAGAGATCAACTCATATTCATCCTCATCACTACCTGCAGAATCTGAACTAGTTCCAAGAAGGGCTAAAGCTAATTGCTTGCTAGACTTTCCTAGGAATTCTAATTCAAATTCTTTCATAGTGTTCATCAAGGTCTGGAAACTCATGTTGGCAAGATCTTTAGACTCATTCATAGCAATTCTTTTGACTGTAAACTTAGAAGATAGTGTTCTAAAGGCTTTATACACCATGGTCTGATTAGGAATCACAAAACCTAAGTTCTGACATTGATTAGATATATCAAGAAGTTTCTCAAAATAACTATCAATAGTTTCCTCTTCTCCCATCTCAATCTTCTCAAAGTCTCTCAAAAGTTTCCTATACTTAGAATCCCTCACAGCCACATCACCCTCACAATGTAACTCAAGTGTTTCCCATGCAGCTTTAGCAGTATCACAAGTTTGAACAAGTTTAAACATATGATTACCTATCCAGCTAAAAATAGCATTGAGAGCCTTCTCATTGTAGTTGTAGAGAGCAATTTCAGCGGCTGTCCATTGTCCCCTTAGCTTTGGCACCAGGTCAGCATCTCCATCTCTTGGCAGATAAGGGATGGTATAGCCTTCTAGTACAGCTTCCCAAGCTTTGAGGTCGATGGATTTGATGTGGACTCTGAGTCTGATCTTCCAGTAGGCATAGTTGTTGGGACCTTCCAATACTGGCAACCTGCTGGTATTGGGGTTGGAGCTGTCCATCTTGTCGTATCAACGCCAAACACCGGTGAAGTTGGTGCTTGGCTCTGATACCAATTGAAATTGTGGATCGGGTTGATACGTTGTTGATGTTAACTTAACACTGAAGTTCTAACAGCAGTTTGTGTTCGCTGTTAGTTCGGTGATGTTACTTTAACAACAGACCAGAGTAACAGTTTGCAGCGGAATAAACAAACACGAATTTAAGAAGTGAATATAGGATTATATTAACTTCCGAGCCGTAGGCAAAATACCACAAGGGTTTAACAAAGGCGTTCTCACAACTCTCAAGCTCCTCACTCTCGAATTGTTGAAACTAAGCAAAGCACACAAGAGTTGCTTCGACTATCTCTAAAAGATCCTCACTCTTAGATCTATTCTAACAACTTAAAAACTTTGCTAAAGCAAGACAACACTCAACAACTGTAAATTAATCTCTCGGATTGATTAGCTCTTGTCTCGTTGTTTGTCTTAATGTACTTCACACCTATATATAGGTTCTTGATCTTCGACTTCAAGGTGTGTTGTACACGGTTGGTAATTCTCTTTGTTTCCTTCTCGAACTCCTCTTCCTTGTTCTCGCAGTCCTTCTTGAATAAAAGTTCCTTCGCCAGTGATCTAGCTAAGGAAAGACTCCTTCTTCAATTCAGGACTTTCCCTTGGAAGCTTTCCTAGTCGCACTAGACTTCTTCTTTCCTTTTATAAGCCGTTTGCTTTAATTAAGGAAACTTCTCATCTTGGAAACTTTGAGCGTCCAACCTAATGCAAGTTTGTTTCCTGAATAATAATCAAAGACAACTACAATTGTGGAACTCAGTTAGTTAAGTGAATAAGGCAAAACAATAATAATAATAATAACTAGATTGTAAAACAGTTTCTGGACGTGCAATGTTACTCTAACATTGAAAATCTCAATGTTATCCTAACATCCAGAAAACTTGCACTTTCACCATCCATGGGGGTAACCAAAAAATTTGAAAACATTTGTCAACAGTATGCACATGATAGCCATAATGGGTACATAACAATTTCTTTTTATCTTTTGCAGGGGGTTTTGAAAACTTGTTGGAGTTAGAAGAAACAATAGATGGGACAAATTTGAATTTATTGCCAGGGGCAAAGTTAGTAGCTCTGGTAAACATATCAAGAGGGTCCACTTGGGGAGTGGAGTAGAGAGCACGTTGGTTCTCTTCTTGAAGAAGCAGGGCATAAACTTGGGACAGAGTGGGGAGGGGTTTCATTAAAAGAATTTGACTGCAAATCGCATTAAAAGAATCATTGAGACCAATAAGAAACCCTAACACACAATCATGCTGCTGTAAAACCAACAGACTGCGGTTAATGTTGCAAGTACAATGACCACAAGAGCACAGAGTGATAGGCCGTTGAGACACATATTCATCCCAAACAGAACGGTAACTACTATAGTATTCAGTGACAGATAAGGCATGTTGAGAGGTAGTATTTAGAGATTTCTGGAGGTGAAAAACCCGGGATCCATCAGTTCGAGAATACCTGGTTTTGAGTTCTTCCCATACCTCAAGAGCAGTGTTGAGGAACTTGAGAGATTGGCGGATTGGCTTGGTAGCGGAGTTGAGAAGCCAAGTGAGAACCAGATTATCCACACGAACCCAACAAATCTGGAGTTCAGCATCATCAAAGGGTATGGGTAGGGTTCCATCAATGAAGCGGCCCTTGTTTTTGATATTGAGCGCCAATTGAATCGCCTTGCTCCATGAAACATAGTTGTCGGTGGTCAGTTGATCGCCATCAATGGAGGAGCCATGAACGTTGTGCGAACCCAAAAAGTAAACCGAGGACGGATCTTCGCACGGACTTTGCTTTGCGGTGGAAGCAGAGGCACCAATTAAGTCGCTCGGAGTGGAAGAGGACGCCAGAGTGGTCATGATCAGAGAGATTTATGAATCTAGGATTTCAGAAAGGGGAAAATCATGAATTAGGTTCAGCAAGCAATTTTAGAACCGCAAAAGAGGTGTAAAGGAGAAATTAGGGCAGCGGAATAGATGATCTACAACCTAAACGAATGATACCATGTGAAGATAGTGATTTGCAGGTGAATGTGTGAGGAAGATGACGAGAGACGAGAGAGAGACGAGAGAGAGAGGAGGCAAACGACATTAGGGTTTGAGGAAAGAAAATAATGAATTAAAATTAATTATAATTGTGACCACATGTCCTTTTTATATTAGGACGGAAAAACAGAAATAAAAGGACTAAAATGAAATATACAAACTAGAATTACAATAGAATAAAAATACGATTTTATGAGTCGTCTAACAAATATTTTTTTTTGGATACATAGGAGGAGGGTAACCCCTAGAAACAAACGAAAACAATAAAAAACATTCTTAACTAGCCATTAATATGACGAATGCTTGTTCCTCCCACAATGTCGTAATGCTTAACCACCGCACCTTGCCTTCTGGGGGGACTTGAAGCTACCATGTGCTCTTTTCATATTTCTTTTACCTCTTCAAAACCAATATTGAACTTGATGAATCAAGTAAACCTTACTGCACAATTATTCCATGCAAGAAAATATTACGAGACTACGACAATAGTATCCATAGAACTTGTATTATCATAAAATTCCAAATGATGCTCTCGAAATCAGTTCATGATGAATGGATTATAATCTAACAAAAGGCAATGGCATTAAGCATTAAGCATGAGTAAAATTGATTGACTAATTATAACATATCAAACGTCAGTGACCTAGGATATCATATGAAGCAAAGTGTGAGCAATATAATGTAGAATAATCTCAGGTTCTGAATCCTGTTTGAACATGCTATCGAAGATCAGAATCGTATCATGTATATACTTGATAATAAGTTTAACATAAAGAGACCACAATGGAAAGGTACTCGGGCAAATTTACTAGAGAAAATGGAAAAAGAAAAAGAGTTAAGTTGCTATGGACATGCTAAGTCTGAATTTGGACTCAAAAATAATTTCCCACCAATGAGGAACTAGTTGATACATATTTCGTTCTATAAATACCCATAGACCTAAGGGGATTCAAGCATCTTGCCCTGCTGACTGTAATTTCTATACTAAAAACCCACAAGCTCCATGGCTCAAACAAAGCTGATCATTGGCTTCTGTTTTCTTGTCATTATATTTTCCCATGAAATTCATTCTACAGATGGAAGAAACTTGAAGTTTAAAAATAAAAATGCATTTCATACCAAGACAAAGATTTCAACAGAGAATCATGCAAAGTTCGCTTCCGAGAGTAAAAGTGTACCTACAGGGTGCACAAGTATGATGGCATGTGGAAATGATGCTGAATTAACTACACCGACAGCACCACCAAGCCCCGTTGCAAATGAGACCCAGGCATCCCCGCCCGGCCATGCAGATGACTTCAGACCAACGGCACCTGGTCATAGCCCAGGAATCGGGCATTCGTTATGAATGTAGCCATTTAGAATCTGTGTGCAAAAGTGTTGATATAATTTTAGAATGTCATTTTAAACTTTGATGAATGTATGTTGTATTCTTTCTGCTAGAAATAGTTTAATGTATTCAGTACTAATTTTTATAAACTTATGTTTATATTATCATGTATCTCCATAGCAGAAATATCCAGCAGTGGTTGTTCTTCTCTCCCGCCGAACCTTTATTTTCGCAGTCCTTCCTGTGTGCATGTCTGTGTTGGCGAGCGGGGCTTAAGCTTGACATTCACAACAAGATCGTTGCTTCCTAAAGTGACTACTTCGTGTAAAATGTCCGTAAATGCTACATAAGCTGATAAAAGAAGAATTGATGTGAAAGAAAAACAGGAAGAAGTATTAAGGATTATAATGTGAGATAGCAAGAAGAAAATAATCACGAGGATGCTAGATAATAATCAGCCAGAAGACTCACCTACACCTAGAAAATGATTGGACATTATTGAAAATATCATTGATTTAACATACAACACAAGAAAGCTTGTAGAAGTCATCATCTCAACAAGAAAATTTCCAAATTAAGTTCTTAGTATCTAATAAAAATTAGATATAATTTCAGTAAAACCATACTCGAATATATGAAGACCTCAACACTGTAAGGTATGCTGTGCGCAGTTATCAACTGTTACCTAAATCCTTGCCAACTTTAAAAAGGTTTGCTATTGCCAACTTTTAACTTTAAAAAGGTGTGCTATTGCCAACTTTTAACTTTAACTGTCAACCCAATTTATTCCCATTTACTGTTAATCTAAATGGAACTGATAGGCTAGATTTAAGTAAGCTGTTAGCCTGTTACTATATACAGATGCCTCATAATATCAAAATAATGCTAGTGTTTTAGCTCTATAGTTCTAACAGGAGTCATGTTTAGAAGAACCAGCAGGAGATCGAAAACCACGTACAGGAAATCATGCATAACGTCCGGAGATAGATCGAAGAGCTTGATGCACGGAATATCCAGAACACGTATGTATATTATCATCTGACATGAACATTATATTGTTAACCAAATATTTACACCCTCATCTAAGGTAACAACCTACATTAATGCCTGTAAATGCTTCAATCTTCTTGCTGTAAAATCCCAAACGTTTCCGCAATTCTTGCTCAGATACCGTTGTTTCCGTGTTTTATCTCGCACAAAATCTCTGCCTACAGGCTACAACGAATCTGACTACAGGGGAGAGAATACAAAACAGTGAATCAATAAGCACATAAAATATTTCCCAGACCATTAAGATTCAAAAGGCATGGGAAGATACTCTGTCATGCCGCCACTGTCACTATCTAGCAACACTTTTTGCATATTGCGTTATATATTGCATATGATATTAATAAACAGGTAACAGTAATAATGCACTACAGCCTAGCATATATATAATAAGCATAAGAGAGAATCGGATGGTCTTTATTCTCATATACAATATTATTTGTTTTCATTGTAAAAGTTGATCGAGTGGGTGTGACTCACAGCGTGTTCCAAGGCTTCAGGAACCAAAGATGTTATGTCCTTTTCATGGAATCTATCTTTTAATTCTATTTTCAATGCATGCAAGAGTCAAAATGAAACGGATGGTTGAGAAAAAAACACTTTTAAAGCACACCATTTGCTTTATTTTGACCGGTTAGAAATGACAACATGAAATACAACACTAATTAATACAGCAAACATACTTACCAAAAAAGTGACCTAATAAAATTATTGTTACTCTCTGGTCTTCTTGTAGGTGAAAGATTCAATCTTTTTGGGCTCATTTTTCATCACTTCACTTGTCCCTAGAACTGGTAAATTATCTTCACTCTATACAATTTTCCTACAAAATATACAAATTAAATAAGACAAAATGGAAATAAGAGTTACGTTCAATCAGTTGTGCACGTTTCGCCAACATAAGATGCTGTATATATGTAGTGTTAATGAAGAATAGGAGACAAAGCTTTGGTGAAGTATATGAAAGAAAGAAGACAGCAAATACCTCAAGCAGGTACAGAATTAGATAGAATAATGCAACATTGAGATCAATTAGTTACCTCAGAATTAGGTTAGAGTTTCATCATCAATTTTTTTCTTCATGTAACTTTCATCAGAGAATTTGATGGGTCCACAGTAAAAAGTTTGAAAGAGTTCCAATCACCAAAAGTCAAAGCAATATACTGAGTAATGCACTGCACATCAAACCATGATCAAGGTATAAGGTCAAATGCTGCACGTTGATTTAGAAAATTTGCAAATCATATTTTAAACTATAACCACTGATATTTGGTCAAATTAATATAAACCATCCACTGAGGAGTAAAAACTCCCTTTTGCGTTAATTAAGGAGTTGTTGCCCATATGTTTTTATCTTTATTTCAAGCTAGAGTCCCTTCCCCATCAGCGCTTTCATACATTTTGTATGTATCCTATTTCACAATTCCAAAGTAAATAGACATTATTAGCCAATAAACCAGCAAAACAAAAACATAACATACGACTGGAAGGAGTAGCACCAAGTATCAAACATACCGTCCTATAAACTACTAGTGTTAATTAAACGAAGTACCGAAAGACTAGCTAGTATCAAAGCATAGTTATGAGAGTTACAAAACTCGCCGTTGTAATTTTGATACGAAACAAGTCAAAATCTAACCATCAAATATCAAAGTAAAATCATCACAAGCTTGGCCCATCCGCGAAGTTCAATATTTGGCCATACCCGACGTCAATATATGTTTATAGCTAGGTATATTGTATTCTACTGCAGGTCATACAATAATAATGCTTTTAATGATGAAAATTTGTTGGTATGGCTGAAAGTGAGATGATATTCTCATAATTATCATATCTGGAATCTCAACCTCTCCAGTGGCGTATCTACATAGGGGCTGGGGGGAGCTGTAGCCCCCCCCCCCCCCCCCCCCATTTTTAATTTTTTTTTTTACCTATATATTTGTGTTGAAAGAAAAGACAAAAGGCATGTTAAAAAAGAAAAGAAAAGGGGTAGCGGCTAGTTAACTGCATATTTAAGCTCCTATCTAGTTAACAAATCTAAAAAGATAACAACAAATCATAATTTATATTATTTATAATTATTTGATCTTTATCATTGAGTTTACAATAATTTGACCTTGAATGTTGTAACGTATAACAAAAGTACCAAAATTCACGCACCTCTTGATTTGTTATATATATAGTAAGAATTAATCCTACATTTTATATTAATAAGCAAAAAAAATTATTTTGATGTTAAAAAATTACAAATACTTCATTCTACACTTAATTAATCCACATAAAGAACTTGATCTTTACCAATTTTTTTGATACATGAAAATATAATATTGCTTGAATTAAATATATGCATACATTTTATCATCTTTGTAAAGAAACCCTTAGTTTCTACCTATACAACAACATAAATACAATGTGGGGAGTTTTTTTGTTCTTTTATCTAGATTAAATAAATTTAAATAAATTATATGAGTACATTTTTCGTTTAAGAACTAAATGTTGAAACAACAAAAAGAACACACACAAAAAAACAAGAACTCTTCTATGCATATTTTTTGACACTCCCCAAAAAAATCAATTCAAAACAACAAAAAAATTCTTCATCCATTTTTTCGGTTCTTTGTCCTCTTATTTCTTTCCTACTGTTCAATAAAAAAAATATTTTAACCCCCCTCATATTTGATTCCTGGATACGCCCCTGACCTCTCAGGAGTTAGGTAATGACACACACAGTCCATTAAAAAAAACCAAGCACGTACGCCATTAATAAAACTAAGCTTAACAGTAACACACAAGTGTTTCACTTGAATACGGGAACCGAAAGAAAATGAAGTTCGCGTATCATCCGTCCACATAAAGAAGAAGACATGAACAAGTGGACAGTACAACAGAATCCATGCCTTTTCCAGCCGCATTTCCTCAGTGCTAAGGCCAACTGAGCTTTTAACTATTAATTTTTTTTTATTCAAAGAAATCTAAGTCCCCAAATCTTGTTCCCAGCACCATTGAATATTACAAACAATAAAAGTGATGTTTGAGGACAATGAAAGGCCATCATCAGTCAATTCTGAACCTCCAAGCTGCTACTTAGTTCAATATCAAGAAGCCTATAAAACAAGCCATTTCTGTTTATCGCGGGGTGGTTTATGGTGCGCATGGAGAGAGGGGGCGGCGGAGGCATCAGTCGGTCAGAGCACTTACTCATTTTATACTAGAGATGTTCTGCACTAACGTAATACCATAAAAGTGGAAGGGACTGAAGAGAAGCACTAAGAATTTTGGAATACAAATGGAAAGAGTTGAACGAATATGGACCATCCAAACTAACGCAACATTATATATTTTCATGATTACAGATTTTAATGGTTTACCATACATGCCACTTGATTATAGTTTACAAGATTATAAATACCAGGCAGGTTTGAGATCACAGCATTCACTTTCCGAGCAAAACATCATCTTTTTATTTTGTCAAAAAACCAACACAGAGACAAAGAACGTACACACCCTTACACAACCAGCACAAGAATTTTAATATTTTTTCCCTACAATGGCCTACGTCCAATATATCCTTTTCCTTCTTGCACTTATTGGCAGCCTAGACACTCTCTTTACAGAGGGAAGGCAACCACAAGAACTGATGAAACATGGATTCAGTTTTCACAAAATAGACACAGGACTACGTAATAATGCAAAGAAAGCCATCAACCTTGAGGGAAGCCCGAGGAGTCATAAAGATGAACAAGAGATGACTGGACAGAAACCAAATTTTCCACCAACACCAACTCAAAGCCATGAATTTAGCTCTTCAGAAGTATCTCGTTTAGAAGGCCGTGGACCCACAACACCAGGAAATAGTCCAGGAGTTGGACACCATTTTGCAGAAGAGAAAGACAATGTGCTACCAAAGGTCCAAGATTTCCCTCCAGTTACTAAGAGGGCAGGTGATTTTCGACCCACAGTACCTGGCCACAGCCCCGGTGTTGGTCATTCTTTCACAAAGTTGAACGCAGGACCCAACGCTTAATTGTGTGCATGCATTTGAGAATAAATATTTCTGGCAGTTTGTAACTATTGTCAATTCTCACCTGCCATTATAGTAAATTCACTAGTTGTAGAACCAACCAGTGAAGAAGGGTGGTTTATTATCTTTAGGTTTATATGTTATAATGCAAATCCAGAAATGTGAGAATCAATTTAATATAAAAACTGCAAAAGTATCAACTATGTATAATTGTCTTGCTTTCAAGCCCCGTGTCACTCACTGTCTCTCAACCCATGCATGCATGCATGCTAATAAGCATGACATATATACGCATCTCCACGGATTACCTATCTATTACAACTCACAATTCTACAATGAATAGCAGAAAGGGTAGGGATTAGGATTCACTACAATGATAAGCATATCAACACTAATTATGCACAGTCCTGAAGTAGTTCGAAATGTGAGTTTTATGCAGAATATCAACTATTAATGGCACAAACAGAGGTACGTACTACATTCGGATTGTGATTCTTATTTTCAGCCATATATTGAAGAGTTGAATCATATGTTTAACTATGAGCTTGATGAGTTAAACCTGTTACCTACACAGTATGTCTTAACTCTTAAGGTAGCAGATCTTAATGAGTAACAAATTTGACAAATGAGAGAGGAGACACAAGTCACATGTGAACCACAATACAAAAAGTTAACAAGTTTCTTAATGAAACAAGGTGATACTTTTGGAGACTTTGTTAAATCTCTTCTTGTAATTCAACATGAAGCTGAATGATCGCAGGCTTTTCAAAAATCTGATTTAGATCATTACATCGTACATACCACAATCTGAAACGGCTTTAAGCAGGGGCGGAGCCACAGGGGGTGCATGTGGGGGCACCTGCACCCCCCAACTTTTCCCTAATTACAAGATTAGTAGTAAATTATTCTGATATGATTTGTTTTGCCCCTGCCAAAAAAATTTGATCCAACAAATTAAACTGCCCACTAGTTCTATTTATTTCTTATACAATTTATATTATAAGATGGCCCATTTATATATTATTTTGTAAAAATCTCTATTAAGTGTAAAGCCTACTAGATGAAAAGTACGATGAACATACCTTAATATGTCACACTTATCTAATTGATCACAAAACTGAATCATCTAATTGATCACAAAACTGAATCAGGCCTAAATTATTTATCTAAATAAAGAATCACATGTATGCCAAATAGCTAGTCTTTGTTCAATTATTCCTTTTTGAGAATGAGGTATCATTTTTATTTATACAAATAAGTATCATGAGCTCTATTACGTTTATAATTGCATTATTTTAGTTAAAGTATGCTTTTCATATCCTTTATTTGCACAAAGTAATATGGGTAATCTATAAAAATAATTTGTAAAATGTCTCTTTTAAACTGTCTATAAATTGGATGGCATTGTATCGATTGATTAATAAAGTTTTTATATGCCGTTCGATGAGTATGAAAAAATTAGTTACATTTTAAGGAGTACATAGTGAAAAACTCTAGTCTCATGATAGCTTAATGCATTATTTAAAAAAAGAAAAAAAAGTATTTTTATGATGGTAAAAGAATGATTTTAAAGATTTTGAGTCGTTTCATCGACGTGTATATTACATTTCAAAATTTAGAGCTATATTCACTAGAATACGCCCCTTATCTCAAGAGAAAATTATTATTTTTATTATTAATTAATTATTATCTCATGCATTTTTTAGCGTAATCTCGCCCCCCCTCTTCGAGAATCCTGGCTCCGCCCCTGGCTTTAAGGCTTGCACTAACATTTAACAAACTAATATGTGGCCCTGGATAGATTACTGTTGAATATCTACCCAAATATAGCAGTAAATGATGAAGCAAAAACTATTAGACTAAGTGATTATTGTATATAATTATAGTCCTTATTGTGCTAGACTAGAAGGAAGGTAAGATACCTAGTCTAGTCTAGCACAATAAGCAAGGTAAGATACCTAGTCTAGTCTAGCACAATAAGTACTATAATTATATACAATAATCCCTTAGTCTTATAAAAACAACTGATATCATAAAAAAACATCTCAAAGATCTATCAAAAATAATAACTTTTTCTCACTTTTAGCAATTCTATTAAAATGATAACTAGCTTGGTAAGTTCACTTTTCATTCAGCAATACAAGGGAAGTGGAGTAGTCAAACAAAAAGTGCCTCCATTCTGTCAATAAGCCTTGTTAACTATCATATTCGCATCTTGGAGATCCTACCTTTACAAAAGTTATTGTAGTGACTGCACTAATAAAATAAGGAGAACCTTTAATCATTACAAAATGTTGAGTCCACAAAGAATCAAAAAAATAATTCCTATTGGGCACACACCTGACGAAGATGGCATTACAAAATCTCCCAACTTTCAGCTCATATATAACACTCAAATTAACTTTTCTTTTTTATGGCGTGGAACCCGTGACACTCTATGATGCGCACTAGGTAAATCCAAGAACTAACGCAGACCTAGATTACCCATGACACTCTATGATGCGCACTAGGTAAATCCAAGAACTAACGCAAACCTAGAAGACATAAAATCAAATTGCTTTGCATGTGGATCGAACTTGAGACAAAGGGAAATAATTTCACATATTTAACCAACTCCACCACCTTTGTGAGCAACTTCAACATTATTATATCATAGATCTTACACTAGTATTAAAAACTCCTGTATAAAATAACCAGCAGCCAACTCAAAACAAGTGAAAAAAGCACAAAAAACAGAAATCTTGTTTCCAAATAGAGCAAGAAGATTCCTAACCTAGCATAAAGAAATGGAAGTAGCACTCACAATTATTATATTAAATCTTTCCGAGAAAGTAAAAGAAATTAAAGTTTATAATCTCAATTTCATACTGATACTTATATATATCTACCCGCGGATGCAAGGCATTAGCTCTGAATCTTCAACTCTCACAATGTATGGTATATTTCCCCTTTTTTGTTCAAACCAATTACTGTTAAAATGAAAAGGCAAAAGAAAAAAAAGATCAAGAGAGCTGAGCAATTTACCGAGCAACGATTCTTTTACAGAGTTTCCCCGCCTTTCTTTTCCCCTGCAGTTTATTACTGCACAAATATAAGATATTAATTAGAAAATTAATATTTTGAAATGGGTTTATTATGTTGTTACATAAATGCTAATGCTTAAGTTGAAATTAGAGCAATGCAAAACTATAATGTATTTTCGTGGGCTGAATGACTAGTAAATTAAAATTAAACTCGTTTAAATTTTATTTTGGTCTTATTTCGTCTAGTTACAATACACCGAGAAATCGATACAATGGACCCGACTTAACCAAGATAATACTATTCTATTACAATGAACGGACTAGCTTGGTCCGTAACACCTATTACGTATAAAGAGGTATAAGATAACGGGAAAAAAACCCTAAATGGCCAAATTGAGGGAACAGTCGAACGGGACAGATTCGATGCTCTTTGATTGTCGAATTGGGGACGTTAGATACTTATGATTTTGGACTGAACTTGGGATCGTGCCAAGCTGCCTACGTATCCATTGATTTTGGACTGAACTTGGTTCTGTATCGCGCAACTCCATGGTTTTGATCATATCTCCTTAATGGTTGGTGAAAACCTCGATCAACTTCTTGATTCAGGACACTGACTCACGTAGCTTTCAGGGCATGTATGTATTTGATCTAGTTGAGCATCGAATTCACTTGGTTCGATAGATGATACATCGAATTGGAGAAATTCGAGACTGCATTTACAAAAGTAGCTTGAAAAGCACCACATTAGTACTTGGCTTCTCCATCTTGTGTTTATAACTCTTCCATTAGTACTTGGCTTCTCCATCTTGTGTTTATAACTCTTTTGAAGACAAGTGCAAGTAAATGTCAGTAACGAAAACAGTACACTTGGAAAATACTTATATATATATATATATATATATATAACTCTTTTGAAGACAAGTGCAAGTAAATGTCAGTAACGAAAACAGTACACTTGGAAAATACTTTTATATATATATATATATATATATATAGTCTCAAAAGCCCATAAACCTTTCATATGTGCACAAAGAAAGACATTTAAAGGGGGAAAAAAACAGTGCAGGATTATAAAAATGGCAAAATTGGTTAGCACAAATGAAATTAGTGGACAATTTAATATATCAATATGGACGAATAGTCAAAAATACCCACTAACTTTTGTGTTTAATCCTAAATCCCCAGTTTTTCCAAACCTGCTGAAAATGCCCGTTAAGTTTTAAATTTTCTAACAAAAATGTCCGATTTTAAAATTTCGGATTTTTTATCCGATGTGGCATCCGAATCAAAGAGTCGCGCTGCTGAATCAAAAAGTCGCGTTTTAAAATTCGGGCATTTTTGGTAGAATTTTAAAAGGTACGGGGCATTTTTAGCAGTATTTTTCAGAAAAAATAAAAGATTTTGTATGTAAATTTCATTTCGGGCATTTTTAGTAGAAATTTTAAAAGATACATGACATTTTCAGCATGTTTGAAAAACCGGGCATTTAGGATTAAACACAAAAGTTATTAGCCGGGCATTTTTGATAATTCGTTCTATCAATATTTCTCTTTAACGCTTAAACTAAAGTTTAAATAAGCAGGTGTTTTGTAAATTAGTTAAGAAAAGCGAAAGGATGTACAACAAATGTCACAACTGACGACCACTTGTTAATCTAAAAGTAATATAATAGTTTATAGTACCAAATTAAAAGAGATGTTCCATGAAACTTTGACGATCTTCACATGAACGACACGAATTGTTTAGACATGGAATCTTTCATCAAGTAGGTAAGAGTAATATGCTGGGAAGATCCTAACGACCAACGTGAAAAGTGTCTTAAAGTACTAATCTCTATTATACTGTTTTATTTGTAGATTACTTTTCACATGCCAACCATATGTTTAAAAATTCATGAAGTAGAATATTAAGGAGAAAAGAAAAAAGGGCAGATTACTTCGCTTGTAGCTGTCTGAATTGGCGGCTGATAGAAGTCGGGGTTCAATTTCACGTGCAAACTGCCAGCAAGAAACAAGCATGCATTTGGGATTTGAAGAGCTTTTGAAGTTAAAATTACATATAATTATTACATGTAGCTTTTTCATAGATTAATTAATTGGGTGTACATTTCACTGCTTAAATTATGGCCGTTGATTATTAATTTAATTAATGACAATCTCCCAGATGGTATAAATAATATTAGTCTAGGGAAACATGACAGAGAATCACGCACTTTGCCGTGCATTGCGTACACTTATGAATAAATTTTAAAATGTGTACTTAATTACACTTCATTGATTTATCGTACCTATATTAATTGGTACCTAAAGAAATTAGTCCTTATTATCAAATGAAGAGATGCGAAGGATGGGAAGAAGCAAACCGACCTGTTTGCCCCTTTCGCTGTATAACAGCCAGTGTTGTCAAAACGCCATATAGCGATTTCATGGTGCTTAATTGTTATGGAGTTTACGCCCCGTAATTTACGGTTTACGCTCAGAACACTAAAGCAAAAAAAAAGAAAATCTTTTGGCTTATAGTAAGTATTTTTAAATAAAATAATTAGATTGTTTTAAATTCAAGATTATCATGCAAACACTTTCAACTTTTAAATTTAAGCGCTTTTGAAGCTTAAATTAAAATTATGAACTTTTACTTTTCCACAAGAGTTTGCAAACACCACCTTAAGATTGTGGGGTTTTTTTTTTAACTTCAGAAAAATTTCGTAACCGAAAAAGTTAGATTTGCAAACACCCCAAAATCACTTATTCAAAGAAAAAACTGATTATAGTTTTTTTAAGAATTTGCAAACACCACCTATATGTCTTCCCATCGTTTTTATAATTTATTTTGTACATTATAGTTAATTACATAAATACATAATTATAAAGTACTCATCACTTACTTACTTATGAATAATGAACGTCAATTGCCTTTTTTGGGATATCAAGATTTTGATGCGCGGCTCTATATCTATTTTCGTATGATCAGCGTCTTCCAAACAACTGTAATTAAGAAATAGTGTATTTTTTATCATACACGATATATATATATATATATATATATAGGGGGAAAAAAAGAGTAGAAGAAGAAGACACACGCCAATTATTACTTCTTTTACTGATCATTTTCCCTTTCTTTAATTTAATTTTCTTCTGCTGTTTTCTTATCTTATTTTTCCTTCATAATTTCTGTTACTGCATGTATTGTTGATTTACCATCAATCCTTGGTGCGTGAGAAAAAAAATGATTTCCTTCTTTGTAAGCAATTTTTCTTCTCCAATAAATGAAGTTTTTACAAGTTAATTAATAAACTGTTATAAAGATAAAAAGAATCGAAATTTAATATATTATAATCATGATCTAAATCAGGGGCAGACTGAGAAAATTATAATGACTTGGGCTATGAAGAGAGGCGAGTAAAGAAAAACGCACCTAGGCCTAAATCCGCCGTGATCTAAATTTATGTTTTTGAAAGAAACAAAACAATAAAAAATTAACTAACAATCATATTTACATGCATGTTAAATAAACCAAGGCCCGACAGATTCAATTTTAAGTTTGTGAAAAGATTTTGGAATACTTTAAAAGCTGATTTCAGTAAGTTCTTCGCTGATTTCCACCGCCATGGGAAACCCGTCCTTCATCACCTTGATTCCAAAGAAGAGTTCCCCTACTGTTATCAAAGATTTCCGCCCTACCTCGTTGATTGGATGTGTCTATAAGGTTCTTGCAAAGTTGTTGGCGACCAGATTACGTAAATCAATGGACAAGGTTATTTCACTTGAGCAGTTCGCTTTTCTTAAGGGTAGACAAATCGTGGATAGTATACTCACTGTGAACGCAGTTGTTGATGATCTGAAAAGAAATAAGAAGCAAGTTGTGATATTCAAAGCTGATTTTGAAAAGGCGTCTGACTCGGTTATTTGGGATTATTTGGATAATATGATGCATGAAATGGGATATTGCTCAAAATGGCACAATTGGATTAAAGCTTGTCTTGGGTCAGCCACAACCTCGGTCTTACTTAACGGATCTCCTGTTACTGAGTTTCGAGTCTCTCGGGGTCTTAGACAAGGGATCCTCTCTCCCCTTTTCTTTTTCTTATTGTTGGTGAAGGTCTATGTGCAATGGTGAAGAAAGCTAATCACCTTCAGCTTTTTAATGGAGTTAAGGTTGGACGCGACAATGTGGAGATCACTCATGTTCAGTACGCAGATGACACGATATTTTTCTGCGACCATTTAGCTGAAAATGTGCATATCATCAAGGGAATTCTTTGGTGTTTTGAGTTTGTGTCTGGATTTAAAGTGAACTTTGTGAAGAGCAGTTTGTATGGGATAAATATCGGTAATGCTTCCTTACAGTCTAATGATTCGGTTTTGAATTGTATTACAGGCACCCTTCCCTTCAAATACCTCGGACTCCCAGTCGGGGCAAATCCTCGAAGAGTCGATACTTGGAAGCCTATTCTTGACATGACTGGTAAAAGTCTTGCGAGATGGAAAAAAAGCATCTCTTTCGGCGGTCGGACTGTTCTCACCAACGCAGTTCTTGTTGGACTACCGTTTTTCTTCTTTTCACTCTTCAAGGCACCAAAAAAGGTGATTAGGAAACTCACGGCAATGCAACGAAACTTCCTCTGGGGTGGTCACGAGGGCACAAAAAAAATCCCCTGGGTTAGGTGGGAGACAGTGTGTAATGATAAAGAATCAAGGGGTCTTGGCATTAAAAACTTGGAGAAATTCAACACAGCTCTGCTTGCAAAGTGGATTTGGATATTCTTAAACCCCGAGGACAGTTTATGGAAACGAATTCTGATTTCGAAATATGGAAATCAGAATTTACTTGACGATCAGGCCCCGCGGTCTTCTAGTGTTGCTACCACTTCTGTTTGGTGGAAGGATCTCGTTTCTCTAAATAATTGCAATGATAATCAGAACTGGATCATGAATAACAAAAGGAAATCGGTCGGCAGGGGAGATAAAACAAAGTTCTGGTGTGACATTTGGCTCGGCCAAAACAAATCGTGTGACTTATTTCCTAGATTATTTTCTTTGGCTCTTGATAAGGATTCACTTATTGTTGATAAGGGGGAGTGGATTAATGATGATTGGTCTTGGAGATGGTTGTGGCGTAGAGAGCTCTTCGTTTGGGAGCAACACTCGCTTGAAAAACTGGTAAGTATTTTGAGCAATTTCAAACCATGTTCATCTCGCTCGGATATGTGGGTGTGGATTCCAAACCTTACGATGGGGTTTACAACAAAATCAGCATATCAGATTCTCTCCGTAAATAATACCATGCCCATTGATTCGATTCTTAAAAATATTTGGCACGCGATGGAGCTCCGCTGAAAATTACGGCATTTATTTGGAGGGCATTATTGGATAGAATCCCGACAAAAGATAGCTTATGAAAAAGAGGAGTTATCCGTGAGGGTACGGATGATACTTGCATTTTATGTGGGGGAGCAAATTGAGTCAGTGAATCATCTCTTTTGCAAGTGCGAAGTTTCTTGTAACATTTGGATGTCTCTTTTTAATTGGTTTGGTTTTAGGACTGCGCTCTCGGGAAATCTATTGAGGCTGTACGAACAATTTAAATTCTCTTTTCTGAGAATTAAAGGAAGGAAAGAATGGAGCTATGTGTTTTACTTCACGGTCTCGCAAATTTGGTTATTGCGGAATAATGTATGTTTCAAAAATGGTCAGATAAACGAGGATGGAGTAATTGAGCTCGTCAAAGCAAAAGTCTGGAACTCGATTAAAGCAAAAGATTCTGAGTTTTTATATTCTTTTAATGATTGGAGTACACTACAAAATTTTCGGGTCATTTCCGACCGCAATGCCGGTCGGGAAATGACACTTTTCGGTCGGGACGTGTCGGTCGGCATTGCTTCGATCGGAAAAAAGTTTCCCGACCGGAGTTCGGTCGGCCCGGGCTTTTCTCGACCGGGGTCGGGAGTTTCCGATCGAGAATTTCCTCTGAAATCTTGTAGCGGTAGGCTCCCTAATTGTTGTGTTTAATCATATTTTGGTTTGGTAATTTTCTGTTTTTTCCACTGTTGGGAGAGTTATGTTCTGTCTCCCCTCTTTCTTTCTTTTTTTGTATGCCTTGAGAGTATGGCTTATACTCTCTATTTCTCCTTAATATACTTTACTTTTCTGATCAAAAATTAAAAAATAAAAATATAAAATGGAAAGAGAGCTTGACTGCGGTATTCAAAATTATTTAAGGTTTCAGTTATTTTTTTTGTAAATATCTGTGATTAAAGAACTAAGAAAATTTAAAATGAAGAAGAGAAATTCTGTAATTATGTTACGATAAATATAATTGGGGTATGCTAGAAAGAAAAAAATACTGCTTTAATTTGTAGGGGTATTTCTTGTACCCTGCTTCTTCTTTTTTTTTCAATCATTATATTATTAGCTTTTTGCACGCATGCAAATACATTACCCTGTAAAATTATGCTTGGTGTCCCTCTCGTGTTTGAATTAAATTGTATGAACTCGTAGAATGTGCATATGTGATAAAAGTAATACAGCACCGCATTTTCATCCCTCCTCATAGTTATCTAGCTGAACCAGGATTTTCGACAACCATTTTTGTTTCTGTAATATATATATATATATATATATATATATATATATATGATTCCGGTAGGGTAATTTTTTCTATGTACCAATTAATACGTTAAGGTACAACATTACAATATAATACTTAAATCGATTTCCTGCAGGCTCGCATGCACTCGAAGGAATCTTATAACTTGGAGTTGGTGACCGTACCTCACATGCAACTGTGCAAGCATTCCTCAACTTTCCAGCTCTATAAATACCACAAGAAGCTAGTACAAGAGTCACACCTACAATATTTTCTTGTACAGTAAACTTCTTCTGTCCTAAGATTTTATAAATCAAAAGAAGCTAGTCGCATTAATAAGATTAATTATAGCGGTCCAAATGGCCAAAACTTCAGCTTACTTGATCATAGTCATGCTTCTTATCGTATCAACTCACGTTTTTTGTACTGAGGGACGAAGTTTCATTGTGGGGAAAAGACTGAACAATGCAGAAGTGAGTAATGGCATTGTTCCAAACCCTATTAAGTTGGGGAAACATCGGTTTATACTTGAGGAAGGTGTTGTGGATGCTTTTCGACCTACGAAGCCTGGTAATAGTCCCGGTATAGGTCATTCTAAGCATGATTAAATCGCTGTTGTATTGGTGGAGAACGATTAGTTACGTTGCTTGGATTTGTTAGTTTCCGTTTGATTCTATTTATCTTAATGTTTTTTCGTATTTCAAAAGTGATCAATGTAAATTTCACCCTCTTTCTATATAATGTAACTTGCTCTAGCTCCGTCTTTAATTTGTTCTCGTACCTGCATGAAAATTGGAATCGATCCATGTTAAGTATATATATATATATATATATATATATGTATAAATCAACGAATTGACGCGCATTGTTTGAATTGAAGATGCATAGCTTGTGAATTCCAAAACTATACTTTTCCTTTCACCAACATTTATGGCATGCAAATGCATTTACAATATATATATATATATATATGTATATATACTCAGGAAGTGATTTTAAAATGAACACCAAGTACAGAAACGACCTCAAACAAGGAAAACATGCAGTCATAAAACCGAATTAATTCGGTTCTTATTAGACTCTTCGCACCCCGCATTGAGAACTTGTAGTTGTATATTCTAAGACAAGAAAATGAATCGTTACTAGATTGATAAAAAACAACGTAATTTCTTTAAAAACAAAGGACGAATTATTAAAATTACCCTTTATCATTTTTCAAAAAGCTAATATGCCAATTTTTTCGGGCCTTGTTTAAATGTCCCATATGTTTCAAATTTTTTGTTAAAAATGACCTCCGCCCTTATTCCGGCCAAAATTGCCTACGTGGCGGTACAAAATTGCACTTTGCACCGCCACGTAAGCAATTTTGGCCTGAATAAGGCCGAGAGCATTTTTAGTAGACTTTTTAAAATATATGTGGCATAAGAACAAGACCCAAATAAATTGGGGCATATTAGCTTTTTGAAAAAAGATAAGGGGCAAATTTTATTATTCGTCCAAAAACAAACATTAAGAAAATAAGAATTTAGAGTGAGAAATCGAAAAACCATACACAACATAACCATAATGTTAAGTAACCCATTTTAAGCAAAGAAACATTTATATTTGATGCACATTATCTTCACCTACTAATTAAAGCACTCCACGTCGTCAAACTAACACAATATCTTAATTGGGCAGCTCTAGCTTTAAACTCGAGAATCTTGCACCAAAAGAAAAGGTGCATGATCTAGGTCGGGACTGACCTAGCATATGCACTCCAATGTCTATGTCAAATAAAGCCTTGAAGGGTTGAATCTATGTAGTGTAAACTATAGGTCGAGATTAGTTATAGCCTTATAGGTTGAAAATGCTATATGACAGAACAAGTTGCAATTTCAAAAATACTTAATATCGAGAAAAAAAAACCTAGTTGTTAGAAGTAGCTAGTATCACTAGGTTAGGTTAATACACCCTTATGAGTCGAAAAGCCCTATTTGGTCAAATCGCCCAAGAATAGGTAGTAGATCGAAGCTTGAATTAAATGTATCCTCGAGAGAAGCAAAAATAAATATACCTCATAATAGTGATTAGTTGGTATGTACAAATATTTTATATTTCTCTAGTTATGGCTAGGGGTGAGTTGGGTCAGATTCCCGCGGGGATCGGGAATTCGGCCCCTGGGATTTGGCGGGGATCGGGAGCCAGCCGCGGCTCCCGATCCGCACTGCGGATTACGGAACTCCCGCAACTGCGGGAGTTCCGCGGGAGGCGGGATCCTTCGCGGGATCCCGCAACAACGGCGGCGGAGCAGCTGCACATGGTTGTGGTGGTGGTCCGACGGTGATTTCTCAGTTTGTGTACTGTGAACTTGAAGGAGAGCTAATATCGGGAGTTGAGGGGCGGCGGAGCAGCGGCGGCGCGGTGGTCCTGGACCGTGGTGGTTATTCGCGCGGAGCAGCGGTGGTGCGTGGTGACTGACCGAGAGTGTGTGTGTGTGTGTGTGTGTGTGTGTGTTTTGGTGGTGAGTGGTGACTGACCGTGGTGGTTTTGGGGGTTAGTGGTGACTGGTGGTGAGTGGTGACTTACCGTGTGTGTGTGTGTGTGTGTGTGTGTTTTGGTGGTGAGTGGTGACTGACCGTGGTGGCTATGGTTGGAACAAGGAAAAAAAACCGCGGATCGGATCAGATTTCAACCCCAACTCCCGATCCGATCCGCGGTAGTTGCTGCGGGAGATAATCCCAGCAGCAACGGGTCGGGAAGATGATCGGATTTTTCCCAGAGCGGGAAAAATCCGATCGGGTCGGGTCGGGTCGCGGGAATCCGACCCGGCCCTCCCACCCCTAGTTATGGCAGTGTAGTGAGCTAGCTTTGGTGCCTGGGCTTTATAGGCCGATACCAAATATCAAAACCACGTGCATACATCAAAGTATTATCATATGTTGTTGAATGCATGTATACCTTCTGAATTGCCTATTTCGCCATTGCTATTTAGTTTCATGTGTCAATTTCAATTCATGGCACACCATAAGTCCTTCAATTTGTCAGTAGTCGTTTAGTGGCAACCATGTTAAATACATCAATACATATATGATACATCTAACTATGGTAGTTGAAGATGAAGGAAATTTTGAATACCACAGATAATAAGTGTGTCATGTGTGATAATTACATATATTTTTTGAGTGCAAGTTTTCAATTCAAATTTGGATGAAATGCATTGATTGGTTGAGAATTTTGAAAAAAAAAATGTTTCTTGATTGGGTTGAGCATAGATCAAAGCTTCATTTTTTGTATACGTTTCAGACCGTAATATTTTGAAATATTTTATTATGTTTCAAAAAAATTGTAAGACCTATAGCTATAAAGAAGTTGAACTTGTATATTTCGTTAAGATTAAATTGAAATGTTTTGATACTTTATATGAAATAGAACTCTTTCACCACTAAAAGAAAAATGCTATATATGGCGGTTGAAGAGGCATTTTGGAGTTTCCTAAGAATAGGCGGCCAGAAAGTTTTTCCGACTGATCTGATTTTTTAAATATATTTATCGCGGAATCTGTTAAAGTAAACCCCACCAATTAATCAAGTTATCAATAAAAAACCCCAATTAATCAAATACTTAAATTTCACGATAAAGGTAATGAACTTGGGTCCACATTCTTTCATTTGTAAGGGTGTAGCACTCTTTTAGTCAGTAGTTCCCCAAGTCAAGGAGGGAAACTTTTGGTACTTAACTTTTAATTTGCCGGCAAAATTATATTGTGTAGCATATTTATTTTTTAAGAGGAAAAACATACAGCTTGGAAGTGGCCCTTAGCCCCTCACTGCCCGTTGTCCTCCAACTCATGGAATATTTAATTCATTAATTATATCATAACATATCTTGAGTTTGAATATTAGTTTCAGTAATCATTTTGACTTACTGTATTAATATTCATGTCTAGGGGTGGGGAAGGGATGGGATCCCACGAGGGATCCCACGTCGTTGGATTCAAAAACTCACTCCCATTTTCATCCTTCCAGTTGAAGGGATTCCTTGCTGAGGGATTCATTGCCGAGGGATCTCTCACCAAGGAATTCCTTAATCCCGCCATTTTTTAGTCTCGAATTAGTCATTTTTTAACACTGAAAATTGGAGGAATCCCTCGATTTCCAGATTGTATCTAGCACAAAAAGTGTGTTTTTTTCTCCTTCTCCACTTTTCCCTCGAATATTTCGTCTTTAAAAGATGTCTTCTTTTCGACATTTATAACGAGTACCGACATGTTAACACGAATCACATTCCAATAACTAGCCCGAATCACATTCAAAAATCGCAATCCGCTATCACAAATCCCAAAAGAAAATCCTTCGCGGCTCAAAACTCACAAGACACAAGACACAAGTCACAAATTGTCTAACCATTACAAATAAATAAATATCACAATTTAAATAACTAGCAATAAAAAGTTATCCAATTCCTAATATTTCTCATACGCACTCACATCACATGTGTTTTTTATTTTGCAACTAAACCCCCAATAAACCTAGTAATTATAGCTTATAAAAAATGGTGGGATTCCCTCCTCCCGTTGGAATCGGAGAATGACTCCCGTTCCCGTCCCTCGACTGAAAGGAATCCCGTCCCTCGTAGTCCCGTTGTGAAGGGGTGTGACGGGAAATTTTCCCACGGGAACATTTCCCGTGGGTAGGTATGGATAAGGGAATTTCCCTTACCCATTCCCACCCCTATTCATGTCCGTCAGATATTTGTTCTTTATATTTGTGGTGGGACCCTTCTTCGGACCCTCGCATTGCGGGGATGCTTTCGTGCACCGGATTGCCCTTTTTTTTATATATAATATATGATATGTAGTTTTAAAGTTTTTAAATGAGACAATTATTTTATTTTGTTATATATAACCAGACAAACGGCCGAATTGGATTACCTTATATATATATATATGTATATACAATGATTCAATGGATTAATAAGTTCAAAAGTATTAGTTCTTTGGTTGAATTCGAATCAAAATTAGTTCGTTTTATCAAGGGATATTAGGTATATATAACGTTTCGGCGGAAATATTCTTTTTGTTCAGTAGCTACCTATATGTATTTCAAATTAAGTTTCGATAGCAATTCCATAAATTCTACGATAAGTTCGATAGTATAATATTTTGCTTCAATAATAACATAGCTTTTCTCTTAATAGCCTTGAACTGTATACTCATTCATCAAAATACTATGTTACAATTTTAAATGTCCCTCTTTCAAGGAAACATTCTATTATGTTTGCTATTGACCACTTAGTGCTTATTTTAGTTGGCATCCCCAAAGTTCCTATATATAGTATCATTCCATGCATGAAGTGGTGAAACTAAAAACTAATCGAAAGAATCGTCCTTTACTTTACAGTGAAAAGATCCGTTGGCGTGTGGTTGTTAAGCGTCGAAACTCCAAAGGCCAAAATATACACCTCAAAGGCTTAAAACCAAAGGGACGGATTCAAATATTACACGATCACGAGGTCCCATTGAGATGAGTGGGAAGCCGCTTGCAGCTAGTGCGTGACTTACTATATATATAATCAAAGTCATTTTTTATATACACTCAAAGGAAGTTGTCTAATTATATAAAAGAGATGGAAAGTGTGAACGAAACTTCCTTAATAAAAAAAGGTTTAATTAAGGGGAAAAAATCGAAATTGGTCCTTTATTGTGTCTTAGTTACAGTTTTCGTCCTTTATTGTGTCCTTGTTTTATTTTAGTCCTTTATTGTGTGTTTCAGTACGATTTTGGTCCTTCAGATGGAATCTCAGCCGAAAATGTCATGTACGAGCACGTGTTGCCCTCAATTCATTTTTTTTTGAATTTTCCACAAACATATTCGCATGTTGGAACAACAATTTTAATTTTTTTATTTAAATTTTTGACCCGTTCAATCCGGATAACCCGGTCAAATCGGGTTGGCCGGGTCAGAATTTTAAATAAAAAAAAAAAAAAAAAAATTGAAACCAGCGTTTCCACATGTGAATTTGCATGTGGGAATTAAAAAAGTTTTTATTTTGGCCGGCAAGTGCTCCAACGTGATATTTTCGACTCTGACTTCTTCCTGAGGACCAAAATTGTAGTGAAATACACAATAAATGACCAAAATAAAACAAGGACACAATAAAGGACCAAAACTGTAACTAGGACACAATAAAGGACTAGTTTCGATTTTTTCCCTTTAATTCAGTGAAGGATAAAATCTGTTTACGTAGAATGATCAATATTTTTTCAATACAAATAAGGACGAATTATTATTTGTGCCCTGTATGTTTCAATTTTTTATAAAAATGCCCGTTATCTTTCGAATTATTGAAAATGTCCTGGATCTTTGCCATTTTTTTTGTAGAAAATGCCATTTGAGTGCGACATGTGAAATTTGGGTCACGTGGCATCCACCGTGGAGGAGACGTGGCAGCCACATGTAATAAACACACACACACACACACACACATATATATATATAATTATATAAAAAAAGGACAAATTAATATTTGTGCCCTATAAGTTTCCATTTTTGAAGAAAATGCCCATTATCTATCGAGTTTTTAAAAATGTCCTGACTTATGCACTTTTTTTAAAAAAAAATGCCCACCCGCTGCCATATCAGAAAAATCGCAGACGTGGCAGCCAATTAGGCTTAAAAGACACATGCCGCTTTAAAAAACGGGACGCCACCTCAGTAATGCTGGGTGTCAACAACGACTTTGGCTCTCTTTTAACAACAATTGGTCTCAATAATCTTTTTGAAAAATCATTTCCCCCAAATCGACCAAGAACCCTAACCCCAATTCCCAAATTGAAAATGTCTGAATCGACCATGAGCTCTCATCTGGTATGCAATTGTGGAAGACCCGCCGTCGTGCGCGTCTCAATGACCGATGGTAACCCAGGCCGAAGGTTCCACGGTTGTCCGCGTTGGCCCCGTGGATGTCAACTATGCATTTGGGAAGATCCGCCCGTTTGTTCATATACTAGGGTTGTGATACCAATTTTGCGAAGAAGGATCGAGAGGGTGCATGTTAGAGTTAAGGGACTTGAAGAAGAGCTTACGTCGAAGAAAGAATCAAAAGACGATATTATGCGTTCGTTGTACGAGAGAACCGCGAAGGAGCAAGAAGATAAAATTATCAACTTGCTTAATCAGAAAAAAAAAATTGGTCGTTTGGGTTAGATTATGTTATGTAATCATTAGTATATTGTGTTTGATTGTTGTTAGGTTGTGTTGAAGCCATTGGATATTGGCTTAGTATATGTGCTTAGATTCGATTATGCAAGTCTGATTAGTATGTTTGCCAACTGCTTTTGTTGTTTTGTTTTGGCAATATGCACCAATCTACTTGTATAATTTTGTGTTATGATTTGGTTGATTTGGTTGAATGTTATTGTGTCTTGTTTTATATGATAACAATGGGAGTAATTAGATTGGGTATCAGAATGTTGTGTGTGTGTGTGATTATAAATTGTTCGCCTTAAAATGTATGCTTAAGTGAAAATATCATTTTAGGAAAACTTTTAATAAAATGCCCTGTAAGTATGGTTCCTAAAGTATGTATTGTGAAAAAATGCCCAATATGTATTAAGATAGACAAAAAAACATGCCCAATAAGTTTATAAAAACTTTTGTTAAAACTACCTTTTAAGTATGGATATAACTATAAAAATGCCCTGTAAGTATGGTTCCTAAAGTAAATATACCATTTTAGTATGATTGATATAATAATATGCCCAATAACTAATGTATGTTTTGAATAAATGCCCATTTTCGATCGATGCAATTGTTAGTGGTTGAAAAAAATTAATTAAATATTGAACAATTAGTGTCGATTAGACACTCGTATCAGGGGGAGCGGTGTGATGGTTAATAACCTAGTTAAGACGACTGTTAATTTTCCTTTAACATAGGTGTTTTAGCCCTTTCAGATTCTACACAATTCTCACACTTTAATTTCCATCTCTCTCTTCCAAACAAAAGTCAATTTCTTGATATTATGGCCGACTCAATCTCAAACGTCAGTGTATTGAAGGAATCCTACGACATAACACAGGTAGAAAGATACTCACATCCTCTGTTTCAAAAAAGTCCTTTTGTCAGTTTCAAAAAGACACTTATTCTTGCCCTTATTTTGTTTTGCAGGATTACTTGGTGATTCCTTTCATGAGATTCAGTGACTTCTCACATGCAGATGAAGTATTCATCTTGCGCAAGCTTTCTGCGTTGATTGGAGAAGGCGTTATGTTTACTGCTGAGCAGCTTGATGTTATGCATGCGAAGATCGCTGAAATGCTATCTAGTCGCAAGAAGAAAGATATCACGCCTTTCATGGTTAAGGAGAGGCTGATGATTATGAAGTGCCGCCTGAAACTTTTCCAGAGATTTTGGGCCCATCCTGGAGTTCAGTTCAACATCAAGAAGGGTACTGTGAGGCTACACCCGATTAAGTATGTGCAGTTCATGAAAAATGTAAGTTTTCAACATAACTCACTCTATGATTTGAATTGCAAATTGTGAGACGAAATATCTTAATGAAATTTGATTATTTCAGCCCATCCCAATCGACAAGAAATTTGCTGAGGAAGGTTTCCAGCATTATGACCAAATTTGCTACTGCCTACAAGTGAAGAAGCTTCCAATTGAGAAGATTAAAGTGGTCACCAAGTTTGACCGCTTTGCCATGGGGATTTATGATTAGGCGTAGTTAGAATAGGTTTTTAATGTCTATTTTAAATGAGATGTTAGTTTCATGTTGTTGTTAACCTTTTTTTCCATGTTAATGCATGCCATGGTATATGTCTTTGGAGTTATTTGTATTTACTCTGGGTTGTTGTTCACATTTCTTGTTTATGTTGTTAAAATGCCGAAATACTTGAAAGACTAAAAAGCGAATATAGTTGCTCACTAATAACATAGCATTCTATTAACATATTGCAATTTTGCTGCCAAAATATAAATGTTTACAGAGCACATTTTGCTCATTTTACATTGGACATATTTTAGCCACAAAATTAACCTGGTAACCAATGCACATACCAGATTACAAAATATTTACTAACCATGATCACACATCTATCTTCACATACATTCATAGTAACCAAAAGACCCATCCAAATGTGCTGCCAAAAAAATGCTTAGATATTACACAACTGCATAGTCCAAAAAGGTCTAAGCTTTTTCCTTCCCTTTCCTGCTGACACCCTTCTTCTTTTTTTGCTTAACCTTCTTCCCCCTGGGAACAACTCATCCTCATCATTTATTTTACTGATTGCAGCAGCCAAATTTGAAATCTTCACATATTTCTTGCTGATTCCTTCATATGGATTAATCCTGTCTTCCTGAGAGCCTAAAGCTTGAAAGCACTCACTTAGTTGGTCTGTAATTTTTGGTGGAGCCTTTGATGGCTTCTTGTTCAGCAAAGTAGTGACCCAACCATCTACTGCTACCTCTTCACCAGACTCCTCTACAATTAACTCAACAGGCTGAATTGGAGGCATCATAATCTTGTTATTCTGAGGGACCTATGTAATGCTTATTCACTTTCATGTAAGAAATTTAATACTAGATAAACATAAAAATCCTGAAAATATTGCACATGATGAACTTGATGGATATACCTTTTTTCTTTGACTGTCTTGTCTTCCTCCTAGCTGTCCTTGATGACTCAACAACCTCACTTATAGTAGTAGTTTCAACACCTTCAATGATTTGGTCAGTCTGATTATCAAGGTCATGTCCTTCAATAACAGCCTTCATATGAAGATTACCCTCAGCTAAATTCATATGCCCTTTCTTTTTAAGTCTTCTATTCCTTCTTGCTGTCCTAGATGATTCAAAGAGATTACTTTCATCATCCTCACTTGTATGTTCAGAACCTGCTTCAGCAACATGGATCTCTGGGACAATATTATTCTTCAGATTATTCTCCTCAATAGTCCTCTTCCTTTTGTTTCTCCTAGCAGTTCTTGATGATTCAACAAACTCTTATAGAGTTTCATCATTGTCATGTTCTTCTACTCCAATCTCTATGCCATCTCCAACATGAGGATCTTGTGGTTCCTCTTCTATTGGCTACATAATACAAAGCAACTATTAAAACATAGTTGTTTTAAAAATTTCTAGGAGAAAAATTTCAAATTTACCTCTACGAATGTTAGCTTCCTTCTACTGCTGACATTAATTGAAGACTCCTGCAAGTTTTCATTTGTAGAATTTACCATATTTGGTTCTGTCACATTTGTATTGTTGAGCCTTTTGCTCCTTCTCAAAGATGGTGTTGCCTCGGTATCGACAGGTGGGGGATCATTGGCCACTTGTGGTTCCGCTTCATTTGGTGCAATTCCAACATTCTAATTTAGACCAAAAACTTAGGTTCATTAAAGGGACATTGACACAGAATATGACATATTTTTAAGAGAGTCAATATAATTTACCTCAGTGGTCCTCTTTATGTTCCTCTTCCTGCCTTGTCTTGATGATTCTCCAACCACCTCAGGGTTTCTTTCACTACTTCCATCTGCCTCATTTTCTTGATTTTTACCAAATGTCCTAGCATTGTGGCCCAGCACACCACACTTCCCACATTTACTCTGTCCTTGCCTTCTAGTATTCTTAACAACAATGTACTTGTTGCCCTTGCCTTGTTTCTTCTTGTTCTTGCCAGTCCTTGGTTCTTCTTCCCCCCTTCTTCTTGCCTTCTTTGGCCTTCCTGGCATTCTTCCAACATTAGGAGGGAATGGAGGGATATATTCTTCAACACCCCAAATCTGATCTCCAAGAACTGGATGAATGGAAAAACTATACACTTTTTGGTATTGCTGAAGTGTGTAATAGTCAGAAACATAATCAGTTATTTGCTCCCTATTATAGAATATGGCATTGGCAGCATGTTTACATGGAATGCCTGTCAGCTCCCATACCCTGCAACTGCAATTCTAGTCTCTTAAATTGACACTGTGCTGAGAACCATCGAACCCATTGACTTGGAATTCATAATCACTGGATTTAATGGGGAAAAAATCTGCCTGTTCAACATCTACTTTGGCAACCAAGGCCTGAATGGTTGGACATAAGGCTTTATTCTGATAAGGTATAAGCTGTTTCACCCACTTGGTTCTTGACATTTCTCTACCCTTTGTTAGTTTCACCATAAGATATTCTCTTATCCACTCCAGTAATGACAGAATTGGCAATCCTCTGGCAGGTAGAATAACAAAATTGAATGTCTCACACAGATTATTCAATATAAGATCAACACAACAATTTGGTTTAAACTTCGACATGGACCAATTTTCTGCTGGTTTGTCATTGAACCATCTAGCAAAGTTTCCTCCTAATTTTGCTTCCAACTTCTTCATAGCCAAATCAAACTGAGGAGTAGTTGTCTTGTAGGCCGCATCCCAGATTGCATTCTCATAATCATCCCCTCTAAAACCAGCGCTGTATGCATTCATGATCAAGTGTCTAACACAATATCTGTGTGTTGCAGATGGAAACACATCATTAAATGCATTTATCAGCCCCTTCTGTTTGTCCGAAATAAAAGTCAGATTATGGTGACCATGTAGCTCAAGATCCTCTTTCAACAATGACAGGAACCATTCCCAGTTTGCTTGGTTTTCAACTGTAACAACAGTAAAAGCCAAGGGGGAAATACTGTTGGCAGGGTCAACTCCCACAGCTGTCAAAATTGTCCCCTTATTTGGTCCTGTCAGGTGTGCTCCATCTACACCCATGAATGGCCGACACCCAGCCTTGTAACCATCCTTCATTGCTTGGTAGCATATGTATATACTCTTGAATCTGGTCTCACCAGCAACATCTTCTGTGAGAATTGCCACAGAAGTACCAGGGTTGGTTCTCTTCAATTCTGCCTGATAATCCCATAGCCTGGAAAATTGGTAGGTAGCAGTCCCTTGCAATTGTGTATTTGCATGCCTCTTTGCACAATAGGCCTGGTTTTTGGTTATGTCCACCTTCAGAGTTCTGATTGAATCCTTTCTAAAAGCCTCAGGATGCCTAGTGGGTCTGTTTTCCACATTTCCAAAAATCTGTCAGCTAACCATCTTGACTTCAAGTTCCTTACACCAAACCTCTTGCCACATGAATGACCTGGATTGTATTGCCTTATCTGCCATGTCTCCTCACCATTAACTTTCAGCCCATGTAGACTCCATGGACAAGCATCATGAATACATCTGAAGTAAAACCTTGTTGGATCACTCTTCTCTATCTTAACACTTCTTCTATTGTTTATGGCATCTGTGCGCACAACCATTCTAAGTTGATCTTTGGTGGAGAAGATCATTTTCAACTTGAATGTAGGGTTCCATTTGTCACCAGTGTCAAAAACCGCAAGGTCATCACTGTCACGATCTTTTTCTTCATAAGGGAGTGGATTGACAGGAACTCTTTTAACGTTGGAAACCACATCTGGTTCATCTTCATATTCAATAGTAATTTCATTGTTCAACCCATTCAAATCCTCTCGAGGTTGTGTATTAGCTTGTGGACTTCTTGATGTATTGGGATTCTGATTCATAGTAGCATTGAAACTGACACTCGCATGTTCTTCTTCTTCAATATCATCAACATTGTCATCGAAATCAGATTCATCTGTATACTCACTTTCTTCTTCATAATCAGAATCTTCACTATCTCCCTCAGTATCTTCTATCAAAATCTCCTTCCATTTGTCTTGTGCCTATGTTTTTCTACCATTACCACCAATTTCAACATCATTTTCGTCACCAGACACTTCAACTCTATTTTCGCCAGCATTTTCATTCCTACCAGCCCTCATGTCTTCTGTATTTATTCCATCATGCTCTTCTGAGTCTTCACAGAAATCAACATTTTCTTCAAAATCTGAGTCATCAGAGTACTCACTCTTCTCCTCATAGGTGTCATCATCATTGTCACTAGGTATATCTTCAATCATCACAGTAATGGTGTCTTCAGTTTCCGCAATCACTACTCCATCATCAGTAGGATTTATAAGACTCATACACTCTGATGCAACTATATCATCATCAACATTTTCATCAAATTCTGTATCATCTGATACCTTACTTTCTTCCTCATATGTTTCATCATCCTCACTGTCAGAACCAGATACTCCTATAATGATTGGATCAAGCTTTTCTCCCAAACTGGTAACCTCAATACCTGTTACTTCTCTTCCCTCACCATTAGTTGTAGCTTCAGCCAAATCCCTCACATTTCTGTCCACATTGTCACTTCCTATTTCAACATTACCTGAAATATTATCATCATTGACCTCTACTGTATGATCCAACCCAGGTGTTACTAAAACAGCTTCATTCACATCAACATCAGGTAATGGAGGCATGTCTGGAAAAGGTGGATCTATCTCAAAATCATAATACAGATCAAACTCCCTGGTTGGTAGTGCAGCTTTTAGGATTTTTTTTTTTCAAAAACCTATCATCCTCTATGACTTTAAACCACCCTTCCATAACACAATAGACTTTCCTATCACCCACAACATTCATATTATCAGCATAAATGTTGAGAAGCTCCAAGTTTGTCTCTTTAATGTATGAGTAGTCAAACTTCATGACTCCACCACCAACATAAGTGTCAAAGGGATTTGACTGTAACCTTCCTCCATAATAGACATTTAGTGTTATAAAATTGCTTCTAGGATCTGCAGAAAGGAAAAATACATCCTAAATTTGACACAGTTTGAGAAAGAACTATAAATTATCACTAAATATGACACATTATGCTAACATGACTACACCACACCACACAAAAATGGTGAGGGAACCACATGCAGTGTTAACCACAAACCCAACCATATGGAGGCATAATATGGCACAAAATCCACAAAGAAGCATATCATTAACAAAAATACGAAATCCTAAGTCAACAATGAGTGACACCCAAGCACAACACTACTTAAGCACACAATTTTCAAATAAAAATAGTACTTTTTGGCACTTCAACTCACTAAAACTCTTATTAACTTGCGAACATGCAAATATACAAAACGGAAATGAATTAAAAACTTACGATAAATAGGCGAGGGAGCATCATGGTTAAGGGGGACCGCAACTTCGGCATTATCACACAAGTATAACACCACCTGAGCTACTAATGCTGTGTCAAAATTTTTGTGGGTGAATCAGGGCTAGCGGGGTTCAATTTTAGGGGTTAGGTCGCGATTTAGGAACATAATGAAATTCTCGTGCGTCGACTTAGTAAAAACTACTCTTAGGGTTTTCAAACGACGCGATTCTACAACCAAATCTGCAATTTTTGGATTTTGAAATTAGGGTTCTGTGAGAAGAGAATTGGGGGGAAATTTGATTGTGAAAAAATGCTAAGTGTTGGGTTTTATATGGAATAAGAGAGCCAAAGTCGTTGAAACCCAACATTACTGAGGTGGCGTCCCGTTTTTTAAAGTGGTGTGTGTCTTTTAAGCCTAATCGGCTGCCACGTCTGCGATTTTTCTGATGTGGCAGTGGGTGGGCATTTTTTTTAAAAAATTGCATAAGTCAGGGCATTTTTAAAAACTCGATAGATAATGGCCATTTTCTTCAAAAAATGAAACTTATAGGGCACAAATATTAATTTGTCCATAAAAAAAATAAAAAACTAATCACCATCCTTATCACCACCACCGTTGCCCCCCTCCCGTCGCCGTTGCCGCCGCACATTAAGCCTCGTCCCGACCCCAATCACCTCCGGATCCGACAAGTCGACATCCGCATTCACCTCCCTGATCTGGTCAACCGACACCAGGCCACCGTACACCGCCGTCGAAATACCGGCTAATGTGTCGTAGGGGCGGGTCTTGTAGGTGACTAAGGTGGCTTTGCGAATGCCGTCGGAGCAGGAGCAGGCAACGGGGATGTTGAGGGGGAGCTGGGACGGGAGGATGTGGTTTTCGACGTCGGGGAGGGAGGTGTCGATGGAGATTGTGAGGAGGAGGGAGATTGGGTCGACGGAGAAGAGGGCGGCGAGTTCGGAGACTTTGAGGTCGGTGTAGAGGGTGTAGGAGACTAAGGCGGAGCAGGTGTTGGAGTTGGAGCAGGACTTGATTGTGGATTTTGCGGCGGCACGTGGGGAACACGCGCCGACGAGGAGGAGGAGGAGGAGGAGCGAGAGTGTGAGAGTGAGGAAAGTTGGCATCTTTGAAGTGGGGCTTGTTTAGGTTGCTTGTCGGAGCTCAGCTTAGCTCAATTGCTGCTTCACAGTTCACACTCAGTGTGTGTGTGTGCGGCAGCGGCGACGGCGGCGGCGGGGGAGGGGGGGAACGGTGGTGGTGATGAGGATGATGACTAGTGTTTTATTTATTTTTATATAATTATATATATATGTGTGTGTGTGTGTGTTTATTACATGTGGCTGCCACGTCTCCTCCACTGTGGATGTCACGTCGCCCGAATTTTACATGTGGCACTCAAAGGGCATTTTTTACAAAAAATGGCAAAGATCCAGGGCATTTTCAATAATCCGAAAGATAACGGGCATTTTCATAAAAAATTGAAACATACAGGGCACAAATAATAATTCGTCCTACAAATAATATAGCCAGAGCAATTTCCTATATCCACAGCAAAATCTTACCAAATGTTACATTTACCCTTGTCTAGCTAATTATAATCTCATACGGTCTAATTCCAACCAATTGAAGTATTCATAATTAAAGGAAACCTCATGCGTCTTGGTGAGATTATACCAAATACCGATGAAGCGGATTTGAATGACACTTTAAGAGAGATGATAGACGAAGAGGGGAATTGGTAATTTGACGAGCTAAAAACAAGTATTTCTTCGAACTTGTTGGTTCAGATTCCCAGTCGAAAACCAATACTTGGCGAAGAGGGAGATCACATTATCTGAAGTGAATCATCTAACAATACTTTCTCGTGCCAAAGCGCATATAAGGCCCTATATCTCAACAAATATTTGGAGAGGGAGACCCCCAATAAGATGGCGTGGATCTGAGATGCTCCATGTAGTAATAAACTGCACCATTTCCTGTGGTTAGCCTACCAAAATCGTCTTGCAATGAACCAATTGCGGCAAGTAGAAAGATGACAGATTCGGCGATGTGTGAAATATGCAAGAATCCGGAGGAGTCCACGATTCATATTTTGCGATATTGCCAATCAGCATGGAAAGTCTGGCATACCTTACTTCTGGATAAAGAGTGACAAGAGTTCAATAAGATTGAAGATGAGAAGTGGTTGAAAAGGAACACCATGGATTCATAGAGGAAATGCACGTTGATCCCACAAATACCGTGGAACCTCATCTTCGTAGCAGGTATATGGATAATATAGAAAACGTGGAATGCACGTATATTTAGAAGGAAAGTCGAGATATATTATGAGGTGATTTGCTAGATAAAACAGCTAAGTATCGATTCCATGAACGCTATGAAAATAGGAGAAAGAACAGTGAGATGGATTAAACCGAAAGAGGGTTGTCTCAAATTAAACGTAGACGGGGGCGTTCTTGCACACCAAAATATTGGATCAACTGGGGGCGTTTTGCGCAACGAGAAGGGGGAATGGCTCTGGAATGTTTACGCAACTCTCACAAGCCCTACAATCTTGGAATCAAAGGTGGAGGCAACAAGACATGGCTTAAGAATTGTATGGGAGAAGCGCACCCGAAATATTATCCACGAAACAGACTCGCATGAAGCCTACAAACTCATAGCAGAGGAGACTAACACAGTTCATGTCCTTACGGATAAAATTATGGAGCGTCGCGAACTACTCTACAAGCCGTGGAATACTGAGTTTCATTGGATTGCGCGAACAGGGAACCAACTTGTGGATGCAATTGCTAAACACTATGCGGATGGAGATTTTTGTTTATTACAAACCCTCCCTTAGGCTGAGTCATTCAATATTATGAAATGTTTCTACTGGTATTTTTGTGAAGTCGCATCCGTAATAGCATGGCCCCTATGTTATTAGAGCATTGTACATTTTTTTAGAATAATAATATAATATGAAAATAATATTTCTTATACATATTTCGGTAACATATACAATTTATTTAGATTTTAGACATTTTATGATGATATGCTAACGTAAAATAGTTATATAAAGAAATATTTATGTAACGAAAAATATGGTCACGGACTAAAAAAAATTGAATAAGTTGTTGATGAATCATTTCAAATATACATATATATATATTAGGAAAGATAATTATTCATATAAAGTATTGATATCCATGTTTGAAATTATATATATATATATATATATATATATATATTTATTTATGTTATGTTATTGTATAGGAAAGTGGATCTTTATCAGTTATTTCGGGAGGTGATGGATAAGATTTAATTAAGGAACTTAAAGAATATAGTTTATTTATGAGTTAAAAGGGTATAATAGTAAATAACAAAAATATTGCTTTATATTTAGGAATTCTGCTCTGAATTTATCAACTTCCTTTATTTTAAGTTGTCAGTAGACTTTGATGCAATAATAGTCTAATCTTTAATGCTCTATTAAGAAGCGTTTAGTTTGCTACAAGGATATGAGAGTCGGCTTTTGCGCAGTGTTAAGTTGATTTTGCCTTAACAGTGATTACCTCTCACAATGTTAAGTTGGTGTTGCCTTAACACTGTGAACAGTTAATCTACTTGACAAAGAATATGCAACTGAAATATAAAGAACACGAGTAGATCTTTTTTAGAAGATTATAAATAATTATAATCTTCCTCGCCTTAAGCGAAATACTCGCTATGAATAATTATTTTAACAAAATCTTTCTCTCAACTCTTAAGCTCACCCTTTCAAGTTGATCGAACTCAATCGAGTAAACAAAGACCAACTCCTTAACTCTAGAAACTAAACTCAACTCGTTAATCTCAAACCTCGACAAAACAAGACAAAACCTAAACATGAATTGATCTAATCACTCAGATTCTTTTAGCTCTATTGTCTTGTTTTTGTCTTGATGTACTTCACACCTTTATATAGGTTTCTTGAAACTTGGTCCTCAAGGTATGTTGTACACGGTTTAGGTAATTCTTCAAGCTTCCTTGTTGAACTCTACTTTCCTTTAGTCGTGGACTCCTTGTTGAATAATGTTCCCATAGTTAGACTGAGTTCTAATTAGGAAATCTACCTTCTTCAATTCAGAGTTCATCTCAGAAATTTTTTTAGTTGCACTTCGACTCCAATTCTTTCATTCTTTAGAAGATGTGTTCGGCCAATAAGCAAACCTCTTGAACAAGGAAACTTCATGTCTTGGCTTATGTTTAAGCTTGATCGTGAAACATAAAAAGTCAACTAAAACTGTGGAACTTTGATTAATATGTGAATAAAGGCAAAACATGCATATTCAAAGTTTAAAACCCAAAACGTTAGAAAGTTTATGTTTCCAATGTTATCCCAACATTGCAACACCAATGTTGATCTAACATTATCCAGACAACTTGCACTTTCATAACTCTCAATAAATTTTAGTCTTTTTTTTTAATAACTTTTATTAATCACAAGATTATGAGGAGTACTCAATTAAATAAATAAAAATACAAGGTGAAAGAGTCATTTATCACATTTATGATTTTTCTGATATGCAGTAGGAGGTAATATCTTCTGCACTCGCAAACATGTGGGTCTCGTGTGGGTCCCATATAAGCTAGGCCTACCTGGTTATGAGTGCAAGAGGTATTACTTACTGCTACATATCGGAAGCTTCTGCATATTTAACACTCAAACAGAGATGGACAATCGTCACCCTATCAATAAAAGAAGAGAAAAAACTCTTCATATGGTTTTTAATTCTACATCAGATTCGAATTTGAATTTCTTAAACCAGTCTTTCAATATCAAGGATCCCTTCACCGAAAATGATGTTGTTACGCATCTTCCAAAAAGAGACCAAATCGTGATAACCCAAATAGCACCATACTCGTCCCTTGCTTGTTTGATCATATAAAGATCCCGATATTGATGAAATTGTTCTTTTTGGGGTCATTGGAAATAACAAAGCAAAAGCCAAACCACTTATAAATCATCATCCAAATAAAGTAAGAAACTTTACAACCATGGAAAAGATGGTTGACTTCTTCCGTTTCTTCATTGAAAAAAAACATTTGAGTTGATTTATTTGATCCCTCTCCGACTCAAATTAATTTTTGTAGGAACTATACTCAGAATCACATTCCTACAAAGAGTTTTCACTTTAAGCGGAGCTAGAATTTTCCAGAAGGTAGTATGAAAATCGGACTTGACACTATTCGTTTCATTATTGAGAAGGAAATCTTACGAAGATTTCACCGTATAAGTAGACGTGTCAAAGACCCAAACTATTTATCATGAGACCCTTCAATATGAGAGATGGATCAGATAGTTTCTTCAAGGTTACAAAGCAACTCTACTTCCCATGGGAAAAGACTTCATCTCCATTGCCATCTTCACACCCTTAATCGACAATCATTAATATTTTTTATTCAAAGCAATTCTAAAGTCTGCTAAACCAAATGCTAATACGAGAACTACCTACCCAAATATCAAGTCAAAATTGAGTATTTTTTCCATCACCGACTACTTGTTCTATGCCTTTATTGAGCCACTCGGCTCTAATCAGATCTTGAAGAGCAACTCTTAAATCACGCCACTAAATGGATCTTTTTTCTATCCAAAGAGCTAAGATCAGATTCCATATTCAAAAATAAGTCTCCATATTTTTATTTTAAGAACTTTCTCCAAGTAGCATTATTTACAGTGATGCATCTTCATTTTCATTTTCCAAGGAGAGTGGTGTTAAATAATTGAAGGTTTTTCACATCGAGTCCGCACTTCTCCTTTTCTTGGACATACATTGTCCCGAACCAATCTGATCCACCCCACAAAAAAATTCTTTTAAGTATTGTCAGCTTGTTAAGGACATTTCTCGTAGCTTTGTAGAAAATGAACAAATACACCGAAAGTGAAGACATGATAGAGTTAACCAACAACACGTCCCCCAAACAATATATCGCTCTCATTCCACGGTTGTAATTTCCCACTTGTTATCAGAATATTAGGATCCCAGGCTTCTTTTCTCCTAGAAGGGTTCTCACTTGGATACCAAGATGCTTGAATGTTATGGACTCGACTATACAATCAATTTTCCTTCAAAATCTGATAATATGATCACACGCATTAATGCCAAATATCTTGCTCTTAAAAAGTTAATTTTGAGTCTTGATGAAAGTGCAAACAAACGAAGGATACATTTAATAATCCGAACATTCCCAACGTAAGTCCTAACAGAAATAAACTAGGTGAATAACTTATTGGGCGAATATCCTATAAGTAGGCCGACAAGTAAGCCCTACATGTGAAAGTTGGATGACAAATACATTTTGCGAATATTCCATAAAGCAGGCTATCTATCTTAGCCCTACAAAAACAAATCGCTTCGCTACATAAAATTTGATCACATATATATAAAGAGATATGGTATCACAAGTAAAATAGAGAAGCACATTATAAATCAAATCAATAGAGTACAAAGCACAACAACCATCCAGAATAAGACAAAGGGCCATCAAAGGCAATACATAAGAAAAATGTACAAAAGTAGAAGAAAAAAAAGAGAGGATAAGGGTTGCACAAGTGCCTAAATCAAGCCAACAAGATCATTTACCTTGCTCATAACATGTCTCCTCAACAACAGCCATATCTCCAACATATTTTGTTTTCAAAACCAAAATCGTAGCTTTAAGCACTTGATGGCTATTGCACTACTTGTCATGAGTGGCGTCACAACTCTTAACATGCTCAGTCATGGCCGCTTGAATCTATTGTACAATTTCGATCCCTGCTCGTGCTTTGGCAACATCCTTTACTACCTTATTGGCCCCTTATTTAGTCGCCAACCATAGCTCATTCTACTTCTCAATCGCCCTTTTATGCAAGACGATTTGCCTCTTTGACATATATAGCCTTTTCGTCATCAAGACTACCAGTATAGTTCTAACCTATTGTGGTTTCAACCTATTTTAGAACTATTTCAGAAACGCAAATTATGACTTTTCGACTATATAAGTATGCAAGGCGCTCGTCTGCTCCGACCACCTAACAAACTGGGGGACTTATGATGTAACATAATTTGGTACTAATATAGTTACCAATTACAACGTGACAAGTGACTAACACGATGAAATAAACAGCGGGATAAGATTCAGCCGCCCAAATCGATCACGGCATTTTAGGCCCATCAATTGGCCCATGAGCAATCTCTTTTGACCGCGAATAATCTATTTACCCACGAACAATCTCTTTTGGTTGTGGACAATCTCTTTGCCCATGAACAATCTCTTTGGGGGTCCAACTCATGCAAGACCCATCTTCTAGCCTATAAATACATTCTCTAGTCATCATTAAAGGAACAATTTTTCTGAGAGCTCTCAGACCACAAACTATCTCTTTATGCAATATCTCTTCGTGCAATATCTCTTTGTGCATTATCTCTTTATTCACTATCTCTTCATGGACTATCTCTCCGTGCACTATCTCTTCGTGCACTATCTATTCGTGCACTATCTCTTTGTGCACTATCTCTTTGAGTTTTGTCATAACTACTATCCAATGTGCAAAGGCCCGGCCTTAGTGATCTGAGCTTCGCCTCCGACCACGACATAGAACCAATTAACTACATTCAACTTGATTCCCTAAACGTGATATGTAGGCAACTTGGCTTAGTCCCAAGTTCAGTTCGAAATCAAAAAACTCTCAATCTGCATCAGTTGCTTTATGCCCGACCTATCAGATATGTTCGACTTACTTAACAATTTTTTATCTTCACCGTATTTGAGATACAACATATTTGTAGTCTAACCCATCATCGAGCGTTTATTAACTTATGAATCAAAGTACACTAGGTCAGCCCAGTCCTAGTTCACGTGTTGTGTTTTTCAGTGCAGGTTCCTCAAACTCAAAGCTAGCTCAGCACCAATAAGGAGCTCGGGTTAATCTGACGAAGAGAACTTAGTCAGCAGACGACATTACCTAGCATCAATTATTGTCCATAATTTAAATTTATATTATTTTTTTATTAATATATAATTCTTAATATAAAATAATTGACGTATTCGAAATGTATCCTATCTTATAATTGAAAAATCCGTATCCTCGTATTCGTATTCGTGCAATCTATACCCTGATGGTTTTCGCCCTGCGTTCTCTCTTTATGTTATTATACTTTCTTTTTATATATACTTTTTTTTGATGGGCAAATAGAATTTATAAAAGAAAAAGTGGAGTATCAGGAATACTCCAAGAGTTTACAAGCAAGAGTTTACAAGCAAGAACAAAAAGGTCCTTCAACACCTACAAAAATCAGGAGATGAATCCCATTCCGCCAATCTATAAGAAAAATCAGCAACTTTTGCTTTGAACCAAAACCAAGAATGCAATTTAACGAGATCCACAACATCCTCGATGCTCTTGTGACTCCCATCATTAATTAGATCGTTTCTGTACCTCCAAACCTCCCAAACAGTAAAAAGCCAAATTCCACGCAAATCGGGTAAGTTGCTCGAACCATGGCACAACAAGCCACAAAACTGTAAGAAATGTGAACGAGGTTGTCCACATATCGCTGACTCCACCCCAAGCCAATATAATATACTCATCCAGATGGAATGAACTTTCTGGCAGCGACAGAATAAATGCAGCGTATCCTCCTCTTCTTGGCAACATAGAACACACTTAATCTCGTTGCCCGATAAGACGATCCCTCTTCTTGACAGATTTAGCTTGGTCTGAATCCTATTATGTAACAACTTCCAAGCAAAAGTCTGAAGTTTGAAAGGTGCACTGATTTTTCACAGGATTTTAAAGATCCAGTCATTCTCCTCCGAGTGTTGAGAATTGATTATATTGTAGGCTGATCTAACTGTGTATACTCCTTCTCCATCTCCAGTCCATCTCCAAACATCCGACTTGTTCAAAATAGGAGAAAATCCATTGATGACAGATTGAAGATCCAAAAGTAATTGCTGTTCCCAGGAGAAGAGGGCGCGTCTCCAAGACCACTTCCATTTCCCAGGAGAAGAAGGCGCGTCTTTTTATATATACTTTACTATTTACCTCTCACTTAGTTAAGCATCAAAGTGTTTCAGCTAAACCCCGTCGGTTCAAGCTTACATGTCATGATTGAATGTAATTTTTCTCGATTCAAATAAAAATTATTAGTCAAAGTTATGCCGTGTTGTATATATACAAAATGACTAATACTCGAAAAATGGTAGGTGTTGCAATTTTAATTTGAAGTAGCCCCTTGAGCTCTTGAAAGGCTTCTTACAAATTTTAAGGAATTCGATGTGTTCAAATTAAAGAGCCAATCACCGTGGAAAAGATCATGCTTGAAAGATTTCCATGTCTTTCTAGTTTAAAAAGTACACCTGATCACTGTCGGCTTTTGGTATAAAAGTTGGTAGCTAGATCTTACAAACCGTTGTTTAGTATATATATAGTTTAGTCATTTTTTTAAATGAAATTGATATTGAGTTGTAATGTAATAAGGCATGTGATCATATCTTAATTTCGTATAAGTTACTTGGTCCGAGTAGCAAGATGATGTATCTGGACCAGTGTTTTAAAAAACGAAAGCGTAGGTGAGGCGTTTTATGTTCCAAAAAGCGAGGCGTAAGCCTTGAGGCACAAAGCGTAAGCTTTATGGGTTTTGATATTAAGTATTATAAGAAATGAAGTGTTGCTAAAAATATGAATATATAATATGAATCTTATATAAATATGTTCTAACTATAATATAAATGCACTTTGGTCGTACTATTATGTATATTGTAAATAAAACTACTGTGAAAATTGGTGTTGTGGCTTTTTTCTTTTAACTTATGCTTAAAAAAAAACCACATATTTTTTTTGTCAATAAACAGAGTTTTGACTTGTACCTTCAACATTATAATTATATGCAAAATTTTGACATTGATTTAGTGAGAAATTCTTTCTTTTTTCAATTTATAATTAGGTGTTAGTTTATTTCTCAAGACGTAAAGCGCAAAAGCCGCACCAAAAGTGTACGCCTTGGCAATAAGGCGTAAGCTTTATAACACTTAAGCTTTTGCATGAGCCTTGAGGCGTTTTCGAGTGAGCTTTGCTTCAAAGCGTGCTTTAAAGCGAGCCTCAAATAAGCTTTTTAAAACATTGATCTGGACATCATTCTATTCCATGTTATTACAAATTAATGCGGTATTTAAACATGTATTCTCGTGCATGCATGTGCATCTTTTAAGGTTGATACTTAGATAGTAAGTGTTAACTCAAATTACTTGTCTATGCACAGTGAATATTTAGTAATTATCATGTGCATGACGCTCATCATATTTTTAAATGACATGATCTAATATAATAACTGGAACCTGTTATTTCCTAGAGATACAATAGACTAACTAAAAATCAAAAACAAAAAAATGTCCTGTTATTTCCTAGAGATATAGACTAACTAAAAATCAAAAACAAAAAAATGTACCGCTTTACCTCTTCATGTTAATGTTTTTGTTTTTTCCAAGGATTATATTATCCTCCATCATTTAGGTGCGCTAGGGGGATTATTAGATAACGATAATAAGAACAGTTATGAGGATTTCGCTTTTGTATTATTTCGAATTTTTAGAATTCTGATTCTGATTTAAAATTCTTTTTCTTTGTTTTTTTTTCAGTGAACTTTGTAGAAGCATATGCGGTGGTGAGACACTTCTATATATGGTTGTTTTTGATTATGCATGTAAATTCTGGTGCGACGTACTGTTTATCATGTAAGTTTATTTTGTTTTTTGTTTTTTCCCCAAAGAACTAATACTATAATTATTAGATAGTATCAATGTTTTAAAAAGCTTATTTGAGGCTCGCTTTAAAGCACGCTTTGAAGCAAAGCTCACTCGAAAACGCCTCAAGGCTCATGCAAAAGCTTAAGTGTTATAAAGCTTACGCCTTATTGCCAAGGCGTACACTTTTGGTGCGGCTTTTGCGCTTTACGTCTTGAGAAATAAACTAACACCTAATTATAAATTGAAAAAAGAAAGAATTTCTCACTAAATCAATGTCAAACTTTTGCATATAATTATAATGTTGAAGGTACAAGTCAAAACTCTGTTTATTGACAAAAAAAATATGTGGTTTTTTTTAAGCATAAGTTAAAAGAAAAAAGCCACAACACCAATTTTCACAGTAGTTTTATTTACAATATACATAATAGTGCGACCAAAGTGCATTTATATTATAGTTAGAACATATTTATATAAGATTCATATTATATATTCATATTTTTAGCAACACTTCATTTCTTATAATACTTAATATCAAAACCCATAAAGCTTACGCTTTGTGCCTCAAGGCTTACGCCTCGCTTTTTGGAACATAAAACGCCTCACCTACGCTTTCGCTTTTTAAAACACTGGATAGTATCCCTTAATTATAGTCAGTATCTCTTAATTACGTCAATCATGTAATTATATATATTCTGTTGTATTTAGTTTAATTCATTTTCCTTAGTTTGTTATCCTTGTTGTACTATATATATGTTATTCAGTCATCAATAAAATTCATCACTTCCTCATTACATTCTCCAATCTCTTATATGGTATCAAGACGCCATCTTCGCTAAAGAGAGTTCTTTTCCCGATCCTATGGCGGACCTCTCCACGCCTAACAGCGTCGCCGCCTCCTCTGGCGCCACGCAATCCTCTCCCTCGTCCGAACACTCGTCTCTCGTCCAGCCTTCCTACGACTCCGGTGGAGAACTCCCCATTCCCATCAATGCCCATCACCAATTACCTCTCAAACTCAATGGTGATAACTTTCCGACGTGGCATTTGCAGGTGCGCCACCTATTTTTCGGCATGGCCTCTTCGGCTTCTTGGATGGATTCACGCCCATGCCCGCCTTTGGGTTCGTACCCTGATTCAATGACCGCTTGGCTTCTTTGGCAACGCCAGGACTCCCTTCTCATATCCGCCTTGTTCGGATCTGTGTCCTCCGACATTGCACCGCTCATCTATAACGCCACATCGGCCGCAGACGCTTGGGAGACTCTCCCACGAGTGTATGCAAATCGCTCGCGTTCCCGGGTCATGCAACTCAAAGATAACCTCAGTACCATGAAACTTGGGGCTAAATCCGTATTCGAATTTCTTCAAGCAATCAAAACTAAGGCTAATGAATTGGCTATCATCAACGGTCCCCTCAAAGACGATGATCTCACCCTCTATATACTGAACGGACTAGGGCCCATGTATCGTGACATCTCCGGTCCCATCTGTGCTCATGAGCACCCTATCAAATTTGTCGAGTTACATGACCTCCTTGTCAACCAGGAGCGCTACTTACGGCGCATGGAATCCGAAGGCTCAACCCTCATTGCCACCGCAAATCCCGCTTCTGCTCCACCGCACAATCATCACTGAAATGGCTCTCGGAACTCGGGACAAGGACGCAACATCTCTGGTCGTGGCTCGGGGCCGCCCTAACGCGGAAATTATGGGCGCCCGTATCAAAATCCTAGCGCACAGCAATCAGCCCAAGCCCACTACCCTCGGTCGCCAATTGTTTGTCAACTCTGCGAGATTTAGGGACATGGCGCACGGACATGCCGCCGCTTCTCGCAACCGGCCGCCTCACCTCCTATCGAGGGCTCTCTTAGCAATGAGTGGCTCATTGACTCCGGGGCCTCTCACAACCTAACTTCCGACCTTTAGAATCTCATTGTGCATTCCGAGTACGAGGGCCCCGATGAGGTTACTACTGCTGATGGCACAAGTTTATCTATTTCTCATGTTGGGTCATCTCATTTTATCTGTCGTGGACGTTATTTTATGCTTGATAATCTCTTATGTGTCCCGAGTTCTAGGCGAAATCTTCTCTATGTGCATCAGTTTACCAAGGCAAATAATGTTCTGATTGAGTTTTATCCGTATCATTTTGTTGTTAAGGATTTCAATTCAGGAACTAGCTTGCTTACGGGAAAATGCCTTGATGGAGTTTATATGGTTGATCTTCCACATGAGTTGCAGCCGCCTATCAGCACTTCGGTTGGAGAACGAGTTAATAAAAGTTGCTGGCATGACCGTCTTGGACACCCGTCCACACGGATTAGTTCCTCTATTATTTCTGCCTTTAATTTACCGTGTACTGCAAATGACTCACATTTTGAACATTGCAAGTCTTGTTTATTGAATAAAAGCCAGCAACTTGTTTTTACCCCAAGTTCTCTTGTCTCTAATCGTGTTTTGCAATTTATCTATGGTGATGTATGTGGTCCTGCACCTTCGACCTCTGTTAATGGCTACCGTTACTATCTCTTACTTGTGGATCACTTTACAAAGTATTGTTGGGTATATCCGTTAGCTACTAAATCTGAGGGTTTCAGTGTTTTTCTTCAGTTTCGTGCTCTTGTGGAAAAACAGTTTGGAGTATCTATTGAAAAAATTTACTCCGATAATGGTGGTGAATTTGTGGATTTACGTCAGTATTTCTCTAATCATGGCATCAGTTGGCTTACCACTGCCCCACATACTCCACATCAGAATGGCACAAGTGAAAGATGACACCGGACAATGATGACCATTAGTCGCTCTCTTCTCACGCGTGCTAACTTACCTCAGGATTACTAGGATTTTGCTGTGTGCACTGCCATTTATTTGTCCAATCGGCTTCCCACACCGGTTCTTGGTGGTCGCTCACCGTTTGAGGCTATTTTTGGTAAATCACCAAATTATCTTTGCCTCTGAGTATTTGGGTGTCTCTGCTATCCACATCTCCAGCCTTATATCCCCAACAAACTATCTCCCCCTTCCAATGAGTGCTTATTTGTTGGCCACTCTACTACTCAGGCCGCATATAAATGTTTGGATATTATTTCGGGTCGCCTATATATAGATATATATCGGCATGTTAGCTTCATTGAGAATGTTTTCTTGGGTGTTAAGAGACGTAACTCGTCTACTACTTATCCTAATGGTTCGTTGCCTATATCTATTATTTCGTTGCCTCCAGCTCCACCTACACCTGCTCCCCGGTCTGCTCCATCACCCGATCCACCAATTCGGGCATCACCCGACCCTGCTCTGCCTTTTGCGCCGCAACCTGTGCCACTGCCTGCACCGCCACCTGCAACGCCCACTGATCGCTCCCATTCTATGATAACTCGCTCTCGGAATGGTATATTTAAACCCAAAGTCGCGGGCGTCGCCACCAAGCATCCACTTCATAGGCCTCTAGTTCCAACGTGTGCGAATCAAGCTATGCTCGACCCTTAATGGCGTAAGGCTATGGCCTAGGAGTTCACTGCCTTAGCTCAGCATGGTACATGGTCCCTCGTCTCTCCTCCACCGGGCCGCACCATTATAGGGTCCAAATGGGTATTCCGAATCAAGAGACATCTGGATGGTTTTATTGACCGCTATAAAGCCCGCTTCGTTGCTAAAGGCTTCCATCAACGTCCTGGTGTCGACTATAAAGAGACCTTCAGCCCGGTAGTCAAGCCAGTCACTATCCGTACTGTCTTATCCTTGTCTACCATGTACTCTTGGCCTCTTCGCCAACTGGATGTCAGCAATGCATTTTTACATGGTGACCTCACATAACCGTTTATATGCAACAACCCTCTGGCTTTGTCGACAAGTCTTTATCGCACCACGTATGTTGTCTCCATAAATCTCTGTATGGCTTGAACCAAGCCCCACGAGACTGGTATCTAGCCTTGAGTACGGCCCTTGTGTCCTTTGGTTTCATGCAATCCAAGTATGACACCTCTCTATTTATCTTCTCCCGCGATGGAATTCGGATATTTGTCCTTGTGTATGTCGATGACATTATTGTGACCGGATCTTCAGAATCCCGTATCTCATCTCTTATTCGGCAGCTCGGTGTTCAATTTGCCGTCAAAGACATGGGAGCTCTTACATACTTCCTTGGTGTGGAAGTTATTCGATGTTGTGAAGGCCTCTTCCTTTCTCAGCACATATATATCTCAAATCTTCTTGCGCGACATCACATGGACGGAGCTAAACCTCTCGCCACTCCTATGAAGTCCAACTCATCCATCTCCTCCCCATCCGATCCTATTGATGTCACCGAGTTTCGCCATATCATTGGCGGTCTGCAATATCTCGCTTTAACTCGCCCCGATATTGCCTTTGCTGTAAATCGCCTTGCGCAATGCATGACATCACCGGATGCATCGCATTGGTCGGCCCTCAAACAAGTATTGCGCTATCTTAAAAGCACGGCCTGTTACGGTGTTCTACTTCGTAAGGACACCTCCCTTGCCTTACAAGCCTTCAGTGACTCAGACTGGGTGAGTGATCCCCTCACTGGCACTTCGACTTTGACTTATATCGTTTTTCTCGGCTCTAGTCTGATTTTTTGGTCCTCCTGGAAACAGAAAGCAGTCTCGCGTTCATCAACAGAGGCAGAATATCAAGCTCTTGTGTCGACATGTGCTGAGGTTCGTTGGCTTCAACATCTCTTTACCGAGCTTGGTGTATCCCTTCCTTTTGTACCATTGATCCGTTGTGACAATATGGGAGCTCCTCGTTTATCTCTCCATCCGGTTCAACATTCCAGCATGAAGCATATTTCGGTGGAAATTCACTTTGTTCGTGACCTTGTCTGCAAGGGTCTTCTGCATGTTTCTTACATAAACACCTTGGACCAACTGGCAAACCTTCTTACCGAACCTTTTGCACGCTCTCTCTTCCTTCTTCTTCGATCCAAAATTTTTGTGACCGAAGGCACGTCAATTTTGTGGGGGCGTAAAAGATAGTATCCCTTAATTATAGATAATATCCCTTAATTATAGTCAGTATCTCTTAATTACGTCAATTATGTAATTATACATGTTTTGTTGTATTTAGTTTATTCCATTTCCTTAGTTCATTATCCTTGTTGTAATATATATATATATATATATATATATATATATATACACATATATGATATTCAGTCATCAATAAAATTCATCACTTCCACATTACATTCTCCAATCTCTTATAATACCTAACCAGAAGATCTACGTGCAAAACAACTACATTTGAGCTTTTGACACTTTATATTCAAAATATTACATATCCGTGAAAGTAGTGAAATAAAATAGGCAAAATTAAAAGAACATCTGGCTATGATTAACATCATGTACTAGAAATGAAGATATCATAGAAGGGTACTATACCATTAACTATTGACTTAAATTTCCAGATAGAGTGACCATTATTTCAGTTCAAGATATAGAGATAGCTATTTACCTTATTTCTATTTTGCACGATTCAAACCCCATTTTGATTTCTCAAATTAAATTACTCAACCCAAAGATCTTCTTCTCATTTAAAATTCGTATTGGGGTTTTAGGTTCTCCAAATGGTAGGTACTTTACTATTTTAGGTTTGGTCTCGCAAGAAAACAAGGACCCGTGGTACGACTAGCCAGCTGAAAAGTTAAGGTATGCATGCTGCTGCATGTGTACGGCACAATATATTTTGGGTTAGTCATAATCAAAAGATCCTTTGAATTTGTGAAAAAAATATTACTAAGTGCTCGAACATCTCTTCTTTTGAGATTCTTGCCTCGAGTGTTTTATGAATGTACCTTTAAATGAGATTTCAGGTAATAAAAACATTTTTTAATCAAAAAGCTAATAAAAACACTAATATTAATAAATTGCATGAAACTAATTCGGTGAGATGACGCTTGAATGAAACTTAATATGAAGAGAAAAGTAGTACTGACAAAACCGGTGTGGGTTACGTTAGAATCAGACACTAGTAATTATAAACTAGTAATTATAAACTGATGATGTAACACTGATATAAAAAATATGTTATAAAGTGAAAATGTAAATTCACGTAACACTAATAACAAAAATAGATTGTATTACATTTATCATGCGACCGCTTATGAAACCATGCTTTTTCTCTGTTTTCCAGCACTTTCCATTATTAGTAATTATTTAATATTCTATTAATCCATTAACTAATTCTTTCTATTTTCAGATTAAGTTTGCTGAATAGTTTTAAACACCTGATTCACGCTCCAACGATCAGATTAGTACTTTGTATAAATAGGGTAGCATAACTTAGATTCTATTCATTCTGTTACAATACATTGTTATGCACACAACCACGACCGAGGAGAAGAATTTGGTTCTTCGAATTGTTCGACAATTGTAATCGTTTTATCTCCGTTTAATTCAAAAATTGTTTAATGTTCTTAATTTCAATTTTATCATGTTTGTCTATAGCATTACATGATTCAATAAGGTATCATTCGCTAGTTACATTTGATCCTAATTTTCGTTGTGATTTTGTACTCTTCTTCGTATGATCTACGCAGTTTTGGTTGAATTTTAGATTCTGATACTTATGCATGAATTTCGATTCACGATCTGCACATGTGTGTGGTTTCACTTTGGTTTGTGAAATTCTTATTTGATTTAGTGTTATTTGCCTTTGCATTGTAGTTCATCTCGTAAACCTAATTTGTTCAAGTTATTGTTATATTAATCATCATGATCACTCCTAGCACTTCATCTACCAAGAAAGGATCCATATGAGGATTCATCCTCTGCATACTTAGGGACACATGACTTTACTAGTACTGTAATAGGCAATGAACCTTTGAATGGACAAAACTACATGTTCTGGAGTAAGTCATTCCTCATGGCTCTCACTATCAAGAACAAGATCCAGTTTGTGGATGGTTCTTTGCCTCAACCTTATATGATGATGCTACTGCACTTACTTTCAAGATTAGGGCTAATGGCATAGTCCTTTCTTGGACACTGCATTCTGTCACAAAAGAGTTTCATAAGAGTCTTTTGTGCTACACTAATGCCCATGAACTTCGGAATGAATTGAAAACAAGACATGAAAGAACATATGGTTCTAGGGTGTATCACTTGCATAAGTCTTTATCTACTATTGAGCAGGGTTCCAAGTCCATCATTGAGTACCACAACATGTTTAGAGAGTTGTAGGATGAATTCACCAGTCAAAGAACCATTGTTGCTTGTTCCTCTGGACTTTGTACTTGTAATGTTAACAAGACTATGGGTGACTTACATGGGCATGATCGTGTTCACAAATTCCTAGTTGGGTTGAATGACTCATTCTCTACGTTGATTGCTCCATTGCCGACACTATCCAAGGTCAACGCCATGTTGCTACAAGAAGAGCATCAGAGAGCTCTCTATTCCATTCCTACTCAGACCATGGATTCTTTTGTGTTCACCAGAAACAGAAACTCTCAAAGCCAGCCTTACAAGACCAACAATCAACCTAACAATGGTTCTGACAAATAATTTAAACCTCCACTATCCAAGCAAGATAAAAAAAACCGAGGTGCACTCACTGTGGCTTCAATGTCCACACCATTGCCAATTACCTCCAGCTCATTGGGTATCCATCTGGTTGGAATGGCCCTACTGGAAGAAGACAACACCCTTCTATTGCCAATTCTACGACAATCAATGATACTCTAGTCACTCTCCCTGTTACTTCAATGACGCCTGCTACTATGAGCACTGAGAAATCCCATGTTATTTTGAACAAAGAATTGTTTGAGCAGTTTATGGCCTTTAAATATGCTCAAGAACAAATGCAGTCCAAGTACAAAAATGCCAGTACGTCCTATCACTATGGTGTAAGTGCATCCACTGGTAGTACTGTTCCTCTAGCTTGCAATTCTAAATCTCATTCTACTTTCTCAAATAAATGCACTTGGATCCTTGACACTGGTGCCACATACCATATGACTTGTAATTTTGAGTGGTTCATTAACCCACCTGTCAAGATATCTAATGTCACATACTTGCCTAATGACACTGCCACATGTGCTACTTACATTGGGAATATCATGTTATTTCCTAGCATTATCTTGGCCAATGTCTTATATGTTCCATCTTTTACTCATAAATTGTTGTCAGTTTCTAAGATAACTCAGTTTAGCAACATTCAACTGTTATTCATGTCATCCTCTTGCATGTTACATGACTTTCTCAATAAGAGGAAGATTATTTCTGCTGAGTTACATAACAATCTTTATACCCTGAAACCCATTGCACACATTACTTACTGTAACCATGTGGCATATGCTTCGCATGCTGTAAATATTTGGCATAATAGACTAGGACACCTCTCTGGAGGTAAACTAGCAGCTATCATTTCAATAAAAGTTCCAAAATGTAAAGGTTTTCATAGCGATTCCTGTTATCTCAACAGAAAAGGCTCCCATTTCCTTTGGGCACCAGTTCTTCTACTTTTGCTTTTGAACTAATACATTGTGATGTTTAGGGACCATTTTCTGTCACTTCTATTGATGGTTTAAGATATTTATTGAAAACTATTGATGATTACAGTAGGTGTACTTATGTGAAATTAACTTACTGAACTTCTATAACTTGGTTCTTAATTAGTTCTCAGTTGGTATTAAAAATGTTAGAACTGACAATGGCACTGAGTTCATTTTAGCTGGGTTTTAAGATTCTCATGGCATTAACCATCAAAGATCTATGTAAAAACTCCATAGCAGAATGGTGTTGTTGAAATAAAACACCAACACCTATTGCAATTTATCGGGGCACTCAGGTTTCAGTTCAATGTCCCTCTTGAGTTCTGGACTTATTACATGTTTTCTCATTAACAAAAGGCCATCTAAGGTCATTCAAAATAAAAACCCTTATTAAATGCTTTTTAACAGACCTCCTGATCATTCTTGTAAGAGTTTTTGGTTGTTTAAGTTATGCCTCTACATTAACTTAACAGAGACATAAATTTGATGCAAGAGCAACTCAATGTATTTTTCCTGACTATCTTGAAGGTACCAAGGGATATCTGTTATTAGACATGCCCACTCAAAAGATTATTATCTCAAGGAATGTTATTTTCCATGAAAATATATTCTTAGAGATAGGCTCAACAAAAAGCTGGTCACATTGTGCCTAAGCGTAAACAAAGGTTGTCTAATGACACTTTTACAGAGAGTTACTCTTCTAAGACCCTGCTGCAACAATAAATCATACTCCAAACATTGATAACAATCTAGAACTAGAGAATTCAATATCTCACGAGGTCATTCACCATGCACCAGTCACCTCAGAAGCCCAAGTTGAACCTATGTACCATTGTATCACCTTCTATACCAGTACAACCTGTTGCAAATAGACATATTGTTCCCCATGCTTATCTTAATGTTTACAATGTTGATTTATCTAAGTCTTTACAAAAAGCTAACTGTCTGCTCACTGATTATGCATTCATCTCTAAGTATCTCATTGAAGCTTACTTGAGTACTAACAGACTTGGCACTGCTCATACAGCCTTCACCTCTTCTATCTCTCAAAAGACTAAACCAACAACATATACTCAATCTAGCAAACTCAGTGAATGGAGAGAATCAATGAAAATTTAATTGCATGCTTTAGAAAAGACTAACACTTGGGTTTTAACTCCTTTGCCTTCCGGTCAACAATGCATTGGGTGTAACTGGGTTTACAAAGTGAAATATAAGGCTGATGGCACAATAGAAAGACATAAAGTTAGACTAGTTGCCAACGGTTAACTCAAGAAGAAGGATTGAATTACTTTGATACTTTTTCACCATTTGCTAAGCTCACTACTGTTAGAGTTTTACTTGCTCTTGCAGCTGGTCCAAGAACTTTCATCTCAAATCCCCTCTCAGCTTGAGCTTTATTTCTGCAACCTTACTCTTGTTGTTGCTGACCAAAAGTATATCGTCAACATACAAAAGAAGGATAACAAATAATATTTTTTTTCATGTGTTATGTAAATAAATAGAGTTGTCAAATTTACTCCTGGTGAACTTGATCTTAGTCATGAACTCATGAAACGCTTTGTTCCACTATCTGGGAGACTGTTTCAAACCATATAAAGATATATTCAGTTTGCAGACATAGTCCTCTTTCCCTTTCACTATGAACCCTTCAGGTTGATTCATCACAATGTTTTCATCAAGTTCTCTATACAAGAATGTTGTCTTCACATTCATCTGCTCAAGCTTCAAATCTTGTTGGGCTGTTATAGTTAACATTATCCTTATTGATCTATGATTAACTACATGTGAGAAGATATTATTATAGTCAATACCTCCCCTCTGAGTGAAACCCTGACAACCAATCTAGTCTTACATCTGTTATCTTCCACACGATGTATCCCTGGTTTCTTCTTAAAAATCCACTTGTAGTTGATCTATTTAGCACCTTTAGGTTTCTTAATCAAGCTCCATGTATTATTCAGACAAGGGATCTCATCTCGTCATTCATAGCCTCAAGCTACATATCCTTACCCTTGCTAGTGACAACAACATGAACATTCTTAGGATCATCTTCAAGCACGTCACTGGCCATAACTAATGCGTATGGAAGTAAGTCGACATAACTACATCTTTCAGGTGCCCTTGGTTGCCTCCTCACTCTATCCCTAATTAGCATATAAATGTTGTCTCCTGGTTGTTCTTTAGTGTCATAATCCTTAGGAACTTCAGGTTGAGTCACATGTTCATCTTCATCTCCTAATAGTCAATTTCCAGCTTAAACCTAGGTTTAGGAATCCTGGGCCTGGGTTTCATACACACCTATGTCCTCAACATAAGTTTCGGTTCCTCCAGTTTTATAAGCCATTTCAAGCTCATTAAACACCGCATCTCTACCGATGATTCATTTTTTATACCCTGATTCTAGACACCAAAGTATATAACCCTTCACTCCATCAGGGTAACCAATGAACATACACTTCAGCGCTCTAAGCTCTAACTTGTCTTGTTTTATGTGTGCATAAGCAACACACTCAAATACCTAAGATGATTAAGATTAGACGCATGTTCTGACCACACTTCCTCAAATCAAGAGCAGCATAAGGACTTTCGATTATCTAGATGACCGTTTGAATTGTACCGAACCATATTATAAGATTCATTAGCTTTCAAAAGAACCAGAAACTGAAGCCCATCAGACCTTTTATAGCGGTCCAATGATAATTGTAAACCCACTGCTCACAAGTCACAACTAGCCGTTTCACAGCTCTCGTTCTTCCTCTTTCAGCTTCTCAGTTATCTTTGCAATGCAACAAAAGGTATGCACACAATTCTCGAGGGTTGATTTTTTGGTAATTAATCGATGGTTTGTTGTATAAATAATAATTAATGTGTTAATCCATGAAATTCGCTTTTAAAGGATGCTATTTATGGAACCCTAGCTGGTTTTATGATGAATAAGTGTTTATTCGAGCTTACTGTCATATGTATATCACAATAATCATAAAGATCTGTGTATGTAGGTATCTAGGGTTTTTGTAGGTTACTTGATATGATATCCACCAATGATGAATGATATTCGTATGCTAAACGTAGGATCGTTATCTTCAGATTGTTTGAATGGAACCTCGACTCATTACCTTAGTACAAATAAGAACCTTGGTATGGAGACCGCGACCCGCTACTTGATACAAAACACGAACCTTGATATAATGAAGATGCCACAAACGGTTATGAAGGGTGCCGTTTGATAAGTCAGATTTGAACGCCACAAACGAGGATGATGAACCCGTTGATAAGTTCAAAAATAGTTCTTCAAAGAACCAAAGAGAATAAAATTTCACAAAGTTTATAAATATGATAAGTGTTGTCTTACAATGAAAATGGTTTTCCTAATTTATAGGAGAGACAAACTTGGTCACTAAGAAATCAACTATGATCTTCCAACAACTTCTAGAAAAAGAAAATATATTAACTAGACTAGAAAATGATGAAAGAATGATCAGATTTGACCATCTTTGTTGCTCATTTGGGCCTCCTTTATCATTATGGACCAAAACTTGGTTAATTAGCCCATAAAGGGATGCTCCCATCTTCTTAGCAAGCTCTCTTGTGATTGGCCCATTTAAAGTGCGAATTTGGTCTATTCTTGTGACATCTTTTTCATTTGAATTCTTGTAATCTTCTTCTTTTGTCATCGTGCCCATATATGCATCATCACCGAAAATGTTGAGAAGGAACGTCAGGCTGAGACGAGAGTATATATTATCAGAAAAGTTTTGGAGGGCACATAACGCCTGCTCTACGAGAAAAAGCGCAAAATTTGGGAAGCGTTAAAAGGTGGTGGTTGTTGTTGTTATTATTGTAGATTTATATGATAGATAGCTAAACTAATTTTAATTTTTCGTTCTCTTGATAGAGGACAATGTTGTTGTTGGGTTGAATGACTCATTCTCTACTTTGAAGCGTCAAATTCTGTTGATTGCTCCATTGTCTACACTATCCAAGTTCTACTCAATGCTGCTACAAGAAGAGCATCAGGGAGCTCTCTATTCGAATGCTACTCATACCATGGATTCTCTTGCAATGTTCACCAGAAAGAGAAACTCTCAAGTCAGCCTTACAAGACTAATAATCAACCTAACAATGGTTCTAGAAAATAGTTTAAACCTCCACTATCCAAGCAAGATAAAAAGAAACCGAGGTGCATTCACTGTAGATTCAATGGCCATACCATTGCCAATTGCTTCCAGCTCATTGGGTATCCATCTGGTTGGGATGGCCCTACTAGAAGAAGGCAACACCCTTCTATTACCAATTCTATCTCAATCAATGATACTCCAGTCACTCAACATGCTACTTCAATGGCACTTGCTACTATGAGTACTGAGAAATCACGTGTTGTTTTGAACGAAGAACTGTTTGAGTAGTTTATGGCCTTCAAATATGCTCAAGAACAAATGCAGTGCCAGTACGACAATGCTAGTACATCCTATCACTATGTTATCAGTGCATCCACTCGTATTTATGACCTCTAGCTTGCAATTATAAACCTAATTCTACTTTCTCAAATAAATGCACTTGGAACCTTGACACTGGTACCACATACCACATGACTTGTGATTTAAGTGGTTCTTTAACACACCTATCAAGATATCAACTGTCATATACTTGCCTAATGACACTGCTACATGTGCTACTTACATTGGGAACATCATGTTATTTTCTAGCATTATCCAGTCCAATCTCTTATATGTTCCATCTTTTACTCATAACTTGTTGTTAGTCTCTAAGATAACTCAATTTAACAACATTGAACTGTTATTCATGTCATCCTCTTGCATGTTACATGACTTCCTTAATGAGAGGAAGATTAGTTATGTTTAGTTACATAATAATATTTATACCCTGAAGTATACTACACACATTACTTATTGTAACCATGTGGCCCATGCTTCTTCTGCTGTAAACAGTTGGCATAATAGACTAGGACATCTCTCTGGAGATAAACTAGCAACTATCAATTCAATAAAAGGGCCCAAATGTAAATATTTTCATAGTGATTCATGTCATATAACAAAATAGAAAAGGCTCTCATTTCCCTTGAGCACCAATACTTCTACTTTTGCTTTTGAACTAATACGTTATGATGTTTGGGAACCATTTTCTATCACTTCTACGGGTGGTTTAAGATATTTTTTTACCATTGTTGATGATTACAGTTGGTGTACTTGGTTATATCCTCTCAAGTTAAGTCTTATGTGAAATTGCACGTACTAAACTTCTATAACTTGGTTCTTAATTAGTTCTCAGTTAGTATTAAAAATTTTAGAACTGACAATGGTACTGAGTTTATTTTAGTTGGTTTTTAAGATTCTCATGGCATTAACCATCAGAAGAATATGTGAAAACTCCACAATATAATGGTGTTGTTGAAATAAAACACTAACACTCCACATCAGAATGGTGTTGTTGAAATAAAAAACAACATATATTGCAAGTTTCTGGGGCACTTAGGTTTCAGTCCAGTGTCCCTCATGAGTTCTTGACTTATTGCTTATCTACTGCATGCTTTCTCATTAACAAAAGGCCATCTAAGGTCATTGAAAATAAAAACCCTTATGAAATGCTTTTTAACAGACCTCTTGATCATTCATGAACGAGTTTTTGGTTGTTTAAGTTATGCCTCTTCTCCAACTCAACATAGAAAGAAATTTGATGCAAGAGCAACTCAATGTACTTTTCCTGTATATCTTGCCAATGGATATCTGTTATTAGACATGCTCACTCAAAAGATTCTTATCTCAATGCATGTTTATTTTCAATGAGAATATATTCCCATATAAGTGACATGCTCAACAAGAAGCTGGTCACACTGTGCCTAAGCCTAAACAAAGGTTGTTGAAAGACACTTTTATATAAATGACTAATCCTTCTGTTCCAAGACAAGTTCATATAGAAACTCTTACAACTTCTACGGAGAGTTACTCCTTCTCAGACCCTGCTGCAGCAATACCTCATACTCCATACATTGATAACAATCTAGAAATGAAGAATTCAATATCTCAAGAGGTCATTCACCATGCACCAGTCACCTCAGAAGCTCAATTTGAACCTATGTACCACTGTATCACCTTCTGTACCTGTACAACCTGTTGCAAACAGACCTATTGTGCCCCCTGCTTATCTTAATGTTTACATTGTTGATATACCTAAGTCTTTACATAAAGCTAACCGCCTGCTCACTAATCATGCATTCACCTCTAAGAATCTCATTGGAGCTTACTTGAATACTGATAGACTTGAAACTGCTCATAGAGCCTTCACCTCTTCTATCTCTCAAAATACTGAACCAACACCATATACTCAAGCTAGCAAACTCATTAGGTTTTAACTCCTCTGTCTTCTGGTCAACATTACATTGGGTGTAGGTGGTTTACAAAATAAAATATAGGTCTGATGGCACGATAGAAAGACATAAGCTAGACTAGTTGCCAAGGCTAATACCAGTGTTTTGAAACCCGACCCAGTGACAGACTAGGTGAAGCTACTGGTCAATAAGTCGAACCGGTCGAACCACTGGTTGGAACGATTTGTTGACTTTAGTCAACGTTCAATAAAATATATAATTCAAAGTTTCAAACTTCAATTGTATAACAATAATCATAACAAAAATACTCAATTCCTCAACTACAAAATCTCTAAATACATATATCATGCTATCACATTATCACAACTAATCACTAAATAAGCAAATAAAATATTAAATAACTCTACCGGGTGAATTAGTAAAGGTTATTTATATTCAATTATATATTTAGAATATATATTTTATATATTTCACATTTTCAACTTTTGATCTTTATAAAATATATGTTATCGCGACTAAGTAATATAATTACTTTCTATTAATTAGCCTAATAACTATCGAAGTTCAAAACTTAAGTAACATGTTAAAATTCTGATAAATAAATTGGATATATTGGTGTGTCATAATTATAAAACGTTATAAATATTTATGTATGTTATATTATAAGTCCCATTATTGATAAATAAATTTAAAGTATCTTCTTATGAATTGGACTTAAACGCTATGTCTATGTCTTAATCAGATTTTTCATAAACAAGTAAACTCTCAATTTAATAAAATCTTGATAGGAAACTAACAAATTTATATATTTATGTATGTATCATCTTTTTTTAAGAGAATATACAGTGGACCAAAAAAAAAAAGGTGAGAGCCCATTAAAGAAACAAAGCTCACAAATATAAGATAAAATAGGTCATCACTCATCAATTTTCTTTCTCTCTCCATCAGCCGCTCTTCTTTTTCTTCTTTTTTTTTTTTTGTCTTTTTTCTTGTTTCTCTCTCTCATGCAGCCGCTCTTCTTCTTCTTGTCCTTTTTTCTTTTCTTTTCTTGTTTTTCTCCTTTCATCTTCGGACTGTCCATAAAAAAAATACCCACACCGGTTCGCTAGCAGAACCGGGTCGCCGAGCGAACCGGCTGAAATCGCTGGTTCGCTCGACTGCCTCAGCAGCCCGTTTCGTGGCCTGAACCATTTCGTTCAGGCCACGGGGTCCCGGTCCAACCGGTCGAACCGGGCGGTCTGGGTCGGGTTTCAAAACCCTGGCTAATACTGAAGAAGAAGGATTGGATTACTTTGATACTTTTTCACCAATTGCTAAGCTCACTATTGTTAGAGTTTTACTAGCTCTTGCAGCCTCTCAAAATTGGTTTCTAAAGTAATTTGTTGTTACTAATGCCTTCCTTCATGGTGATTTATGTGAAGAAATATATATATGAAACCACCTCCTAGCTATTTCAAACCTCGTGATAATAGAGTATGTTTTCTTAAGAAAAGCCTTTATGGCTTAAAACAAGCATCAAGACAATAATACACCAAACTGACTCAGTATTTTCTTGCTTATGCTTTTGTTCAAACTATCTGAGATGTATCTTTATTTGTAATGAAAACTACTAATTTCTTTATTGCATTATGTGTATATGTGAATGATATTATACTAATAAACAATGATCTCACATAAATACAGAAAATAAAGTAGCATTTCATGACAATTCACTATCAAATACTTGGGAGATCTCAAATATATTTTAGGTATTGAGATAGCAAAAAGCAGTACAGGCATCCCAGTGTCAAAGAGAATATGCCTTAGATATCCTCACCGATGATGGAATCTTTGGTGCAAACCTGCTACTCCTATGGAGTAACTTACTAAACACACTGTCACTAACTCAGCTCCATTGGATGATCCTTCTGTTTACAAGTGTTTGATGGGAAGGGTGTTGTACCTCACCATCACCAGACTAGATTTTTGCTTTGCCATTCAATTGCTCACTCAACAAATGTCTCGACCAATATATCATGATCTCTTATCAGCACATAGAGTGCTCAAATACCTGAAAGGAAGCCAATGACAAGGTATACTCTACCATTTCAGTTGAAAACCTCAAATTAAAACCTATTTAGATAGTGATTGGACTGGCTGTAAGGAATCACGCAAAAGTATAACCAGTTATGCCATGTACCTTGGTGATTCATAGTCTCTTGGAAGGCAAAGAAACAACCAATTGTGAGACGTTCTTCAACTGAAGCAGAAGATAGAGCATTATCAACTACAACATGTGAGATTATTTGGCTTGTTGAACTGGTCACATACATGTCTATTCCTTGTTGCAAGACTCCTCTACTCTACACTGACAATAACAACGCACACTGCATTGCAATTAACCTAGTGCACCGCGAGAGAACAAAGCATATCCATATTAATTACTTTTTTTGTAAGGAAAAAAGTGCAGCAACATGTTTTGAAGGTCATGCATTTTTCAAATGAATATCAGATTGTTGGTATTCTCACCAGATCCTTGCCAATTCAGTTGTTCAACTCAATGAAGTCGAAGATGGGTTTGATTAATATCGACGTCCCTCTTGCGCGGGGTATTAAACCACCAATTTTGTTTTTCTTTGTTTTCCAGCACTTTCTATTATTAGTAATTATTTAATTTTATGGTAATCCGTAAACTTTGAGAAGGCCAGAAACCAAAGCCCATCACACCTTTTCCTAGCGGCCCAATGGTAATCGAATTCGAAACCCACCACACCACACCACTCACAAAGTCACAACTAACTTCACAGCACTCCTTCTTCCTCTTTCAGCTTCTCAGTTATCTTCGCACTGCAACAACAACAACAACAACAGGTATGGAACCCTAGCTGGTTTTTTTTTATGATGAAGAATAAATAATAAGTGTTTTTATTTGAGCTTACTGTCATATGTATATCGCAATAATAATCATGAAAAATCTGTGTATGTATGTAGGTAGGTATCTAGGGTTTTTGTAGGTTACTGAAAATGTTGAGAAGGAACGTCAGGTTGAGACGAGAGTATATTTATCGGAAAAGTTTGGAGGGCAAAGAACGCCTGCTCTACGAGAAAAAGCGCAAAATTCGTGAAGCGTTAGAAGGTGGTGCTTGTTGTTGTTGTTGTAGATTTATATGATGATAGATAGCTGAACTGATTTTAATCTTCGCTTCTTTTCAACTAGAGGGAAAACCAATTCCGACTGAGCTTAGAAATGAAGAGGCGGCTCTTCGCCAAGAAATTGACCTCGAAGACGACCATACCGCTGGTAATTGCTATTTGCCACGTGCCTGTTATGTTTTCTAATGTGATGGACGATTTAATAAAGGTTTCATGTCATGATGTGTTTTTATTGCTTGAATGTAGTTCCACGCTCAACGATTGATGATGAGTATGCAAATGCAAGTGACAGGGATCCTAAGATTCTCCTTACAACTTCACGCAACCCCAGTGCTCCACTTACGCAGTTTGTCAAGGTTTTGTCAAGTTTAAATATTTCAATTCAGAAGTTTTTTTTTTGTCCTGCTTTGGAGTTTTTGTTCTGGCTTATGACATGCATTAAACAACTGTTTTTTTTTTTTTTTTTTTTGTTTCTATAGGAACTAAAGATTGTCTTTCCAAATGCACAAAGAATGAATCGAGGTGGTCAGGTTAGTCCTAGAGGATTTTATCGACTTTACTAGTTCTGCTCTCAAGTATGCATCGTTGGTCTTTGCTTAACTTTCATAAGATGGTGGAGATGGTTAGTATGACTCAGAAATGAAAGCAGCCAATTCTATTGCAACGGAACTTAGTTTCCTCTAGTTATAGTTGCTTCCACAGTTATTTGTAAACGTAAGAAAGACAGTTCCGACTCACATGCTAAGGTGATAATGGTATTAATATTCTATGAGATGTCTATTTTACCTGCAAGTACCTACTTGCTAACTAAAAGGCATAATACGAATCATTTACATGCTGCCAGCCTGATACTTCATTGAGATTTACATTCTGTATGTGAATGTTTCAATACGAAATGCCTGTCAACTCTAGTTTTGCAAGTTGCTATATCCACCAACTATTGAGTTTTTCATATTTTGGAAATTATGCACACTGGTCAGTTATCGAATGCTCCTTTGGTTTACATGTTTCATATAGGAGAGGTCTCTATTAGTCTCAGTTTTGAGTATCAATTGCAATGCTTTTTTCATGATGCAGGTTATTTCGGAGATTGTTGAAACATGCCGAGCACATGATTTTACCGATGTTATCTTGGTTCATGAACATCGTGGTGTCCCAGATGGTATAATCATTAGCCATCTACCTTTTGGCCCCACTGCTTACTTTGGATTACTCAATGTGGTAAGGGCACACTTCATTGTTATGCAGCAGTAAACAGTGTGTTTTCCATGTTTTAATCTAACCTACAAATCTCATATAGGTTACAAGGCACGATATAAAGGACAAAAAAGCTATAGGGACGATGCCAGAGGCTTACCCGCATTTGATTCTTAATAACTTTTCTACCAAGGTGTTTTTTATTACTCTGATTGATACATCTATTATATTACTTAAGATTTTAATTGTAATTAATAGGAAAACTGGAAATAGTTTGGATGTGTTGTGTTACCCATTACCTCGGTAATATAATTAGTAGCAATATTTGTTTCACTCATACCTCCAATGAGTACTCTATTTTTATTTTTCCTTTTCTATTATTTTATTACTGTTGGATGTCACAGATCTCTTGACTATACCACGTGTGATTAATGTTTCTTTTATTCTTTCTAGCTAATTATAAACCTATGAAAAATAATAATTGGTAAGTTATAATTATGATGTGTTTTTATTTAATTGATTGTAGCTTGGTCAAAGGACTGCAAACATTCTGAAGCACCTATTTCCAATTCCGAAGCCAGATACAAAGCGTATTATCACCTTTGCAAACCAATCCGATTATATTTCATTCAGGTTGGTGTCGTACATTTGATTATTTGCTGAACTCTTTTAGTTACAAGCACTTTCAAGTTGAAAGCTTGTAAATTCTAATGTATAACATATATCTGTATGTGTGTGGGACTGTGGGGTGCCAAAATATGTATCTTACTTATTTTCCTTTAAACATATCGTTCTTCTGGCATTCTGTGTTGTTTGTGTCATAATAAGTCATATATCTCTATGTGTGTCTAGAAGGAGAAAAGTAAATCTCATCACGCTGAATTTCCGAGCCTATTGTAAGGTTTAGTGGTAACTCCTCTGTTGTATATTCTGTTGGATTACTGTTTCAAACTCCTTCCATTGCTTCCCCATATCTTATGCCGAGTCTTCCGTCCTTCAATCTTCTTAGAACTTTACTCTATACTCTTGGTTCTGCATTACAATGGTTCACCTCAATATGCCACAGATCTGCACTTCTGAAATTTTATGCTTTGTATCGTTGCCTAAACTCTAAAGTAAGGAAAGTAATCTAAGCAACATGTAATTACCACTCATTTCTCACTGAACTGAAAATTGAGTGTATTTTTGCCATTTGTTATCAGATAAATTAAAATTGCTATCGTCATTGCATTCGCCTTATGTAACAGTCTCTGGTCATTTATAACATTTCTCAGTAGCATTTAATCCAATGACAGACTTTAATGGTTGTGGTTTAAGTTTCTATCTGTATGTATTTCGTACTTGTACTTTCCACTTGGAACTTGACACAGTGAGTCAAAAACTTGCAAGCACTTTTTACATTAGGAAAACAAGAATGAGATGAACACTTTACCTGTGAACCTAAATGATAGACATATAAGCGTATGATGGTTTCAACTACTATGATGGTATCAGCTACTCTTCTTTTGCTAGTATTGCAAATTTCTCCATCACCTGAAGCACTGATTTGTTTAATTTCTTAGGCATCATATCTATGAGAAACGTGGAGGTCCAAAATCGATTGAACTGAAAGAAGTTGGTCCTCGCTTTGAATTGCGGCTGTACCAGGTAATTAAGATAATACTACATTGCATTATTGTCAATATTTGGTCATTATTAGTGTTTTTATGTAATCTTTCAAGTTACAGATTTGATTTGGTTTGAAGTACATGTATTGCAACTGATCTTATTATTTCCTTGACATTGCGTATTTGTGCATCCATTATACCATGTATTACATATTCTGTTGATTTCTCATATGTAAATCGAATAACGAGTCAATGTTTTCATTGATGCGTTTTTCGATATTGTTTGTGGGTACTGGGTACAAGTGATTGAGTAATAAAGGATGATTTTTATTCGTAATTATCGTTTTCGAACTCTAACAGTTTGGCCATAACCTATGCGTTGTGGATGTTGTGTTTCCTGATGCCTGAATAGTCCTTTCCATATTGCTTACTGTGGTCTTTCGGGCTGGGTTAATATATTTGGGTTACGTTTGAAATCCTTGATATGATTAGACGGAATTATAGAATGGCATGTTAGGTAAGGTTACATTAAATCCATTGTTGTCTTGTGGTTCCTCATGTTAACGCTATGATTTAGCCCCGATATTGTCTATGGCAGATTACTAAGCTGCCTAATGTTGCAGGTCAAGCTAGGTACAATGGACCAAGATGAAGCTCAAACTGAATGGGTCATCCGACCTTACATGAACACTACAAAGAAGCGCAAATATCTTGGAGATTGATAATAAGCAACAAAAGTTTGCTGCTTACCGTTTCTTTTGGTGCCAATGTTTTCTGTGGAAAGATAATTTTTGTAACAAAGTAGTCAGTGTGATCATATTTTGTTTTTGTTAGCTAGCTAGAGTCAATGAACTGGTCATCATTTTTGATAATTTGTTGGGAAATTATAGCCAAATATCTATGAAAATCTGAGACCACAATTATATCCTTTATTTAAGGGTAGAATTCTTCGCATCTCTGAAATTACATAAGATCCATCTAGTTCATCACGACCAGGAGAAGCTAGTTCTGTTAATTCCTTACCCATTTTCTTCACTCAGTTAAAAATTTAAAGCTGCGCTGTAAATTATAACATCAGGATAGCTTTAATCATGAATGATTTCAAAGTGCACCCAATACTGAAGTAACCGTAAAATTCTAAAAAGAGAAAAAAAGACTAGCTAATTTGTTAGGCACCCAATACTACTCAAATCAGATCAATAGGCTACAAGCTACCAGCTATTTAATATGTTTTTAGAGTATTTTGTTTCGAAACAAATTTCACAAAGCTGTTCTTTTAGAGCTAAGACTACACAACCAGAAAGTTGCTACATTTTTAGTTTGTGGTGGTTTTCCTTCTAAATAAATATAAATATTGTTTTAATTTGTAGCTTTTATATATTATAATACTCTTAACGTGATTTTAACCGACATTAAGTTTTCAATTTATATTAAGAGATTGCGCCTAGCTTACTTAATTGTATAGGAGGAGCATATATGAATTAAGGGAATTATACCAATATTTCTTGTGTTAGGTAAGCTACCACGCACCTTGACGGTTGACTGGAAAAGTAACAGAATATTATTAAAAATAAATTTTTTCACCACATGTTGCCATCACAAAGTTATAAAACGGAATAAAATAATGTTGAAGGAAAAAAAGAAAAGAAAAAAAAAAGAAGGGAACCGTGTTAATGGGTCTACAACAAATACCATTATCTCCATAGTGCAACGTTTGATTGTACGCTTAGAAATCGCGTTTCCTGACTTTGATGAATCTGTTATTCAGAACTTCATGCGTGATTTGTGCGTGGTGAACGAAAATAGTGCCTTTTTCTTTTCCATAATAGACAAATAACAAATTATGAGTTAAAATGAAAAAATACTACTTAAAAGGGTAATTGATTTATTTGCTTGAGAGGTTATTGTTTAAAGAAACTAGGAAATGGAGCACGCGGTTCCCGCGAGCATAATTCTTTTTTCAATGTCATTCTATGTGGCTTAGAGAAGAAAATTTATCTAGATAACATGTGCCATAAATTTAGAGTATAACAATGGAAGAAAAATATATTATAGGGAAAGTAAATCATTAATTACAATGAATAGTGTAATTAATTAGTCTAACTTAATTTGTAAGGTTATTTTGGGGATTTAATAGTATACTTTTACAATATAGCTAAAACTCAAAGGTTAAAATTGGAAATCAAAAGATTGGTGTCACAATGGGTTTCTTTATATAATAGTATATAGATGACATAGTAATTAGATGTTTAGGCCTTAGGGATTTAATTTTATAAGTCGTTCACGAAAAGACATAGATTCGAGACTTTTTGAAACGTCTCACTCAATTACAGATAAGGGATATTATTTTCATACTTAGAGGTCGGCAAATAATTTGAACACATTGTCCAATTTTGATGTCAATTCCATTTTACAAACTCTCTCGCATATTCCATAATGTTTCCTAATCTACATTGATGATGCATAAAAAAATTTAAGTGCAAATGCTTACAATAGAGCTATGATGCACGGATACTCCAAAAAAATGGTCGGTCAGTGTCAGAAACGTATCGGATACCGATACTCTCTAGATACTCTTCGGATATGTATCAGATACGCCACGTGGCATATCATGCATTAAAAATAATTAAAAAATACAGATACACGTATCAGATACGCTACGAAACGTATCCGAGGAGTATATGATACGTATCAACAATTTATAAGAGTAGTGTAGTAATTTTCTTAAACTAGAAAAGACCCAATAATAACCAAACTGCAATATTTTTTTCAAAAAAATTAAATATAAAATCGTGAAACCCTCTATTTCAAACCAAAATAAAAACAACACACCAAGCTTCGATATGCTTCATAATAATATGTGAATGTGACTAATGACTGTGAAAGTGATTAGATATAATATTATTTGATATTTTTATTTAAATTATATTCTTATAGATAATTATTAATATTAAATATTTGACGTATCGCATACATATCGTATCTTGTATATTTTAAAAAAATCGTATCTACATATCCGTATCCGACGAATACCGACACTCATATTTGTATCCGTGCAACCTAGCAATAGAGTGATACACGTTAGCTACGTTCCCATATTCAATTATTTTGAAGAAACAACTGTCACTGTTTAGTCAATTAAAGATAGTTAGTTATAATTAAACTAGTGAAGTATTATGACGCAACATCTAGAAAGTAGAAAGTGGATGCAGATCCGCTTTTAGCATGAATTCGGTGCCGTCGGTGCATAGCAAATTTCGGTGTATAAGTAATTACTTATATCTATCTTTGATCCAATATCGAAATATTTGAATATAAATAGTATTTTGGATTAATTGGAGGACACGCCTCGCCTGAATATTGTTGGGTATTTGAACCGCTTCAAATACCGCCTCCAGGATTTGCCCATGAGGTAAATACGAAGCAACACGAATAAAGTATTGACGATAGTAACAACACAAAGATTTAACGTGGAAATTTCAAAATCGGAGAAAAACCACGGAGAACTGAGCAAAATTTACTATGTAAAAAATTTGTACAATTACATAATTTTCACTCAACCCGAACGACCCTCACATAGCCTATTCACTTTCACCGCTTTCTAACCTACACCCCACATGTATATAAAATACTACATTGTAAATATAGGGAATACAAAAAGAAACTCTAAAAGGGATATATTTCTCAATAGGAAACCTTGCTATTTATAGGAAAAAAATTCCATGCACAAACCGTGTGGAGTTTATTTCCTCATCTGCCATCTTCCTCCATTTATTTGAATGGATGGCAAATCAGCACATGACCATGTGCCACCGTCAACAATCACCACCTTGAAGATTTGATTAGTGACCAATCAGATTTTCAAAATTATTTTCTCTCCGGCTCTTGGACGATCGCACGCCCTCCGCCTCAGAAGATCTTCATAGCTTTCGCTATCACTGTAATGCAGTCATACTTCATCTCAGAAGTACCATGCTCAACCATAAAGCACAACCACTCAGAATAAGCCAATTCCGAGAATTTCCTTTTCGGTCCATGTCGAACATAACCCTGCTGATAGTATGGTGGCAACTTCCGCTTTGGGCTCCTCCGGAAGTCATCAGCCCGTCGACATGAATAACACACACCTTGCATCAACGCCCAAAGCAATGCCCATGTGCAAACTAGAACTAACTTACACCAATGCTCTGTCTCATATGGAAACCTCCCGGTCTCATGCCATCAGAACGTACCTGCCACTTATAACACATCACTCAAGTAGACAATGTTAGTTTCACCAGTGTTTGACTAAGAGCTGCTCGCCACATCGACTCGTCGTCCCGGATAATTCTCTTTTTCGTGGATCGAGTGTCCGCACCACTCCACTAGCAACTGATCCGTCGTGCTAGTAACAATGCTACATATAACATATACGATAACTCCACCAGTTGAACCCTTGTGTAACCTGACCAAATCAACGTCCCCGACTTGAACACGCCACAAGTCACAATTGATTTTCCCGGCAACATACGTCACGCCAAACTTCACCCTATTCGTACCCTTCCTTTCGACATTACACCGGTGAGTTGGTGAATTTTTAGTATATCAGAATAGTACACAGTAAACCCCCAAAAAGAGATAGCTTGTCTTTCGTGACAGGATTTCAAGGTTCCCAGATAATTGGTAGGGTCACAACAGTCCGTCTTAATAACCAATTACCTTTGACAGAACCGTCTTTATCAGCACTTCCAGCAGAACCTAAACTCTCATACCACTTGTTGGGTATTTGAACCGCCTCAAATACCGCCTCCAAGAAGGTTGAAACTTTTTCTACCTTATTTACTCTCTTTTTGCGATCCATCTTCCGCATTTGTCTTTTCTGTTGCCTGGAAGTCTCCAGGTCTTTCCACGTGGTTTATTCTCCACTTGACACGTGTTCTGGCCAGTGTTGACTGTTCTTTAAAATAAGAGATATTAGTATTTCATGTGGTGTAACAAGTAGTAACAATACACGGAGAAAATGAGGTAATGAAAGTGATTATTTCTTATATTAAATTAAAATTGATTTAGATGGTCAGGGAGAACCCGTTAACAATGTGGCGATCGCATGAAATAATTTCTTTTCTCAAGAAATGACTTTTTAATTTAACTGGAGAGATAATCAGAATTGAATAATTATTTAACTGTCGAATTCTTTTTCAAACATGCAAACGCTTTATTAAGTATTCCACGCTAATACGGTCAAAGCGGTGAACCAATCATAAGCAAACGCTGATGCATTAACATGATCTCCAAGACTCCAAGTCGATCGAGTAAAATGATAACTTATTCCTTAAAGCCCGTACGTGTTACATAGCCCGTGTTCATAATTTACTTTAAAGAAATGATATTTTTTAAATCCACTAAATTTATGGCATGTGATCTAAAAATAAAATCTCAGAAATAGTTAAAGATATATCCGCTCAGTCGTTTTCTTTTTCGATAACAATATAAATTTTGATGCATGAAATCATGACACGTGAAGTCTTGTATACGGCTAGAGATAAAAAAAAACAAAAAACAAACTTACTTTGAAACAGAACATTCCGTTGAATAACTGTATTGGGCATATGTCAGGCATGGTTCTATAAATAAGGAGAAGATGATACACACAGGCTCTAAGCCATTTCATCTCTTGCATTTCGTATCTTTTATCAATATCATGAACCCCTGATTGGGATCACATATACTTTTTAATCATCTACCAAAAAATCACACAAAAAAAAGAAGAAAACATAATGGAGCATCGGGCTCTTATTATTGCAGTTAATTTACTTGTAATTACGCAGTATCTTGCATTTCCGACGGTTGATGCTCAAACAAAGGGAAGAAGCGTCACAATTTTGAGTATTGACGGAGGTGGCGTTAGAGGCATTATCCCTGGTACAATTCTAGCCAACCTTGAAACAAAACTCCAGGTAAGCAACTACCGTACGTACATAATATAGGATTGCCATTTGTTAACAATTTGGATAACATTATTAGTCATAGCCTTAAACTTTAATTATGAGTGCAGGAACTAGATGGTCCAAATGCAAGAATAGCAGACTATTTTGATGTAATTGCGGGCACAAGCTCTGGTGGTCTCATCACCGCTATGCTCTCTAGTCCTGGTCGGGATAATCGACCATTGTATCCTGCCAAAAATATTACCAACTTTTACTTACAACACATTCCCGGTATCTTCCCTGCTAGTAGGTAATCAATTCATTTCTCTTCTTCCATATATAATAATTTTAAGCTTATTAATTAATTAGGCTCTTATGACGAATTATTGAGTATTAATATTTCAGCCGAAACAACTTTGTGCTGAAAATAAAAAATTTGATTGGCGGTCCAAAGTTCGATGGAAAGTATCTCCGTTCGTTAGTAAAGGGAATATTGGGTAATGTGACAGTCAGTCAGACCTTAACGAATGTGTTGATACCATCATTTGATATCAAACGCCTTCAACCTATTATTTTCACCACTAAAGAGGTAAGTATATAAATTCCTTTTCATTTGTTTTTTATTGTTTTTTGAATTATTGTAAACGGGAAGTATATATAATTATATTGTGATGATGAATTGATGAGTATAGATTATTAATTTTGGACAGGGGAAAACAAGTGTGTCCAAAAATGCTCTGATGTCCGATGTTTGTATCGGCACATCTGCTGCTCCTACGTTTTTCCCGCCGTACTATTTTGAAACAAAAGATGCACAAGGGAAAATCCGTACATTTGATCTTGTTGATGGAGGAGTTTCTACAAATAATCCTGTTAGTTCAATATTGATGTATTACATTTTCGGAAATTATAATATAATTGAAGTTTCAAGTAATAAATGTATAACTTTTTAATTAATGAATTACAGACTCTTATGGCTATAACGCACACTTCAAAAGAAATCGTGCTGGGAAAATTTGAAATTATGGACATGCAACCGATGGACGGAAAAAGGATGATGGTTCTGTCGTTAGGCTGCGGCTCAGCTAAATTGGAAGAAAAATATAATGCAAAAGAAGCGGCGAAATGGGGCGTCCTCGATTGGATATTCCACAAAGGATCTACACCGTTGATCGACTCTTTCCAGGACGCTAGCTCTGACATGGTGGATATTCACGTCTCCACCATTTTTCAGTCCCACAAGAACGAACAAAACTACCTACGGATTCAGGTTATTATCGCGACGCCGATGATCGCCTATTTAAAGAAACATCTCCTACTATTTGAGTATTTATATAAACAAAAGTCAGTTTTAAAAACTTAATAACAGAATCGATCACGCCCCTTTTAGATTTTATTAATTACTCCTAAAGTTAGGATTTTTTTTACCAATATGCTTCATTCGTATGTTAAATTTAGGCATCAAAGGCGTCTCTATAATTAATTAATTACTCAAATAAGATAAGAGGTTTTGAATTATACCAAATTTCGAGGAACATAGATCTAATAATTTCTAAAATTAGTGCAAGCTAAGTAGACCAAAGTTATTTGTTAGTTCTTCTTTTTTGTCTTAATTAAATAACTATTATTAACTTGTTCGTTTAATTTTGAACCTAAAAGGATGACACATTGACGGGAGATGCGTCATCTTTGGATAATTCAGACCCGAAGAATTTGCAAACACTTGTGCAAATTGGTGATGCCTTATTGAAGAAATCAGTTTCAAGAGTGAATTTGGAGACGGGCAAATATGAACCGGTTCAAGGAGAGGGCACGAACGAGGAAGCCGTGGCACGGTTCGCGAAGCTGCTTTCCGATGAACGAAAGTTGCGACAAACAAAATAGAAACTAGGTAGAGGCATTTTGCGTTGGAGGAGTGCACTAATCAACAATTAGTATTCACATTCACTGCAATTTTTATCAATAAGTAAAATTATTATTTCAGATTCTTCATAAAAAATTGTTAACATGTATCAAGTCTCAAGCGTGTAATGATGTTTGATAGGTAACAATTGGTTCCTACTTCCTATGTATCAATGCATATGGGAATTGTCATAACGTTGTGTTTCAATATCATTGAAACTTTCAGAATTTGGAGTAATTGTTGCTTTCATAGGAGGAACTTGGAGTTCTTTCTGAGTTTTGCTTTTATCTTTTGGGTTATAGAGTTACTTCTATTAATTTTAAATAAGAAATTGACATAATTGACTTCTTCAAACACCTATATATACATGTTATAACTCTAACATCGAAAGTGGTTCTTTTTTTTTTTGGACTGTGCGTGTATGCGGAAAAGTCTACTTACTTGATTACCCAAATAATAGTGCAAGCTCATGCATTATAAGTGGAAGATTCCAAAATAAAACTCAATCTGATCTGGATTCTCGACTCCTTGTCTTAAAATTGTACTTGGAAGTCAACTTAATAGAGCTTATATATTTGCTACCTTAAGAGACTCTTTGGAAACTCTATACAATCAAAATATAACAAAAAAAAAATGCGTCTAATATTTTATTTAATATTTAATCGGACATGTTATGGCCAATTTCGTGTTAGCCGGGAACCAACAAACTTAAAGAATTATTTCGCATCAGAGGGGATGACTCCAAGTGGCTAATGAGCACTTCACTAATTCGATCATATCCTTGAAGAATATACATTTACACATAGACTAGAATTGTCAATGAAATATACTACTGTTTAACTAAAACTCTTTAATCTATTTGTTAATTTTCTGAAATACCAAATTAAAAATTACTACATCGTGTATGATTAAGGTACAGATGCACTTCCACCGAAAATCAGGAACATGCAGAGTACAAGAAGAAGTGAAATAACTGTTTACTCGAGTAGCTGTTCTGACAAGTTTTTATGTTTTAAAATTTATTGGGTTTTTGGCACATTACACCCGTAATGTGCAGGGAGGGCATTTGCAGACAACAAAATTTTGTTTCCCCCAATTACAAGTGTCAAAATGATTATTAAAAATTAAATTAATTATTTTTTATTTTTAATTTAGGATTTTACTAAATTAAATTCTAATAGAAAATAGATAAATTAATTAATTTTTTAATACATATATTATAGACCAATGAAATTAAGCCACGTGGAAAATGATGATGTGTTTTGACCAATCAAACAAGTCCATGTGGAAAAGATAGAGTATTTCAACCAATGTTGTTATGCCACATGGAAAATATGATGAATTCTAGCCAATCAAAAGATTTCTTGATAAGCAAGTCAAATTAAATCCATGATCATCTTGAAAGCAAAATCGACCAATCATAAGCAAGGATCTCTAGGTTTTTACAACTATAAATAGAGGCACTCCCTTAAAGAACACACCAAAATATTTACAAGTCTCAAGAAGGAAAAGCTCAAGGTTTTCTCTCCATCAAGTCCACCAATCTTCAAGGCGTTCCTAGCGAGAAGGCGCGAGAACCTCCGTTTGATCCGGCGTCAAGCTTCAAGTCCATCAAATAATCATTTTTGAAGATCGTACTTCTACCGAGTAAAATCGAGCTTCAAGAAATGCAACAAGTCCTAATCAAGTTCATATCGTTCTTCAACAATCTTTAAGCAAAACGCCCATTTGATTCGAGATCAAGTCAGAAGACCCTCGAAAAACTATTTTTTTAAGATTCAAGTCCCTTCAAGAAGATCAAAGTCCAACATATCCGAAGAACTGAAGTCGAAGATCATACCAGCCTTCATCAATCTTCAAATCAAATTCAAAATCAAATGTCTGTTCGATCCGAGATCAAGCTGCCAAGCCCTTGCATCAATGTTTGTCAAGTATCAAGCATTTTGAAGATCAAAATTCCTCCAAAGAAGATTGACATTCAACAAGCTCAAGACGAAGATCAAATTGTTCGTCGCGAAAATCAAGTCAAACCAATTGATAATTCAAGATCAAGCTCAAAGCCCTTGGATTAACGTCCAACTCAAATACACTTGGAAGAGATCAAAATAAAAATCATTTTTAAGTCAACCAAATGTTAAGATTATTTGTTTGAGAAAAGAATCAAATGATTTCATAGAGATTGTAACCCCATATTCATTTGAAGAAATAGAGTTTATTTGCACTTAAGATTTTTCTTGTCTTTTATTTTAAAGGCTTAGAAATTTGACCGCTACAAATTTTGGCACGCCCAGTGGGACAATCTCTACCTATCATCTCTTATCTTGCAAGTCTGCAAGTTTGAAGTCACAAGATGTCAATGTTGCTCAACATGGACATGTCAATGGGGGCAATAAGCGAATGCTCTTCGCAACCGAGGATGAAAGCTACACTCAGGCAAGACATGAAGCTAAAGAAAAGACTCAAGTATCTTCAATGGAGGAGCACGTTGCTGCATTGGCGAGAGCTGTTGAGAGATTTACAACACAAATGCATAGACGTGAAGAGAGTTTGGACTGCCTTCTACAAAAGCTAGAGACCCAATGAGGAAATCACAACATTGAAGAAGTCGTTGACAAAGTTGAAGTTCAAGGATGCATCAAACTTTCAAGCAACAAAGCAAGTCATTCTAAAAAACGAGAACATATCAAAATCTACGATCAAAGCATGGCGCATGAAAATACTACTCAAGGATTTCAAGCTCAAGAGTTTAATGAAGTCTTAAGTGAAATAATCCAATCCACTTCTCTTTTCCACAAGTCAAATTTCTCAAGGAAGGAAGAGCAAGGAGTCATGATGCACACAAAGCTTTCTAAAGTTTACATTCAAGAGAATGAAGTTGGAGAATATTCTAAGTCCTCAAGCAAACAAATCCAAGTTCTCCCACAAGTCTTGTCTCTGCCGATGAGTTAAAGAAGCTAATCAAAGAAGTTGCAAAGTATCATGGAGCTCAGCGGAAGACTTTCAAAGTTTACATGAAGCCTCATACTCAAAGAATAGAGCAATTGCAAATGCCAAGAAGCTATCAACCGCCAAAGTCTCAGAGATTTGATGGAAAATGAGACCCAAGACAACATGTTGCTCACTTCGTCGAAACATATTGTAGTGCCAGAACTGATGGAAATCTTCTAGTCAAGCAATTTGTTCGATCCTTAGAAGACGTCGCTTTTGATTGGTATATTAATCTCGAGCCAAAACCCATTGACAACTGGAAAGATCTACAAAGTGAATTCTTCAATCACTTTTATAGCACTCGACGTACAGTAAGCATGATTTCACTTTCAAATTCCCATCAACAAGAAGACGAGCATGTGATTGAGTACGTCAATAGATGGAGAAATCTATCCTTAAGTTGCAAAGAGAAATTTTCTGAAACTTCAGCCATAGAGATTTGCATTCAAAGGATGAATTGGGGTCTCTCCTACATACTTCAAGGAATCAAACCAAGAATTTTGAAAAGTTGGCGAAGCGCGCGCATGACATAGAGACAAGTATAAACTCTACCAAAGAAAGAAACTTGATTCAAGTCCTTGATACTGAAGATGATGATGTAAACGACGACGATAATGAAGAGGGCGCGACATCGAATTATATCGCAACCAATATGCTCCTTGATACGAGCTTAAACTATCTTAATCTTCAAATTAAGTGTCAAAATATATACTCCTTGATAAGAGTATAAACTATCAACATTCTCTTTAACACGAGTATAAACTATTTGCATATGTGAACTCAAAGTAAACATTCAAGTCTTCAAGTCTCCTAGACACGAGCCAAAAGGTCTGAAAGTTCTTCAAATCCAAATCTTCAAAGCAAATATCCAAGTCTTCAAGTCTTTTAGACATGAGCCAAAAGGTCTACAAATCCTTCAAGTCTTCAAAACAAATGTGCAAGTCCACAAGACACGTTGAAAGTCTGTAAATCCTTCAAGTACAAGTCTTCAAAGCAAATATCCAAGTCTTCAAGTCTCCTACACACGAGCCAAAAAGTCTACAAATCCTTCAAGTCTTCAAAACAAATGTTTAAGTCTTCTAGACACGCTGAAAGTCTGCAAATCCCTCTAGTCCAAGTCTTCAAAGCAAATATCCAAGTCTTCAAGTCCTCCTAGACACGGGTAAAAAGGTCTGCATGTTCTTCACGTGTTCAAGTCTTCAAGTCAATTGCTTCATAACGCACGAGTCTAAACTGCACGTCACTCCTGGCCTGCGTGAGTATATATTGCACCATATCTAAATCAAATTTGATGTACTTTGAACAACGTTATGACTTGATTCCTTTATTAGGATATGTAGGCAACTTAAAAATTCTAATGTTGAATGAAGCTCCTTGAGATATGATGTCCTAACAAAGCTAAGTACGCAACCAAGTAATGAAAGAAATGCCACCTCCTTCAACATGTCTTTGATGTAGGGTCAACAATGTCCACGCTCTTCAAGTTATCTTTGATGTAGGGTTGTGAAAACAAGTCCACTTATGTTGAATGTCTTTGAAGCCATGTCTTGAGAACAAGTCCACTCTCGCTGAATGTCTTTGATGCCAAGTCTTGAGAGCAAGTCCACTCCTGATGTATGGCTTTGATGGAAAGTCTTGAAAAAAGTTGACTCATGCTGAATGTCTGTGACGCCAAGCCTTGAAGACAAGTCCACTCCCAATGAATGTCTTTGATGCCCAGTCTTGAAAGCAAATCTCTTCCCTTCAGATGCCTTTTGAAGCCAAGTCTTGAAGAAGATGTCTCCTTTAAGGCTTTTTTGATGCCGAGTCGTCGAATGAATGTCTCATCCTTCAAGTTTTCTTTAATGTTGAGTGGTGAAAAGAATGTGTACTCCTTCAAGCTCACCAATGAGGTTGTATCGATTAAGGTTGGAGTGTGCTCTTTCTCTCTTTGCAGCAGATTCGGACTTTGTCAAGGATGACTGTGCATATAAAGCTTTCATGATCCCCAAGTTGCAATAAGAACGCATGGATTTGTTCCCATACATCTTTATGGAAGTCGTTTGCTCTTGCACCAACTAAGAATGTCTTCTTTAAGTGGCATCTCCATGCAATGCATCGCTCCAAAGTATCATCGTTTGATACTTGATGGTGAGCAGACTGAAGCACCAGTAGCTCTAAAATATACTAAAGGATTTGGGGTACTCTGCAGTCCATTCTTTCAATTGACCAGAGTTCGTCAATATTTATCGCAACTTTACATGATTTTCGATTACAATAACGTCATGTTGGTGTCGCAAGTTGTTGCCATGTTTTTGCCCATTGATTTTCATTGTGAATTCCAAGTGGATTTTCCCATCCGTTTGAATGAGAAGTAGGTTTGCGCATGTATTGTAGCGTCAGTTGTCCAGAGGCGAAAACGAAACAAATGAGACAGAAGGGTTAACCAGACCACTGTCATTATTTACCAATCAAAAGAAAAGCCAATAGTTTGACAAGTAAGAATGGAATCAGAAAGAGAAATATGAGACAATTCCTCTACTCGAAAGTTAAGAAGGGTGACTTTCACCCCAGATTCAACACTACAATAAAAACAAAAACATAAAAAGGGAAGAAGTTATCAATCAAAAAGAAATAAAAAAATCTTGGCAACAAACTCTCTGCCTAGTATTCCTCCAGTGAAACCTTTCTTCAAAGGTCGTTGATCAAATATTCGTTGTTATCGGCACAAAACTCAATGCTCTACAAAAATGAGTCTTAGCAGACGCAAAATTTCTACTCCTTTGTGTTTTGTTCTTTTTTCCCCTGCTGATGAAGAACAAGAATAGGGGCCGCGTACATTAAATAGAGCTTTCTTGGAAGAGTTTCAATTCAAATAGAACTCATCTTATGAAATTATTGTTGAGTTATAATTGATTTCCTAACTTATTAGGAAGTTAAATTTCAAGAGTTATGTTGATTAAATGTTCCTTGTATGTCAAAATTACTCAATCCTCATTTAGTTAAAGAGAGGAACAAATCTCGCATGTCCGTTTGTTTTTTATGAGGAGTCCACTTGGTTGGATGAGTTTCAAAGGAAGTTCATGATGTATTTTAGGAGTTTTTTTTTCCTACCAAATAAATAACTAAACAAGGAGAGCAGAGTTTCAGATGTTTGCAATTCAATTTGGAGAAAGAGGCTTGAAGAAGAAGAAGCAGCAGCACAACATGCTCACGTGTCTTGCTTAAGGAAAAAGGCATTGTTACATAATTTTCATTAAAGCCCCAAAAGAATCTACATGAAAGTTCACAAAAGTTTTGATTCTTTATGTCAAGTACACAATGTTCCATCAATCTCATCGAAGATTCGAGATAATTATGTTGCGACCATATTCACTTCAAGAAGCATTTTTATAATGATATTCGTGACAAGTCGCAATGGGACAAATAAACTTTGTCTCCCCCAATTAAATATTAACAAGTGTCATAATGATTATTAGAAGTTAAATTAGTTATTTTTTTATTTTTAATTTGGGATTTTACTAAATCAAATTTCAATAGAAAATAGATACATTAATTTATTATCTAATACATATATTATTGACCAAAGAAATTAAATCATATGGAAAATGATGATGTGTTTTGACCAATCAAACAAGTCCATGCGAAAAAGATGGAGTAATTCAACCAATGATGTTATGTTATGCCACATGGAAAATATGATGAATTCTAGCCAATCAAAAGATTTCTAGAAAAGCAAGCCAAATTAAATCCATGCTCATCTTGAAAGCAAAATCGACCAATCACAAGCAAGGAGCTCTAGGTTTTTACAGCTATAAATAGAGACACTCCCTTAAAGAAAAATCACACCAAAATATTACAAGTCTAAAGAAGGAAAAATTCAAGGTTTTCTCTCCATCAAGCCAACAATCTTCAAGGCGTTCCTCGCAAGATTCAAGGCGTTCTTCGCGAAAATCTCTGTTAGATCCAACGTCAAGCTTCAAGTCCATCAAATAACCCTTTTTGAAAATCGCACTTCTACCGAGGAAGATCGAGCTTCAAGAAATTCAACAAGTCCAAATCAAGTTCATGTCGTTCTTCAATAATCTTTAAGAAAAAAGTCCGTTTGATTCGAGATCAAGTCAGAAGACCCTAGAAAAACAATTTTTTTAAGATTCAAGTCCCTTCGAGAAGATCAAAGCCGTACATATCCGAAGAATTGAAGACGAAGATCATACCATCCTTCATCAATCTTCAAATCAAATTTCAAATCAAATTTTCTTTCGATCTGAGATCAAGCTGCCAAGCCCTCGCATCAACGTTTGTCAAACACCCAATCATTTTGATGATCAAGATTCCTCCAAAGAAGACTTACATTCAACAAGTTCAAGACAAAGATCAAGTCAAGCCAATTGTCAATTCAAAATCAAGCTCAAAGCCCTTGGATTAACGTTCAACTCAAATACAACTGGAAGAGATCAAAATCAAAACCATTTTCAAGTCAACCAAATGTCAAGATTATTTCTTTTAGAAAAGAATCAAAGGATTTCACAGAGATTGTAACCCCATATTCATTTGAAGAAATAAAGTTTATTTGTACTTAGATTTTTCTTGTCTTTTAGTTTAAAGACTTAGAAATTTTAATGTTACATGCCCATGACCTCATGTATAAAATAAATAGACATATTAACCCCTTGTAATTTTAAAATGGTGCATAATATTATAAGGTTTACAAGATATGTGGGAGTCAGGGACAGATCTATTAAGGGACTTGGGGGGCCAGTAGCCCCCCCTCCCTCCCCCAATTGTTTTGAAATTACTTTCTACATGTGTATTCATATAGTGTGGTTTAAAAAATAAAAATATCTTTGGGGGTCTTGATGTAATAAATATGAATTATATCTATAAACAACAATTAACAAATCATAGTAGAACGAATCGCTCTTAGAGTTGAAATTGAAAATTGCAAAACTTACCCAAATATAATATTTTGATTCACAAATAGCCTCATATATTATTTTAGTTAGTACAAAACTCATTTATATTTAAAATCAGAAAAAAGAAAACCACCCACTATTATTAGATTAATTTAGTTAATAATTTAATTTGATAGACAAATTTTTTTCGTTTAAATTTAGTGATATGCATATATTTTCATCATTTTTTTAACACGTGAGTATGGTATACTCTTGTTCTATAAGGCTTTTATTCCACTCCAAATGAACGTAAAAAAGGTTAGCATTGATTTTTTTTTCAGTACAAAAATGGTTGATTAAATTGCAATGCTCGAAAAAAATCCCTTGGTTATTGACATTCATGGTAAATTTATTATCAATTTTTTTTTGTGAGAAGCTAATAGTAAAAAAACACAAATCTCATGTGACCACTCATCATCTTTTGTAGTCTGAAAAAAATCGATTTAAAATTCTTGCCTATTATTCTTCCAAAAAAATAATTTATTGCCCCCCCCCCCCCCCATACTCAAATCCTGGATACGCCATTGGTGATAGTGAATTTTATTAATCACACTTGTATTTATAGTACATACAAAGATAATTACGGAAGAGATAAAATCAAATATTCTAAACAAGGAGAATGTACAACAAGAATAATATTCAATCTAATATGTCCTCGCAAAATTGACGTGCCATCGGCCATATATATTTTGGAACGAAGAAGAGAGAACTGGGAGCGTTCGAGAGGTTTGGTAAGAAGGTCCACAAGATGGTTGAGTGTGTTGACATACGGCACACGAATAAGGCCTTTAGTGACAAGGTCCCAAACAAAGTGGAGGTCCACCGAGATATGCTTCATGCGTGAGTGTTGAACTGGATTGAGCGAGAGATGGAGAGCTCCCATATTATCACAACGTATAAGGGAAGACGAGGGAAGGGAGACACCAATTTACTGAAAAGATGTTGCAACCAACGCACCTCGGCGGAGACCGAAGCGAGGGCTCGATATTTCACCTCGATTGAGGACTAGGAGACTGTCTTTTGCATTTGGGATGACCACGAAATAGGATTAGACCCAAGAAAAAATAATATATGTCGAAGTAGAAGTATCCATTAATGTATCACCCGCTGAACTCGAATCCGAAAACCATGTCAACGAGAGAAGAGTCCCATCTAATAAGAACGCCAAACGTATGCGTGCCTTAAGATACCGAAGGACGCACTTAAGTGCTGTCCAGTCCACCTCAACAAGAGCTTCTATGCATTGAGCCAACTGGTTGACCGAGAATGCAATGCCGGGGCGCGTGAGGGTGAGATATTGGAGACCGCCAATAACTTGACGAAATTCAGTGGCATCAACAGTTGGAGAAGAGGACACAAAAGAATGATTGGTAGCCATAGGCGTCGCAAGTGGTTTGCACCATCCATCTTGTGTCGAGACAATAAATCATGGATAAATTTTTGTTAAGACAAGAATAACACCTCGCGGCAACACAACTTCAACGCCCAAAAAATAGGAAAGAGCTCTCATATATTTAACGGCAAACTTCAAAGAGAGTTGAAGAATGAGCAAGGAGACCATGGAGTCACAAGAGCTACTGACGATAATATCATCAATGTACACAAGAACAAAAAGCCGAATGGAATCTCGAGCAAAGGCAAAGAGAGAGGTGTCCGACTTTGTTTGACTAAAGTCGAACAAAATGAGTGTGTCGCTAAGGGATAGATACCACGCCTGTGGCGCTTGCTTCATGCCATAAACCGACTTATGAAGGAGGCAAACATGTCTCGGATATGCTCAATGGCTTTGGTGCTACTTACCGTGATTTAGCAGGCCCTATCCGCGTGAGTGAGAATCTGGTTCAATATCTCGAGCTTCATGAACTTCTAGTTGGTCAAGAAACCTATCTGCGCCGCATTGAATCTGATGCCTCGCAACTTATTGCCACTGGAAATATGGCCTTCTTGCAGCAGCGTTCGCACTCTCGCGGGTAAAATCGTGGTCTTCCTAGTTCAAATAGGGGGCAATAGCAGCATGGCACCAACCGCGGCTACTCCATTGCTGCCGAGGATCCCCGTCTTATCACGTACGTCCCTCGAGTTCCGTTAATCCACGTCCGAATATTACTTGTCAAATGTGCGGAATCTATGGCCATGGGGCTTGCACGTGCCATAAATTCCCGCCAAGCACGAACCATGCCACCTCTCCATCGGGCCTGAATGCGCCCAACACGAATTGGCTGGTCGATTCTGGGGCTTCTCATACTTTGAAATTATTAATGGCCCCCTCAAGAATGACGACATTACCTTATATGTGCTCTGATACCATATTAGGATTACAAGATATTTGAGAGTGAATAATGAAATTTTAATAACTTTTATAAGATGCAGAAAACTGCTAAGTTAATGAAAAATGAGTGTATCAATATTTTTATAGAAGGAGTTTTTTTTTTCTTGCCCTTTAACTTTCCCCTATATCTTTAAATGCCCATTTTGGTTTTGGGCTGATAAAGTTACCCTGTAAGTTCATTTTTTCTATCAAAATGCCCAATTGATCTTATTTGGACTTCAGCGTGTTGCACATTGGAAAAATACAAAATCACAACAAGAAGAGAGAAATACGCACAATCGAAAACGATAAATAACAACCAACACGCAAGACACAATTTGTTTACCCAGTTTGACTATTTCTACCTCTGGGGGCGATCCAAGCCAGGATTTCCGCTATGATGCTGGTGAGCAGTTTATGATTACAAATAAGATACAATTGTGCCTCACAAATTAAGAACAATCTCTCACAATATCTCTCAATCTCACAAGTATTTTCTTCTCTTATTTTTATCTCTCTCTATATTTGTCGTCTTGTACAAAATGTCCAAATTACACATTTATAGCTGTTAGGGCAACAGAATCAAGATGGGCTGAAATTGGGCATAAACTGTCACGCACGATTTTGAGGACGATGCGCTCATACTGAACAGGGGCCTTGAATAAACAACAGGGTTGTTGACTGGTTGTTAGAAGGTGATGGTGGTGGGGATGAACCTAGAGAGCCAGATGAAGTTAATGCTAAAAAGAAGAGGGGTAAAAAGAAGGAAAAATCAACTAGAAAGGAAAAAAACAATGGAAAATCATCTGAAAAGGGAAAAAAAATGAGAAAGCCACTACAAAATGGTAAAGGAAAAATAACTGCAAAGGGTAAAGGAAAAGGAAAAACACATGTAAACAAAGATGATGGTCAAGAAATTGAGAAAGGAAAATGCCATTTGTTGGTTGATGAAAATGAAGCTGATACTGAGTCAGACACATGTTTTGACAACATAAATTAGAGTGGTGATGATCTACTCAATGACGATGACTCTGAGGAGGAGGAAGATCTCAATAGTTATGAAGTTGTGTTCAATGAGAAAGATGTTATGAACCCAACATTGAAGTTGGAGATGAAGTTTACATCTAAGAAGATACTGAAGAACACAGTCAAGTCACTTGCAGTAATGGAAAGGAGGTTTGTGGTTTGTAGCAGAAATGACAAAAGGAGGTTGTGGGTGAAGTGTATTTATTATCCAAAAAAGTGTGCCTCGATGCTGAATGCAATAAAAGTGGCCAATCAGGTTCGTACTTTCAAGATCTGTTATTTCAAGAAGAATCACAAGTGTCCATCAGATGGTAGAAGTATTTGACATCCAATTGGGTTGGGAAAAAGTATGTAGCCACATTTCAGGATGACCCAAAAATGAGTGTAAAGGGTTTTCATTAAGATTAAAGAAGGGACTTGGATGCTGAGTGGTCAATGCAGCAGGCTTATATGGCAAAGAGAGAGCCCGTACTGTTATTACATGGTTCCTCAATAGAACAATATGTCGCTTTGTGGAATTACAAAAGAGAAATTGAGAGGAGTAACCCTGGTAGTATAGTCATATTACGGATGGATCATGGCCCTAATCAACAAAGGTTTGAGAGAATGTATATTTGTTTCTGGGGACTGAGACATGGGTTTCTACATGGATGTAGAAGGGTGTTTGGGGTTAGTGGTGCTCACTTGAAGGGTCCTCACAAGGGAGTATTGTTAACTACCGTGGGTGTGGATGCCAACAACAACATTTACCCAATTACATAGGTTGTTGTTTTGAAGGAAGATGGTGACAACTGGATTTCGTTCCTACATATTCTGACGCTAGATTTGGACACCAAGATGAACAATGCATGAAGCTTCATGTATGATAAGCAAAAAGTGTTTACTTTAGGCCTTTGGGTTGGTGTTTCTAAAAGCAGACCATCGTTTTTGTGTCAGACATCTGCATGGGAACTTCAAAAGAGTAAGATTTACATGAGATGCATTGAAATATGCATTATAGAAAGCTGCAAGAGCAATAATTGTTATTGAGTTCAATTACATGATATCAGCCTTGGAGAAACGCAATCCTAAGGCAAAGAAGTGGCTAGATAATAAACCTCTTGAGCACTGGAGTAGGTCACACTTCAGTACCACCCCTAAGTGTGAAATTCTGTTGAACAACAGTTGTGACGTGTCATTCTTGATGCAATGGAACTACCAATCTTAAGCATGCTTGATTGGCTTCAACAATATGTTATGACCAGACATCAAAAGAATATGGACATAGCAAGAAACAAGTGGCACAAAGAATGGTGTCCGAAAATAAGTTTATTGCAACTCACTCATCACACTGTTCTCCAACCAAGTCAGATGATGAGCATTATCAAGTGACAATGTTGCATAACAATATGTGGGCTGTTGATTTAGGATCATGGACATGTGGGTGTAGGAAGTGGGAAATCAGTGGAATTCCTTGCATACATGCTATGAATGTAATAATGGCACATGGTTTGGATCCTTTAGATTTCATCCATCATATGTACATGGTCAATACTTATATGAAGGCCTATAAATATTCAGTTCTTCTAATGAATGGCAGGAGTGAGGGGAAGAAAACATGATGTTAAATGATGATGTCAAAAGTGTTGGAAGGCCAGAGACAAGAAGAAAACTTGAACCTGATGAGCAGCCTATAAAGAAGAAAAGGAAATGCAGAGGAAAGCCAAGTGTTCCATTAGTGTCTAAGCCTAATAGGCTTAAGAGGCAACAAAGTTCAGTAAGATGTGGGTATTGTGGTGCAAATGGATACAAAATCAGGACTTGTCTCATTAGGCAACACGGTAAAGAACAAGAAGCCATTGCAAAAGCCATAGCTTCAAAAACTACATAAAAGAATGGTGGAGCAGATGGTGTAGCTGAAAGAACTGATCCTGGTAAAGCTGGTGGAACTGAGAGTAGTGTAGCTGAGCCTGGTGAAGTTGGTGGAGCAGAGGCTGGTGAAAATGGCAGTGATGAGATTGGTGAAGCTGGTGGAGCAGGGGCTAGTCAAGCTGGTGGAGCAGAGGTTGGTGAAGTGTGATACCTGAGGTTGGTGAAGCTGGTAGAGCTGAGGTTGGTGAAAATGGTGATAATTACACAACACCAGTGCATAATATTAATCAGGGGGTGCTTGTAGCTGGTGAAGAATTGGATGACTTCGATGTTGAATGGGAGGGTGATTCCCTGAATGAGTTAGATAGGATTGCAGCTTCAACACGACAAAAAGAGGTTGATTTAAATGGTTTACAACCCGTTGTGAATTAGAGTCAACCAACCACACTAAATTAGAGTTAATCAACCACACAACCCACCCAAGAATATGTGATTCTAGTTGAGAAGGAAAAGGCAAAACCACACGTGAGGAGGAAATAAGTTCATGTTGTTCCTAGTGTAAGTAATTAAAGTTTTTTTAATTGGTTCCCAAGAGTAATTATTTAAGCTCATACAAATAGTCATATTGGATCAAGACTTAGTTGACCCTATATCAGTTAATCCATGCCACTCTTTAGAATAACAGCCGCATAACCTAGCTGGTCAAAGGGAAGCCATGCCACCCAAACCAAAGTAGAGTAAAAAGAGAGAAGTTGACAAACAGGAAACTCAAGAAGACAACAGTCACGGAGAGACACTAAAAAGAGGACCATCTATAAACAAACAACTAGAGAGTTTAGGCTTGCAAAAAGAGAAAAGTAATAAGGTTGTGAAAATGAGAAGGGATAGCATTATAATTTATATGGGGGCTTCAAAAGCTTCTAAGAAGAAGTAGAGTGTGCTAATAGACTAACACATTTTGAGCAGTGTATTGCAACACATTTAGTTTATTCTGCATTCATGCCCCTCATATTTTGTAATATTAATGATGGATGGTGTTTTGATATGTAGTATTACTATGGATTGTTAAGCTAGTTTGGGTATCACTCTAGAGGATTTGAGTAGTTTTAATGTTGGTTTTAGTTTAATGCTGAGTAGTATAATGCATTTGTCACTTTAATGTTGGTTTTAGTGTAATGATGAGTGGTATTATGAAGGTTTTAGATTAATGTTGTGTAGTTCTATGTTGGTTTGTTCTATTACTAAACTGGTTTTTTTACTTGTATTAAGCTGGTTTTAGTTTAAGACATATGGTACTAGATGAAGAAAAATTCATTGCAACAAAACATAAAAGAGAAGCATATATTCCATTTTTATTTCTTACTTAGTTGAATAACATTGTTCAAACTGGATCAAAGAAAAGGGAATCCAAAATCAACACAACACATAGGCGCAACTTTGTTTATCAACTTAGGATCACTCAAGTACAATCACTGATCAATATTCACTCAAGTACAATCATTTGAGGTTCCTTCTCAATTTCATCTTCATCACCTATTATCAGAGGGACATCATTGTTTATTCCATGTTCTTCAGGGAGCTTGAGGTTCTGGAACAACATGAAGTACCACGGAAAATAAATATGTCACACACACAAACGCATTGCTATATACTATATTATAGACAATATAAACATATTGTCATAATTTTCATCAATTTCAACTTCTTACTCAGGCCAAATGCAATGAACTCCAAGGCGTTCCCTAGATTTCTGAAACACAAGAAACTTATTCCTGTGAAACTTAATCATATGGCATATTCTCAACAAGGGAAATTCAGCCTTAGTGCCTTTCTCCATATCACTTTTAACGAATCTCAGCCCTCGAAGCAGTACTCACGCTCCACTGATCATATGCCTAAAACCATAATCACACATACTCTGGGAACAGTTTTTGCTCGGACACCTGATCAGTGCAAGTATGCATAAAAACTAGCCGCAAGCGATTGCTCCTCTTGACGATCTTTTTTAAAAATAGAAATATGCAGTAAAAAAAGTAATCAATCAACTAGAATATTTGAAATTCAAATAATATTGGTCTACAATAACATTACATAGAATGTCCTTACAAATTCAAATAAAACACACTAGAAATTGAAACAATAAGAAACTATTACATTCTTGCATGAAAGATAAACAACATAATAGATAACATGACAAACAACAAGATCACAAGTGCCCAAGCTATAATGCAGCATATTATTGTCGCCTTGGTTACGTTGATATTCTTCAGGGCGTCATACAAGTCATTTCTTTTTTCAACTCTATCGGTCGTAGTAGACATTCGACTCGTGGACTAAGACTTTGTTGTCCAGAAGTTCCAGATACTTCATTGGACCCATTTGTTCTATTTTTCAATGAAGGAGAGGGGTTTGAGTTGAACATAAATGGATGAAATCTAGCATTACAGTCTTCGTGGAGCCTATCAACCCAAATAAATAATGTGAGTGGCGCTCTCTCGAGGAACATATATAGCAGTGAAATCTGGGGCACGTGGAAATTAAACCAGCCAAACCATATATCATTAAGCCTCAACTACATTCACATGGAAGTTTATTAGGGTGCACCATCTAAAATTTACGACATCCAAAATATTCATATATATTTCATCTTAAAATCAAACACATAACATTCTAAAAAGGAACTAACTATCATCTTAAGTTCAAGAGTGCAAATCTAAGTTCTTAAGTTCGAGAGTTGACAAATATGACATGTTCATCATTAACTCCAAAACATATCCACAAAATCAAGACATGTACAGGGAAAATTTAACACAAAATATACAACTTCTTTGCTCAACAGGGAAATGAACAAACATGGGGAAAATCAAAGACAAAAATAGGGAACAAATCAAACAAAATGCATAAACCCTAAATATGTTGAACACCGATAAAAATCTCATACACATTTCACTCGAAATACAACTTAGGTGTTCCGACATCCCATGCAAAACTTTTAATTGAAGACAACTCTGAATTCATGGCAAATTTAGGGTACAAAAATTGGGTACTAAAAAAACCCAGAATTTCAAGAAAAAAAATAGCATAAATGAATAACTTGTTGAAGAGGAGGAGATGAACGAAGAGTAAGAAACATACCTTGCTTCAGGGTAGAAGATGGTTGCAAATGTAAACTTGCGTCGTGTTGGGGTAGATGAACGGTGTTTGTGACCGTTGAGGGAAAGGGTGTACCATTGTATTACTCGGAGGGAGAAGAGAGAACGTTTTTCATTTTTGTAATTTTGTTTTTCCATGTCAGCGTGACTAGTTGGCCAAATTAACGTCAAAATCCCTAAAATATTGGTCAATGAGGTGCCACGTATTAATCCGGGGCGGCGATTTAGTAGCTCCGCCGCGGGGGTACCAATTTTGATAAAAAAATCTGAACTTAATGTGCTATATACGATCATTGCCAAATTAAAGTACCACTTTTACTAAGCTGCCAAGTTAATGTTCCAAAGTTGAGTTTTTCCCATACAGTGAAGTATAGATCAACTTATCTCTGATGCAATAATAATAAGGCCCTTGCATCATTGGTCTTGTTCTCTCTTGTGCTCATTTTCCTTTGTGTTCATTTTCCTTTATTTTTGTCGAAGATGCTTTTTTCTCCGATCACTACAACAAAACGCAGCAATTGCATGGAAAAAATTCCATGCAATTGGGTACATTTTCCATGCAATTGATCAATTGCATGGAAAAAATCCAATGCGAAAATTCCATGCTTTTGGTGTCCCGGCAAGAGAATTGCATCGGAAAATTCCGATGCAATAGGTGGCTGCATAGAAATTTTTCCATGCAGAGCTGCATAGAAATTTTCGCATGCAAAAGGTTCTGCATCGAAAAAATCGGATGCAAAAAAGCCCGGCATCGAAAAATTCCCATGCAGAAAAAGGCTGCATCGGAAATTTTTGATGCATAACACAACACCGGAAGTGTAACGTGGCGGGCGCAGAGAGGTTCGGTAAAAAGGTGTTTCATCCGAAATTTTCGATGCAAAGTTTACGAAATTTTTTTAAAAAAAAAGTGGCGGAAATTTATCCGCCACTTTTTAAATATTTTTGTTTCGATTAATATAAATAATTATTTTAAGTATATTCTTTTAAATTTTAATGTAATATCTATACGTATACTTAATATTTTTAAAAAACATTGTTTTTAAAACTTGTATTAATAATAAAAATTTGTTGTATTAATATTTATATTTTTCGTAAATATATTTATATTTTTCGTATATATACTTATATTTTTTGTATATATATTTATATTTATGTTTCTCGTATTTCTATTTATATTTATAATTATGGTATATATATTTTTATTATAAATTTAGAGAAAGGAGAAGTAGAGAGAGAAAGAAGAGAAAAGGGGATGAATGAGAAGTAGAGAGAGAAAGAAGAGAGAATTGGATGAATGAGAACTGAAAGAGGGGTGGGGTATTTATAGGGGGAAGGTTGCAATTTAGCATCCGAAAATTCGGATGCAGGAAATTCTTTGCATGGGAAAATTCCCATGCAAATGATACTACATAAATTCTTTGCATGGGAAAATTCCCATGCAAAGGACACTGCATAGGAAAATTCCCATGCGAAAGATAATGCATGGGAATATTCCAATGCAGCATCTATTGCATAGGAAATTTCCTATGCAAATACATATTGCATGGCAACTTTCCTATGCGTGAACTATTACTATTTATAAAAAGACCCATACTTATTAAATTTATATTTACATTTTCGACCCCAAAAGTATTTTAAACATTGTTCGTTCCGCATTTTTGACAAATTTTAAATGTAAATATGCCTCATAAGTTTTATTAAAATATTGGTTAAAAAAATGGAGGTTTGATGTCGTTTTCTATCTTTTGCATAATTAGATATTCTACCCCAAATATTTTTTAAACGTCTTTCATACTCCGATTTTGACAAAATTTTGAAGACCACTTATATTTTTAATAACATAGCATATGGTAAAAAACAATCGACGAGCGGACTTCATTGACACTCTCTACATGTGAAAATACAATTTTAGTATGATAGAGTATACTTATATAGGGTTTAGAGTTTAGGGTTTAGGGTTTAGGGTTTAGAGTTGAAGATCATATAGTGTTATATTGTTTATTTGCGTCTTTCGTTACTCCATTTTTGACAAGATTTGGAATAACACTTCTAATTACTGTTTAGAAAATGTTGGTGAAAGAAAAAGTGGATTTCGAGTTGTTTTGCAACTTTTTACTAATTACATGTTCACCCCGAAATGTTTCTTTGTGTCTTTCGTTACTCTGTTTTTTACGATATTTGAAAGAACACTTCTACTTATGGTTTAAAAGATGTTGGTGGAAGAAAAATTTAAATTTGAGTTGTTTTCCAACTTTTGATTAATTACATTTACAACCCGAAATGTTTGTTTGCGTCTTTCGTTACTCCGTTTTTTACGATATTTGAAAGAACACTCCTACTTATGGTTTAAAAGATGTTGGTGGAAGAAAAAGTTAAATTTGAGTTGTTTTCCAACTTTTGAATAATTACATTTACAACCCAAAATGTTTGTTTGTGTCTTTCATTATTCCGTTTTTTACTATATTTTAAAGAACACTCCTACTTATGGTTTAGAAGACGTTGGTGGAAGAAAAAGTTAAATTTGAGTTGATTTCCAAATTTAGAATAATTATATTTTCAACCCGAATTGTGTAATTCATTTTGTTGTATAATTGCTATAATTTCCATGCGATTGCTTAATGCATGGGAATATTACCATGTTGTGCTCTCTTGCATGGGAATTTTTCGATGCAATTGCTATAATTTCCATGCAATTGTTCTATGCATGGAAAATTTTCCATGTCAATATCTCTTGCATCGCAATTTTGGGATTCATAGTCAATCTTTGCATGGGAATTTTTTGATGCAATTGCTATAATTTCCATGCAATTGTTCATTGCATGGAAATTTTTCCATGCCAATATCTCTTGCATCGCAATTTTGGGATTCATCACCTATCAATGCATGGAAATTTTCCCATGCAAGTAATTATGCATTGAAAAATTCCCATGCACCTATGAACTCTACCCCATTGCTCACTCTATTTAAGCACTCATGTCCATCCATTTGAATCACTCACAAATTCTTCTTCAATCTCTCAATATTTATTTGAATCTCTCACAAATTATAATAAATTTTCTCCTCCGTATGCTCCCTGAAGCTCAATTAAGCTAGCCTACGTTTGAAGGTTTGTTCATTATGCATTAATTCAATATTTATGTTTTAATAAATAATTGTTTATTAATTTCGTTTAACGTTATTTTGTCAGTAAATAATACGAAGGATGAGTAATTGGTGGTCCGATCGACGTTGGATGTACGAGAGGCTAGACGAAAACGAATAGTTGAATTATCATTTTGAGGTTGGTGTGTCGAACTTTCTCGATTACGCATTCTCGCACAGTAGTAATTTGAATCGTGGTCGAGCTCGTTGCCCATGTAGAAAATACACCAACGCCAAATATTTAAATAGGAATACTATTCATATGCACTTGTATAAGTGGGGGTTCGTACCACACTATATGATATGGGCTTATCACGGTGAGTTAGGTGACACATCGGGGGGTAATATACACTCAAACATTGAAATAGGGTCATCATCACATAGTCATAGGGGTCAAGGAGATGACCTAATGAGGAATATGGTCGATGACGCATTTGGCGGTCAATTTCTTAACGTCACTTCTAATATGGCAAGTGCAATCGAGGAGCCCAATAGTGTGGCAAAGGCTTTCTTTAAAATGCTAAGTGATGCAGAAGAACCGGTATTCATAGGGAGCCCGACCACTGTACTAAAATGGGTTTCTCAGTTTATGTCGAACAAGGTATCACAAAAGCTTAGTAATGTATCTTGTAACAACACAATAAGAATAATTCACAACTTGCTCCCTCATGAATACCGGGATAAAGTACCTGAATCTGTTTACCAAATGAAAAAACTTATGAAAAGTTTGGGTCTAGGTTCAAAAACTTATGATGCGTGCATAAATAACTGTTTCTTGTTCTACGGGGAGTTCGAGTCCATCGAACATACGTCGTGTCCCGTTTGTGAGGAACCTCGTTTCAAACCCTTTCGAAATCCAAGAAATAGATACAAACCAATCGCTCGTAAGAAGTTGTGGTACTTTCCGCTAACTCTCAGACTCCAACGGTTGTACATGTCTCGGTCAATTGCTAAGCACATGACGTGGCATACCAATTGTCGTGAGAACAGGGATCACATGATACATCCGGCATCCGGCCATGCTTGGAAATACTTTGATAATCATCATCCTGATTTTGCCGCTGAGGATAGAAATGTAAGGCTAGGATTGTGCACCGATGGATTCGCCCCTTTCGGCCGCTCTTCGGGTCCTTATTCTTGTTGGCCTGGCTTTGTAACACCGTACAACTCCCACCAGATATGTGCATGAGACAAGAGTACATATTTTTAAGCCTTATCATTCCTGGCCCTAATAGCCCTGGCAAGAACCTAGATGTTTTCCTGCGCCCCTTGATTGATGAGCTAGTCTCTTTGTGGCAAGTCGGCGTACAGACGTGGGATAGCTTTAGACAACAAAATTTTCAGTTACGCGCTGCTGTTATGTGGACTATTAGTGATTTCCCAGCGTATGGGATGTTGTCTGGATGGAGTACGCACGGAAAGCTGTCGTGTCCTTATTGTATGGAGTACACGAAAGGGATCGTCTAGGCCCTCGGGTGGCGGTGGTCTATCCGGGTACGACAAATCTAGGGCCTCATGTCCGTTTTGCCTCGACATGTTTCTCAGACTATCCGTGAGTAGCTTGCTGTGCTCCCACTGTCGTAACGACCACTCGTACTGTTGCCTCAGCCCCGACTGATACGCCGCATAGGCTCGACGCTGCTCATCCCTCATCGCTGCATAACGTGCGATGTGCGCTGCCTCTATATCCGCATAAGCACGAGCACTACTAGAGGCATCACCTCTGAAATGCGAATGGGTTTGTACCCCCATAACCAGACCAACTGCTCTGGTAGAAAATGTTTTAACCTGATTTTTCTTCATTGGTTGAGCCTTGAACCAGGTGTCGAAGTCCCATGGAGGCCATTTGCTCCTGTCTGGCCCATGTTTCCTCTGGAGCTCTTGCAGATATTTAAGCTGCAAAAAAAAATGACAAATTCCAAAAATTCAATAAGTAAACTGTGAAATTTATAACTCTTAAATTATATTTATAGTAATAATAGATTATTTACCCAAGCCTGGTGAGCTTCATCTGATACCCCCTCTTCCGTTATAACTCCTTCGCTATCTTTTGTTTCTTTCACTTGGCCAAGCTTGTATATCTTCGCTATCAGCAATTCTTTAATCGTAACACCCTCATCTTCAGCCTGTTTCACAAAACAATTAAAAAATTAATACTACAAATTTTAATACCACACCCTAATATGTATTTTAAGAACCAATTACCAAAAAAAAAATACCACTTTTTCGGCCATTTCTTGGCCCGAATGCCTCCCACCAAACCAATTTCTCAATGGCGCCTTCTTCCTGTTGATCTTGGCTTTTTCGCTCCTATTCTTGTGTGCAGGCCCATCCCAGTATTCATAGAATTCATGCTCATGATTTTCTGGAATCCATATATCATGTCTATTACGATCTTCGCCGTTGTCCCTTATCGCCAACATTATTCTCTTCAGTGAGTTCAAGCATTCGCTATAACGATTGTTGCCAATTGTCTTCCAAACATTCCTAACTCTATACTCGTCGGCTTCATCCCACTGATATTGGCTCTGCGAATTTAAAATAATATAAATAATTAAAAACAAAAACATATGAAAAATAAACAACAATAAATGAAAAAAATATGTATTTTAATTAACTATTTTTAATATCTAATAATAATTTCATTAAAAAAATTACTTCAAATTCATTCCATGCGCTTTTCCTATAAGGTTCAGGAAAATCCTTGAATCGAAACCACAGGCCCTGACACAACTTCTTCAAAGTAGCAGAAATCGACGCACTAATGGCCGATTGGTCCCTCAACGCTCCAGTATATGGACAAAATGTGATCCACTGCCTATGATCGCGGTCACTTGGTATAGGTGCCCCTCTGCCCTGCCCTCGAAGATTTCTCGGCTCATCGTCATCGGGGGAATATGATGGTCCTACGTCGGTGGGCCCTCGTTCCGATGTCGGCCTGTCTGAAGCAATAGACGATGTCGGCATGTCAGAACCTAAGGCATGCGGCGACTCGGTGGTGACAGTGCTGATCGGTGGAAGAGGCTCTATCTCGAAGTCAGCAATAAACCCATACGGGTCATAGTGCGTAGGGTGAACCGGCATATCATCATCATCATCAAATGGGTTAAACGGGTGGACCGGGGGTCTACGTGGCTGCTGACTAGTAGATGCAGGTTCCTTCCCCGGACGCCTCCCCCTACGGCCTCCTCCACCCCTAGATGATCCCCGACCTCTATCTGCCATCTAAATTATCCGACAAAAATAGCAATATAATCCTCCTTAAACTTTAGTAAATTACATATTTGCAAACAAGCCCAAACCTTCTTATTCCTAAAATATACTCTATTAAATACATTCAACACAAAAAAAATTTAAACTTCGAATTAATAATCAAATTCCTAATTTTGTTTCAACAAATATTTTCTAAATTACAAATTAAACTCTAAAGTTCAATAACCAAATACTCTACATATTTGCAAACAAGTCCAAACCTTCTAATTAATTACCTTATTCCTAAAATATACTCTATTAAATATATTCAACACCACAAAAATTTTAAACTTCAACTCATTCCCCCAAAAACCCCAAAAACTTCGAATTAATAATCTAATTCCTAATTTTGTTTCAACAAATATTTTCTAAATTACAATGTAACCTCTAAAATTCAATAACCAAATACTATACATATTTGCAAACAAGCCCAAACCTTCTAATTAATTACCACAAAAATTTTAAACTTCAAATTGGGACTATAACTTTCTAAAAACTACTTTATCTACCCTCAAGTTTTGTTAACGACAAGTTATACCCCTAACCTTTTGTTAAACTACAAATTAAGCCCTAAATTCGCAATTAATTAAACAATTAAGCCCTAAAATTGTAATTACGCCCTAAAATTGCAATTAAACCCTAAAATCACAATTAATTAAACAATTAAACCCTAATTATATTAAAATCGCAATTAAGTACAAAACTATTTTAACATTACACATAACAACACAATAATCATATTCACATTAACAAATAACAACAAAATCAAAATTATAATAACAATTTCAAAATTGCACAAATATAAATAATTGATGAAAAATACTATAAGTTGCGTCAAATTGATCCTTGAGAAGAGTAAAATTGCTTACCGGTGTTTTTGGGTAATTTCCGGCGACGGTGGTCCACGGTGGTGCGGCGGCGTGTGTGTGTGTGTGTGCGCGCGACGGGGTGGGCAGTAGGTTTTAATATTTTTGCATCGGTTTTATCCGATGCAAAAATATTAAAACACTTTTTTTTTATTTTTATTTTTTTATTTTTTTAATCCTGAATCGGAATTATCCGATGCAGGGTCCTTTGCATCCGAAAATTCGGATGCAGGGTCACTTGCATCCGAAAATTCGGATGCAGCCTACGTGGCTGCATCCGAAAATTCGGATGCAGCCTTTCCGAGCCTAACTTTGCATCCGATTTTTCGGATGCAAAGCCTGCTGTTGCATCCGAATATTGCGATGCAATATAATTGCATCGCAATTTTCCGATTCAAACTATCTTGCATCCGAAAATAAAAATTCGGATGCAATATTTTCTATGCTATTGATATGATTTGTTGTAGTGGATGTGTGCTTTTCGTCTCCTTGATTGACAATATTAATCGAGAGTTCATGATACAAGAATACTTTTGCACTAAAATGCTCTTTAGTTGTAATATTTATCCATAAAGATTGATACACTTGTTGAAATAAACAAATGCAATGTGGTTTGCTGAGGATGGGGTTCATGTTGATTCTAGGAAGGAGATATCAAGCTAAGGATGGGCTAAGGGTGGATGACCCTGATACAAAAACATAGTGGACACTGAATGTAAAAATATGAGAAATTCAAATAGTTTGAGAAAGTTTTGCAAATAATGTTTCACAATATGTTTTATTGCACAAGGAAGCTCACGAGCTTGCGCATGCGATATATTTGCATGTCCCTTTTTTTTCTTTTTTTTTTAATGGCACTTTCAAGCATTCTCTTCATATATTGTAGTCAACAAACCGACTTTACAAATGGTGATTAGCTAATCTCACTAGATTTTCTGTTAATTATTCATTAACCAACTTGTTACATTAAATTAAAGGGATAATTACATTAAACCCCCCATCGTATGGTCCATTTCTCAGTCAACACCCTTAACTTTGTTTTGTATCAGTCAACCCCCCATCGTTTGCCAAAATCATCACTTTGCCCCAAGTCAACTTTTCAGCACTTTTTTCAGGGGTATTTTCGTCAAATATTAAAAATTTTAATATTTGTTTTAAAAAAATATAAAATTTATTTCCGAAAAAATTATTTCCGAAAAATTTATTTCCAAAAAATTTATTTCCGAAAAATTTATTTCCGAAAATTTATTTCCGAAATTTATTTTTTTTGGCAAATATTTTTTTTTCGAACAAATTCTTTTTTGCGACAAATTTTTTTTTCCGACAACATTTTTTTTTTTGCCAAATATTTTTTTTCAGAAAAAAAAAAATTCGACAAATTTTTTTTTGCGACAATTCTTTTTCGAAAAAATAAATATGTCAAAAAAAAATTTGTTGAAAAAACAAATTATCGAAAAAAAAAATTTGTCGAAAAAAAATTCTGAAAACAAATATTTGCCGGAAAAAAAAATGTTGTCGAAAAAAAAATTTCGAAAATAAATTAAAGAAATAAATTTTCGGAAATAAATTTTATATTTTTTTAAAACAAATATTAAAATTTTTAAAATTTGACGAAAATACCCCTGAAAAAAGTGCTGAAAAGTTGACTTGGGGCAAAGTGATGATTTTGGCAAACGATGGGGGGTTGACTGATACAAAACAAAGTTAAGGGTGTTGACTGAGAAATGGACCATACGATGGGGGGTTTAATGTAATTATCCCTAAATTAAACATCCAATATCATATAAGTATATGGGTATTAAATTTATAGGAAATAGGTTGTGGGTTTTATGCATAAATGCATGTCTCCAATAACTTGGGTGCAAACTATTTCTTAACAACTATAACATAATATAAAATTTATTTAGGCTATCTGCTACGTATACAAAGAGTCAAATTCTCTTTGTATTATTGTACAATAAAATTTCAGACACGAGGAATAAAATGCCACACGTGATCTATATAGTATGCGGTTGCCCTATGAATAGAAAAGGTTGAATCTTAGTGAGTATATATACGACTAATGAAAAATACAAAACAGAAAGAGGGCATTCCATTGAATAAAAGCATTGGCATGTGTTCTTTTTCTATAAATAGAGAGGGGAGGATTCGCAGGGCCATTCTGCCCCTGTCTTCCAATTAATTTCTTGTTCATTTGTTTCTCATCATCATCAAGCCCTGATTCTCCTTAGGATTCTGTGTTCATCATACATTTCAATCATGTATCACCACACCACAGGAAAAATGGAGAATTGGGCGCTCATTTTTGCAGTTTTTTATTTAATTGTAATTATCCAGTTTCTTTCATTTCGGCCGGCTAATGCTCAAACGAAGGGAAGAACCGTGACAATTTTGAGTATTGATGGTGGTGGAGTTAGAGGTCTTATTCCTGCTGGAATTCTAGGCAATCTTGAAGGCAAACTGCAGGTAATTTGATTATTTTATTGTTGTCTTATCTAAAAATTCAAAACGTATATATCGAACTAATATATAATTTCCAATACGTCATGAAAGATGTCTATTTGTTTTTGTTTTTTTAAATAAAAAGGTGGCGTAGAGATTTGTACCCAGGGCCTCGGTCTTTTTTGTTTTGAGTTCTAATATAGTATTTAATTAACATATTCGTTTTACAATTCACGTTTACACATAATTGACATTATAATTAATTAATATATAATCTCCAAACATATTCAATCAATCACAAATATATTTTGGTCATCATATATATCTATATATATTCCTGAAGTTTCTTTTGGTTGTAGAAACCCCTCTAACTCTGAATCATGACACACATACTACATTTTCTAGCGCTAAACTTGGAGAAAACTTACCAATCGACTAGTTTTTTTTTTGTTATATATAAATAAATCGACTACATGTTTATCATGATTTTTGATAATGTAATTATAACTGCAGGAACTAGATGGTCCAAATGCAAGAATTGCAGACTATTTTGATGTAGTTGCGGGCACAAGCTCTGGTGGTCTAACTGCCATGATGCTGACCGCTCCTGGTTCGGATAATCGACCCATGTATGCTGCCAAAAACCTGACCAGCTTTTACTTAGAACATAGTCCCAAAATATTCCCTTCCGATGTGTAAGAATTCTGATCTTTAATTGCTTTCCTCTTGATACTTTTTGCTTTAATTTTATTGTTCGAATACAACGAATAGTACATAAGTTAATTTTTTTAATTTCAGCCGAGATAATATTCTGCTAAGAGTTAGAGATTTGATAGGCGGCCCAAAGTACGATGGAAAATATCTTCATGCATTAGTAAGGGATCTATTGGGCAATTTGACATTGAACCAGACTCTGACAAATGTGTTGATACCCACATTTGATCTGAAGCGCCTTCAACCTATAATGTTCACCACCACTGATGTAATCCATTTTCTTTCTTCTTTTCGAATTTATAATTTTGTTAATACTTGAATTACGATATATAAATATTGATAAATTGAGTTTTTTTCATTTTGGACAGGGAAAACTAAATGGAGCGAAGAATGCTCTTCTGTCGGATGTTTGCCTAGGCACATCTGCAGCTCCCACTTACTTCCCACCACACAATTTCGAGGTTAAATATGGAGATGGAAAAAGCCGTTGGTACGATCTTATTGATGGTGGCATTGCGGCAAATAATCCAGTGAGTTTTTAATTTCGTAATGAGAATATATATATATATTGTAATTAGAATATATATATATATATCGTAATTAGAATATATATGTATATATTTCGTAACTAGAATGCATACATATACATATATATATAAATATATGTAAATATGGGTTAGATGCATCAAAACTCCCTAATTATCACCCATTTTGCACTATACCCTATACCCCCTATTTTTTGCCAATATGTGTCATTTTATCCTATTAGTGCAGCATTTTCAACCAAAATGAACTGATTGTCACCCCTTCTCCATGTGCATGATATGTATTGTACTAAGATTGGTTAGGGAGTTAGTGCATGGCAAAAAAGAGCCCAAAAACCTCCATGCCGGGAATATTACGTCTATTTTTTGTGGAGATGTACCAGTATGGTAAATCACACAGACCGACAAATGTTAGAGGGTGTATCCATAGTAAAACTTGTTATGAAAGTATAATGCAAAACATGTGATAATTTAGAAGATTGATACTTTTTCCCCTTATATGCAAATAACTAAGTCACTTTTAAATGTATTAATTTGAATTCCTAAATATGTACAGACTCTTATGGCTATAACACACGTTTCGAAAGAAATAATGATTGGAAAGTTTCAATTCATGGACATGCAACCGATGGATGGAAAGAAGATGTTGGTTCTGTCAGTAGGCACGGGCGTAGCAAAACTAGAAGGGAAATACAACGCAGAGGACGCGGCTAAATGGGGCATGCTCGAATGGATATTCGACAAAGGATCTACACCGTTGATCGACTCTTTCCAAGATGCAAGCTCTGACATGGTCGACATCCATGTATCCACCCTCTTCCAATCTCTCAAGAATGAACAACATTACCTACGTATTCAGGTTAGTTTTTATTTTAATCTTTAATTTAAATCAGGCATATTCATAATTTGGGTTACTTAGATTAACAGCCCTATTCTTGGTACATAAAACATTACCTAATTGTGATGCACCTCGGAGTAACTTGTTTATTATTGTTTACACGGGGTAATATGACTATTTCAAATATTCACGAAGAGGAAATTACCGTTGATTAGGTAAAACATTTCTCTCATTTTTGAAGGTAAGATCTTAACTTGTTTTACTTATAACTTTATAAGATATTGTTTCAATTTTAGTCGCAACAGTAAAGAAAATTATATAGAGACACAAAAAATTTAACGTGGTTCGATCCATCTGGCACGACACCCTTCACGACATGGGCCAAAGCAACTAAAATCTTTTTTTTTTCACTGATACAAGATTGACACACACATGTTTTACACGTACATGTTAACACATGTCGTGACACTTTACCAATGCATATTCACTTGTGTCTAAAATTAAAGTATTCAAGACAACTCGAAGTTCTTTTGACGTGAAGTTTCCTAACAACTATCAAAATGAGAGGTTTTGACTCTCCAGATAAAGCGATACTTGGACATAATCTTTAAACGCTTGTCTCTATTTTCTTTTGGTCTTCTGCTTTTATAGAACTGCAAATTCTCTTGAAAATTAGCAGTTTGCAACAATCAGATCCATTGATTGTTGTAATTAACGAACAACTTTTCACAAATAGTCAATTGACTTGGAGTGAGAGAGTGAGATCTTGCAGAATAGTTCCAATACGTACCAATTACTTAAGCAGTCTCACTCAGAGAAAATCAAAGACAAATACTTCAATTATAAGGACATTTTCCTTTAATAAAAGTATATATGTAACATGGTATTTTTTATTTTAGAAATAAATTTCCTTAAAATAATATAAACAAATACTAAATATCATCTAAAAATATTTTGTGGACCAAATTGGTCCTAACGGAATGATTAAATGAACATCGAGTACCCCTTTGAGTTTGACAAAACAATGGAAATAAAGCCATTTTTGATGTAGGAGCACCAAACATAATACCCTTTTAATGTTTGACCTTGTTTTCATAAAGACCTCATGTTTTACATGTAGATGTTATCATCCCTTGAAATCATATAGAACAAGATATTTAAGTGGTTTTAGTATATATTATCCTAACAATTTTCTGAATATGCATTTGATAAAATATATAGGATGATGGGTTGTCGGGAGATGCGACGTCTATGGATATTTCGAGCACAGACAATATGCAGAAACTTGTGCAGATTGCTGATAGCCTGTTGAAGAGGCCGGTATCGAGAATAAATTTGGAGACGGGCAGAACGGAACCGATTGAAGGAGAGGGAACGAATGAAGATGCTTTGGCCCGGTTTGCAAGGTTGCTCTCAGAAGAAAGGAAGTTCCGAAAGAAACTATAGAAGTTAATTAGAAGCATCATGCATCGCATTGGAGGAGTACGCTAATTAACATTTTTTTCACATCACTATTTTTAGTAGTTAAGAATTTACTACTTTTTTTTCTTTAACTGGAAAATTGTTAGCGTAGTCAATCTCGAATTCCAACTGATGTGTTTTGTCACTTTCTCAGGATCCATATAATCCACGAATTAAATTACTCTAACATGCAAGAGGAACCCTATGCCATGCCTCTTTATTCTATAATTTTTTTTTTTTTGAAATAAAACAGACCTCCATTAAAAAATAAGCGCAGTACGTCCCAAAAGGCGTACTACAAACGTTACATGACAAAATCAATATAAGCCCTCATCCTTAACCAAAACTTACTATGAAAAACTAAAAAACTCTAGGCTATATCAAAACCATCCGCATCCGTCGTGACATTCCGTGCAAGCTCATGTGCAACCGCATTAGAGTCCCGACGCACCCATCTAAAATAGAATCCCTTGTTATCACGAAGCATTCGCAGCACATCACTCACAATATTCGCAATCCTAATATCATCCGTAGTACCATTCATAATGTCGTGAATAACATTCAAGCAATCGCCCTCAAATAGCACATTCCACCAACCTTTCTCAATAGCCCAACGAACCGCCCCCGCTGCTGCCAAGGCTTTAAAACCCACGGCATCCATAAGTGACACAACCCGACGTTGGCGCCAAGCAATAAGATCCCCATGTTGGTCATGCGCTACTAGGCCAAAACTAACGGTCCCTTCCTCAAGGAATTGTGCGCCATCAAAATTAACTTTGATCACACCCCCCTTCGGTTTTTGCCATCCGTCCTCCTCCCGATATTGAATCTTGCTCGCCCTTTTCCCATTAAAGGTCGACCACGTAGCTGCACACGTTCTTGCAAATAAGGCCATCTCATCCTACTTCCTCTCATTTTCACCCGCAAGCACACTATTCCTGTTTCCTCAAATAGTCCAACAAACTGTACCTATAACACCACACAATTGCGGTTCAATGGAGGTCGCGATTCTCTTAATCCAGTCACACATCGATTCAGTCTCCCGGATCCAATACATCATCGGTGTGTTCGATAATGCCCAAACCTGTCTCGCAAGAGGGCAATCGAACAACGCGTGTCGTATGGTCTCCATGTCCCCACGACAAATCACACACGGTGTCTCAGTACACACACCTCTCCTCGAAAGCTTCCATCTCGTCGGAAGTATATCCATGCAGCAACGCCAAATAAATAATTTAATTTTATTGGCGCACTCCAATTTCCAAATTTTTCCCCATGCATTGTGTGGTTCTGAGCTAGAAACTCCCGCCCCTTGGATCCGACCCAAACCCTGCGCCACAATAAGGTGATACGCACTCCTCACAGTGAAAACTACTTTTTTTTCATAATGCCAAATCTGTCGATCCTCATTATTAATTTCTCCAAGTGGAATTTTCAGAATTACCTCCATATCTACCTCCCACAAAAATTCCCGCAGCCGCGCAACATCCCACCACCCTGTCAATGGATCAATCAAATCACTAACCATCAAAAAAGGTTCATCCACACTAACCGGGGTTATTGGTTTGAAAGATGTCGGTCGTGGTAGCCATTCATCGTGCCAAACTGAAATAGACTCCCCGTTTCCTACATGCCACCTCACTCCATATTTCAGAACAGGAAGTGTTTCCCAAATACATAGGACATAAAATATTTTTTCTGTCCTTAACTTTTCCTAAAATTCATAAATCTCTTTTTTTCTTTCGGGCAGATAAATATGCCCCGTAATCTCTTTTTTCAGCTAAAAATGCCCAATCGCTCTTATTCGGTCATTTTTGCTTATGTGGCTGCTACGCCATCGCCACGTGAAAATAATCACTACAAGATTTCAGGACTTTTCCCGATCGGAAACTCCCGACCGGATTTCGGTCGGGAGCAATCCCGACCGCCATGCGGTCATGACAACGTTTCCCGACCGATATGCGGTCGGGAAATGTATAAAACCCATTCCCGACCGCAATGCAGTCGGCAAATTCTTTCCCCACCGCACCGCGGTCGGGAATACTCTGGGCGAGAAATTTCCCGCCCAGAGTGTCGCCCTAATCTCGGCCCAGCTGGGCCGCGCAGCTGGGCCGAGACTTCCCGACCGCAATGCGGTCGGGAATACCCTTATTCCCGACCGCAATGCGGTCAGGAAAGAGGAAGGTATTTCTATAAATACCTCCCTCCATCTCTTCATTCTCACACACTCCATTTCTCTCTCCCTCCTATTATTCCCGACCGCCCAGCAGCCTTTCGCGACCGAAGTTCCGTCGGCACTTCAAAATCGGTAACGTTTTTCGCGTTTTCTTGTTTTTTAGGTTATATTTAATGTTTTAATATTTATTTTTTATGTTTAATTGTTAGATATTGTAGAAATTGTTAGGATTTAATTAAGAAATGTCTTTAGGAATTGTTAGGCTTTGGAAAAATATTAGATTTTTATGCCTTTAGGAATTGTTAGGCTTTGGAAAATATTAGATTTTTATGCCTTTAGGAATCGTTAGGCTTTAGGAAATAGTATAGTTTTAATTAGGAAATGTCTTTAGGAATTGTTAGGCTTTGGGAAATGTTAGACTTTTATGCCTTTAGGAATTGTTAGATTTTAGGAAATGTTTTAGTTTTATGAATTTAGTAATTATTTATGCCTTTAGGGAATGTTATAGTTTTATGATTTTAGTAATTATTTATACCTTTAGCAATTGTTAGGCTTTACAAAATGTTATAGTTTAGTAATTATTTTTGACTTTAGAAAAACTATATATGATTTTTATATGTGTTAATTTATTTATTTGGACGTTAATTATTGAGTAATTAATGTTATATTTAATGTTTTAATATTAATTTTTAATGTTATATTTAATGTTTTAATATTAATTATTAGATATTGTAGATATTGTTAGGATTTAATTTATAAATTCCTTTAGAAATTGTTGGGCTTTGGGAAATATTTATACCTTTAGGAATAACTTAGTATTGATTAAACTTAGGTCATCTCTACAATTAGAAAAATTATAACTTAAATGCTTTTACTTAGTTCGTAGCACTCCTCTTCGATGACATGTCGTCCCGTGATAGCAATCGTGGCCAGCCCTCGAAGAGAGGGCGTAGTGGTCCATCGAGCACTCCATCGAGTACTCCACCTATGACTGGTCCACCGAGGATAGGTCCTCGTCTACGGATCATTCATTCTGGCGGTGCACCACCCACTCCTGTCGATGCACTTGATACCGATCTTGGCGACTCCCATACTTCTTCACATCCACATAGGGGTATCGGATCGAGCGGCGGTACTACACCAGATCTAGTAGTACCATTTCGCCTAGATGATGATCACGTAGCATCGACATCATCGTCATCATCTAGGCCATCGTCTTCATCGAGGCCACCGTCATCATCGAGGCCTACGGCACCTAGGCCACGTTCTACATAGTCTACACCGGCGGGTCCTAGTACTTCTTCCCCTGCAGACGTTGCTGGTGCATGACCATCTTCAGCGACGCAACAGAGACTAGGCCGAGGTGTATCGAGAGGGCCGCAGGTTCCGGCTGACCGTACAGCCCGTCGTAGGATCCAACTGGATGAGCACGGCGTATTTATGGATGGAAGAAAAATATCGACGATGATTACCTTGATCATTAGGGAGTTTATGAAGACGATGGGTCCTTCATACACCGAGCTCGATCCGACAGTCCAGGGACAGATGTGGGCTAAGTCTAAGGTGAGATTTAGAAAGTTTACTAAATATATATATATATATATATATATATATATATAAATAGTAAGATTTTTATTTAACGAAACCTTAATTAAAACCTTATTTAATTGTAGAGCATATACTACATTCATCCGGATGACATGATTCGTGCACATTCCGCATACGGTGCGAAGGCTAAGAAGTGTTACAAGGAAACCGTGCACAATGCAAAGAAGAACTATTACGACAGGCTCCATGATCCGAAGTGGGCGTCGCGTCCGAAGAACAGTTGGATGAGCGACAAGTTAGAGAGGATGTTCGTGACGTATTGGGAGTCGGAGGACCATGCGAAGAAATCCACGGCAGGCTAGAAGAACAGGCGATCGGGAGAGGCACCAAACCCTGATCGTCCTGCACGAGCTACTCATGCTAGTGGGTCCCAGAGCTACACGGAGATTCGACGTAGGATGGTATGTCTTATTAAATTGAGTTTCTATACGAATAATATTATTGTCTTAAATTTAAATATCTAAAATAACAAATGTATATCAATATGCAGGCTGCTTCTAGACCTCCAGGGGCCCCTCCACCTCGGCACGATGAGGCATATCGTTATTAGCACACACACGTGCCCAGTGGTCTGCCAGAGGGAGCTCCACGTCGCCGCGTTTGGGTTCACCCCAAGTATAGGGCTATCTACGTAAGTATTTAACTTGTATAGCATTCTTTGATTACTGTATTAATATATGTATTCCTTAATTACGTACTAACAATTATGACAAAATTAACAGGAGGAGTACATGGGCCTTATGACCGAGAGGTACGAGGCAGATCGTTCTACGTGGCCACCACTAGATCAGGAGATGTGGACTCGGGCGATAGGAGGATTGAAGAAGGGGAAGGTTGCGGGTCTCCCTTCAGATGCACGTCACGATCGGTTTGGTTTCTCGACGAAGAAGCACCCATACACGACACATGATTATGCGAGGGCGTTGGAGAGGGAGAACCGTCGTATTAGGACTGTTACTGATGCGAGGATTGGCGCACTTGCTACTCAGGTAGATTTCTTGACCCAGCACATCACCCAGACTGGCGGTACTCCTCCATCTCGACCCATGCCTACAGGGGGACTCATACGTGAAGCTCGTCGAGCCGGCCAGCGTTCCTCGCCACCCCCTCCTGATCCTTTTGCGCATGGTGCTCCAGATTGCCCACTGTATAATGATGAGTACGAGGATGACCCCGATGAGGACCCCGTGGATGACACTCTCGGTGGTGATGCAGCCGATCTTGCCGGTGATGGTGATGATGGTGCTGGACCCTCCACAGCTCCTGATACATTTGGATTTCATGACGGGGACTATGAGTAGTAGCAGTTTTATTTATTTTAGGGATATTTTAGTATTGAAAACTGTGTTAGTTGTTTGTATTTATGTAATTTGTTTGATGCTTGGACCAATTATATAATGTTAAACTAGTTTCGTATTTATTATGTAATTATGTTGTGTATTATTTGTTCGTTTGATGCGGAGTAGTAGTATTATTTGCTCGTTTAATCTAAGTATTGGTAATTATGCCTATAATATGAAATTAAACAACGTGAATCAATTTTTTTTATAAAATAAAATTCGACCTACTAAACCATAATCGATGCTATTCATACATACTATCCTCAGAATCTGAGTCACTCATTATCTCTTCCTCTTCCTCTTCCTCATTGCCCTCCTCTTCCTCGTAGCCCTCCTCTTCCTCGTTGCCCTCCGTTGCTGCCTCCTCGACAACCACATCAAATCCCTCGTTGGCCAATTGGATATTCATATTGAATGAGGAAAGGTCCACGCATAAGTTAAACCCTTCAAATGCATTCTCTTGTAGCACTTGGTTCGGCATCCCTGCGTCGACATCTTTTGATCCTGCAACTGATGACATATCGATTATGTGTCTGGCAGGAATAGTGGATACGACCAACCATCCTCTCTGTCCCGGTCGCCCTGTCGTCTTTTTTGGATAGGGCACATAGTACACCTGTTTTGCTTGGTTAGCGAATACAAACGGCTCATTGGTGTTGAGGGTACGCCTCGGGTTGATGTCAACCAACTTGTACGTTGAATGCTCCTGTGTACCTGCGTTTATATCATACCAAACACATTTGAACAAGACAATGTATAGGGGCCGGATTCTGCCCCAATATTCCACCTGTATAATGTCTTTCAACATTCCATAGAAGTTGGTAGCATCGGATCCTCCCATGTCTCCCTTCACATAAACACCGCTACAATCACTCTTCTTCGGCCCCAAAATCATATCGGTGTGAAATCTGAACCCATTCACAATGTATCCCTCGTAGGTTGCCACTGAATAAGCCGGACCTGTGATTAGAGGATCTATTCGTACGTCGGTCTCGTATTTCCCACTTGAATATGTCTGCTTGAACCATGCTACGTACTCTTGGTTCCTCTTGGATTGTATCTCCATTGGACTTAGTCCACCGCACTCCTCTTCTACAAACAGTCTGCATAGTAAAATCATCATAAGTTAGTTGTCTTTAAAGCGCTTAATCATTTTCTTATTAAAAATAATTAACTACCACTTACTCCACCCATTCGTCAAGCTCTGGACAGTTTAGAAGCGTGTAAAGCTCTATTTGCTCCATCTCATCGGAAGTCAAGTATCTCCTATTGTTTAGTGGCCCTATTGGCGCCCTTTTCTTTTGAAATATTGTAAGCTCATCATCCCACTCCGTGCTATCTAGTGTCTCGTTCCTGTTGAGTTTTTTTATATTTAGTCTGAAAAGAAACATCCAAATATTGAGAACACATATTGGAGAGCTCAGCAAGTAGGTATTGATTGGCTATGGATCCCTCCACCCTCGCCTTGTTCTTTACTGAACCCTTCATGTCGAACATCCGCCTAGTTCATAGAAATCAAAGATTAGGCAAAGAATCGATATTTTAAAAAGATAATTGTTATATAAATATAAGATCGTACCTCTCGAATGGATACATCCATCTATAATGAACTGGACCACCAACTCTAGCCTCATACGGAAGGTGTATGGCTACATGCTCCATAGAGTCGAAAAATGAAGGAGGAAATATCATTTCCATCTTGCACATGGTAACAATAAACGATTCCTCCAATCGCTCCATATCTTCGGCCGACACCTCTGAGGCGCAAATCGCCTTAAAAAAAAAGGCTAATATCTACTAAGGTCCCCCAAATCTCGGGTTCCAAGAATTCGCGAAATGCAATGGGGATCAATCTCTGAATGAAGACGTGACAATCATGACTCTTCATTCCATACAGTTTTCCTTGTTGATTTTGCACACATCGTCCCAAGTCCGAGGCATATCCATCAGGAAACTTTAGTTCGGTCAGCCAATCAAGCACCATGCTCTTTTGATCCCTCGTAAGACAATATTTTGCCTTTGGCTTTATGTACTCACTTCCTCTGCCACTGGGTTTCAAGAACAATTCTTTACGGTTGGTCAACAACTTAAGATCGTGCCTCGACTTAATGTTGTCCTTCGACTTAGCATCGTCCAACACCGTGTTGATGATGTTCTCAAAAAAGTTCTTCTCACAATGCATTACATCTGGATTGTGGCGAATCAAGTTCGTGGACCAATATGGTAGTTCCCAAAAGATGCTTCGACGACACCAGTTATGAGTTGTGTTAAAGCCCGGAAGCTTTGTGGAATTTGCCCCAAATCTAACCGATCGTAGCCTATCCACAATTGCCCTCATCTGCGCTCCTGTCTTCCTTGGAATGGGCGCTTCAAGTACCTCCCTACCCTTGTAGAAATCCTTCTTGTTGTACCTCCATTTATGACCCTCTGGTAGAAACCGACGATGACAATCGAACCACGAGGCTTTTCCTCCATGCTTTAGTGTAAAAGAATCTGTCTCACCCATGCAATAAGGGGACGCCAGCTTACCGTGCGTGCTCCACTGGGACAACATTCCGTAAGCAGGAAAATCGCTAATAGTCCACATTAGGGTCGCTCGCATTTGGAAGTTTTCCTTTCGTGAGCTGTCATATGTCCACAAACCATTACTCCACAAATCATTCAACTCATCAATCAACGGTCTCAGCAAAAGATCCAAGTTTTTTCCAGGACTCTTTGGACCGGGTATAATAAGGCTCAGAAAAATGAACTCCGATCGCATGCATAAATCCGGCGGAAGGTTATAAGGGGTAACAAACACGAGCCAACAAGAGTAGTTCTTCCCAGATGGCCCAAACGGTGTGAACCCATCAGTACAGAGGCCGTGTCGGACATTTCTAGGCTCTGTTGCGAAGTCCGGATACGTACGATCAAAATGTCTCCACGCCTCGCCTGCAGCTGGGTGAATCATTCTATCTGTTGACTTTCGACACTTCAAATGCCAAGTCATATGTCTCGAAGTGCCTACAGTATAAAACAACCTCTGTAATCGAGGGCCTAGGGGGAAGTACCACAATTTCTTCCTTGCGATCCTGGACTTTCTACCAGCCTCGTACCTATCGGTCTCGCATATTGGACACGATGTGAGATCCTTGTTGGCATTATCGTCGTAGTACAAGAAACAAAAATTCCAACATACGTCGATCTTTTCGTACCCTAAACCCAAACCCGCGAGCATCTTATTCATGCCTGGAACTGTATTCGGTAGCATTTCCTCAATCTCTGGGTCCATAATATCTTTAGACAAACTTAAGTACTTTTCGCAAGCGACATTAACTACTTTGTGCATCGTCTTGGTAGTTAAGAACTCGGAAACCACTGGAGCACAGTCTTCGACTTCTTACTGTTCATTTTTATGTCTCTCATATGCATCAATTTGTAGAACTCCTTTGCCTCTGGACTTGGATCTTCGTTGCGCACCTCTCCCTCAACAAATCGACCCCCATATGCATCCACAACCAATTCTCTAAACGAAGTATCGGCATGAACCGGACTATCAACGTGAATACTAGCAGACGGTGATTCATGTACATATGATGTCGATGCCTCGCTCGCATTCTCTCCATGCAACACCCATATCCAATATTGATACACAAACCCCCACTTATGAAGATGATCTCGTACTACGTTTCGATCCAAAAACTTTAAATTGATGCATCTCTGGCACGGGCACCTAATACGATTTCTTAGATCTACGTAATTTGTCTGTTGTGATGCATATTGTATGAATTCACGAACCCCAACAACGTAATGTTGATTCAAATAACCAGTGTTACTATCTATCCTATCGTACATCCAAGATCTATCGGGACGATAATCCATTTCTAATCTAAGAAAATTAAAACCAAATTGTTACAATTAATTTCACCAATCAATATATTTATCAGTTATATAAAAATTTTAAAACTCGAGTACGACGAGGCCAAGGAAATTAATACTTACTTGTTGTAGCGTAGAAAATACTTAGATCAAGTATTCTTTGCAAACACACGCCCCTCGTTGCATTTACCGCAATATCTAAAATAAAGAAACATTAAAACAAAGTTAATAAAAACGATCTTCATTGACAAAAACTAACAAAAACAGTTATAACAAGAGGAAATCGTATATACCTTAACAAGGGATGAATGTTGGAATGATTTCTCAAGTGGAATAGGGGGGGTATTTATAGGGGGCTGACTAATATTCCCGACCGGACGGCGGTCGGGAATAACAACGGTTATTATTATTCCCGACCGGACTGCGGTCGGGAATAACAACGGTAACAACTATTTTCGACCGCAGTCCGGTCGGGAATAACAACGGTAACAACTATTTTCGACCGCAGTCCGGTCGGGAATAATAATAACCATTGTTATTCCCGACCGCCGTCCGGTCGGGAATAAGAATAATCGTTGTTATTCCCGACCGCCGTCCGGTCGGGAATATTAGGGTTCAGGGTTTAGGGTTTAGGATTTAGGCTTATTGGCGACCGATTTTCGGTAGGGATTAATATTCATATTCTTAATTTCACTATTTCGCTCTCAATTTTAGGTAAATCGTTCATTTAATGATCAAGTAAATCAGTATTAGTTATATATTACTAAAAATCTCAAAAAAATTAAATTTAGTTGCACGTTGATGAATCGTTTGAAGCGTCGATCCATATTGTCACTTATAAATAGATTAATATATGTAGTTGCTAATAATGTAACTACTTACGATTATGTTAAACACATGTTAATATATATATATATATATATATATATATCACAATTAGACTCTCTATACTAACATTCGTAACAAATGTTAATCGCCAATTGTGAACTCATATATACTACGTATGATTATTATATGTAAGACTCCAAACTAACTTAACTTATACTCCGATAAACTATACTAATTTAATAATTAAAAGTACATTAAACTAACTAACTAATAGTGTAATTCATGAATTTAATGAGATTCTATAGTTATACTTAACAAACATATCAAGATTTTCCAAAAGATTGAGAAAAGGTAAAATTTACTATTTTTCCCGACCGATATGCGGTAGGGAATAATATTCAACCCCATTCCCGACCGCTTTTCGGTTGGCATTGACCATTATTGTCGACCGCAAATCGGTCGGGAATACAATTTAAACGTATTCCCGACCGATATTCGGTCGGGAATAAAATTCAAAGTTATTCCCGACCGATATGCGGTCGGGAATAATATTCAAAGTTATTCCCGACCGATATGCGGTCGGGAATAATATTCAAAGGTATTGCCGACCGAATCTCGGTCGCCAATATTTTAAAATTTGGCGGTTTTTTGAAATTTTTGAAAAAAAATAAACATTCCTGACCGAATATCGGTCGGGAATAATCGAAAAAGTTGGCGGGAAATTCAAATTTGACGAAAATTCAAAAAAAATCAACTTTTTCTATAAATACACTTCATTATTCTCCTCCTTTTTCCATCTTCACGCACTTTTTTTCTCTTCAAAAAATTTTTCAAACACTTTTTTCATATTCAAACACTTTTTCAAAACCTTCTTTCTTTCAACTTGAAAACCTTCTTTCTTTTAAATTTTCAATAATCAAAAACTTATTTAATTTTTTTTGTGTTTTAGACTGAGCAATGAATCAAAAATTTAATTGCTCATCTAAAACACACAAAAAACTAAATAACGTTTTTAAAATATTACAAAATATTAAAAAAATAATATTCTGGTAATTTATTATCGGATTATTATTTTTTTTGTTCTGATGATTATTATTCCCGACCGAATATCGGTCGGGAATAAGATGAATATTCTCCCCGACCGCGTATCGGTCGGGAAATGGTTGAATATTATTCCCGACCGGGAAGCGGTTCTTCCCGGTCGGGAATTAAATGAACCTTAATCCCGACCGATACGCGGTCGGGAGTAGTTTGAATCTTAAGCCCGACCGATATGCGGTTGAGAAAAGTCCCGACCAGCGGTTGGTCGGGACTTCCCGATAAGAGTCCCGACCGTGATTCGGTCGGGAAACAAATTGGGATTTTCCCGACCGAATTACGGTCGGGAAAAAAATCCATATGCTCCCGACCGAATAGCGGTCGGGAATAATATTCAACCATTTCCCGACCGCTAAACGGTCGGAATATATCCCGACCGTTGGCCGGTCGGAATAACCGGTCAGTAAATTCCCGACTGTAATTCGGTCGGGAAATGTAGTCGGGAAAAGCCCGTGCCGACCGAAAGGCGGTCGGAAATCTTTTTACGACCGAAGCAACGCCGACCGCTGCGTCCCGACCGAATAGCGGTCGGGAAAGGGTCATTCCCGACCGCACATGGGTCATTCCCGACCGGCTCTGCACTTGCTCCCCAAAATTATAAAAAAGGAAAGAAAAAAAGCTAATTTATTATTTACTTAAAATTTATATTTATATCTCAAAACTAAACTATTAATATTTTATATTCATGATCAATTAAAAAAATATATTCTTAAACCCTTCCAATTTTGTTATTGTAAAATCCAAAATTAACTTATTCTAATTTTTAAATAAAATTATATTTTCTTAATATTTATCCGAATATATAAAGTACTTTAATCAAAGAAAAATATAAAAAACAAAAGCGAAAATACATTCATAAAAAAAAACAATTAACTTTAATATAATTTTTTTAATTACTCTAACCCAAAAATAAAATAAAAAAAAAAGACGAACAACATGACGTGGACAAACTGCCCTTAACCTAAAGTACGGTGAGAAATGTGTGACGGTTGTAGATCCGACGGTTGAACTTAACGACAAGAATTATGGAGATAGCTTCTAGGTGCTTATTATTGCAGATCGGACATGGAACTTGACGGCAACGGATCCGATCATAATTGGTCGGTGAGAATCGAAGTAGTGAGAATCAGCCGATGAGATTTAGCTGGTAAGAATCGAAGTGGTGAGAATCAGATTATTCACCAAACAAATTCATTATGCAAGTTCCAGCTAGTGAGTATGTGAATTGAGGAGAGTCGGCGACGAGAATGTGGTGGCGGTGCGGCGGAGATTTGGGGGGGGGGGGGGGGAGGGGGGTTGATTAATTGAAAAAATAATATTGAAGTTAATTGTTTTAGTTTTTATTTTTTATGAATGTAATTTTTCTTTTGTTTTTAAAATTTTTTATTTGTAAGATTATAAAAGTATTTATATATTTTAACAAATATTTGTAAGATTATAAAAGTATTTACAACAACAAAATTAGATGGGTTTAAGAATACAAAATATTTTTTGAAAGAATTGAGCACAAATAAAAAATATTAGTAGTTTAGCTTTTAATATATAAGAATAATTTTTTAAGAAAATAATATATGCATTTAATTTTCTTATTTATATATATGTGTGTGTGTGTGTGTGTGTGTGTTTTGAATTTGATGATTTCATAATTATAGTGACCATGTATTAAAAAAGAAGAAAAAAGTTTAATATTTTTCCCGTGTTAGTGACTAGGCAGCTATGTTGCGCGGATACTTCATAATTTCAAAATATATTGTGTCGGACACGCGTGGGACACAAATACGCCTCGAACACGCCTTGGATACGTGTCCGATACGCCACATGTCATGTCCTTAATTTTTATTTTAAAAAATATTAGGACACGCGTGTCAGACACATTCCTTATGCGTGTCCGACACTTCTATGACACGTTTGGGTTTCTATTACATGATACCAAAACTATTGTGGGGAAAAACATAATATTTATAAAATCAATTCCTAAATATGTGTTTTATTACATTATTAAACACAAAGGACAAAAGAAGGTTGAAAAGGTTGAAAAACAATTAAACAAACCAATCTTTCTTTTCTTTTGTTGAACGTGACCCCATCACTTTCAGGGAGTGTCAAAATTCCAATCAAGGTGATTTTTTTTCCTTTCCTTTTCTTTTCTTTCGGTTTTCTTTATTTTAACTGTTTTACATAAGCTTTAATTTATTATTGCTTGATTACTTGATTCTTATTCAACCAATAATGTTGATTTAGGGTTTTAAATGTGAGTAATATTTTCAATTTGCAGTTTGTTATGGCTAGTGGTAGCAACAACATAGGTAATGACGATGCAAGTAGTGCTAATGAACCTGCTCCAGATTTGAGTAAATGGCCATTATGGAAATATATAACAAAGCTAGGTAAGTCAAGTGAAGGTGGTGGAAATCAAAGATGTAAGTGCAATCTTTGTAATGTGCAATTTCAAGGTTCTTATCCTAGAGTGAAAAGACATTTACTGAAGCTTCCAAACCATGGGGTTAAGGTCTGTCAAAGAGTAATTGTTGGTCAAATAAATACAATGTCAAAGTTAGAGGATGAAGCAACAACTAGAAGAGAAAATAGTAGTCGACTCAAAGTAGTTCTTGCTCCTAGCTCTAGCCATTCATCATCTCAATCATTACCAGTAGATTCCTTAAATAATGACTCGTCTGTGCCAAAGAAAAGAAACAATGGTAATGAAAGTGCTTTAGAGAAAGCTTTTAAAGTGCAAGCTATGGAACAATTGGATGGAGAAATCGCAAGGATGTTTCACTCGGCTGGTCTTTCATTTAATCTTGTAAAAAACCCCTCACATTATTCAGGCTTTCTCGTTTGCAGAAAATAATGATATTACAGGTTATGTTCCTCCAAGCTATAATGCTTTAAGAACAAAGTTATTGCAAAAAGAAAGAACCAATGTAGAGGATTTGCTGGAAAGTACTAAAAGTACATGGATGGATAAAGGAGTGAGCTTAGTTTGTGATGGTTGGACAGATTGAGAAGGCCTCTCGATAACTTTATGGCTATCAATGAAAACGGGCATGTATTCCTTCGTGCTATCAATTGTGAAGGTGAGTATAAAGATACAAATTTTATTTCTGGTTTGATTAAAGAGGTGATAACACAGATTGGGGTTAATAATCTTGTTCAAGTTACTACTGATAATGCCTCGGTTTGTAAAGCAGCAGGGATGTTAATTGAACAAGCATTTCCTCATATTTCTTGGACTCCATGTGTTGTCCATATGCTTAATCTTGCTCTAAAAAATATATGTGCTGCTAAGAACACATACACTAATGGAGTAACATATGTTGAATGTCATTGGATTACTGAGATTGGTGGATCAGCTCTTCTGATAAGGAATTTTATTATGAATCATTCCATGAGGCTTTCTATGTTTAATCAATTCTCTAAGATTAGATTGCTTGCGGTTGCTGAGACTCGTTTTGCTTCTACGATTATTATGCTGGAAAGATTTAAACTCGTGAATCAACAATTACAGTCCATGGTTATCAGTGATCAGTGGTTGTGCTATCATGAGGATGATGTTGCTAAGGCTGGGAATGTGAGAGATATACTTCTAAGAGATCAGTGATGGGAGAAAATTGATTATATTCTTGATATTACATAGCCTATTTATACTATGCTAAGAGTTTGTGACACAGACAAGCCATGTCTTTACCTGGTATTTGAGATGTGGGATAATATGATAATACAAGTGAAAAAAGCCATTTATAAGCAAGAAGATAAATCTGATCATGAGGTATCAAGCTTTTGGGATGTTGTGCGTAGAATATTAGAGGATAGATGTAGTAAAAGTAATAAGCCATTGCATTGTCTAGCTCATTCCTTGAATCCAAGGTTAGAAAATGATATTATAGTTTGTTTATTTCATTACTTATTATTGAACTTATCTTGAAATCGCTGGTATTACATTAATATTATTGCAGGTGTACAAGAAAAGAGTGGGAGAATGAACATCCTCATCTTGCACCACATGTACGTGACTTGGAAGTTTCAAAAATGAGAAAGTTATGCTTGCAACGTCTCTTTCCTAGTGAGGAGATGCGAAGAGACGTGAATGTGGAGCTTGCAAACTTTTTTGGATGTCGTGGAGGTTTTGCTCATGAAGATTCTATAAAAGATAGATCGAAGATAGACCCTTTAGAATGGTGGATTATTCATAGCTCGGCTACGCCACATCTCCTATCAGTTTGCATGAAAATACTTGGCCAGGTTTCTTCTTCCTCTTGTTGTGAGAGAAATTGGAGTACTTATGCATTCATCCACACAACAAAGAGAAATAAAATAACTCCTCAACGCGCTGAAGATTTGGTGTATGTGCATAACAATCTACGCCTTTTGTCAAGATAAACTATACAATACAAACAAGGAGAGTCCATGACGTGGGATGTTGCTGGAGATTCTTTTGAGTCTCTAGATGATGTTGGGATTCTTGAAATTGCTAATCTCTCCCTTGATGAATACGATGAGTCAACAATATTTGTTGAAGAATGAGTTGGACAAGCAAGAAGTGGTCAAAGTTCTTGATTAAATTATTGTATAACTCTTTAGTTTTTTTTTTAGTTTGACGGGTTGTTCAACTTTTTAATATCTTTATTTGAATTGCATCCAAACTTGAGACTAAATTTGTGGTTGAAATGCATTTCATTTGAGATAAACGAATTATGGTTTGCCAATTTATTCTTTGTGTGTGTTTATATTTATCACTTTACACTTATAAGTAAAAATCTACACATGTATTGTTTTCATATTGTTAGATTTATATTGAAAACAATATTAAAATTTTCGACGTGTTCATGCCGTGTCGGATCATGTAATTTTTAAAAATTCGTGTCGTCGTGTCCATATCGTGTCGGATATGTATCCCCGTATTCGTGTTCGTGTAACATAGCTAGGCAGCCACGTCAGCGCTGAAGCCCGAATAAGGTCAATTGGTCAGTTTCTGTAGAAAAAATGAACTTAAGGGGCATTTTTACCAACCCAAAACCAAAAAGGGCATTTAAAAATCTTAGAAAAAATTGTAGGGCGGAAAAAATAATTCGTCTTAATTAATATTGTAGTCTTGAAACTAATTAATTGTAGCGTAAATTAATTTAGTTAGAGGCACATCCGTGCCATGTAGGAATTACAGCTAAAAGTTTCAAAATATCTAAACTGACATAATAGTGTTGTTTTGATGTTCCTTTAACATGGTGTTATTCTATTTGGTTTTAGTTTCAAAAGTTACTTGTATTTGTTTATCTAATTATATATTTATTATTTTATAAATATTACTTAAAGAGAATATAAGTATTAAAGTTTAATTTTGAAAGTGCCATTAATTATATTAAGTGAAGTCATTTTAAATTATTTTACAATGGATTACTTATATACAATAGATTAAAATAGTAAACTGGAGAAATTGCTCATATTTGTGAACTACGTAAATACCTGAACGCAGTTTCGGCCCCCTAGATTCTAATCATGGCTCTGTTCAAGAGAAAATATAGAATATCTCCCTAAAATAGTATCTGAATGATTTGTTTTGAGTCTAACATATATATAGTTGATGCCAACAGTATAGATGCACTTGCTCTACAACTCACATTTCGAACCCTCTACTAAGGCATGCAAATTAATTATGTCCATTGTCTAGCTATTTAATTTCAGTTTCAAAACTTGTAACCTATGTTGGAGATATTAACCATACATGTTTTTTACATTTATACTTTCTTTAATTATGTATATGAGGTTGTTGGCATTGTACTTGTTTGATGGTCCATATTATTTGAATAAATTTCTAGTACATCAATAGTGATGCACTTTATGTTCAAATTTGCGTTAGAAAATGATGCCTGAGTAAAGAGAATTTCTCTAATTTATGGAATCAAAGATCGTAATATATGTCTACAAAGACATGCCATAAAAACCTAGTATATATGATAGCGCATTCACCCTTTCGAATATTATTGATCATGATTTTAAAGTAGACAATATAAATAGAAAAAGGACCAACAACAAATCAAAGAAATGTCCTAAGAGGAGCTCTGATATGTTGGAGGTGTAGATCTCCTATCTCAATATATGTAGGTCAAACACGGGTTTACACTAAAATTGTGTGTTTTAGTTGATTACGAAGTTTTAGTTGGTGAGGTTTACATTTAGTTGTAACTAAATATAAACAACAATAAATTGAAAGTAACGAATTAAAATCTTTTAATCCTGCTCATTGCTTGTGAGTTGCTCATGTACCACGTATACTTTCTTCTGCAGAGAGGAAGATCAATCAACCCAGCTCCTTCAATGAAATAATCAGAGTCTAACATATCCCTTGTCATTCCCCCAACTCCTCTTCCTTTCTCTCGCTAGGATTCCTAACTGAGTTAAAGTCTCCTCCAAAACACCAAGTCTCAAATCGTTTTGGCTCATTAAATTGCCAAAGAATCCCATAAACCTCTTCTTTCATTTGCATTACAAGGGGCATAATTGTTGACGATAGTGCATCTAATATTCTCTTGAACCTATTGACCAGATATCATAAGAACCACTTTACTCTCGCAACTACTATTCAAAAGGAAACACCCTTTCTGCTAAATAATCAACATACCACCTGAACTGCCATTTGCAAATTTGTACACCTATTCACAATTATTTCCTCCCCACATGGAAAAACAAAGGACATCACTAATTTCTTCCATGTTAGGCTCCTGAATGAGAAGTAATTCGACCTTGTACTTTCTAATAAGCTCTGGCATCCTTTCTTTTATTCTCCCTCCAACCCTTCTAATATTGAAAGATAAGCAAATCATTGGGGTTGTGGTGGAAAACCACTCGAAACCAGATTATTTTACCCCGTAAAACTGCCCTCATTTACTTCGTCTTCCTCAAGGGATTTTCCAGGACCAACAGACTTCTTGACCCTCTCATCTTTCATAACTCCGTTTCCTTGTTTGACTTCTTGGAATTCCCTAATCTCCTTGGAACAATTCAAAATATTAAGATTTTCACATCTTGGCTCGTCCACGCGTGGTTGTAAGTTAGTTTCATCCACGCTCGTCCATCCTTTGTGGTCTTCCATCGCTGGCACATAATCGAAAAATTCAGATCCCGTGGAATCATTCTTCGAAATCCAGTAGCGTAAACTACACCTTTTGCAAGGTGTATGTTTGATGTTGTCCACACGGGGCTTAATTTCCTCAAGAATTCTGATCTTCACATGTAGTTGATTTTAATTTCCACGATGGAGTTAATCCATTCTAGAGATGTGGTCTTCAACAAAACATGCACGGTCAAGTCTATCTCTTCTTCTTGTTGCTTCGTCCATAGCAATGAAAGTTCTCAATGAGGACATCATTGTCCTAAAGAATTCTTCATGCCATGCGTGGATTGGCACTAATGTCCAATTAACCTAAAATTACCTTTCAACGGATGTCCTTGTACTCTTCCAAGGTTTCACCGCAGTGAAATCCTCTTCCCACCCATACCTTCCATCCTTAACCAACTTCTAGACTTCTTTAGGGTCCTCAGGGCAATACAATAACACCATATTGCTCTCTATTGGTATTGCTTTAATTGAAAAAATGTCTTCATTGTTTAGCTTATGTTGAATGTTTTCCTTGTTTTCCACTTTTTTTAGATATCCCACAAAGGCTAGCTTCATTCAGCCACTAGTAGTTTTCTTCATAATTCCAGAACTTAAGTCTTCTCGTCTCCCTTCCTTGATATTATTATCCTGCTTTGTCTTTGCTTTATCTGAAGTGATTTATATGTATATTCCTTCTCATGACATCAACAAACTGTCTTTTTCCAGTTTGAACCTTACTCTCATTGTTAGTAAGTCCGATTCATGACGTCTGTCACCATGATTGATTCTAGAACTCCCATTTCTTCGTTCATATTTTGCTACATTGCCTTCAGTTTGGATCCACATGGAGTCCAAGAGTCTCTCCAGTCTCTTCACATCACCGGGTTCCTTGAATCTCATAAAACCGAAGTGTTGGCCTTGTGAATTCCACATGAATGTACACCTCTATCACTTTTTCCTACCGCTGAAAGGTAATCCACATATCCTTTGTGTTCCATGTTTTCGGGAAGTTTACAAAGAAGAACGTCGGAAATCCCATCTCCTATGTAATTTTAATACACTAGCCTCATTTACCTATCATGCACCTTCTTTAGTTTTGATGTTGTAGTGATCTGATCTTATCCTGTTCAAAACTTACAATAATAGTAAGAGAACAAGGGAATATATTTCAAAAAATAAACTTAAGCACGCCTTAAACCTATAGCATGTGCTCGTGTTATCACAAGAACACCTCTTGCATCATCTTTTGAGACGAAACTATTTTCTTAAGAATGTACGAGCCTCCAGCTAGACTTTACGTTGTCTTCTATCGAGTTTCGCTAACGCAACAATCCAACTTCTCTCGAATTGGCACTGAGTACAAGAACAATTGGATAATTAATTGGGTAAATCCCATCCCCCACCAACGTTTTGAGGTTTTCCCAAAGTGCCTCTAAAATTTCAAAAAGTGAAATGTACTCCCTACCCGAGACTAAATCTAACGAACAAAATGCAGGTTCATGTTCAAATGTGAACGGTTGATTAATTAAGGGTCTAGGGAGTGTTCACACAAAATTGTAAATGTTGAGAGGGACATTTTACTTTTTAAAACCCTAGGGGCACCTTGTAAAAATGCCTAAACCTTGGGGGAAAACACGATTTACCCTAATTAACTCTAGTTTGTCTATTAAATACATAATTTATAAATTAGCCTTATAAACAAAGAGGGGATTAAAACTGTCGTAAAATGTTCTTGAACTCTCCCTTAATCATTTATTAATTAACAATAGGCGACGTTGCCTGTAATGTCATATTACAAGAAAATTGCAAACTGTAGTAACATGGGATATATCCCCAAAGCTAACATGCCATTCATTTAAAGTACTTGGACAACCTCCGTACTAAGAATCTTTTCATTCTAAAACATAACGATGGTCTTCTTTTGTTGGATAAATCTCCGTGCTTGTCGTTCCTCATCAGTTCCCGCTCGTGATGTCTCCTTTTATTTATTCTAGCCGGTGACTTAGCCGGAGCTTTCGTTGAAGAATCGTGTCGAGAATTCGCCTCACTTCCTTCACTATCCTCGTTAACAGTCTTTTTCTCCTTCACATTCTTTCGGTACAATTGCTCCAACCTCCTAAAAGCCGAATCTCGACTATTCTCCGCAGCGAGTTTTTCCTCCATCGAGACTGAAATCCTCAACTCAGCCAATGAGGTTTCCTCTCTCGCTTCCCGTTTTAGCGTTTCGTATTCCATTCCAGTCAACCGAACCATAACGTCCACGGCCTCTGTATGACTCACGTATCGGAGTGCCTCAACCTCGGATGCCTGGAACGCTTGCGATTCCAACATGATCGCGTCGCAAGTGAGTTTCAGAGTCCGAAGGGTATGCTTTTTGAATTTTACCTCTTGCTTTAATCTCGATCTCATTCGATGTTTCTGATCGATTTTCAGTTTGATTTGTTCCATTTCTTCTTGTGTCCTATGCAGATCTTGGTCCTGGTCGTTGACGATCGTGCGGAGTTTAAGTTCTTTCTCCTTTGTGGACTTTATGTGAGTATCCGTAGTGGCTATTTGAGCTTGGATTTCAGTGATGGTGGCGTTTGATTTTGTGATTCTGAGTTTTGTTGCTGCTAAGTCTGCCTGCAGTTTTTCGAGCTCGTCGATGAGCGGGCGAGAGTCTAGCCATGATTGCATCGCGTCCTCTTTAGCTTTGTTGAGTTTCTTGTTTGTCTTTTGTAGTTCTTCAAGTTTGGATGTCAAGAGGTCATCAGTGATGAACTCCATTTATTTTCTGCGTTTAGTGATTTACTAGCCTTTGCAAAAAACATATGGAGTTGTAATCTAGCTAGTCATGATCCCTTTTATAGAACAGTCACGGGGTTAGCTAGACATGAAGATAATTTGTTGCACGCTATTGTACTATATATTGATGTATTAAACAAGTTTATAGTATTAATCGTACCTATGTGCCAATACTTTATTCTTATCAAAATAAAAGGTAAAATACAAAACACCAATATTAAAAGGATAAATCTCGCTAAGCTTCTTGATATACAAGAGATGTTCTCAAAATGCTCCCAACCTTCGAAAAAATGAAAACAACTCTTAATCTATTTAGAAAATGTCAAAAAACACTCTCCTAAGCCAAATTTAACGGACAAAAATAGTGAAACGTTTCGTCTACTTTCCAAGGAGAGCTCAAATTCGTGCATTTAAAAATAGGAGGGAGTTTGGTGCAAGACTTTTGGAATCACCTAGGGGTTATATATATGCTTAAAAGGGTAATATATATGAGTGTGTTTTGTGTAGGTTTTAGATAACTTGGGGTATTATGTATATATTTTCCCGAATTGTAATCCTGCTCTTTTCATGCATGAGAAAGCTTCTTGTTGTCTCTCATTTGACTAGGATTTGAGGTTTCACGCGAGTGGTACGGCGGCATAAATGTTTTATACTTTATACTGGATTTGTGCCAGCTTCATTAGGTCCAATATCTACTTTGTTTTATTAGCTAACACAGTAGATACATATAACCAATGGTCATTTCTAGTCTTCATTATGAAGAAAACGCCAACCACAAATACAATAATGATATTAGAGATCGGCTAAGCATCTGAAAAATAAATATAAAATATGACAAACTACGAGCTAGCTTTGGATGCAAACAAGAATGCTATGCATGCTAAGTTCAAAATGCAATTCTATAAAAAAAACTTTTAACTTATTGCCACATATGTAGGAGAGCAAAACAAGGGGGTGTTCTCGACATGGTTACCACTTCGTCCACGATTTAAGCTTGGATTGTAACGGAACCAAAAAAACAAAATCAATCACTCAATGAAAGTAACTACAGAAAGAATGAGAAGAATAATATGATGAAGAATAGTGAATTGGCTTTTTGATGCCAATCACCGTATGTGCATCTATTAATTTATAGAGTGTGCAAAAGCTACAATTACAATTGATTAAAGGAAAGATTACAACAACAAACAATCAGTAAAATATACAAGGAAATAATTGTTAAATCACATCCCGCTAAATCAGTTATAGAGGAGAATATCACTGCACACTGCATCAATTAACTATGATGGTGCCTCTGTTTCTTCCTTTCCTTTGATATTATTTAAATCCCCCCCGCAAGCTGAGAGGGGGTGAAACCACGAACAACTTGGATCTTAAAAACAGAAAACGAGGTGCAGCGAGCCCTTTAGTAAAGATGTCAGCAACTTGATCCTTTGTAGAGATGAAGTAAAGAGTCACGTCTTTGTTGAGAACTTTCTCCCGAATGAAATGGTAGTCGACTTCAATATGCTTGGTGCGAGCATGGAACATCGGGTTCGAGGCTAAGGCTAAAGCTCCAAGGTTGTCACACCAGATTGTCGGAGGAGAGATAAGTGGAATACGTAAGTCCCTGAGAAGCATGCGAAGCCAATAAAGTTCAGATACAACCATCGCTAAGGCTCGATATTCTGCTTCCGTGCTTGAGCGAGATACCACTTGCTGTTTCTTAGCACACCACGAGATCAGTCCAGTACCTAAGAAAATGCCATAACCAGTGGTAGAGCGGCGATCGTCGGGATCACCAGCCCAATCCGAGTCGCAATATGCTGTTAGTTTCAGATCACCTTTTCGAAAAGAGATGCCAAGGTCAATACTTCCTTTAAGATATCGAAGAACACGTTTGGCTGAGACCCAATGTGAAGTAGATGGTGCATGTAGATGTTGACATAGTTGGTTAACAGTAAAGGCAATTTCGGGGCGAGTAAGGGTGCAATATTGCAGTGCGCCAACCAACTGTCTATACTCAGTAGCATTTTGAATGGGATCACCAGTGGTAGAAGACAACTTCCCACCTGAAACACATGGAGCGGGAATAGGCTTGGCACCATCCATCTTCGTTCGTTTGAGGATGTCAACGATGTATTTACTTTGTCGAAGGTGAATGCCATCTTTGTCACGCAACACCTGTATACCAAGAAAGTAGCCAAGGGCGCCTAGGTCCCGCAATTTAAACTCAGATTGTAAGTGTTGAGTGAGAGAAAATAATAATGAGTTATTTGTCCCCGTGATAATAATATCATCGACGTAGATAAGCACAAATAAATGTTGACTGGACTTATGATATATGAACAATGATGTATCAAGATTTGATGCAACAAAACCAAAATCAAAAAGACATTGAGAGAGTCGGGTATACCAAGCCCGAGGCGCTTGTTTAAGACCGTAAAGTGCTTTGTGCAAGCGACATACGTGATTAGGAAAGTTTTTATTTTCAAAACCTTGAGGTTGTTTAATGTACACTTCCTCTTGAAGGTCACCATTAAGAAAAGCATTAGATACATCAAGTTGTCTAATAGGCCAGTCAAAGTGAACAGCCAAAGCGAGAACAAGACGCACTGTAGCAGGTTTAATCACAGGGCTAAACGTTTCAAAAAAGTCAACTCCATTAACTTGGCGAAATCCCTTAGCAACCAAGCGTGCCTTCAAGCGTTCTATTCCTCCATCAGATTTTTCTTTGATTTATACACCCATTTAGTGTCAATTATATTATGATGTGATTGATGTGGGACAAGTGACCATGTATTGTTAGCGATGAGAGCATCAAACTCTTCTTGCATAGCCTTTTTCCATTCAACATTTTTTATAGCTTGTGAAAAATTTGAAGGAGTCGTGTTAATGGTGTTTATATGTAAGGCTTGCAAAGGATAACGGGTGCCATAGTAACTTTGATAATCAGAGAACTTCTTGGGTTTAGAATGACCTGTTTGAGATCGTGTCACCACTTTTGTTGGTTGAGCAGCTACATCAGTACCATGTGAGTTCAAATTTTGATTAGATGAAGAAGTTGACTCAGGTAAGGATAAATTTTCATGAGGGATAGGTTCAGTGTTGGATTGAGGATGTGATAATTCATAGGATTCTGATTGGAAAGATGTTTGTTGATCAACAGAATTAGAAGGGACATCAGGCATACTTACATGAGGTTCATTTTCTGGAGGTGAAGGAATTGTACATTCTGGAGGTGATGGTTCATTTTCTGGAGGTGACAGAATTGTACATTCTGGAGGTGATGGGATCATCACTTGTTTAGGGGGTTGTGGAGGAACAGTCACTTGTATTCCTGGAAACAAGTTCTCATCAAAGATAACATGTCTCGACACATATATTTTCCCCAAGGTTGGGTCTAGACACTTATAACCTTTATGATTTGAGGCATAGCCCAAGAATATACACCGCTTACTACGAAAAGCCAACTTATTTTGAACATATGGTCGAAGCAAAGGGTAGCAAGCACATCCAAAAGACCTAAGATATAGGTAGTCAGGATCACGTTTAAACAGAATATGGTAAGGACTCTTATTTTCTAAACTATGAGTGGGTAATCGATTTATTAAATATATTGCCGTAGAAAAGGCTTCAACCCAAAATGAAGAAGGGAGACTTGATTGACTTAAAAGAGATAGTCCAAGTTCTGCAATGTGCCGATGTTTTCTCTAGGCAACCCCATTTTGTTCGGAGGTATAGGGACAAGTTCGGCGATGATAAATTCCATTGGATTCAAAGAACTTTGTAAATTGTACAGAAATGTATTCTTCCCCATTATCGGATTGAAATTGTTTAATTTTGGCAGAGAATAAATTTTCTACAAGATTTTTGAATTTGACAAAACTTTGAAAAACATCAGATTTAAATCGAATGGGAAATAACCAAGTAAATTTCGAATAGTCGTCAATAAACAATACATAAAAACGATATCCATCTTGAGAGCTTAAAGGTGATACCCAAACGTCTGAGTGAATTAAATCTAATGGTCCTAATGATTTCCTAGTTGATTCAGTGAATGGAAGTTTTTTACTTTTTCCAAGTTGAAAAGCATTACACAGATGGGGATTTAAGGTAAATCCATTAACAGGAAGTTGAAATGAATGAATGACATTTTTTGTTATTTGAGTAGATGGGTGGCCTAGGCGAGCATGCCAAACATCATAGGATGCCTTGACACCAACAAGAGCAACTTGTGCACGACATTTATTAATTGAGTCTTTATTTAAATGCAACGGGTACAGGCCTCCTTCACTTTCCCCTTCTAGCAGTGTATTCCCCGTGTGTTTGTCCTTAATGAAGTAACGAGTATCGGTTAGGATAAAGTAACATGAATTATCGACACAAAACTTATTAATAGATAAAAGATTAGTCATTGCTGTAGGACAATGTAACACATGTTGCAGACACAAATTAGAGTAAGGAGTTGGGAGAGTAAAAGAACTCGTGTTTTGAATAGGGAGTGCAGTACCATTCCCGACAGCAACAGAGTCGTTTCCTACATACGGCTCATGTAGAGTAAGGTTATCGAGATCACCGGTAATATGTTGATTAGCACCGCTGTCCAGAATCCAAGTGTCACCATTGACTTGAGAGTTTGTTTGAGCAACCATTGCCGCCAATTGAGCAGGTGGATGGCGTCCCTGATAAGAATAATCCATCTGATGATAACAATCAAGGGCAGTGTGATTTTTCTTACCACATATTTGGCACTCAGGACGTTCATTAGTGACCATACGGGATGAATTTATTCCTGGAGTTTGAGATGGTGTCTGCGAGGAGCCTGGTGTGAATTTTGACGGAACGCCTCTCTGTGAAGGCTTAGGCGGGTAAGGTCCCTGTGATTTATTTTTCTGTTGTTTGTATCCTGTAGTTTGTGTTGCTATCATTGCAAAGCCTGGTTGCGCTATTGATGACGATTGACCATCTAGCAAAATCTCGTAAGCCAATAGTTCTGATTGAAAGTCGTCAAATGTCATGACACCTGTTCGAAGAGCAAATGAACAAGACACGATAAACGGGTTAAATGCAGGATTAAGAGCGCGTTGTACATAACTAATTGGTTCATCATCAACAAAGGATTTTCCAACAGCCAAAAGTTGATCAGTTAGCTTTTTGACTTCGTAGAGAAGATTCGAACACGATTTGTTTCCTTGTTGAAGGTTTTGTAGTTGGACTTGAAGTAGATTTATTCTTGACCGTGAAGGTGCGGCATAACGATTCGCCAAAGTATTCCATACTTGACGAGCGGTATCCTTTTTATAAACATAAGGGAGGACATTATCTGTCAGTGAAATTAAGACATTACAAAACAAATTGATCTTTCTTACACCAAAGAAGAAACGCCGGATTGATCTCGGCTGAAACCTGTCCCTCTGAGTTTGTTTGGAATTTTGCTGGGCAGGGTTCAGAGCCATCCACAAACCCCAGCAATTCATTGCTTCGAAGGACAGGGAGAAATTGTGAGACCCAATTAAGATAGTTTGAGCCATCCAATTTAACTGAAATGAGTTGGGATACATTTGGTGGTGAGAAAGATTGTGCGGAAGACATTTCAGGATTCGGTAAGGCTTAAGCCTTGTGGCTCTGATACCAAGAAAGAATGAGAAGAATAATATGATGAAGAATAGTGAATTGGCTTTTTGATGCCAATCACCGTATGTGCATCTATTAATTTATAGAGTGTGCAAAAGCTACAATTACAATTGATTAAAGGAAAGATTACAACAGCAAACAATCAGTAAAATATACAAGGAAATAATGTTAATAAAGAGAAGTTCCCTCTCCACTTAACAAGGCCTTTTAAGTGGAGCAATATGGGCTTCAATTTCTATCATGGTATCAGAGCCAACCCAAGACGTATGTTGGGCTCCGCGACCTACCCACGTGATGGCACCGAAGATAATTATCGGGCCACACGTGAGGGGGCGTGTTGAGAATATATTATCCCACATCGCTTGGAGATGGTCTTGGATTAATGTTAATAAAGAGAAGTTCCCTCTCCACTTAACAAGGCCTTTTAAGTGGAGCAATATGGGCTTCAATTTCTATCAACTACATATATATATATATATATATATATATGGAAATTTATGTGGTTCAATCTACGATCTAATACATTGGATAACACCTAAAAATAAATTATTTAAAAGGCAAGTACCCTTACTATCAATAGATTTACAACTTTACGTGCCAAACACATCCAGAGTCATTTCTTCATAGGAACACCTTTAACATTTCTTTATAAATTGCTTCAAAAATAAACATCCATTCGTAAATCGTAATGGATGTGTGCCTCTTGTTTGCCTTAAAAACTCTTATATCCATTATTTGAGTGCTACAACAAAGGGCCCAACTGCGAAGTGGATGTTTACAACTAAACTTCTCACCTTTAATAAACACCTTAAATGTGTGACGTTTATAAATTGGTGAACACTTATTTCATTAAGGGTGATACGATAAACAAAAAATCCTACACAAACGAAAAACAATAATATGAAGATTCGCTTATCCAGTTCATCTATGACTACCTCTGAGGGCGATATCAAGCTAGAATTTCACTATATGTTATTTTTATCGTAGGGTTACAATTACAATAAAGATTATTTATATTTGGTGCTCTGGCCCAAGTTTACATCTTGGCCATTAGCTAAAAAACAAAAATTCAAAAAACTAAAACTAAAATCCAGGCCAGATCCGGCCCAGCCTGGGCTAGGACCATATTTGAGGTCCTGTTTGGCTCGGCTCGAAATGTGGGATGGGCCTAGGTTTCAAAGTCTGGTCCATGGGTTTGGCCCGGTCAGGATTACACCTCAGTTTGGTTGGGTTGATTTGGGTCGGCTCGGCTCAATCTCCACCTCTAGACTCGGGTCAAATTTTACACTACACAACCCAGCAATAATGTAACCCAACAATAATGTGCCGTGAGGATAGAGTGTGCTTTTTCTTTTTCTTTTGTATCGGCAAATATAATTTATTGAGAAGCATTTAGATGCCAGTTGCAAGTTAAAATGGTTGGAGTGAACCTTAGTTACATTTTGAGAAGCCCGCTTCTCATCTACAACTTCTAATTAAGGTTCAAATAATCTCGAATTAGAAGCGAGTCTTTTTTCCTTTCTCATCTGATTTCTAATGTTTGATATAAGGCATTCGATAAATTATGTCGTGAAAGGCTCTGGAAGAAATAATAACTAGCGAAGAAAAGATTCTTCAGAAAATCTTACAGAAAAAATAAAAACTTTTCCTTATATTCCATGCATATTTGGTATTACATTGATTTTTCAGAGAAAATCATTATAATGATTTAAGATTTTTCACATTTACTATTAATCTAACTGCTTAAAATTCGTAGTTATACTTTGTAATTTGGATTATGCGTCACAAATATTATTCAAGAGATAATACATTAAACTGGTTAGTATTTTATGTTTGACGTTTTTCTTAGAATTATTATATGTATTTTTCTTACAACTTTAATTAATAAATATTATGATAATTTACTTTATTTATTTATTTGAGTATCACAAATATCACCAATAAACTGGAGATTAAGGAACATAAATAATAAAAATTTAATCAATAACATTTTTTAAGAGTATTTATAAGGAGTTAAAAGTTAAAATTTTCGTTTTCATTTTCACCTTGGTGGGGATATGAGAATGTTTTTAAAAATTCAAAATTTGAGATATAGAGACCATATTTTCTCACATTTCTTGTAGGAGGAAAGATGAGATTTAAATACTTTAGGATACGCTTTAATATTTTTTACGGTTTTGTATATAAGAAAAACTAGAATATAGTTTCTTATTTTTTTTTCCAAGATACTATTTTTACGTTTTCTCGAAAAACAATGGGTTGCGAGGCAGCTAGGAAATAAAACCAAATGAAGCCTAAGAAAAGAAGTTTGTAAGTTTATTTTTCCATGCTCCAAGATGATCTTACCATCCACACAGAAAATCTTGTTAATCAAGAGGAAATGGAGAATCATTCATCATAGGGATTATCTTTGGAAACCAATGATCTGCTCCAAATATGGGAACCTGGAATACAATGTGGAACCTTGGGAACCTGGAATACAATGTGGAACCTTCTGATAGTGAAGTTAAGATTTTTCTCGATTTGGTGGAGAGATCTTCTAAAAATTCTTACAACATGGTTCACTAACGAGGGCTCGAGAACTATTGGTGATGGTAGATCGACCAAGTTTTGACATGACGTTTGGATTGACAATAGCAAACTAATGGACAACTTCCCAAGATTGTGCCAAAATTACTAAGAGGACCAGGAGTTCTTCAAAGTATTTTGAAAATCATCGGCTTCATTCAAAATGGCTACACTTGGTTGGAAGATCATTATCGACTGGTTACCAACCAAGACCAACTTGGAGAGAAGAGGTATCATCAACACAAATGTTGATCTTTTGTGTGTTTTTCCTCTTAGCAATATGATGAGACCTACACACGTCTTATTCAATGTGAATTTGCGTGGCAAGACTAGTGAGGGGTGTACAAGTGATTCGATTTTCCTACTGCATCACCAAATACTTTGAAGGCTCGGTTTCAATAAAATCTTGCTCTTATTCCTTATTCCTTGGATTATGAGAGATAAAGTTGTGTTTTGTTCATCACGGTTTGGTTTTTGTAGAATCTGCAAATTGGCATCTTATTCAAAAATAAACAGTGTGATGTTGTTTCTTTGCTAATCTGTATTAGAATGGAAACTTATCTTAGTTTTATGAAACATATGTAAACACTCTTGACACTTTTAGTTTCAAAAAACTTTTATGTAAGATATTGAAAAAGCTTTAGCTCTTGCAACACCATTTAGAAGCAAGTATAAGCCATTGGGTGTAGAATTGAAACCAGCATGGTGCGTTTTGCAGAATATTTCAACACAAGAGGAGAATACAGAGTGTAATTACAATCACAAGTGATATTCAGGCAATTAGCAAAATATATTCTCAATTTCTCATATACTACAAAGTTCTCAATACCAAAAAGAATCAATCTTGTAAATACAATAAAATGCTGAGTGAAAAAGTTCATAAGCTAATGCACTCCTCCAATTCATGTTAAATCTTGTAACAAAGTCTATGCTGTTAGCCGAGATCTCCTTTCATCGGAGAGTAGCTTTGCGAACCGGGCCAGAGCTTCCTCATTAGTTCCCGCTCCTTGAACCGGTTCCGGTCTGCCTGTTTCCAAATTTATCCTCGAAACTGACTTCCTCAACAAGCTATCACCAATCTGCACAAGTGTTTGCATATTCTTCGTGCTTGAAATATCCAAAGATGACGCATCTCCCGACAAAGTATCCTCCTTTTCCATTCAAATGCACAAGCAATAATTCGTTTAAGTTCATTATCCCTTATTGAAATTGTAAATAATGCCTAGTTCTAAAGTCAATTTTCATCATATATTAGAATGAGAATTGTGAATAGGTGTAACACTGAAAATGACGATTCGTGATCAGCCCTGCAATAGCTAATGATAATATTGTCTTGTTAATATCGAGTTTAAAGAATTTAAGTGCAAACCTGGATCCGTAGGTAGTTTTGTTCATTCTTATGCGACTGGAAAATAGCGGATACATGAATGTCGACCATGTCGGAGGTGGCGTCCATGAAAGATTCAATCAATGGCGTATTTCCTCCATTGTATACCCATGCGAGCGTTCCCCATCTGGCCGCGTGTTTTGCATTGTACTTCTGTTCCAGTTTGGCTATGCCAGTACCCAATGATAAAACCAACAACCTCTTGCTGTCAAATATCGGTTGCATCTCGGTAAGTTGAGACTTGCTTAGCACAAGTTCTTTTGCAATGTTGGTTATTGCCATAAGTGTCTGGAAATGAAATAGGCTGATATGTTTAGGATTTTTTGATTTAGATAAATATTCTATCAGTATATAAGACATTAATATACTTGGATGACACTAAGAAGAATTTGAAGCTTAAATTGCAAGTCTTCAACGCATAAGTTGTAGAAATCAGTGAATTTATATAGCAATAGGTGTCTTTGAATGTGATTTCAAAAAGAAGTAAGTAATAACATGAAACTCACTGGATTATTTGCAGCAACCCCTCCATCAATAAGATCAAATGTGTGAATATTCCCATCAGCATCTTTAGTCTCGAAATAGTGCGGTGGGAGAAAAGTCGGAGCTGCTGATGTTCCTAGGCATACATCTGATAGCAGACCATTCTTGGATCCTCCATGTGTTTTCCCCTGTCCAACACTCAAACATAATTTCACCAATAATTTTCTCCATTTTCATAAATTAGAGATTTAAATAAAGTATCACAACTTCATAGGTATATTACATCTTTGGTGGTGAAGATGACTGGTTGAAGGCGTTTGATATCAAATGTGGGTATCAACACATTCGTTAAAGTCTCGCTAACTGTCAGATTGCGCAATAGTCCCTTCACCAACGAACGAAGATACTTCCCATCGTACTTTGGACCCCCAATCAAATTTGTAACTCTGAACACAAAATTGTTCCGCCTGAAATCCAAAATTACTCTCTCGTCTCGTTAAACTAGATAATTCATGAAATAAGTTTTAGGGTAAATTTTGTTAAACCACTCAACGTATAGAGTGTTTCGCAATGTGCCCCTAACATTTGAAAAAAAAAAAACAAAATAACTCCGTAATCTATTGGAAATTGTGCAACTCCCTCTAAACCAAAACGATAAAAAATATAGTCACATGTCCAAAATGAATAGCCGGTCAACGTGCAGTTTTTTCCTTTTTAAACGTCAGGAGACACATTAGAAACACAACAGAATTTACTCTATGTTTAAGAGAAACAAAGCAACTAGATATGCAATTCATACACACTAGCAGGGAAAATGTTGGGACTATGCTCCAAGTAGAAGTTGGTAATATTTTTGGCAGCAAACAAGGGCCGATTATCCCGACCCGGTGCAGAAAGCATAGTGGTAGTTAGACCACCGGAGCTTGTTCCCGCAATTACATCAAAATAGTCTGCAATCCTCGCATTTGGACCATCTATTTCCTGTAATCAAATTAAATTATCCACATTACAATATTTTAATTGGAATCTTAAAGAGTTAGAAACGGATAGTTACACATATTTTACACGACGTTTATTTTGTAGTTCCCAAATTAACTAATTCCAAAAAACTAGAGCCTAGCTACTTAAAATGATTTCTTTATTATTCCAATTACTTAGAGTATTGTTCAAATTGTAAGAAAAGCATTAAGATTTTGACATTTCTTTACTTCGAATTGTAGTTGATTAAATTACCTGGAGTTTAGTCTCTAGGTGGCCAAGAATTGTAGCAGGAATTAAGCCCCTGACGCCACCTCCATCAATACTCAATATAGTGACAATTCTTCCCTTAATTTGAGCAGTCGACGTTGGAACTAATGCAAGAACCTGAATAATTACAAGTAAATAAACTGCAAATATCGGAGCCCACTTGGCCATTTTTTTTACTCAATACTTCGACAAAATAAAAAGGAAAGAACAAAGATAAAGCAAACTATCTATTATTGGAGTTTTGCAATATGCTTGCCAAATTGCCATTACGGTTTTAAATGGATGGTCGACATGTCAATTTCTTTCAACTATCAATCAATACCAAGAGTTGACTCGTCAGATTCCGTGCTTTGTCTTTGTCTGAAGCTGGACAGCAGTATCCCACAAGATGACACTTTAATCAATTTTCATGTGGTTAATCTTGTAACAGTGAGTTGAGTGCGAAAAATTACCCTGTAAAATTTTTTAACCGATAAAAAACCACGTATGATATTTGTTTGAGTCAAATTCCATGCAGTTATATATCTTACGAGCAATTCGTTACAAAGGGGTAGTAACTAGTAGGGTATGATTTTTTGAGCAGACGATAAAACCGATTTTGGACTATTAACCAATAATGAATTGATAAATTTATACATTACTTTTTGAACCACACAATATTATTAGTGGTGGTCCTACTAGTTGTATAGCGAAAGTACAAAACAAGGCTTCAGAAGCAGTTCCCGTGAATGTAAAAATTTCATCAGTTAAATGTTGCTATGTAGAAAAAGAATACTTAATAAACTCCATCAACTTTTGGTTATATTTCTATGTTGATAGAGTTGTGTCATAGAGGAAGGCAAAACAACTTTGATACATACTTCTACCATGGAAGCTCAATTTGTGGCTGTTTTGGGACAACTTCTCACGGTGTATGGATTAAGAGTTTTATTTCCAGATTTAAAACCATTGATTCTATTAACAGCCCTTGAAACTATATTGTGACAGTTCAGTTATTTCTTCAAGGCTAAGAACTATGAAAATAGTATTCCAAGTAAACAAATCGACGACGCTAAGTATTTAGTCATAGCGCATCAAAGATTAATAAGATCAGTCTAATTGACTGAAATAATGATAGCGAATCATCTAACTTAAGGAATGTCCCCGAGAAACCTTTGGGGATCATCGATTTCTTAATGTAAATTTTCATTGTAAGAAAAGTAATATGAAATTCTTTTTGTCATGTATTATTATAAATAGTTAATGTGTACGTACTCATTTAGATATATTAGTTTGATTAATCAGAAGAGTACTTACTTAGTTTATGATGACCAAAAAGGACATTTTGTTTGTTCTTTGGTTTTTTAGGGGGATAATGTGTTGTAATTCATGAAAAGCTATAAATATTTATTTTGAGGTTCATGTGCATTGCTGCGAAAATGTTAATTTATTTCTTTTTGTGATCTCCGAACCATTGCACCCCCGAAGTTACAATTTTTAGGAAAGTCATGCCAATTCACCATTGTTGGGCAATTGTGGAGTCTTATTTGTGAATAATCCTATTTCGATCCTCGTGTTCACTCAACACTCTCATTAACTATTTCTCATTCAACATTTCGTGAGGAAGAATGAAGAACGAGGATTTGGAAGACAAAAGCTCCAAAAGAAACACTCAAAAACGTTTTCAAAGCTTCGATATTCGTCCAACAATAACTAAAAGTACGCCAATCTCCGCTTCTGCTTTAAGTGATCATATATGACTCAATTATCACAGTAGATTCTAACGTCGGCATAGCTGAGTGTAAATTAAATCAAATCATTAGATGTTAAGTCATTACTGATCACAATCCTCGAACGAAATAATTCGCTTTACTAATCATTTTACCGAAATTGCAATCCTCGAATGAAATAATTCGCTCAACTAATCATTATACCGAAATTTGTCTACACAACATACCTCGCATCATTATCGCAGGTACAATTATAAGTGAACAAGTCAAGAAAATTTTCAAACCCGTCTCACGTCATATTTGAAACCTACAGTTGCTATAATTTGAGATTAACAATGTGCAAATACAATTAACAAATAAATACCAGACTAACAGAGGTCACAGAACAAGTAGTCTAAGCAGCTGTCCATACAGTCGTAGAAGCAAGAGCAACTGCGTCATAAAATCAAAACCAAACCTTTTTATCAGAATTGACCCACGATTATATATTAATCATAAATAAAATTAATGTAGTAAAAAACAGGAGAGAAAATAAAATGAAATTTAGCTATGTACCATTCATCAATAACTTTATCTTGCGCATCTTCCATTGGAAGCACGTTAGCACTTGACACGACGTCAATGGATTGAACCTGCGGTGCTTCCATTATTACTTTTACGACTTTTTAGTTTTTATTTTTTGCCTTCACTTTAATTGTAAACATCCAGTGTGTGGTTGTTGGGCTTTATGGGATAAATTAAGAGTGGGGAAGAAAGAGTAACAATCAATAATGCTTGACAACGATTTTTCTAAAAAAAAAAAAAAAAATCTGTATCCTAGTTTTTAATATTTATCTAGAAATATTAAAACTAAGATTTAACTTTCAAAGATAAGGCAAATCATTAAATTGCCAACTTTTAATTGGCCGGGCTTGAAAAGGAAAACTTAACAAGCGTTTTCATAACTTTCAATCTTTTTTCTTGTTCTTATGCTTAAAATTAGCGTAGCATTTTGACGTGGTTGAATTTGCTTTCACCACTTTTGGAATCAAATCAGTGACATACTTACGAGTTACGAAAGGTAGTTGGAATCTATACTCACTTTAAGTAATTCAGTAATTTGAGTTTTATTAGAGCTTATTGTTTTATTTGAGAGATGATATATACGTAACAAAATTCTTAAATACATAGCAATACTTTTTTTATTCTCTATGTACCATTTCGAAATCGTAATTAAATTATGTTCTTTTAGGTTTTCCTTAATTTGCACTTGTCTATAAACAGAAATATTCTCTTACATTCAATGAAAATGATTCTTTACCTTATTCAAAAACATAACACATGGACCATCACTATATAACTTTCCAATTGTTTATTCATATGATCTCAATAAAATACATAATAAATATGTAACTATATTATATGTGAACATATATTTTTTGTTAATTCGTTTTGTGTTAAATATGCGGACATATATATTCTTTATTATATGTGAACGTACATATATTCTTAATTTGTTAATTTGTTTGAGTAGTCAACTAGTCATGATATGCATATTTATAATAAAATACCATTATAAAGTTTTCTAAGCTTACAATGTAGTCAAAATATTTGTGCAAAACTCAATTTCTGTATCCTTCAATTTTAATCTACTAAATATATATATATATATATATATATATATATATATATATATTCGAACGACAAACGTGCAAAGTGCAAACGACCCAATAATTCCATGGCCTTGTTCCAAGTTTACTCACTAATTATATCTCTGTAGCATTTTATCATGCATATATTCAAATAATATATCTCTAGCAATATATTTTTTCAATGCATACAGTTTTTTCCTTGCTGGAGATTTCTGGATTAATTCTTACTTCGGTAAAAATACCCAAGTCACATAATCCTCCACATTATCGAAGGAGTCGGCGCACCAGTCTCGCATTGGCGTTTCCAGTGTCGAGCTTCATCCTAATTAAGACGCCTTACATATATATCACTACAAGGTTGCAGGGTCTTTTGCAACCGCAATCCGGTTGCAAATAGTCATTTGCAACCGCGATGCGGTTGCAGATGACGAGGTCTCATAAAACCTCGGTTACTTGTCATCTGCGACCGCATCGCGGTTGCAGATGCGCATCTGCGACCAGATAATCTGCAACCGCATTGCGGTTGCAGATTTTGCAACCGCGAAGCAGTTGCAATTTCTTATTGGACTTTATGCAACTGCCTCGCGGTTGCAGAAAGTCGAATAAGCATCTGCAACCGCATTGCGGTTGCAGAAAGTACAGTAAGCATCTGCAACCGCAACACGGTTGCAGAAAATATTCAAACCATTTGCAACCGTGTTGCGGTTGCAAATGACCTGCGAACGAAAATAAAAAAAAACCAATAATATTTCGGTAATTTACCGAAATATTATTCGTATTAGTTAAAATTACAAATAGATAATGGCAGCAAATTAATATAGTGAATATACAAGAACAAATGTAATTAAATAACGAAAAAGAATGAATAAAATGAAATGAAAAATGAAAAAACGTTGAACAAAAAAACATAAAGAAGAAGAGAAATAAAAAAAAAACAAAAAATGAAGTGTTAGAAGTTATTTGTTTTGGATTTGAAAAAAGAAAAGAAGAGAAGTGTTGGTGTTTTTTAATTTTTTGGATTTGGAAAAGAAAAGAAGAAAAGTGTTGGTTTGTTTTTTATTTTTTGGATTTGGAAAAAGAAGAGAAGTGTTGGTGATTTTTTGGATTTGGAAAAAGAAGTGAAGTGTTGGTGATTTTTTGGGTTTGGAAAAAAAAAAAAAAAGTGTTGGTGATTTTTTGGATTTGGAAAAAGAAGAGAAGTGTTGGTGATTTTTTGGATTTGGAAAAAGAAGAGAAGTGTTGGTGGGTATATATAGAAAAGGCAGAAATGTCAAAAATGCCCGTTATCTTTTGCCAACTTTACTTTTTGCCCGTTATCTTTTTTATCTACTAAAAATGCCCGATATCTTTGCCAAAAATGCCCGATTCACTGTTCATCCGAAAAATGCCCGTTATCTTTGCAAAAAATGCCCGTTATCTTTGCCCGATTAACTTTATTATTTAAATTTTAAAAATTTACTCTATAATACATTCTTTTATTAAACTTTATTCATTTAAATTATAAAAACTTTATATATAAATCTAATTTCAATAACTTAATTTTTTAAGAATTAAAAAACTTTTTTAAAAAAAGAAAAATGAAAAAGTAAATTAGTCTTCTTCCTCACCCAACCCCCCCCCCCCCCCCCCCCCCCCCCGAATCACTGCCGGCACCACCCCCCAGCCCCCACGCCACCACCACCACCTCCAATTGCACCGCCCCCTCACCCCCCCCCCCCCCCACACCCAACCCCCCAAATTCCCGCCGGCACCACCCCCCGTCGAGAGACGTACGAACTGCCACTGGGCTCTGGGCTCTGCCCTCCGTACTCCACAATCAAAATCCTGCTGAGAAAAGACAAAATCATCCGATTTGTAACTCGTGCTTAACAAACTCGGCAGCTTCACTATCTCCCCCAGCTCATCGGATGATGACGTCACTGTAGAAGAAGACGACGAAGACGAAGATTCTTCCGGCGAGGAGTGGGAGTGGAGGAGCTCCTCCATGTGTGCGGCCTTGGTGGCGGCGGACTGGACGTCACGCGGGGAGCACGTGGCGGGTCGGGGCAACAGGTGCGACGTCTCCGGGAAATTGAGAATGGCTGATTTGCCCTTGACGGTGATCGCGGCGGCGTCGTGGGCACGCGTCGCCATCTCCGGGGTGGCGAATGTGCCGAGCCAGATCCGGGATTTCTTTCTGGGCTCTCGGATCTCGGATACCCATTTGCCCCCATTCAATAGGGAGGGGGGGTGAGGGGGCGGTGCAATTGGAGGTGGTGGTGGTGGCGTGGGGGCTGGGGGGTGGTGCCGGCGGTGATTCGGGGGGGGGGGGGGGTGGTTGGGTGAGGAAGAAGACTAATTTATTTTTTCATTTTTCTTTTTTTTTAAAAGTTTTTTAATTCTTAAAAAATTAAGTTATTGAAATTAGATTTATATATAAAGTTTTTATAATTTAAATGAATAAAGTTTAATAAAAGAATGTATTATAGAGTAAATTTTTAAAATTTAAATAATAAAGTTAATCGGGCAAAGATAACGGGCATTTTTTGCAAAGATAACGGGCATTTTTCGGATGAACAGTGAATCGGGCATTTTTGGCAAAGATATCGGGCATTTTTAGTAGATAAAAAAGATAACGGGCAAAAAGTAAAGTTGGCAAAAGATAACGGGCATTTTTGACATTTCTGCCTATACAAAATGGGGTGAAAATTTGAATTTTCGCGAAAATTCAAATTTCCCCCCTAGGCCGCCCAAATTTTCAAAAATTTTGAAACATTTGCAACCCCAAAGCGGTTGCTAAAAGTTTTAAAAATTTTAAAAAATAATATCTGCAACCACAATCCGGTTGCAGAAAGTATGAATCTTTTCATCAACCGCATTGCGGTTGCAAATACTAGCTTTTCCAACCGTCATGCGGTCCCAATAAATACTTTCTGCAACCGCATCGCGGTTGCAAAAAATATTCATACATGAAAATCGCAATTTTATGGGACTTTCTCAATGTGTTTCTGATTTTTAACAACAAACTTCAATGCTACATGTGATATAAACTAATAAATGGTTACAAAACAAGTAATTGAGGAACGAAATAGTAGATTGAATGTGAAATGATCGAAGGAGTTATTAGACCATGCATGAACATATTGTATGTTCTATTTACTACTCATCATCATATTTCTTCTTGTCCCACATATAAAACGCTTGAAATTGTTATGAGATATTGAAATTATGGTTGTTTTTATAATTATTATGATAGTTATCAACTAAACTAACAACATGCTACCTCAAATCATCAGACAAACGTCATTTTGAAGTATGAATATTTTCAGCAACCGCATTGCGGTTGCAGATACTAGCTTTTGTAACCGCTATGCGGTTGCTGATTCTGCAACCGCAGTGCGGTTGCTGATTTTGCAACCGCAAGATGCTCAATGGACATTCAGGGACCACGTTGCGGTCCCTGAATGGTTTTTGCAATCGCAAAGCGGTTGCAAAATTCGCAACCGCGCTGCGGTTGCAAAGTTCCGGTCCCAAAAGGGCCTCAAATCTTGTAGTGTATATATTCTTCGTTCTCGCACTAAAATCTCCTATCTATTCATTGAAATCTAATGAATAATCGCATAAATTTTGTAAAGAACGAAACAAATTAGGGATACTGAAGAAGAGTTGAAGAAAGTGGAGAACGAAACTGAGTTGAAAATTAAATAATTATATATTTTAAATAATTTAAGGTTTATACATTTGTCCTTCAACCATAATAATGAGAAAATAGTATGCAAACTTAATAATCATTGGTATACATTAAACAATAATCAAATATATATATATACATATATATATATATATATTAATATTTTTAATAAACGCATTAAGACGCTTTGAAATTTATATATGTATTTTTTTTTAAACATTTGGTGAATTGGCAACACCTCTATATCATGTTATAGATTGTGGCAACACCTCTTAGGAGCAAATTGAAAATAATACATATTAAGGAACCAATTTAAATATGAACTCCCTGTAAATACATGAAGCAATATGAACTATGGTTGGTGGAGTATATTTGATAGAACATAGTTCAACGTTACCAGTTGCGGTACTAACTTAAGTTTGTTAGATCGCCAAGTTCTTAAATTAATGTTTGCCGATCTATATTTTGTGTAAAAACCTTTAGAGTTGCTTCAAATGAGATAATACGCAATAGAACACTGATATGGGCATTTCACGCATATTGGGCCAGGCCCAAACCAGGCCCATTTTTGAGCACATCGGGGATTACTTTCGATGTAATATCGGTAATCATCACCGATATGGTACTCTGGTCCCCGGATCCCGAGGTCTATAAATACGCGGTGCCCGGATCCCAAAACAAGTAATTTATTATCCCTCACCTACCACTCGTCAGATCGAAACATATCACCGATGTCACTTTCGACATCTAATTCGATATAGTGACTACCGCATACACCTCTGACACGTCACACCGCATCATCACCGATCTCACATCGGGGTTCATCCTCGACGTCACATCGAAGGCGATCATCGACGTCCTTTCGATCTATCTATCGATATTCCACTCCCATCCAAGCATCAAGGCGTTGGTTCGAGGTGTTCCGGACCAAGTCTACACGAGACACGTAGTGTAGGCCTGATTTGAGATAGACTCGTTGTATTGCTAGACCATACACTTGTAACCGACACTCGTATATATATAAAACGATCTATTGCCAAATCAGTGACGCCGTCTGTGGGAACACCAGTTCCCGGACAAGGACGCCGAGATGCAAGGAAGGAGGACCCGATCCGAAGTTAGCGGAATTGTGACTAGGAGCGCCAGGATGGAGGACGCACAAACCCCACAACACCCGGCTGACCGAGAACAAACAGTGGCTCGAGCCGAGAGGGAGCTCCCTCCACCACAAGAGCAATGAAGGCGCGGGCCCGGGAGGCCACCGCGGGCCGTAAATGCAGGTCCAACCCCAGTCGCACCAAGTGCGGCAGAACCCAAGATCGAGGGCCCGCCCATCGAAGACCACGCAGCTGACGTTCCAATGACCGAAGTGCCAAATGCAGATTTTCCCGGCCAGGAGGAGACGATGCCCGCGGGACAGAGTGTCGTTCCCCCCGCCGCCATAACCCCGGAGATGCTAGCGCAGATCAACGCCCCTGTAAAGGCGGCACTTGACACTACACTGGAGGCTTTGCTTCCACGACTCGCGGAACAGAGGACGAAGGACATTCAGGCGAGTCCCCATGGATCCAGAGCGGACGAGAGAAGGGCAAGGCAAGAATATGATGAACAGGAGGATACAGAGGACTCATTTAAAGAGACATCACCTGTGGCTTATGACAGGGTGGAGAGACGGGACTCAGGGACCCTAGATCGAGAAATAGCAAGGATGATGGAACGGCTGGACCGTGAGAGGGAAGAGGTAGTCCGGATAATGGAACGCTGTCGCGACCGCGACGAGGTTGCGTATTCGAAGAATGAGGACGCATAGATACTGCGGGTGATCTCAAGAAGGATGGAACAGCTAGACCGCGAGAGGGCGGAATTGTCAAGAAAACTGACTCAGAGTAAGAGGAAGGGCTGCAGTAAGACCTCGTTTTCGGATGAGATAGAGGCCGAAGTATTGCACAAAGGGGACAAGATCCCAGTGATAAAGTCGTATGACGGAAGAGGTGATCCGATGGATCATCTCCATCAGGTCGATAGTATTCTGAACTTGCACAACTACTCGAGGAACATAAAGGCGAAGATCCTGTCCACCACCTTGACGGACGCTGCACTGGACTGGTTCGCTCGGCTGGAGGCCAGATCCATAACGGATTACGAGCAGTTGAGGGAGAAATTTGAGAATCAATTCTCTAGCCAAAAGAGGATGAAGACCAACCTGCTACACCTCGGCGATGTACAGCAAAAGGAAAGGGAGAACCTCCGGGACTATATGAAGAGGTTCAACGATGAATTTCTGAAGGTGGATGAGCCGCATGGCGGTCAGGTCATGATGATGTTGTTTAAGGGTACGACCCATCGCAGGTTCGCCGTGGAGCTAATCAAGTTGAAGGAGCCCACCATAGCACAAATCAACATGCTTGCCAACCAAATGATCTACGAGGACGAAATGATGGCAACTCGTCAGGGTCCGTTTTCTAGTAGGAACGCAGACATAGAGCACGATAGGGAAAGTCCCCCACGGACGTACACCCCGTTAAACAGAGGTATTATGGAGGTGATGGCTGTGGCGAAGAGAAACAGATGGTTGACGGAACCCAGGCCGTTGAACGAGACTCCCGGAATGAAGTCATCTGGCAAATACTGCGCGTACCACCGTCAACCTGGACATAGGACGGAAGACTGCACACACCTGAGGAACGAAATCGAAAGATTGATTAAAGAAGGGAAACTGGTCGAGTTTGTCAGGGGCACCAGGGAGGGTGCTAGAGGAGTAGAGCATTCCTCACCCCCTAGAAGAGACTACTCACCCGAGAGAGGAAAACAGAAAATGATTGAGGCGCTCGAGGAACGAGGTAGGGCCATTGTGAATGCCCCGAGCAGAGGCGTTATAAATGTAATCAACGGAGGAGGCATGGGAGCCGACACGGCTCACGGACGAACCATAACAAGGAGACTCCACGGTGGAGCCTATATTGGGTACACCAACACAATCGTGCCGGGAGCATACTTGGACCAGGAGATCTCTTTCACCAGGAAAGATCTGGAACATCTTAGTCCGTTGGCCTTGATCGCAGGAAAGCTAGATTGCTCGTTGGTTATCACGATTAAGGTGGGTGAATATCAGATGCATAAAGTGTTGGTGGATAACGGAAGCTCCGCAAACCTGATATTCTCAAAAGCCTACGAGCAGCTGGGGATACCCCAGGACCGGTTGAAACCGATGTCTACCCCCTTGACCGGGTTCGGGGGAGCAGAGGTAGTGTCGTTTGGACAAATTGTATTGCCCACCACATTTGGTAGGAACCCACGCACCCAGGTCACGCCGATTAAATACACAATCGTTGATATTCCGTTCCCCTACCACGCCATCATGGGCCGACCGGCGCTCAACCAGATCAGAGCAATGGTCTCTACTTACTACCAGAAGATTAAATTCCCCACGCCTCAAGGAGTTGGCGAGATTCGAGCTGACCAGATACACTCCCTGAAGCACCCCAAGAATCAGAAGAAGACAGGAAATACAAGTCCCACACCAAGAATACCTGCCCCGCACAGAGTGATCGCCATGAGGAGCAAACAGAACAATATTTTCAATTTCCGCACTTTTTAAATTATGTTCGAACATTTGAAACAATTGCCCCATCGTGGGTTGGTCTGTAAACTTAAAACAGGGGGAACTACGCCGGTCTGAGTCCCCACTCAACGGGATACGTAGGCGGGTTAGGTTTACCTAGTCCTCGACCGTTATCTCTTATTTAACCCCTTCGTGGGTCGGCATGTAACTTAAACAGGGGAAACTATGCCGGTCTGATTCCCCACTCAACGAGATACGTAGGCGGGTTAGGTTTACCTAGCTCTCGACCGTTATCTCTTATTTAACCCCTTCGTGGGTCGGCATGTTACTTAAACAGGGGGAACTACGCCAGTCTGATTCCCCACTCAACGGGATACGTAGGCGGGCTGGGTTGACCTGGCCTTCGACCGTTATCCTTTATTACCTTTTTATTTGTTGCTTGGCACAATCTTATATTCGATGCAGGGATATGTCCTAAGAAGACATTGCAGAAGTGCAAAGAATTGCACAAACAATTGGGGAATATTCCCCTAGATATATTTAACCCACCGCCCTTATACAGGTACAAACAGGTACAACAGGTACAAACGGGTACCACAGGCATGATAGAGCATTACGGAAACACTATTTCTTGTGTAAAACAGATATTCCCGAATTGAGGGAACATCCCTCAAGTAACACATGCACGTCATTTCGTGCTCTCGTATTAGCTTTTATGTTGAAAATTTTTCTTGTCTATGATGTTTGGCAAGGCTCAATGACCTACATATTAAACGACGACACAGCCGCCAAGGGACATAATAAAAAAGACAATGAAAAGGCTCACCTACAACACCAAAAAATGTCCCATGTGATAACGGGGTCGATCAAAAACAATTCAACGGTAGAGGGACCCCTGTGATAACGGGACGCATCCCTACCGATAAAATATCCCTTGTGATAACGGGGTCGATCAAAAACAACTCAACGGTAGAGGGACCCCTGTGATAACGGGACGCATCCCTACCCACAAAAAATATCCCCTGTGATAACTGGGTCGATTAAAGAAAAAATTCCCTGTGATAACGGGGCCAATCCAAGAAAAATTCCCTGTGATAACGGAGTCGAAATTATGTTAGGTGAAGAGCCTATTGGGTGAAAATCCCATAAATCAAGCTAGGTGAAGAGCCTATTGGGTGGAAATCCCATAAATTACGTTAGGTGAAGAGCCTATTGGGTGAAAATCCCATAAATCAAGCTAGGTGAAGAGCCTATTGGGTGGAAATCCCATAAATTACGTTAGGTGAAGAGCCTATTGGGTGAAAATCCCATAAATCAAGCTAGGTGAAGAGCCTATTGGGTGGAAATCCCATAAATTACGTTAGGTGAAGAGCCTATTGGGTGAAAATCCCATAAATCAAGTTAGGTGAAGAGCCTATTGGGTGGAAATCCCATAAATTACGTTAGGTGAAGAGCCTATTGGGTGAAAATCCCATAAATCAAGCTAGGTGAAGAGCCTATTGGGTGGAAATCTCATAAATCAAGCTAGGTGAAGAGCCTATTGGGTGGAAATCCCATAAATTACATTAGGTGAAGAGCCTATTGGGTGAAAATCCCATAAATCAAGTAAGGTGGAGAGCCCATTGGGTGACGATTCCACAAAGAAAACTAGTTGAAGAGGCAAGTTCTATGGGCCCCTAACAACAAGAAGAATGTCCCCGGTCATAATGCGGTCAATCCTAAACACAGGAGCAGTAACAGCTTACTCATACTTCTACCAACACCAAGGAAATTCTGATCAGTCCTTGATTGACAACAGATAGATTAAACAGATCTCATCAAATACGAGAACGAAATGACTGCGCTTTAGACATCGGAATACCGCATATTCTGTCATCGTGGCAATAAGAGAAATTGATAAGTTATCAGACAAAAAAGGACACGAAGAGTCACATAATATGAAGACAACAGAGAAATAAATATTCAGTTACAGAACCACGAATTCAAGATAGTCCGGAAAGGGAAATTCAAATTAAAATAAAAGCGGAAAACAGCTACTCCCACGAGGACCCTTCAGTCTTTTTCTCCACGACCTCGGAAAATATGTCAGGGTCGATCGGACTTTCTTCCACCTCATCTAGGCCGCCGATCGGCAGATCATTATGATCATGATTCGGGTTCAGCCCACTCAACTCGAGGGAGTCCTTGAAACCGTCCTTTCTCAACACTTGCCCTACGCAAGCATGAAAAGATGCATCTCGAACCTTCAAAATGAAGTTGCAGAAGCTCGAGCTTTCCATAAACTTCTCCGCCCCAACTCGGAGAAGATCAGGACGACATTCCTACAGATTAAACTCTATTAAATACAAGAGGACAAAAAATAGAAACAGATATCGTACACAAGATACATACCAAGTCTAAGGGAGCTAATCGGGCAGTGGAAAGCTCCGATGAGAGACGTTCATTAGTAGCCTTCACCGCCGCCACCTCAGCCTTCAATGATTCTAGCTCTTTATTGGCCGCAAATTCACGCGTCTTTCCTTGATCGAGCTCAGCCACTATTGTTTTTAGGTTGCCCTTCAACAAATCGTACTCCTCCCGGAACACACGACATGTCTTCAGTGCATCCTCTTTTTCAGCCCCTAACCTCTCCAACACCAGGGGGTTGAACTCCCCCATCTTCAAGATATCAGCCTCGAGCTCGGCAGCAACAGCTTCAGGGTCACCCTTGGACTCGCGAATGGTCTTCAGACACGAGACCTTCAGCTTGGCCGTCTGCACAATAACAATACATAACATTATGATAAACATTCAAATGGAAACAATCAAGGACGTGCTTAGGCACATACACTTTGGAACAAGTGAGTACTGCGGCGTATGCTCTGGGCCCGTTCAAATTCTGTGAGCGTCCGCACATTCGTAGGAGGGAAAGCCCGCATCATGCCCCGTACAACATCGGATTCAGCGAATTCTACTCGCTTCGGGGGTTTGACCGCACCCGCCTTCCGAGGGCCAGAACTCGAAGATGAGTGGCCACTATGGACAGTCCCCTCACGAGACCTTTTAATACCCGCTATCCTAGTCGGGTCAACCGCAGGTTTTGTAACCGGGATCCCAGGAAAAATAGGGGCACGACCCCCCAATGTCGAGGGCTCCCGCAGCAGCCCCTTACCTTTGTCGGGTGTACTTGAAACGGTCAGTTTTCCCTTAAAATGGCTCGAATGCGAAAAACCCGACCCCGCCGTAGAAGGCGCATCCACAAAATCACCCACGTTGACATGGGTATTCGATCCCGAACTCCCAATGCCCTGGCTCAAGGGAGCATCGGCCAACGGTCCAGAACGTGGAGCAACACACCCACCGAAGGGAGACCAAGCAAATGCTCTCTCTCTCGCCACAGACCCGTCAGGTTGATGGACCGCACCCTCTTGTTTTGACGTCAACACCTCCAAGAGGCTGGCCGCACCATCAGGGCCTCCTACCACGTCTAGGATGTCCTGGCTAAGGGACCCAACCATTGTAGGAACATGGACAAAACATTCTTCATTAACACGTTCAGGGACCACAGTGCTATGGGGAGCTCGCTCGACTTCCGACACCTCTGCCGGAAACTCCACAGCTGCATTATTCAGGTTAAAGCTAGACGCAGACCTTGTTTTAGGCACTGTATCGACTGCTGCCGCTTCAGCAGCTTTCTGAGCTTCACGGCCGGCTTGAAGCTTGAGCATCAATTGTCTAAACCCCATTTTAACGAAGTCTCTCAGAAAAAGGTAATATACCTGCAGAATAATGGGAATATCAGTAGAAGAAAACAATAATAGGTCAACTACAACAGAGATATCGAAATACACGTCGGGGGATATATCGAATATAATTACCGATATACTTACCGATGTGGTTACGCTAGGCGACAGAGAAAACACAAAAAACTATGAACTTCAGAGTCTCCTGCAAGCCATACTTATAGACAGAGGCCTCAACTACATCGAAATACACTTTCGATATCATATCGAATGTGAATTTCGACATAAGATCGAAGCTAAAACCCGACATCTTACCCTACTACGCGAAGAGCCGCGAGAATATAACAACAGCCCCGGCAACCCCATCACAATTTTCAAGAAACCCAAATACCAAGGGAACTAGAATTCAAACGAGGACCTCAAACTCGGCATTCATCACAAATACACTCCCCACAAGTTTGATATCCGTCATTTGAACTGGGGGGACGAAGGGTACAGGTAACCCAGAAATTTTAAATTAAATTTGCGAATCCTTATCTCTAAGATAAGAATCCCCAAATTGGGGGACTACATGATATGGGCATTTTCCGCATATTGGGCCAGGCCCAAACCAGACCCATTTTGGAGCACATCGGGGATTACTTTCGATGTAATATCGGTAATCATCACCGATATGGTACTGTGGTCCTTGGATCCCGAGGTCTATAAATACGCAGTGCTCGGATCCCAAAACAAGTAATTTATTATCCCTCACCTACCACTCGTCAGATCGAAACATATCGCCGATGTCACATTCGACATCTAATTCGATATAGTGACTACAGCATACACCTCTGACACGTCACACCGCATCATCACCGATCTCACATCGGGGCTCATCCTCGACGTCACATCGAAGGCGATCACCGACGTCCTTTCGATCTATCTACCGATATTCCACTCCCATCCAAGCATCAAGGCGTTGGTTCGAGGTGTTCCGGACCAAGTCTACACGAGACACGTAGTGTAGGCCTGATTTGAGATAGACTCGTTGTATTGTTAGACCATACACTTGTAACCGACACTCGTATATATATAAAATGATCTATTGCCAAATCAAACACCTTAAGTACTAAAAAAAATTATGGTATCAATCTGATAATGGTTATAGCAGCAAATTTGGATTAAACCATAAAATCTCACTTTTCTTGGTAGTACGAAGGGCGAATCAGCCCAAAATTTGAATGGCGTCAAGACGCTATCTGGCTCCAGCAGCTAAGTCAAGTGCCTCTGAATAACATGAAGCAAACTGTGCTTTTTGTTTTTTAGAAAAATGAGAAGTTATTGTGAATGAGGACAGGTTCTTAATAATTATTTTTTTTCTTCTTTTTAAGGGTTAATAATTATACACCCTTGTGTGGTAGGACCCTTCCCCGAACACTCGCATTGCATTTGTGGGATGCTTTCGTTAGGGGTGGGAGGGCCGGGTCAGATTTTCGCGATCTGACCCGACCCGATCGAATTTTTCACGGGCGAGAAAAATCTGATCGTCTTCCCAACCCGCAGCTGCGGAATTTGCTCCTGCAGCTTCTCCCGCGGGTTGGGGTCGGGAGTTGGGGTCAAAATCTGATCCGACCTGCAACTCCCGAGAATTCCAGTGAGCGGTGGCAGGATCGAGGGACTCCCTGTTTTTTTTTCTTTATACAAAAAACAGCCACTCACTCCTTGGATAAAAAAAAAAGACACTTACTCATCTCCCCTCTCAAACGCGCACGCGGCCAAAACACACACACTCGAAATCCGACAGTCCGACACCGCCGCACCCTTCATCATCTCCGACACCGACAGTCTGACGCTCATCCGCCTCTCCTCCGCCGCTTCGCCGCGCCAATTGATGAAACCCTAGGTATATATTTTTCTCCAAAATATAAAATTAGATCGAAATTTCTTGTTATTTTGTTAAATTGATTAACCCATTGGTCTTATAACACTTGTTATTGTTAGAAATCATAGAAATTATGAAACACTATATTTTTTTTTTTCGAATTAGGGTTTGAATTTGAGGGTCTTTCAAATTTGGCCCAATTTGAGGAAATTATTGTATGTAGTTGTAATATTTAGTAAAAATTGATTCACAATTAACAACAGAACTAGAAAATAATTATTGATTGTCAATTCGACTTGAAGTGTATGGTATTCTTTGATCATTTCTTGTAATGTTGTGAATTTTCTTGTAATTTCTTTTAATGTTGTGAAATTGATAATTGGATTGTCAATTATTGATTTGAAGTGTATTCTTTGATAATTAGATTTGAAGTATATGGTATTCTTTGATAATATGGATCAAGTACTAGTAAGTTATATGTGGTCATGGTTTAATTCCATGTTAACTTGTAAGTGTATGTTAAGTTGTAATTAATAAGGTATTGTTGGGCTCGTGCATGTAATGGTTTGAATTAGCTAAAGTTATGTCCGTTTTATTGTAGAGATGGTAAACAAGAGTGGCAATCGTAGTCGTGGTGGTGGTCGTTCACCGTCCAAAGAAGCTTCAACAAGTTCACCTTCCACACTTGCTCCCCGCTGAAGTTCTCTTAAACATGCTAAGGGAAAGGGCAAGGCACCGTTTACTTCCCGTGCTAAGGCACCGGATACATCACGTGGTAAGAAAAAAGCACCAGTAACGTCACGTTCGCATGGGGAGTGGGAGGATCATCTACATACTATTAATAAAGATGAAAAAAAAAATGTAGATATGAGCGATGATATCATTGAGTCGGAAGAAGAGGGGGATGAAGAAAGCCTTTCGTACACCGGCTGCCCTTTTTCTTTGTTTTAAAGGGTTAATATATTTATGGATTTCTTTATTATTGATAAAAGATTTATATACTTCTATATGTAAATTATTTTTCTGTGGTTTATGCTTAGGAATTGTAGTGTTATTTTCAAAATAAAAAACTTACAAAGTTAGACGTTCTAGAAGAGAAAATAAGCTTAATTATTCATAAATTAACAAGAATAAATATATTTATCAATAACACTTGCTGCATCAAATAAGGCAGAATAGGAAGAAAAATAAAAGTAATAAGGAAAATGTGGGTCAAAATCTAAATTTACATAAACTCAAAATGGCATACACTATATTCCGGGTTGTCCACCTCAATTTAAGTTTGTTGAAGGATAATACAGGGCTGTAAGCTTACAGCCAATTCCCATTTCGTGGTTTACTAGTTCGATTCTGGCCCATTCTCTTCGCTCTTCTTTTTTCTTCTTTATTTAGACTTTAGAGTTTAGATAGTTCGATGATACATTTATTATGAAGCAAATGAAAGTTTAACAATTATACTGCAATACTATATACTGAAATATAATTTCACAATCTTTAATTAACCAAACATATATCATTAGGGAAGAAAAAGGAATGCCTCAGCGCTTAACACTAGCAAGCACAGAAGATCAAAAACCAAACTACATATACTGTATTACTTAAATGAGTCAGTATATTGTTGAATAAAAACGAAACTTCTCACAATAGAAATTAAGAGAAATTACCAACATTTCAGAAACTTAGTAATGTCTGATATATTATATAAATGGTCAAATTCTTCCCTATCTCGAATTACATGAAAGTTTTTAAACACAAATATATAACTAAACACAAGGATCAAGCTAAGTTTATCACACCAAAAGTTTCAAAAACATCCAATATAACCTCTATTAAACCTCCCACCATTGTACTATATGGAAATCATTGTATTATAATTTTTCCTATACTCCTCGCTGCAAAATTCCCGGGGTAACCATTTATAAAGGTTTCTCGACAAGCTTCTTAGCCCGGGCATTCCAATTCCCACTCTCGGATTTGTCATCCTCTTCGTCTTCCACGCTATCACCACCAGAGGTTGACCCTCCTTTATGAGCTGTGTTTCCTCGAGGCAAAGGACCTTGCGGGGAGCCAGTGTGTGCGACCATTGGCTTCAACAAGCTCTTACAATGGTTTTGTGCAAAAGTCGAGTAATCAACCAGATCAGCAGTTGGAATCTTCCTAATGTGAAGCCTGAATTTCTGAAACACGAGAAAACTCGTTACATACACGAAACCAAAGAGAATCAGTTCACGTGAAATATCGTTAAAGCGACTCATTTGGTTTTGGTACCTGCAAATGGCTTTTCACTTCATCATTAGTGAGGCCGTCAACCTTCATGAGATCCCTTATCTGTTTCGGCGTTGCAGCTGCAAAAATTGCACGAAAGAAAAAAGTCAGGTTCAAAAATTAGATTGTCCGAAAAGGACAAAAGAATCAGTATTGACGAATGAATCCCGACTCAAAGTTTTTAAGATAAACTAATAACTGATCACACATGTTTAACTCCAACCTGTATTGTCCTTTTTTGTTCTGCAAATCAACACTAGTTTTTTTGTGTTGCAAATCCACTATAGATTTTTTAATTTGGATGAAATCCTCTACTATAAAATCTATCAATGAAAGAACACCATAGGAAGCAAATCAAATGAATTTGTTCCCCTTTACACATTAGATATTCAAGCCCAAACCAATAAAAAATCAATCTTTATGCCCAATCAACACCATTAAAGCAAAGTTGCAACAAAAAGAAAACAAAAACCCCATTTAATAAATAAATAAATAAAACAAACTTGATTAGGAATAATACTCACATTGTGCTCCACCAAGCTGTTCAAGTGCATCCACAAATCTCCTATGCAACTCAGGTGACCAGCACCTCCTCTGTTTCTTATGCTGCAGTTTCCCTTCTTTGATCACACTCACATCATCTGAATCAATCTCAGCCGCAGGAATCGACAATGACAAACGATCATCAACGGCTAAAACCCTCTCATTCATTTCCTCCTCTTCTAATTCCATAACATGAGAATGATGATGAGATGGTTTCTTGTACGGCACAAATGCCCCTCCTCCCCTCTTCTTCAAATTGCTCCCACTCCCCTCTTCTCCATACATCTAATAATAAAATCATTTCACATATTTAATTTATTCATTCTTTTTATTATAAAAAAACAACAACATTAATAAAAATACTTACAATTGATCCTAGTTGAAGAAGTTTGTCGTACTGAACAGGGGTGCTCCATAGATTAACAGAACTCATCCAGCTCTTTTTCTCGTTTGACCCTTTTGCCCCTGTTCCCTCCTTCAACTGCAAACTCTTCTCCTTCAATACCCCAATTGCTGAAAAATGATTTAAAAAAAAAAGGCAAAATCCCATTAAAGCCCCACAAAATGGTAATTAAAAAACCCAAGAAAAATAAAAAATAAAAAAATGGAATCTTTACCGACCATCATTTAGAAGGAACATGCAATGAGGGAGCTCACGTTTGAAAGCATCGATCTTTCTCACTTCTTCTTCCATTGAATGCACATAAAATTCAAGCTTTTCAGCTTTCTTTGAAAAATCATCTATAACTGAAATTTCACTTAGAATATTGGAAATGCTCTTTAATCCCACATCTGATAAATTCACTTCAATTGAATTATAACCCATTTCTTGAAATTGATTAATTTTAATTATTTTCTTACAAATTTATCTTTTCTTTTTGGTGTAAGTAAACATGCATGGAGGGTGTGGTTTCCTTTTGATTTATATATAGTGGTACTTGTAGGGGTAAAAATGGAAATAAAAGTAGGGATTCAGAGAATAAAAAAGATTCGGGTTTCAGAGTTCACACATTCGGTTCTTCGCATAATTTTCGAGAAATGTTTTTTTTTTGGTATGGTATAAGTGGGCTTACATTGGTCAATTGTAAGAGATTAAGAACAAAAGTTAGAATCTGTTTTGCTTTTAGGGGTATTTTCGTATTTAATCATAGGCACAACAAATGAGACTAATTCAGGATCATTTTGTCATTTCATTGGAAAAAGGTTGACGACATTTGGTAGTATTGGAGATTCATGAAACCCTCTCTGGTAGATTAAAGAAATCAGATTCTACGTTATTTATACCAAGGTTCATTTTCAACAACTGCTTTTATAAGTAATTAAATTAGTTTCAAAAGATGGTAGAGGTGTGGATTCGGAGGAAAACTAACTTTATTCGGAATATGCTAATTTTATCTCTACTTTGTTGAATATGAATGAGATTATTATAGCATTTATACTTGACGGATTTTATAATCTAATTGTCATTATAATTGATGATTAAGTTTATAATGATATGTAGCAACGGGTTTACTTTTGTTGAAAGGATAGAATCAGATTTATTCATACTGTTTTTCCAAGTCCCATCTCTTGGAATAAATGAATGGATGCAATTAATAATGGAGAATGGAATGAATAAAGTTATACCTTGACTTAATAACTTGGAAAGGCGAATAATAGCTAATAGTACTTCAATGGTGATTAATTAAGTCTGTTGTTACTTTTTAACTAATAAAGATTCTTTAGTTTATCGCAGGGACGACAATTATTTAATATTGGCTCCCTTGTACATTTTCATGCAAAGAATGCACATAATTATGGTAAATCTTTTTCCCCTTGTTGATATATATCTCCCACTCAAAAGAAATTGTTATAGTTCACCCAAGTTCTATATTGCCATTTTTCTTTATTTTTCCTAAGAGTAACACCGACCAATCATTGTTATAAAAATGAATTTTCGAGTTGATTTCAAAGTTTATTAATATTTTTGTCGATTCGTATTAAATTTTAAAATCCACGTATTCTTCATGAATTGAGTTGTTCTAATAAGATTTATAGTAAATAACAGCAAATATAGATAAATGTGAATTGTCGTGAATATATATGAATTTTCCAACAATACCCAACCTATATACCTGTAATACAATAGGTATTATGGTAAATATATCTAGATAATACAATAGGTAAATACGGTAAACATTTTATGTTTGGTTACTTTGTCGTAAAGTTTAGTTTAATTACCACGGGTATATGGCATGATTTTCAAAATCTCACAGAAATAACTTGTTCAAATAGTTTAACCAATGGTATGTATTTGTTTGATAAATTAAAAGTACCGAAGGTATACCCTTTAGACCAGTTTCTCGAAAGATGATCGGGAATTTATTTTATTTTTTTGTAAATAAAAGAAGCACAAGATTACATCATCTCACTAGTAACTAGACTACTAATACTACTAGAAGGAAGGTAATCCCATAAGATTACCTCCTTATTAAAAATTATATCAACCTTACATAATGCATCAACAATTCTATTAGCACTTCTTGGGAGCCATTTGAAGATATGGTTCCAAGGTTTCCATAATAGCTTCTTGCAATCTTCAGCCAAGCTAATATACTGAGGTTGTGGATCCAATTCCCCATAAACTAGTTTTAAAACAACTAATGAATCCACTTCCACTTCTATATTCAGAACTCTCTTACTCCATGCAATAGTCAGGCCTTGTTTAAGTGCCACCAGATTCATCCACAGTAGAGGAAGTAAGACTGACAGAAAATCCCCAGCACCAATTACCATCATCTGCCCTCAGAAGTCCTGCAACACTCCTTGTGTTAAAAGAAACATACAAGCTTCCATCAGTATTTAGTTTGTACCAACCTCCCTGAGGTTTAGTCCATTTTGTAGCCTTTTAAGTTAGTATATTCTTCTTTCTACCAGCAAATAGTTCAAAGCTAAGTCTCTTGATCTGAAACAGCCTTCATTGGATAGTAAGCTCATGATGATGAAAGACCCTTGAGAGCATGTGTTTCCAGCAAGTCTAGAGAGTGGTCATGAACATCCATTTCCACTGAAAATCCGATCTGAGTGTGTTCTTGATTTGCAGTTTAACCAGATTACAAGGGAACTATTAATCATCATCAATACTATCAAACAGAGGAAGATCATCAGGGTAGATAATCTGGAGCCATATATCCCTAGCTTCCTTACAGTATCTTAGGAGGTTTAATCTTGTTTCCTCCTAGTAATTGCACATCGAACACATAGCAGTTAAATTTAGCTAAGCGTTCTTAAGAAAGCAACCACAAAAAATGTTGAAGTTTATTGCTCATATCCAATTTCCAGACCCAATCAATAGGAGCATGTCTACTTTGAGGAACTTCATGTCTTCCTTGGAAATGGTAAGCTGATTGACATGAGAATGTTCCACTGGAAGTCCCATCCCACAAAGGTTTGTCCTCTTAATTAGTTAAGAGTATTGTCCTTCCTTCAATCTCCTCTAGCAATCCCTGGGGAATAGTTGAGATGATATCATCCAGCCTCCACTCATTATTAGAATCAATGAGGTCTTTCAGTTTCAAGTTTTTTTCAGAATCATGGATTACCACCTCTTCGTCACACAAGCTACCAATCTCTCTTCAGTTATCATACCAAAATAGGATCATGTCACCCCTTCCAATATTCCATCTAATATGGGGTTGCATCAATGAGTAACAATGAACAATACCCTTCTATGTAGGGCTGTCAGTACTTTTGACAACATAGTTAGAGAAGTTCTGAGATTGAATATACTTAGCTTTAACAAGCTTAGTCCATATAGATTCATCTCCAGTCGTCACTTTCCAAGCTAACTTGGCCAGAAGAGATTCATTAACAGATATCGTAACACTAATACCAAGACCACCCTCTTTCTTGGACTTGATCACTCTTTGCTAATTAACCAGATGCATTTTCTTATGCCCAATATCAGTGGACCATAGGAAATCTCTGTTGAGCTTATCAAGGCTCTTACACACATGGTCAGGTAGATAAGCTAATTGCATAGTGTACTCTGGTAGCGCTGAGGAAACAGAGCCAATCAAGGTCTCCCTTCCTGCTAGAGGCAGAAGCTTACTTTTCCGAGTTCCAAACCTTCCCATGACTCTATCAAACAAATCAACAAAATCAGCTATGTTGATTCTTCCATGAACATGTCTGATTCCTAAGTACTTTCCCAGATTAGTACTCCAGCTAAATCCCAAAACTTCACTGATGTGCCTCTTTTTTTTTATAGGTGAAAATATTTCATTCAAACTCAAGATAACAAGTACATCCAAGAGCCAAAAGAAAAACTGACTACAAGAAAAGCATAAACTAATCTGCCACTACCAATAGAAACATAAGGAAAATAGAAGGAGAGACCTTGGGTTCTGGAAAAGAACACCTTTGATTTTTGATTACTCAATTTGAGCCCAGAGGCTTTGCAGAATATGTTCAGCACTTTCCTAATATTAACTGCAATGCTAGCAGTGGCATGTCCTATGAGAATTAAGTCATCAGCAAAGAATAAATGTGATAACTTGGGACCCCCTCTGAAAGGTATTATAAGCTTCCACTTCCCCTTCTCAACCTCCTCATTGATAAGATAGGATAACATGTCCACACATAGAAAAAATAGATAGGGTGAGAGGGGATCACCTTGTCTCAATCCACAATTGTGACTGAAAGACTTCAGAGGAGATCCATTCCATAGGATCCTTGTGGAAGCACTCCTCACACAGAACATAATGATTTCAACCATTATAGTTGGAAACTGGAAAGCCAACAATGTTTCTTCAAGAAAATCCCAACTCACCTTGTCATAGGCCTTCTCCAGGTCCAATTTCATGATCATGCTACCAACCTTATTCTTTTTTTTCTTCCTCAGTGGGTGAAGAACTTCTTGGAGGACGACAATGTTATCTTATGTGCTTCTGCCCCTAATGAAACTAGATTGTGTTGGTGCAACAATCTTTGGCATCAAGTCTCTTAGTCTAATAGTAATGCATTTGGTAACCAGCTTATACAACACATTACACATGGAGATAGGTCTGAACTGTGAAATGGTCTTTGGGAATTCTACTTTGGGTATAAGGCACATGAAATCCTCACATATAAAGGCTCTGTGAGTAAAAGCCTCCTCCAAAAATTGTATAATAGAATTCTCCATCCAAGCCCAACCTTTTTGAAAAAAACTAGCATTCAGACCATCAGGACCAGGTGCCTCCAGAGGATGCATAGAGAACAATGCTTCTTTGATTTCAACCTGATCCATCTTAGATGCTAGCTTGTTAAATCCTTCCGGATCTAGTCTCATCTAAAATCTTGATCTTTGAAAGATAGAAGCTTGAGAGAAGTCTGGAGTGGATTCATCACCAGAGAATAGTTTTGAGAATTAATCGTTGGTGTGTTGATGAAGAGTGCTCTCTGAATTTTCCAACATTCCATCAATTTTCAGACAGGTAATTATGTTCCTCTTCTTGTGGATCATAGTGGATCTATTAAAATATTTGATATTTCTTTCCCCTTCTTTGATCCACTTGATTCTTGATTTCTGAAACCATAAGGTTTCTTTCTGTTTGAGAACTTCAGTATACCCTCTCAATAGTTCATCTTCAAGTTGACAGAGGTAGGGGTTAGGTCTAAACCCCAAGCACTTCTGAATACCTCCAATCACAACTTTCCAAATATTTTTAAGAATGTTATCACATTCAGGGTTAGAGAACCACATCTCCTCAAACCTAAAAGGTTTGGATCTTGTGAATTCAAATCATCCAGAACACCAAGTTATTATATGGCGGTGATCACTATGTGTCCTTGGAAGAACCTCAACTTCAGCCTCAGAAAACCTGCTCATCCATTCAGCATTGGCTAGAGCTCTATCCAGTCTTGCTTGAATTAGTGCTCCATCATCTTTTTTATTAGTCCACGCAAACTTAGGACCAATATACCCAAGATCTTATAGACTACACCTTTCCAAAAACTTTCTAAAAAAGAGGAGTCTATTAAGAGACCTTGTTCTGCCTCTACTTTTCTCATGAGCATAAGAGACCTCATTGAAGTCTCCTATTACCAACCATGGCATAGGTTGGGTATCATTCAACTTTGCTAAGTCATCAAATACTCTAATTTTAACAGCTTTCCTAGGTTGTGCATAAACCCCTAACAAAATACACATTTCTCCTAAGTGAGGTCTGATGATGGCATAAATAGCTTGGTAATCAATACTTGTAATCTCCACATCTACCTCAAAGTCATTCCATAGAATCCAGATGCCCCCAACCATACCAGTAGTTGGAGCAATCTGATAGCAGTTATAACCTAAAAAATGAAATATATTCCAAGCCTGGTCTTCAGAAACTCTAGTTTCAAGAATATAAACAACAGTTGGTTGATGAACTCTTACCAACTCCCTGAAGTTCCTTCTGAAATCCTCATCACCAACACCTTGGCAATTCCATGACACTACCTTCATTGTAGAATTGAGTAGGTGAGTAGGTAGAACGGGATTCTCAAAGGGAATACCTCAATAGTTCCAGAGTGAGTACTCTCGGCCTGCTCATTTCCCAGGGGGTTAAGTCGAATCTCTCCCACCATAAGTGGTTAAGATGCAAGTGATCCACCCTGTGAATTTGTACCTTGATCTCCCAGTTGGTTGATGGGATTGTAGCCACTGTGATCACTCGATCCCACACGTTCATGCATGAAATCATGGATGGTGCCTCGAAGTGGTTGTGTGTGGAAGGTCAGGAATTCTGATGGATGAATCCAATCCATCATGTCCATTGTGATCTTCAACAGTAGTATGTGTTGCACTCTTAATTAACTCATTGCTGCCCTCAACAGGTTTTTTGGGAGAGGTTTCTAAAGACAGAATATCAAAAGGATTGTGATTTACTGAGGAATCGATCCTTTGCCTTTAGTTGTACTAGAGACTGTTGGTTTCCTCTTAATTCGAGTAACTGTCACACATTTGGAATTAACTGAATCTTTCCTTAAAGGGGGATTACGAGAGGCGAGAAGAATCCTCTTTGAATGACTACTAGTAATAAGAGAAGTATGGGTTGTTACTAGATTAGAAACATGCACTGGGCCTTTTCCTCTCCTAATCATAGTCTGATTAGAGACATTAGAATTACTCTTAGGACTCAAAATGTCATGTTATGATGTCTGACTTTTCTTTTTCCTGCTAACCAGCATCCAATTACCATATTATTTTAATTTGGCTTTCTCAGCATATTCTTTTAATTTGGCTTTCTCAGTGAGCCATGCTTCCTTCTCCTCAGAGAGAGTCTTCTTCATTAATTCTGGAACATCATCTGTATCCATTCCTTTCCTAATTCTCTATTCTTCTCACATGAATTCTTAGTTGGCTAATTTTCCCACATTCATAACACAAAGAAGCGATGTTCATACACTTTGTTATCAATCCACAACCCTAGTTCTAACGGTTGATCAGTTCTGATTTGAACACAGAACCTTGCAAAATTTCCTCTAGAAGCATGATAAGTAGTACCATCAATCTTAATAGGACCTCCTATGCAAGACGCCAAAGATTGTACTACTGATACCCTTAAGTACTCCACAGGAAGATTAAGAATTCTAACCCATGTAATGGTACTCTTGATATCATCTTTATCAGCGCGAAAGTTAGGAGTCCATTTCTTTATGTTCATGAAGTTTCCAGCCAGTTGCCAAGGACCCTCTGTGAGGATTAAATCTCTTTTGCTTTCCTAGAGCCCTTTCATGCAGTAAATAGCCTAAATCAACAAGAGTAAACTCATTGTGAAGCTTCCACATTTGATCGAGTCTCGAATGTGGCGTAGTGTAGTACCACGATTTTCCATTAATATTGATAATGATAGTATCCATTTTTGCGTTCTTTCCCTGAGTTCCTAGTTGATAGGCACTTGTTTAAATGGAATCTTATCATCAGCATCCTTAACTTCAATGAGCATGCGTTCTTCAACAGTTTTTCATGTATCTATTCGGACATGATTTCGCTTTATTTGATCCACAACAACACTTGAATAAGATGTTGATCGTGTGTATGATCATTAGTAGTTTCTTCCTGGAATGTGACTTCGCCTCCAATTCCTGATAAATCAGGCGACTGACGAAGTCTCTTTTGCTTTCTTGAGTACACATTGCTCGTAGTTAGTGTGTTAAACACATAACTTGGAGGAACAGTTAAGTTCGGTGGTGGTGGCAGAGGTGGCGCATGGTTTTCTTCCATGTCCGTAGCCTTTGTCATAGCGGTAAAGAAATTTTCGAATATTCCGACAATTGTGGAGAAAGGACTGTTACAAAATAACGGTTATTTTCTATTAAATTCGTTAAGCAGATGATCGAAATTTAAATCGCTTCAAATCGGCACAATTGATGAACCTACTAGTTGAACCATTTATTTGATGTTATTATGAAAAACTTTATTTAAAAAAGGAAAATCAAAACTACAAGTTATGGTATATAGTACATACTCTTTTTTATAAATTATATAATTAAAAACATGAATTAATATATAATATAAAATAAATATTTGTGTGTTCTTTGTTGTAGTTAATGTTGAGTTTTCCTTACACTAATTACCCTTGATTAAATTCTTTTATTTGATAAAAACGGCTTGACTAACTTTATTAAGGATCTAAACGGAAATTAAAAAGGGTATTAGTCAAAGATAAGGAAACTATTCCTTTTTTCTTTTCACATTTTTTCTAATTCTTAAATGGGGGAAAAACATCAAATGCAACAACGTTTCTAGTCGTTTGCAGCTTAACCCCCTCTGCCCCAATTTTATTTTTTGGCAACTTGCCCCCAACTTTTTCTTGGTGCACAATTTTTATCGTATGAATTGACGATGTGTCAACATTTTGGTCATTAGATTTTAAAAGTTGCAAACATTGGGGGCAACATGCAAAAAAACAAAGTTAGGAAGGGTAAGCTGCAAATAAGCCCAAACGTTGGAGTATTTGATGTTGTTTCCCCTTCTTAAATTAGTACGAACCATTATAGTAAATCTACCTATATAAAAAAATTATCATCTTAAGGTCGTCCATGTTGGACTAGTGGTTGAGCTAATTGACGACATATCAATAACCGTACCAAAAGGTTTTCCATATCCAGCTTTGAAATATATATATATATATATATATATATATATATATAAACTTGTAATGTCAAATTCTTTTAAGACTTCGTTACCACCAAAAAAATATAAAAATAACATAAAACTTTCTAAAAACATTTGATGATAAATACAATTTTTCACTTTTACAATGACGTCACTTTAATTTACCAGGAAAAAAGTTATAGTTAATTTGTTTACTAACCATTCATTTCAAAGTTGTAAAATAATCGATTGTTGGAAAAATCTAGGGTATATAAAGTTTATATTAAAAATCTAGGGTATATAAAGTTTATATTAAAAACTAATTTTCTATTAGATCGAGAAATAGTTTTTTTTTATTAACAATGTGAATAGCACACTGTTGGGGCTAATGTACCTTGTAGTCTAAGCTAGGCTAGATCTTTGAGGTCACTGTGTTTATGGAGTCGAGTTCTTTATATGACTGGTTCTTCGTGGCCACAACCACCTATGACAACAGACAAACAATTCTTTCTAGTCATGTGACGCAACCAAGACTAGGTAGGGTTGTTGAAGATCAACTTCCCCCCTCTCAAGACCTTGAGATAAGGATATTGACATGGCTAGAAGTGAAATGTAGATGGTCGGAGCAAGAGAAATGTAGATTAACACTTCGTTAGAATTCTGAATAAGACTTTGTTGAAGGGTTTGGGATCGTGTGTAGTCTATAGAAGTGAATTGCTTAGCAACATAAGGAGTTAGGGATGAATAAAATTATAGTTCAGAGTTATGCTCATACTATTACCGTGGGAATGGTATAATGAGGAGGCTAGAGGATATTTACGAGACTTGGACCGTAGGATGAGCGAACTTTGAGCATACATTTTGGTGCATCAAAGTGGTCTCCACAAGTCAACATGTGGTCCATTTGCTCCGCCAGCATACATCACGATTAAGTTACCTATCCATTGGAGACCTCTAATGATCACACTCAACAATAGGCCAAAGGTTAGTATAACCATGTTTTGCTTATTAATGTACATTATTTTGACATGAGCACAAACAATCAGAATTTAAAGGATGGCAACCCTGATTTTGAAGGATGTTGTGTGTGACTACTTTGGCAATCATGGGACTTTCACAAGTGCACGACTTTAAGTAATAATGTGAGAGGAATTAACTTCTTAAGAATCGTACAAACAAAGAGTGTGGAATTTATATTACTAGTTAACTAAATATATAAGACGTAGTAAGTGATTGCTTAATTCTAACACCAAATGTAGAATTGGGTAGGATGTAATTCAGATGAGTAATATATATCCTGAGTCCAGTGTGTAGTTTATAGACAAACTACATATATCCCTTTAATTTATATTGTCACGTTGAGCTAAGTTGTGTCTAATGAATACTGATATTTAGAGTCAGCGCTAACAATACCCCATTAATTCTTTCTTTTATCCCTTCAATGATATAAACATCTATGTTGGAAGATCATTTGTCACGGTTTTTGAAAAGATCAGGTGGTTCATCAATCCAAACTTCAATAGGTTTAACACCAGTTAACTAGCTAGAATCTAGCTAGTGATTCAGTTGTGTAATCTACAATAAAAATTTATTCGAGTTGGCAGCAAGTGTGCATAGTTCAAATAATTCTTGAAGAATTCATAACCATTACACTGGAAGACCTTTCAATTATTACATATCTAGTGAGGATTAATACATTATCTACCACAATCAACCGATAAAATCTAAACGCTTCAAGACTCATCATAACTTCATATAATGAAAGACCCATAGTGCATTATCATAACTACTCCTTACTTCACTTGATCCAAGCTGACACATGAATCTTATCATGAGGAATGGACAGACAAGTGAAACGAGGAATAATTCTTTGATTACTTAGTGAGATTCATGTAAAAGAACTTGTCAATGCAAGAATATATAGTGATTCAATTAATATATCTCGAGGAGTGCTCTTACCGGTAGAAGTAGTGTAACCGCATAATTTGATGTAACTATAGTACTTGAATATTCACAGATTAGTTAATGAACATGCGCTCAATAGTAAACAAATCCAACCTTATGAATTCTAATATATTACCTAATAACACCCAACGAGGAGCGACCTCGCAAACAAATCAGGCGCATGCTCAAGTATATGTCAATCCAACATGCGGGTTACGGTCAACTCCTAACTGTAAGCGGCGCCTAGATAGATGGGTATCAAGCCAAATTATTTAAACCAACACTCGTTACTGCCCGACAATAGATCGACACAATCACTAGGCCAAACTTCTCAAAGGCGTCCCAATGAGTGATAACAAATAAGCTAGTAAAACGGATAATATCTGTTGCTCCTTGAGCTACATGTCTCGAACACAGATCGTTGCTCTTTGCAAAGTTCAAGAACCAATATATGAGATAATAATATCGGAGAATTACCATGATTATGAATCAATATGAGATAAATAATTAATGTTTGGGTATGATTTAACAATGAGTAAGAAAATTGTGTTATTAGATGAGATGCAAACAAAAAAAAAAAGAATATGATGAATTATAGGTTGTTCGTGGTTTGGTAACGAGGTTGTGACTTTTCCGTCCAAGTTCCTCAGGGTTGGATGCCAAATGGGGCTAGAACGAAATCAGACATCGACCTCATCTTTATTTTTACTGGGAATTTTGTGCGTTAATTAATTTGTCAAACCTTTAATAAACTAAGATAATATCAATTAACTTAATAACTATATTTATCACATTAAATATATGTTCGTGTTGATGAAATTTGAGGAAGCCCTAGTTGAAAATGGTAGCTAATGGTAACTTAAGTAAATAGTACATATCATTGATGAAAATCTTCTTCGATAAACTTTGATGTCGTAAAGTTAAGTTAAATATCAAATATCTTTTGTATACGTAATCGATATCTCAAGATTTATCTTAAGCAAACATATTAATAAATTTATAAGGCCGGATTATTAAAAATGCTCTATAAGTTCTCTTTTTATGAAAATGCCCAAAAGAATTTCGGGCGTAAAAAATACTCTGATTTTTTTTGATTTTACGTCAAAAGTGCCATTTGGCCCTTATTCGGGCTTTTTTGCTGATGTGGCTGCCATATCGTTACCACATGAAAATTCGTTTGGGCATTTTTATCAAAACGGCAAACATAATGGTCATTTTTAATAATCCGTCAATTATAGAATAATAAATTTTTAAACTACCCTTATAATTTTGAAATTGCTTTTTGCACCCCAAAACATATAAGAAAAGTAAATTCATTATTCTTTTTTTTATTTTTTTTATTTATATCTTAAAAACTAAACTACTAGTATTATATATATATATATATATCTTAAATTTTTTAATATTATACTATTTAAGAACCTGATAATAAAGAAATATTCAAAAAAATAAAGTTTTATTATTAAACTAGTTTTTTGTTAAATTAATAATTATAAAAAACCTTCATCTTCTTCAAATGATATATATTTTCAGAAATTGAAGTTTTGCAACAAACCTAATTTATATTTATAATTTAAAATTCTATGTAACTTCAAAAATATTCAAAATATCAAAAAATAATAAACTCTAACTCATAAAGTTATAGAGTAAAGTTTTCCTATTTACAAATTTAATACTAAATATTATAATTTTTTTCCAAAGATGTCTCTTCAGTATTTTCTACCTTAAAAAAATTGACATATACTTTCAGAACTTAAATATTTTCAACATACCTAATTAGTACCTTTTGTAAGCATGATTTTATTAAGCTTGTATTTATATTCTCATTCTTCTATTTTTCATTTCAGTTTTTGATTAATGAAATAACCGTTCGACTGACATATCCTTCAAGATATCAACTAAGCAACAAACACACCGTGAGTTGTTTTTTTATTTCTTTTTTTTTCTTTTTTGATTTTTAAAGTTTTAAATTATTACTAATTAAAACATCAAGCTTAATAAAATCATGCTTAAAAAAGTACTAATTAGGTATGTTGAAAATATTTAATTTCTGAAAATATATGTCAATTGTTTTAAATATATGATATTTTAAGACACATTTCTTTGAAAAACATTATAATGTTTAGTATTAAATTTGTAAACAGGAAAACTTTACTCTATAATTTTATGAGTTAGAGTTTATTATTTTTTAATATTTTGAATATTTTTAAAGTAAAAAATAAATAAATTAGGTTTGTTGCAAAAATTCAATTTCTGAAGAAGATATTTTTTTATAATTATTAATTTAACAACAAATATAGTTTAATAATGATATTATACTTTTTTATTTTTTATTAGGTTCTTAAATAATAATATTAATTATTTAAGATATAAATATAAATATTATTACTTTAGTTTTTAAGATATAAAATATAAAAAATTAAACAAAATAATCAATTGGATTTTTTTATATGTTTTGGGTGCAAAAAGAAATTTTAAAATTATAAGGGTAGTTCTGAAAAATTACTATTCTATAATGGACGAATTATTAAAAATGCCCATTATGTTTGTCATTTTGATAAAAATGCCCAAACAAATTTCTACGTGGCCACGATGTGGTAGTCATATTAGCAAAAAAGGCTGAATAAAGGCCAAAGGGCACTTTTGAAGTAAAATCAAAAATTTCTGGGGTATTTTTGAAGCCTGTAATTTTTTTGGGCATTTTTATAAAAAGAGAAAACTTATAGGGCATTTTTAATAATTTGTCCAATTTATAACTATAATTATATATATATATATATTGTTTCTAATGTTAGAAAATTATTTTAGATGACGAGCAATAATATCAAGTAAAATAAGCTATGTTGTTTGATGCATAATGAATCCTTAAAATATATTACTTAACCAATTTATGAGAAGAAAAAAAACTTCTTTAAGCCTATAATCATTCATGTAATCACAACACCAAACAAATATTTTATATAGTAATTCCTTGAAATATATAACTTACTTAATTAATATTTTATTCCAAGATTATTACCTTAAATTACATATTATTGTTTTTATAACTTATAAAAACATAAATATGTAAACCTAGGTAAAATAAATGTTCAAAGAATTTTTATGTAATGATACATAATCATGTTACATGATTAGACCATGAAAGTAGCTATGATAATCTTATAAAACTTATCTAAGGGTGTGTTAAACTTAAACATGATAAATATACTATTTATTATATGCTATTGAAAAATCTAAAACATATTAATTCATTATTAAAAATAAGAATAAAGTGATTCTAACTAGTGTTATATCATTTAAGAGTCATTTATGAGTGATCAATTATGGAATCATGATGATTATTTTCAGTAATAAACTAAGAACATAAATTTATGCAAAATAAGTTGAAAATCTTTGCGGTCTCAGTCTCGGTTTAACTTTGTTCGAATATCCAAATGAGTTTTTTTATAAAAATATTTTTGTACTTTATGGTCCTTAACATCATGAGGAACATGTGTATCCAGAATTGGAGGAAAATACGAAGGTTTGCTAGGAAAAATAATTATTGTAAACACAAAACCTGCTTTCGAATTTTCGGACAGTAGTCTACGGGTTTATGCATTACGGCCTTCTAAACAACATTATTTGAGAAACATGTATTATATAAAAGTTACAGGACATAATAGAGAGTATGTGGCCGAAGACGGTGAGCAAAAATAAATTTTCTAGGATTTATTATGTTTTTAGGGTGTTTTCGGGTAGAAAAAGATGAAATAAAGCCTTGGGATGACTTTTTCCTGAAAGTACACTTGAAAATAAAGAGATTGATAGGAAGAAAGATTGTATAACCGAAATCTTTTGCGTGTGAGAATTGTTGGAAGAAAGTCTATTATTTATTAAAAAAATTAAATAATTTTGATTAAGTCTTACCCTAATTTTTTTTATCCTTGGCCATTTAATTCAGATTGTAATCATGTAAATGGGATATGTGGTTGATTCTTGTTCATTTACTTATGATGTGACATCTCTAATTAAAACAAAATACATATAAATAAGTATATACTTATTTATACATGTTAAAACAATTTAGGCCAAGGTCCCACCTTGATTTTTTTTTTTTACAAAATAGCAACCTCAATCTGATTTCATTATGTAAAGGGTGATTTGGATGAGTTTAAATCCATTAACCTATGATGTTATATTATTTATATTAAAATCAAATATCAATAACTAGATATTTTTATACATATTTACTTATGTAAGATTTTCTAGGTAATTTAAAACTTCAAGACCAATATGTACATGTAAAATATATTTCTTAAAGATATGTAAAGCATATAAAAATAATAAAAATAGTTAAATTTCTGTTCAAGGACTAAATGTAAACTTTCTCAAATGTTTGGCTCAAAATGATATTTTTAAAAGTTTGAAGACTAATGTGTGTATTTGTAAAAAAAATCAAATTTTGGGGGCGTTACAAAACATATTTCCGTCGATTTTTATTTTGTTCGTGATCTTGTGTCGAATGGTTTAATTAAAGTCTCATATATCAACACTCTAGACGAGTTGGCTAATTTGCTTATCAAACCTCTTGATTGCTCTCGCTTCATCATGCTACTTTCTAAAATCTTTTGTCGTATTTAGATTATTTTCTTTTCTTAATTTTAGATAGTATATATTTGCTTATCCGGATATCAATAAAATTTATCACTTCACATTTAATACGTAAAAGTCTCATAAATAACACTCTCCTAATAATTCTGATTATTTATGTTAAGAAAAATAACACGTGGTTGATTGTTTGGGTTACGAGCATTAAAGTTCTTCAGGCAAAACATTTTAGAAGGTTTTAGGTAGGCAATCTATATATCTTCATATATTTCTGGAAAATATAAACTCTGCACAAATAAAACATATGTCGTACCGAAAGGTTTTCTTTTTTCTTTTTAAACAAGTAATTTTTTGTTATTCACGTGAAGAAATGTAAAAATAAAATCAGGTACTACATTGAGGAATTTTAGTGTGACACGAAAGATTCCTAAATTAACCATCTCTTTTCTGGCTCACGTTGGAAGTTGGAACAATTTATTAACAGAAACGCGAATCTCATTCTTCAGTTTTGCATCTCCAGAGGCATAAGAATCTCACGAAAAAGAAGTAACAGAGAGTACAACTTCTAGTATTTTGAGTAATTATTTTAACTTTTCTTTTTAACAAACATGCCCTTTTTTTTAACTTTATGACACCCGTTAAACTCAATATATATATATATATATATATATATATATATAGCATGAGTAATTGGAGATCTCTTCATTTGGTAAAAATCAGAAACTAGAGGGACAAGATTCTAGTTTCTTAGTGGATGGAGAAAAAAGCTGTTGGCCACGGCCGATGCGTGCTTTACTTTTGACTTGTGGAATAAAAGAAAATAATATTGAGGTTAATTCACGCTATGTCTAGAGGAACGTGTTTCCTGTTGTTGAGCGCATTTACGAGAATTTTGTAAAGTTGTTACTTTATAGTATTTACTTTTTAAAATTACTCATTTAAAGTGCAAAGTGTCATTTTTAGTCCTCTAAAGTAACCGAGTTTCAAATTTGATCCTTCGGCGAGAGAATATTCCTTTATTCCCCGGAATTTGGCATGTGTCGAACATGTGACTTCGAATCTCAGCTTTAAATTTGTATTTTTTATCCAAATATTTTATAAAACTACTCTCACGCCCCAATATTTTTAAATTTATTTGTAGAAATTATTTTAAAATTTAATTTAAAATTTATAAATTAATTCAAATAAAAAAAAGTAATGGTAAATAAACAAAAGTAAAAAAAATGTTGTCTTCTTCCCAATCCCACCACCATTGTGTAGGAAATATATTCTTTTATATATTTGCGAATGAATTACAATGCTAGATTACATATGTATTTATACAACTAGAATACTTGATGAACAAGTAAGAGATAACTACACAAGGTTATAAGTATCTTCTAAGATGGAAATGAATCCTATTTAATTTTGGTAGATAATACCAAATCTTGATTATCCCTAATACGCCCCCTTAAAAGTGTCGAGCCATCGGCCAAGGCGCTTTTGGAACGAAGAAGTAAGAAGCGAGCACGAGGAAGGGCATTGGTAAGAAAATCAGCGAGTTGATCCTTAGTGCTGATGTGCGAGATAGAGACGAGACCCTTTGCCACAATATCCCGAACATATTGAATGTCGACCGCGATGTGCTTCATCCGAGAGTGAAGAACGGGATTCAGGGAGAGATGCGTGGCCCCCATGTTATCACAATAAATAGTCGGGGGCCTACAAAGATGGACCCGAAGTTCGGCTAATAAATGTTGAATCCCCTGAACCTCGGATGTAGTTGTGGCGAGGGCTCGATACTCAGCCTCAGTCGAGGAGCGAGCAACGGCGCATTGCTTGCGAGAAGACCAAGAAATCGGAGTATCACCAAGAAATATAAGAAAGGCACACGTGGAAGTTCTATCAGAAGGATCACCAGCCCAGTCAGCATCAGTGTAGGCACTGAGTGTGTTAGCGGGTCGACGGCGAATGAGAATGACATGTGAAACCGTGCCCTTAAGGTAGCAAAGAACCCGTTTGACGGTAGTCCAATGATGCTCATGAGGGGACGAGACGGACTGAGCCAAGCAGTTGACAACAAAGGCGATATCAGGGCGAGTGAAGGTAAGATACTGAAGTTCCTCAATGGTCTGACGGTAGAGACTCTCGTCAAAGGCACTTTCATCGGAAGGAGTGACGGAAGAGGTGGACATAGGAGTGGTCACGGACTTAGCACCATCCATCTTGTGGCGTGAAAGAAGGTCCCGATCGTATTTTTGTTAAGAGAGGAAGAGACCCTCAGCACACGGGATGGCTTCAATACCGAGAAAAAATGAGATGGCGCCAAGGTCCTTGAGCCGAAATGTCGACCCGAACTTGGCAATAATGGAGGTGATAAGGGCTGAATCATTGCCCGTGAAAATAATGGCGTCGACATAAACCAGTAGAAAGAGGGTAGTCCTTGCGAGCCGAAAGATAAAAGTGAGTGGTCGGACTTGGATTGAGTGAACCCAAGAGATATGTGAGACGGGCAAAGAGCCCGAAACCATGCGGGAGGAGCCTGTTTCAAGCCATAGATGGACTTACGGAGTCGACAGACATGAGAGGGCAAAGCCGAGTCAACAAACCCTGGAGGTTGCTGCATATAGACCTCTTCACTGAGAGTGCCATGAAGGAAGGCATTGCAAACATCCAGTTGATGAATACCCCAAGAGTTGGAGACAGCAAGCGTGAGAATAGCACGAACAGTGATTGGTTTGACCACAGGCGAGAAAGTTTCCAAATAGTCAATGCCAAGGCGCTGGTGAAAGCCCTTAGCAACGAGACGTGGCTTATACTGTGAGATGGACCCATTGGGATTACATTTGAGACGAAAGACCCATTTGCACCCAATAATGTTTGTGGCAGAGGAACGAGGAACAAGTTCCCAAGTACCATGAGAGACAAGAGCAGTGATTTCGTTAGACATAGACGATCGCCAGAGAGGATCCTTGACCGCTTGAGAGACACACGTAGGTTCCACCGGATCAAGAAGCGGGTGGTTGGTGCAAGCAGTGAAAGCCTTAGGTCGAAAAATATTGTTCTTAGACCGTGTGACCATGTGGTGAGCGGGCCGAGGAGGAGAAGGCACGACCAAGGATGGGGTGTCCTCGGTTTGGGCCGTGTGTAGAGGGCGCGGTCATGGGCTGGATCAGGAGGCAGAGCGGAGCCCTGGGTTGGACTAGGCGTCAGATCGTGGGTTGGGCCAGGCGAAGGAGCCACGGGTTGGGCCAGGCGAAGAGGTCGCAGGCCAAGGTGGGTAATGAGCCTTTGATGGAGCATGGGCCGAGGAGATGTGCACTGGATGGGCCGCAGGTGATAGTGTAGGGCCGAGAGAAAGAACCGTGAGCGGTGGGGCCCGTGGAGCGGGCAGAGTTGGACCGGGCAAGATAGGCTGCAACTTAGAGTAAGGAAACACTGTCTCGTAAAAACGAACGTGACGAGAAAGATATAATCGATTGGAGGCAGGATCAAGACACTTATAAGCACTCTGAGAAGTGGAGTAGCCCAAGAAGATGCAAGGTCGAGACGGAAAGAAGAGCTTGTTGTCGACATAAGGGCAGAGCCAGGGATAGCATAAACAACTGAAGACCCCGAGCTTGAGATAATTAGGATGGTGGTTGAATAACTTGTAGAATTGTGTTGAAGACTTAAGTGCAGAGGATGGCATGCGATTAATAAGATACACGACGGCTTGAAAAGCATAACTCCAATAAGTACTTGGTAAATTGGCACGATGGAGAAGAGCACGGCCCGTCTCAGTGATATGACGGTGGCGACGTTCGGCCATGCCGTTCTGTTGTGGTGTGTGCGGGGCGGACATGAGTCAACTAATTCTGGATTGCACAAGAAATTGTTTTAATGCAACAAATTCACCACCATTATCACTGTAGAAGTTGATTATATTATGTCAAAACTGTTTTTCCACAAGAGACTTAAATTGGCGAAAAATATCTTGAACTTGAGATTTAGCAATCATAGGGAAAAACCAACAGTAGCGACTAAATAGATCAACAATAACCAAGTAGAAACAAAAACCATCCACAGAAGTATCAGTAGGACCCCAAACGTCAGCAAACACATAATGCAAAGGATGAGTAGCAATAAAAGAAGTATCCATAAATGGCAATCGGTGCGATTTACTCACTAAACAAGAGTCACAAAACGTGTCCTTCACAGAGGACTTATTCAAAAGCGGTAAAGAAAAACTAGAAATTAAAAAGGAACTCGTCTTTGAGGCTGGATGTCCAAGACGTGAGTGCCAAGTGGATGCACACGTCCGAACACCAAGATTCACGAACTTTTCTGGATGCTTGAGATAGTGCAGCGGTGGACGGATGTGGTAGGTTCCATTAGTGCAAGGTCCCGTCGCCAGTGTTTGCCCCGAACCCTGGTCCTTAACAGAGAAATAATCCGGGAAACATTCCAAGGAGACATTATTATCTTGCGTGAAACGATGAACGGACAATAGATTATGATGAGATGATGGTACGCACAACACATTATTCAAAGAGAAATTTCGTGCAGGAAACAAAATAATAGAAGAGCCAGTGTGCGTAATAGGCATACCATTACCATCAGTTAACTGAACTTCATCAGTACAATCATACTCAGAGTGATATGCAAGGTTTTTGAGGTCCCCCGTGACATGATGAGATGCGCCCGAGTCAACCATCCAAGACTGAGAAGGAGGACGGTGACCCGCGGTCGGTGGTGTGACGGCCGAGTTGGTAGTGGGGTTCAGCAACTTTTGTAATTTGTAGCAACAAGAGGCTACATGATTAGGTTTCCCACAAAATTGACAAATAACCTGTTCGCCATTGCTTTGAGAGGGGTTAGTAAAACCACTAGAAACAAAACTATAAGGGGGTCTACCTCGTCCACGGATTTGACCGCGCCCACCACGGAATGGAGCACGCCCCCTGGATGAGGAGCCGCGCGTGAAAAGAGGACCACGAGAAGGTCCAGCGGTGACATTGTTGGCCGAGGAAACAAGGGCAGCGGTGTCGGCTTCAAAGCGCTTGATATAGGACTCGTGGGTAACGAGGGCGTTGTGAAGTTCAGCAAACGTCAAGGGCTGTTCACGGAGACGGATGGAGGTGGCGATGTCACGGTAATTTTGACAGAGACCATTGAGTACATATATGGCAATGTCTTCATGGTGAAGAGGGCGGTCAAGCATCGCAAGCTCATCAATTTTGGACTTGATGTCAATGAGGTACTCCGTGATAGAACGGTTGCCAAGTCTCTTGGTGTTGAGCGCATCCTTAAATGATGCGAGTACGATCAGAATGGGCGAACGCGCCTATCAAAAGAACCCACGCCTCAGACGAGGTTTTGGCACAATGAACGAGGGGCATGATTTCGGGTTCCATGGCACCAATGAGGGCAGAAAGGATCAGTTGATCTTGTTGAAACCATAGCGTGTGACCGGCAATATCGGAGCAAGGAGGACGTTTGTAAGTCCCTTGAAGGTAACCCAGGAGATTTAAACTGCTTAGGGTTGAGACGACTTGAAGGCGCCAAGAAATATAGTTCGTCAGATTGAGACGAAGGGTGAGGTGATGATGAGAGGAAATCGGGACGATGGTGAGGGGGCGGGAGGCACGAGGCGTGATTTGGTTAGTGGTGGTGGCGGCAGTGTTGTGGTTAGACGAGGCAGTGTCGTCGTCGTCATCGGAGTGGTGGAAGGTGGACGAATTGACGGCCGACATTGGCTAGGTTTAGGCGGTGGATCGGTAGGGTTTTAATCGTTAGATTATTAGAGGCTATATGATACCATGTAGGAAATATATTCTTTTATATATTTGTGAATGAATTACAATGCTAGATTACATAGGTATTTATTCAACTAGAAGACTTGATGAACAAGTAAGAGATAACTACACAAGGTTATAAGTATCTTCTAAGATGGAAAGAAATCTTATTTAATTTTGGTAGATAATACCAAATCTTGATTATCCCTAATACATTGTAGTCCCATCACCACTGCCAACGTGTTTCGTCCACCTCCATCTCCCCCTTAATCCCCACCGCTACCATTTTAGTCGGAGTGAAACCCCAATCGTACCCCGATCCCCTCTTCTTCAACCTCGCTCTCCACAACCGATACCGCTTCAAATCTCACAATCAAAACCGAATCATGCAAGAATATTGATTCGATTAACGACCATAGCTCACAAATTGCTTCGTGCCTATCCAGATTTTTGGAGAAACTGAACTATTTATTCTTACACTTGACAAGATTTTGGAGGATATTGAACGAGGGGTGGTGGTGATGGTGGGCATTGAACATATTTTTTCATGTTGGAGAGGTGTATTTTGCCTCGACGGTGGTGGTGGTGGGGCTACGAGTGGTGGGGGTATTGGCGGTGGTGTGGCAGCATCGAGGGGTGGGTAGTGGGGGTGGTAGCGGGGAGAGAGAATGCAAACTAGATGTTTTTTTAAAGTTTATTAATTAAAATTATATCGTACGTATGTATAATTTAGATAAATAAAATAAATTATCTTTTTGAAATGAGAAAACATATATCATTGTAATATATTCATGTTATATTTAGTATTAAGTTTATTAAATATTTTAAGATAAACTTTTTTATTAACTTGAATTTAAATAATAACTTTTTTATGATTTAGATTATATTTAAGAAAATTAAATTTATTTTGAATTAAGGAAAAATATTCAATTTCTTAGTATTTTAGTTTTATGTTTATTAAATATTAATTAAATGAAATATTTTGAATAAAATGATAATATAAATTCAAATTTGGAGTAAAATATGATTATTTAAAAATATTTGGGCGTGAGAGTAGTTTTATAAAATATTTGGATAGAAAATACAAAATAAAAGCTTAGACTCGAAGTCACGTGTTTGGCACATGTCAAATTTCGGGGAATAAAGGAATATTTCCTCGCCGTAGGACCAAATTTGAAACTCGGTTACTTTAGATGACTAAAAACGGCCCATTGTACTTTAAAGGACCGATTTTGAAAAGTGGACACTAGAAAGGACTAACTTTGCAAAATTTTCCGCATTCACAAATGGTTCTAAACGTTATTTTGTTGACTTTTATTCGCTAAAAACATTTGATCGGTCCTTGTAATTGGTAATTTTGGTTATACTTGTCTTATAAAAAAAAGAAAACAAATTGAAGGGACAAGCTCAAAAAACTAGAGGTGAGATGCTTTTACACTACAATATTTTTGGTCATTAGCTACCGCATTTTCGGTCGCTATTGACCCAAATGCAGCCGCTAATGATCATTACTGACCGAAAGTCGGTCGTTGATTTTCGGTCGCTAATAATGGCGTCGCTAATTGCTAGCGATGGAATCCGGATAGCTAATGTGACTTTTTCCTACCGCGTCTCCGTCGCTACAATTATTGACCGAAGTTTCGTCGCCACGTCCTTCGCCAGCTCTTCGACTTTAGCGACCGATTGTAGGTAGCTAATATAGAATTGGCGACCGAAATTCCGTCACCAACTTACCGATTTGGCTCCCCATTTTAACCCGCATTTGCTACCAAGTTTTGGTAGCTAATAGTATGAATGTCATTAGCTACCGAATTTCGGTAGCTAACTTTATGAATATTAGTAGCTACCGACTAGCGGTAGTTAATAATATTTAAACAGTTCGCTACCGGCTGGCGGTAGCTAATAACATTTAAAGCCTTGAATATTATTAGCAACCGCAATGCGGTAGCTAATAACATTTACATATTTTAAAAAAAAATCCATAAATTTTTCAAAAAATTATTGGTTAATTGTTTCACCAATATGAAAATCAGTGTTGATTTGTTAATTTAACACTAACAAGTATTTAAATAAACGAATAATTTTTTTAACAAAATGATTGTAAAATATAAAAGGTTTGGAGTTTTGAAGATATGAAGAAGTGTTGGTATTATCTTGTAGATTGAACAATTGATGGGTATTTATAATATGAGATTGAGAATTGAATTTTTAAAAAATTTGAATTTCCCGCACTTGGGCGCCCAAATATTCGACGTTTTGCTACCGAAAATCGGTAGCTAATGGTCAAAATTTTGAATTTCTCGCATTATGGGCGCCCAAATTTTGAGGTTTTGCGACCGAAAATCGGTAGCTAATCGTCAATTTTATGGGTTCTGCCAGGTTGAATATGAGTAGCTACCGACTCTCGGTAGCTAATAATGTTGTAGAGATGGAAACGCGATAGAAAATGTCCCTTGAATATTATTAGCTACCGAAAAGTTGTAGCTAATGTCCGTTGAATATAGTAGATATCGCTCCACCTTAGGTAATGTTAATTTTTTTTTATTTTGTAGATTTCTTTGTGTGATTTTGATTTCATTATGTTTTCAGTTTAGTAATATTGGTAATAATAAGTAATAATTAAATTATTTGTTAGTAATTTAGTTATGTTACGATTGATGTATTGTTGTGTTACATATATATTAGTTTTACCTCTACACTTAATCACGTCTCGTATATGTGATTGAAATATCGTTGTGACGTGATGATTGATGTATCGCGTTATGATGTGAAGTTACAATCTTTATTTAACATTCTATTGGTACATACATATATATAGTATTGAGAAACAAACGACATTATGTGTCATTGTACGTTATTATGAACCGACACTAGTAATGTCATTTGATTGTGCAATGAAATCATCATTTTGTGTTTATTTAGTTAATTATTACTTGTTATTGATGTAATTGATAACAAACAACCAATTACATTTAAAATAATCTTCGAATTATCACAATTTAAGCACTTGAATATTAGTAGCTACTGTGATGCGGTAGCTGATGTGGGTAGTAGCTACCGATTGGCGGTAGCTACTGTTAGGGTATAATATTAGCTACCGTTATGTGGTCGCTACTGTTAGAATATGAGTAGAGGATTTAATCCAATTTTTAAATTTGTGCCGAGAGTAAGAATAGTTAGCTACCGCAGTGTGGTAGCTAATGCCAACGGTAAGAAAGGTTAACTACCGCGTGGCGGTAGCTATAAAGAGTTATTGTTTACATTAGCTACCGCCTAATAGTTAATAGTTAAAACAACACGATTGGCGATAATTAAAAGTTAATAATTAAAACAACATTAAAGAAGATAGTTAAAATTACATACTGGCAAACTTGGGAGGAAAAAAAAGACACTAAAGGAAGCCATGCATGTTTCCATTATCACAGTGGAAATAGTTTCTTTGAACTAATTTTTCATCAGATTCTCTTTTCCGTGTAAGTTGGAAATTGGAATTAATGCAAACTTCATTTAGGAATTGATATTTGGCAAATTAATAAATCACAGAAGATGTATGAATCACTTGGATCCTACCCATGTAGTCTCACATATTTTATTTGAAGTAACATGACCTTTAAGCGTAACCTAAATCAGCAGTACTTGTCATGTTGACAAATGCGTACCCCAGATTAAATTTCTTGCTAAATATATAATACCATTAAAATCACTAATTATTATCAAATTATAATATTCCATTATGTTACTAAAATAATGGTTTTAATTAAGTAAAAAAAAGTGAGAGGAGTTACACGAAATCTATTGGCAAGTAGAGGAAATTGTATTCAAGGGAGTTGAGTTTGCAAATGTTGTTCATAAATCAAAGCATTTAACCACTCATGCAAAAAAAGAACATTACATTTAACTAACAACATTAATCACAACATGCAGGGGGAAAAACGGATGGAGGGAAAAAAATTCTAAACTAACACCTTTTTTTTGCGGAGAAAAAAAAATCACTTTTTTTTTTTAAAACTGAATGGAGATTTAATTTTTTGTAGTCTATAAGATGCATAAAAAATGAGATTTTTAAACAATGAATTGAGAATTTTTTTTAAATGGATGGAGAAGTTTTTAAAAATGAATGGAGATTTAATTTTTTGTAGTCTATAAGTTGCATAAAAAATGAGATTTTTAAACGATCAATTGAGATATTTTTAAATTACTACACAAAAAACTAACTAAATAAGTTAATTACATACTACACAACAAACTAAATAACTTTAACTTAAAATACATACTGAAATAACTAAATTAAAGGTACATAAACAGTTCTTGGGTTCAAAACACAAATTACATAAATAGAAACAAGATTGTTTATAATAACTAAACATAAACAGCAAAATCATGGCCTGCCAAGATCCTCGTCCTCGTCCGAGGAACCGTCCAACCCAAGAGCACTGCATGTGGCCTGAGAACACTCATCGTCGTCTACGTCATCACGCCTCAACATATCGTCAAACTGACTAGAAACTATGTGGTCGGCACATATGGATCTGCAAAAGCCTCGTACGTCTCGGAGGAGGATCAACCGGTGGCATGGTCCTACGATAAGATACACGGGCCTCGCGCATGAGTCCATCTGGAGGGGGTGGAGGTTGTGTACGTGCGAGTCTCGAAGGCATCCGACGGTAGTCCCTTCTGTTTCCCCTTCTTCGGATCTCCAGCCACTAATCGCCATGCCTCATAGTCGAAAACAAGCCAATCACTCTCGTCATCATTGTACTTGTGCCGCAACTCCGCTATGTAATTCATATGTTCATACTTTAAGTGATATTAGTAAAAAGTTTAGTATAATTTGCAAATTAAAGAACAAGTATTTAATTAGGTGAATTGAAGATTCTTACATAAATAATTTCATAGGACTTGTCAAGCCACTCGAGTACCGCCGGATGTCTACCATGCTCCTTCTCAACAGTCTTCATGTGCAAGGCCCGATATAGATCGTCATGTCTCACATGAGGTCTATCAGGGCGTCGCTTCAAAGGACAATATTAAAATTAAGTAAGAAAAAATATATCAATTACAATTATTACATTGCTAACGCCTAAAAATAATATATATGTGATATAATAAAACATACCATCCTAACACAGTACTGGTTGTAGCCAATGGATCCTCCAGCGTAAGTGGGATCCGCCTTCGCTTTCCTCTCGGGCGACTTTCCTCCTCGCCTATTTTTCTGTGCCTTCCTTGACAACTCCCTCACTGATTCCTTCTCCCAATGCAACACCGCCCCAGCTTCTAGTTTATCGTTCATCCAAGTCTTTTTGCCGTTTGCCCACTTCGGATCCTACTTCCTCGCAAAGTAATTCTTCTTTACATCATGCATCATCCCCTTATACCATTCCATAGCTTTGGCCTCATATGTCGCGTGCGCCCGACGCCTTTCTGTCAATGGAATCTTATATGAGCTCTACAAATTAAATAATTAAGGTTCGATTATTATGGGCATTGTTTTAAGAAAAGATTCAATATTATTAAATATATGCTTCTTATATATTAAATACTCACCCTAAAGCTTAGCCATATTTTATCTTTCACGTCTCCATGGAGTTTTGTCCAACATGGTTCAAACTTCATCAACAACTTCTTCATAATAGCCGTAATAGTCTTCACAACCCGCTGTTGATCGACAAATAGTCCATCAGTGGTCAATGATAGCGGCTTACGTGTGAGCTATCCGGAGGCACCTGGTCTCCTCTAGTAACTCCTCTGGGTGGTCGTGTCTGACTGGGCCCTGATGGTGGAGTAGATGATGGGCCCGCACGATCTGTACGTGTTGTATGTCGAATGGATTATGGGCCCGCCTGATCTATACTGCGTGGCCCTCGTGTAGTAAGTGATGGGCCAACATGATTTGTGTCGGGTGCCTTTCGTGGAGTAGAAGATGAAGGCGCTGCATCGGTAGGAGCAAAAGCTCGAGTAGTAGACGAACGTATACGTATGAGCTTAGGGCCTAATCTACCACTCAAAGGGGGGTCATTGCGACCCTCGGGGCGTGTACAATTGTCAGACATGTCAAAAATCTATTTCAAAACGTAAGTTAGAATTTCTAAAGGTATAATCGATTCTAAGTAATAAGAATTTCCTAAATATTATCATGTCTAAGTTAGAGATTCCTAAAGGCATAATTACGGCATCAACGAGATCTAAAGAATAATAAAACATACATAATCAACGTTTAAAACTAACAATTTCCTAAATGAATAACATATGTAATCAACGTTTAATAAAAACTAACACTACAACGAAAACTAACAATAATTTTGTCAAAGGTTCCTAAAACATATAATCGACTAAACAAATTAATTTTAATTTCTATATATTTAACAAAAGTTACCAAATTTAACGAAATTAAAATCTAAACATAAACCACAAACTATATTACCAAAAAGCTATTCATTACCAAAATCTACAATGATATAACAAAAATTACATTCAATTCCTAACTAATTACCAAATTTAACGAGTCCTAACTAACAACAATCATAAAGCTAAAAATTGAAAATTCCAAATTTAACGATCGATTTCAAACTAACAACAATCCCAAATTTAATTAACCAAAATTTACCAATTCTTTACTAACTAATTTAACAAAATTACCAAATCCTAACTAACTAATTTACCATATTTACCAATTCCTAACTAACTAATTTACCAAATTTACCAAATCCTAACGATCTAATTTACCAAATCTAACAATTCTCGTATAACATGATTTCAACTCCGATATATATCAATATTCCTAACATAAATTCGACTAACATGGATATATATTTCAAAATCGGTTCGACTAATATTGGTCTACAATATTAAAAAAGGCTACAAATTGAAGAAAGACAACAAACTTACAAGAATCCGACGTTGCTACGGCGCGACGGTGGGCGACGGCGGCGCAGAGGTGGTGGCAACGGAATCACGTCGGAATTCGACTGAAAATGGTGGGACCGTGTGTTAATCATAGTCTATAATATAATAATATTGGGAAACCCCTAAAAATTGAAGAAGAAAAAAAATTACAAGAATCGGACGACATGGCGGTGGGCGACGGTGGTGCGGAGGTGGGTGGCGACAGAATCGCGCGGGCGACTGAACAATGGTGGGTCGTGTGTTAATTAAGGTGTACAATATTAAAAAAGCTTAAAAATTAAAGAAAAAAAACTTACAAGAATGCTACGGCGCGCCGGGGCTGCGGGGGTGGGTGGCGACGAAACCACGTCGGCGACGATGGGTGGGGTGGGGTGACTAAAGCGAGGTAGGTAGGTGTAGGTCATGATTGAATGAATGGTTTTCTTTTAATATTCTGGAAAACAAGCGACGAAATGTCCGTCGCTACTATGGTCAGTAGCTACGGGCTTTTCGTCGCCCCCGAGGCCCAGCTGCGACCCAGGGTTGCCCTAAACAACGGCGACGGGGACTCTGTCTCTGACTTAGCTTGACAACGAAATATCCGTTGCAATTTTTTGCTTGCGACGGAATCACCGATGAAGATGGCGACTGATTGGTTGTCGCCATTTCTGTCAGTGACCGAATTTCCGTCGGTACCCTCTTTAGCTACGAAAATCCCGTAGCTATTGACTGGCGACGAAATTGTTGTAGCTAATACTACGAAATCTTATAGTGTTAAAAATACATGTTGTTTTAAAGCTTAAAAGCAACATAATATTATGCTCAACTAAATGGAAGAACCACCCCCCCCCCCCCCCCCCCCCCCAAAAAAAAGGCAAACAAACCTCCTTATTAAAGTTAGTTAAACTCTTCTCAACTCCATGAACAAGATTTGTTTATTTATTCTCACCTAATTATGAATCGGGAAAATTATTATAAACAATTCAAAGGAAGAATTAATATTTAAAATATTAAATATATATATATATATATATATGTTATATAGACTATCTCGCATGTACATGTTCTTTAATGAAACAAAAATATATTGAGAAAACTTGTGTATATTAAATTAAAAAATATTAGTAGATATTAAATTAATAAAATAAGAGTTTTTCGCTATTAAAATACAGTGAACTTCACGCTACTATAATTCTACAACTTACAAGAATCTAAGAATAATATCTTACTGATATAATCTTCATAATGTGGCAGCAAATATTTTGAGCATCTAATTTTTTTGACTAATATTTTTTTTATATAACGAAGCATATTTATTTTACTAGTATCGATTCCTCATTTTCTTCTCATAAATTAATTTTATAATCAAATCATAGATAATTTGTATGTTAAAAGGAATGACTGTTGATTTTTTCGACAAATTGCAAACACTCGCAACTTATAAGTAAAAATGAGCTTTAAATAACTTTAAGCAAAAATTTAGAGCAAAAGTTTTTTATATTAACTCTTGCAAATACCCCTTAATGGCATTCGATATACAATTTAACATTAAATACTTTCAAAACGGTGATTATTACTTTCACATCGATCTTCCTTGTATTTTTTTTTTTTACCTTTTTGACGAATTAATTAGTGTTAAGTGTTAACTAAGCTGATTTCATATTCCTCCAAAAGTATATTTTACTCAATATGCCTATTATGAAATATAGTTTTTGGTATAAAAACCCTTAGATAGACCAACTTTTATTCAAGACGAACCAATTAACTAAGGGGGTGTTTGCAAGAGCTTTTAAAAGTAGCTTATGTGCTTTAAGTAATTGAGAAGCATTTATTTAGTGTTTGCAATGCATGCTTTTGCTTCTCCTTCTCCTAATAAAAGTCAGAATAAAGCAGAAGCCGAGAAGCATGTCATGAGGTGCTTCCATAAAGTGCTTCTACTTATATATCCCTTAAATTTCTCTAGACATCTTATTTTAGCCTTAATTAATTAGAAAAAAATCACTGATTTCTCTCTTTCCTCATTTACATGATACTCTCTATAATTTTAAAGTGTGGCATTTTTAAGAGTAATAAATTAATAATAAAAAATGATTAAAGAGAAATTAATAATAAAAAATAAGAGAAAGAAATTCTTAGATTTTTTTTACTTAACAACAACATGTATGGCATAATTATATTAACATCATCCAGATAAAGTTATACTTTCTAAAATGAATGCTTACACCAAATAAATTGTGCAATGTGATGTAATAAGCGTATATATTAATTCAATTAAATTAAAATTTAAATTATTTATTTTTAAATATAACCATCATTGTGTAAGTAAGAGTGAAACATTAATATTGTGTATATTTTAAACAAGAGTAATGAAATTTTATTGCAATTTGATCAATATTCAAAAGCTATTTTCCACTAGCTATTACAAACACAACAAAACTATTTTAACTATGCTTTAAATAACTTTTAAAAACACATTTGCAAACACTCACTACTCTAAGTCAAACACGACTTTAAGTAACTTTAAGTAAAAGTTATGAAGAAGTAGCTTTCATAAGCTCTTGCAAACACCCCTTAACAATAAGTTTATAACAGTACATTCATATATCAACTGATTATTTCTAACCTGCTTTAGCTAAAATTGAAACAAAAAAAGCAATTTGTTTCTCATCACACTCTCCTATGGTTTGAATGACCACCAACATAATATTTTATAATTAAATTATAATATTGCAATCGATGTCTTAAGTCAAGGAGCTTGTTGTGATACATTATATTTGTGACCATCATCGTAATATAAATTGTAAGTGTTTCTTGCAAGTTGCAAAGATGTCTTCTAAGTCATGGAGCGCGGACCTTTTGATGGATTTGTAAATAGTATGCTAGTATAGCTGTAGTGATATTTATGTTTTAAGGTACGGTCACATTAGTTAGGCATATCTCTCGATAATATTATATTCTTTCTTTTTTATGTTCTCACCTCGACATGTATGCATATAACAATTTAAGTACTTACGATTAAAAGCTAGATCTCTTCTTGTTTAATCTTTGTTGCCTTTATGATTTAAGTATGGGTACATGCAATAGGACCACTGCCTCTTTTTGTAATTGTCTAATAATATGTCAGTTGACTTTAGTTTAAGCAATGTAAAACTTAAGTCTCCTAGAAGGAAGTGGTATTTTGACAAACTTAAACTTTGAGATTAAAAATATACTTCTTCTAACATATGCTCACTCTGTTATTAAAATTTTATAGCTCAGTAGTGAATATTTATTAATTAAAGACGCTGAAATACTTGTAAAGCACCGAACAGGACTATAAGTTTTGGATAACCTAGAAGATTTTATCGAAAGGCAGAATATATTGTGAGAACCATCAGTCACCACCAATGGCACAGAATTCTTGGTGTATCTTTTCAAATGAATTCCATACAATAATCCATCCTGTTATGATCCAATACGCAATAGACAGCGCAAAAGCTTACTAAACCAAATGAAGAGCTCCCATAAAAGGAAGAGATTCCACAAACACTTGATATTCAAACACTATCGATTCGCCACACCAATTTTACGATCCTAAGAGAGTGTAGAGATCCTCATAAATTTGATTCTTATTTTTCTGTTGTCTGCTCTTTAGTGAGAAAACTACGTGTTTCCAACTTTGCCTTTATTAATGCTTAGCTTCACTTTTTCCAGAATTTTTGTTATTTTAGAAATATTTATTTTTTTGGTCTCAAGTTTATCGTGTTATATCATTCTTCCTTGTAAGATGTGACTAGTAGCGTATCCAAGATTCATATTTAGGGGGTAATATTTTTTTGGAAAGAACAATAGACAAAAAATAAAAAGTAAATCACGAGGATAAAGACTCGAAAGTTCTTTTTGCGAATCTCGTAACATCAGAATTTTCTTTTCTAATTTTAACATCAAAATGTATTTTTCGGTAATTTTTTAATATCAAAATAATTTTCTTGATAACTTTTTAACATCAAACTTTTATTTTTGCAAATTTTCTTGTATCAAACGAAGTTTTTTTTTTTTGCTATTTCTTAACATTCAAAATTGTTTTTGCTAACTTTTTTAACATCAAAATAGATTTTATGCTTATTTTTTCACATCCAAATATATTTTTTGCAAATCTCTTAACATCGGAAGGATTTTTTCTTCTAATAGGTAAGGGAAAAAAATAATATTGTAAATTTTGATTCTTTTAAAAGAAGGGCGATGCTTGCATTGGTTTATTTCGAGTTGTGGTTATTAAGTGATTTAAGTCGTACCAAGATTCACTAAAGAATCGATTCACACACCATACTACTTGTTAAGAATCATGAACCACATGAGTTAGTTTCCAGATTTGAAGAATTATATAAACCATATTGTTAATGTCCAGACAAGATTAGTACAAATTCCTTGAAGACCACTTCCATGCATTCTTTCTTCTTCACTACAAAAAGTGATAACCCAATATGGAAGGCTAATGATTCCAGCAGCTGAGAGGACTCTTTCTCACGCAAATGCCACTTATAATTCAGACTATGGGAGTTAGTGACTTTGGCTCAGTGGTATTTCCATAATTCTGCCAGCTTAGATGTAGTTGCAACTGGGGTAGCTTGAGTAGCAATGGAAGCTTGTATAGCTGTTGCAACTGAGAGAGCGACTACTGGAACTGTGCGGCGAGAGTCAGATTAGGGCAGGTAGTTAATTCAAGTGGGCCGTGGGTTTCACGTGAGTTAGTTATAACGGCCTCTAGTATATATACTCTGTTACGCAGACGTTTTTCATAACAGTTTTTTGGCAACTCTGTAATCTACTCTCCTCAATAAAATTGGGTCGATTTCTCTCTTGGATTAGGGTTCTTCATCACATTGATGATTGAACGTTGAACCAAGTAAATTGCATGGCTTATTAGTAAATGTTTAGATTTCTTTGTTGCGATTGTTATTCATATTTGTTAGTTCGATTTGTGCGACTCAACTGTGATTGAATTCTTAGATTTTGCATTCCATTGAGTGATTTCACTAAACATTGGTGCGGTGAACGTGGGGTCGATCATGGCGATGACAAAATTTGATGTAGAAAAGTTTACGGGGTAAAACAATTTTGGTTTGCGGAGGTTGAAGATGCAAGCACTATTAGTTCAACAAGGATTGGTTGATGCACTGGATGAGACGAACATCGATAAGGATCTTGATGAAAAATCGAAGAAGGTTATGATGGAGAAGGCTCATAGTGATGTGATCCTGAGTTTGGGTGATAAGGTGTTGCGATAGGTCTCGATGGAGAAAACTATTGCTGGTTTTTGGTTGAAGCTTGAAAGCTTGTACATGACCAAATCTTTGGTAAATCGTTTGTATCTTAAACATGCTCCGTATTCCTTTAAGATGCATGATGACAAATCGATAGAGGAACAAATTGATATGTTTAACAAGTTGATTCTGGATCTTGAGAACATTGATGTTGCAATTGATGATGAAGATCAGCTCTACTATTGTTAAGTGCTCTGCTAAAATCTCATGCTAACTTTAAGGAAACTCTTATATATGAAAAGGGTTATGGAAGGGATTCTTTAACACTTGGTGAGGTACAATCCGCTCTAAATTCTAAGGAATTGAACGAGAGAGTGAATGCAAAGAAATCACAGAATGGTGAGAGACTAGTAGTGAAGGGACAGAAACAGAAAAGAGAAAGTAGGAATGATATGAAGGTTTCTAGCATTTGGGCCCATTCTGGGCCACGGCCCATGAACGAGCATATCGGGGATCACATCGAATGAAGGATTCGATATAGGCCAGTCGCGCCTATAAATATCCTGCCCCGCACACCGAGAAAGGCAATTTAATTCCTCACCTCGATTTACCCGCATCACATCGAATAGAAATATTCGATATTATACCCGGCATAAGTACTCGACATGGTTTAGTCCGCGTCTTCACTCAGGTTTCCACAACAACCTGATCACCGATATCACATCGAGATCCATCACCGATATCGCATCGAGACTCACCACCGATATCACATCGAGACTCACCACCGATATCTTATTGGGACTCCTTTCTGATATTCGTTCGATACTCATCACCAACGTGACATCAGCAGGCCCCGACCTCGAGCAACAAGTTCCGGACTAAGTCTAGACGAGATACCTAGTGTAGGCCTGATTTGAGATAGACTCGTTGTACTATTAGATCACTTATTTGTAACCGACACACATATATATATATAATACGATCTATTTTCAAATCAGTGGCGCTGTCTGTGGGAACAAAGGTTCTCTAGATCGGGAGCTCATCAGAAGTGATGTCAGGGAAGAGGCAACGAAGTATCGAGGGGCAGGAACTGAACAAGGCAGATGCCAATATGACGAGGAGTAGCAAGAGGGCGAGGATCGACCAAAAGGGGGTAGGCGCTGAGATAGAAAGTGCGGTGATTCCCTGTCAGAATGAACCGAGAATGGAGCCAGTGGGAGATTTCATCACGATAGATATCGACCCGAGACAACCGGAGCGCAGGTTAAGGATAAGAGCTACTATGTCGCCTGATATCTGGAAGGCGTTGATAGAATGCTTGGAAAGGAATGTCGATATATTCGCCTGGAGCGATTCTCACTTGATTGGGATTGACCCAAAGATTATAGAGCATAAATTGAACGTCGATCCACGGGCCAAACCGATACAACAGAAGAAAAGGAATTTTAGCAAGGAGAAGAGCGAGGCGGCAGAGAAAGAGGTTGTGGAAAAGCTTAAAGCAAGACATATTTATGAATTACGTTATTCGGAGTGGCTCAGCAATATCGTCCTAGTTCTGAAGAAAGCAACAAAGTGGAGAATGTGTGTGGATTACAAAGACTTGAACAAGCACTGCCCACGGGACCCTTTCTCGTTGCCAAGGATCGACCTTCTAGTAGATTCAACAGCCAGGTGCGCCCTATTTAGTTTCATGGATGCCAAGAGCGGTTTCCACCAGATTTTTATGGCAACGAAGGATCAATCGAAAACAGCCTTTCTTACGGACACGGGCGTGTACTGTTATCGTGTAATGCCTTTCGGTTTGAGGAACGCCAGAGCAACGTTCCAGAGATTGGTGGTGAAGATGTTTTATAGCCTAATAGGAAAGTCGATGGAGGTATTCGTGGACGATATTTTGATCAAAATTTTGAGGGCACAGAATCACGTAGAGCATTTGGAGAAATCTTTTGCCATCATGAGAAACTATGGGATGAAGCTCAACCCCAAGAAGTGTACCTTCGGAGTGGCAGCGGGAAATTTCTAGGATATATGGTTAACGAGCGCAGAATTGAAGCCAACCTAGACAAGATAGAGGTCGTGTTGAATCTCGCTTCCCCGCGCTCGGTACGGGATGTGCAGTGCCTTTTGGGACGTATAACAGCCTTGGGATATTTTATTGCGACCTCAGCAGAACGGAGTCTTCCTTTCTTCAAAATCTTGAAGAAGGCCAAGGACTTCCGGTGGACCGAAGAATGCAAAAGAGCGTTCCAACAGTTCAAGAAGTATCTGGTGGCACCACCACTCTTGGCGAAACCAGATCCAGGGGAGACGTTTTATCTATATCTGGCGATCTCCGCCAACGCCATTAGCACAGTATTAGTAAAAGAAGAAAACGAAAAGAAATCTCCAGTTCATTACGTCAGTCGTGTTCTTCACGGAGTAGAAAAGAATTATCTGCAAATCGAACTATTTGCCTTGGCCGTCGTCATGACGGCTCGTAAGTTGAAACCTTATTTCCAAGCTCACCCAATAGTGGTCATGACAGACAGACCACTCCGCCAGATGATGACCAATCCTGATACCTCGGGGAGGTTGGTAAAATGGGCCATAGAATTGGGCGAATTTGGGATCGAGTACCGTCCCCGCACAGCCATTAAAGCACAGGTCCTAGCCGACTTTATGGCGGAGGCACTAGGTAACAGCTTAGACCATTCGTGCCACCATATATTTCCTATAAGCCAGGACCCTGGTCCCAGTTCGAAACCCGCGGCATGGCTACTTCATGTGGATGGCTCCTCCACAGCAAACGGCGGTGGAGCAGGAATTCACCTGGTGTCCCTGATCGTAGGGAATTTGATTTTGCTATCAGTCTGAACATTCCTATAACGAACAACGAGGCGGAGTATGAGGCAGTCCTGGCAGGAATCAGAATGGCTAAGACCCTCTGTTCGGATCATCTGGAAGTCTTCACGGATTCGCAGTTAGTGGCTAACCACTTCTCGGGATTCTTCAAAGCAAAGTAAGAAACCATGGTTTTATACTTGGCAAAGTTGAAAGAATTGGCGGCCGAGTTCACTACATTCAATCTGACTCAAATACCTCGATCGGAAAATGCAAAGGCCGATGCTTTATCGAAAGTTCCTCAAACATTTTTTGTGGAAAAGCGTGTAACTTTGCTGACCACCTCTAGGCCTGCGATCGGAGTGACAAAAGCCAGCAAAAAATGGGTCGACGTCGAGTTTATCTTTCCTATAACAAGTACGTTGTGTTGGAAGGATGAGATATATGATTACCTCGCAAACGGAACCCTCCCGGTCGATCTTAATGGCCAAAGACGACTGAAGCACAAGGCATACAGGTTTACCATTTACCAGGACGAACTCTATAAGAGATCTTTTGAAGGCCCACTGCTGAGATGCGTATCACCAATGGACGCCCAATACATACTGAGGGAGATACACGCAGGTAGTTTCGGAAATCATTCAGGAGGGAGAGCGTTAGCCCAGAAAATATTAAGACAGGGATATTTTTGGCCAACGATACGACAAGACGCCACCCTGTACTGCCGCAATTGTGAGAATTGCCAGTACCACGCCAAACTGGTACACATGCCAGCTGTACTGATGCAGCCCCTAGAGATCACTTGCCCGTTTGATCAGTGGGGAATCGATATAGTTGGTCCCCTACCAATGGCCAGAGGTCAGAAGAAATTTCTTTTAGCAGCAGTAGAATACTTTACGAAATGGGTGGAGGCTGAGGCTTTGATGCACATCACAGAGAAAAATATGATAGATTTTGTCTGGAAGAACATTGTATGTCACTTTGGATTACCCCGAGTTTTGGTATCAGACACTGGTACCCAGTTCAGAGGAAAGACAATGGTTGCATGGTGCAAAGAATTAAAAATATCCCAGCATTTTGCTGCGGTATCCCACCCACAGGCAAATGGACAAGTGGAGTCCACCAACAAGACTCTTAAACAATATTTGGAGCGGCGACCTGCACGCCACCAGAAGGAGTTGGATCGACGAACTGCCAGGTGTTCTATGGGCATATAGGGCTACACCCAGAACATCCACAAGAGAGGCACCGTTCACTCTAGTATACGGGTCCGAGGCAGTAGTCCCAGTTGAGATTGGCATGCAAACATACAGAATAGCGGAATATGACCCACAGCACGCTGCACGACTACGAAAGATGGACTTAGAAATGATTAGTTCCACAAGAGAGCAAGCTTACCAACGGACAGTGGCCTTCAAAGCGGCAATGACCAAAAGTTTTGATAAACGAGTGCACCTTCGAAGCTTTCAAATGGGTGACTTGGTGTTGAAGAGTGTGAAAGCAAGTAAACATGTTGGGAAACTACAAGCCAATTGGGATGGACCCTACAGGGTTACCCACGTCAACACAAAAGGTTATTATTATTTCGCGAACATGCATGCCGAGCCCTTTCCTAGGCCATGGAACGTGCAACACCTTAGGCGTTTTATTCTTAAAAAAAATCAGCATTTCAATCACTATTAGCAATGTAAAGAACTAGGCGAGGCTTGATTCCCTGCACGGGATATGTAGGCAACCGAATACGGTTCAACACCAATCTATCGTTAAAACTAGCATGTTAAGGGGGAAGGCTCCCACCCAGGAGCGGTAACGGGTCACCTACAACGAGAAGAATATCCCATGTGATAACGGGGTCGATCATAAACATTTCAACGGTAGCAGGTTCCCTGTGATAACGGGATGCGCCCCTACCCACAAGAAAAATATCCCATGTGATAACGGGGTCGATCATAAACATTTCAACGGTAGCGGGTCCCCTTTGATAACGGGATGCGCCCCTACCCACAAGAAAAATATCCCATGTGATAACGGGGTCGATCATAAACATTTCAATGGTAGCGGGTTCCTTGTGATAACGGGATGCGCCCCTACCCACAAGAAAAATATCCCCTGTGATAACGGGGTCGATTCTAAACATTTCACCGGTAGCGGATTCCCTGTGATAACGGGATGGACCCCTACCCACAAGAAAAAGATCCCATGTGATAACGGGGTCGATCCTAAACAATTGAACGGTAGCAGGTTTCCTGTGATAACGGTATGGACCCCTACCCACAAGAAGAACATTCCCTGTAATAACGGGGTCGATCCTAAATATTCGAACGGTAGCAGGTTCCCTGGGATAACGGGGTGAACCCCTACCCACAAGAAAAACATACCCTGTCATAATGGGATGGCTCTCACCCATGAGTGGTAACAAGTCACCTACCAAAGATAAGGCAATCCCATGCCAATAACGCTAGACATTCATCAGGCTATCACAACTACTATACGACAAGGATAGAATATTCATGATCATAGAAAGAATTGCACAAGGTAGGATTTCTGCAAATAAAACACCTTTCATTAAACATCATGAAAGCGGCTCTCAGTCAATAGCATGGGGCACACTTTACATAGAAAAATTTTCCCGAGCAAATAACTGCTACAATATCAAAAAATGTCACTAGCCGACAACGCAACTACATATCATAAAGAAACTCGTTACTCTCGAGATTAGTGAATAACTCGGCCCGAATATCGTCCCGATGAAAGGGCCCAAGCCCGGATACATTCATTTCAAATTCTGGGAATTTCCAGGGCTCGACACAAATATCGTCAGCAAATTCATCCATTCCCCGGGGAGACAAAACCTCTGGGTATTTATTCCATTTCGGACTACTACTTTCTGGATCAGGTGACAACTGGGAATACCGTATCGCACGGGGGACCCTATAACGTTCCCTAACGTACGGTCCTGCGACAGCCCAGACGGGCACCTTTCCGCCATAATGCTCGATAGTCCCATTCATATCAGCCCTGATGGGGGTACCGCCATATGATGGGGGAGAGCCTTTGACGTTAAAATCACTATCCCTTATAGAACCACCAGCACCTGTCTTGGTATGAGGAGAAGATACGATTACCCCGTGGCGAGCTAAAGTTTTGGTTAATTTCGCATTCCGAACTTCTAAATTTTCAAGGGACTCTCGATAAGCATTTCGTTCACGCTCTAACCTAAGATTACTGGCACGCAAGCGTTGGGTCTCAGTCTGGCTTCTAGCCAGTTCCTTCTTCATCTCTTCTTCAGCGACTAATGCCTTCCATGCCTCGCCATGTGCAATGCATTTCTGAGTCTCAGCAGCACGAGCCCGACTGTTAGCACGATCAAGACTAATCTCGCTACGCGCAATCATCCCGCGCAGTTCCTTTACCAAAGCATCATGACGAGCCAGCACCTCCCCAAGCAGCATGTAATCTCTACACAGTTCGTGAAGCGTATGCCCAAACTGACAAGGAAACGGATGATTATTAATAAAGAATAGGAGGGATGAACATTAATAACAACCAACGAACAACAGGGAAAGCTCCTTACTGTATATAGCAACATCATGCATATGTGCGGTGCTAATTCTACCCCCAGATCTCGGCACAACTCAGAAGGATCAAAATTTCCATAAATAGATTCCAATCCTCTGATAGCATCCTCTTCACGGATACTATTATTCCAACCCGCATGATTAACCGTTCCAAAAGGGGATCACGTAGGAAAGAGTAATCTTCCCTCATTGGCGATCTACTTCCAGATGGCTTCTCAGTAATAGTATTACCAGGGGATGCCGCAGTACGCCTTGGGGCCGAAGTAGATGAGCTTGGAGCGGCCGACGCAGGAGGAACCTCATCAATACTTTCTTCATCAGGATTGAGCTCCCCACTCCCGGCACCGGGCGACACCGCGAAATGACGCGGGCCAGAATGAGAATTTTCCCCAAGCCCCCTTGGCGACGCCTCAAAGTGAGCCCGAGCCCGAGGATGCCAATAATTATCTGGTGCTCCTTCTGGCGACAGTATCACCTTGACCCGTGGAGGGTTAGCAGCCATATGTTGATGGGAAGCATGATCCACGGTCATAGTGTTAATCATGTCCTCTTCTAACTGAATACCTTCCGCTATGGCAGCGCGATCTCCAACAATGACACTGCCACCATAAATATTTGACTGCATTACGAGATACTTATCAGGGAACCGAGAGTTCTGTTCATGAAGACGGACTCGGGATAACCTTAGATTGGCAGAAACTCCGAAAACTCGCACCAAACCGTCATCTAATGATGCATCCATCACAGAAGTTTCAGAATCAGAGGATTCGTCGTCCGACACGACAAAAGCGTTCCGCCTAGCAGGACCAGCTTCATAATACTACGGCGATACAACGAGATTTTTCTTTGGAGATTTTTTACCACGAACCATGCTTAGGCAAAATAATTAAGGCAAATTATTGCAAAAATGCGCAAAATATCGGAGCAATGTCGAAATATAGATCGAGCGCGAGATCGAAGAAGATATCGGGGGAAGTTACCGACATCAAATTCGACATGGTCCCGACAGTGACAACACAAGGGCAATAAAATACTGAAGGATGACACGGCAGGGACCGACTTTTACAAACAAACAAAAGCAACATTAAATACGCCATATCGGGGATTACATCGAAACTCATATTCGATATGACTTTTGACATGAGTTCACCGTATCAGCAAGATATGGCACTACGCGTGACAGAGGTTCCAACCAAACTTAGCACTACAAAAAATTGAGGACCATCATACGCTTTATACTCTCGTACCGGTAGTGGCAAGATCGCATCTTTTAAACAATTTAGAGTTCAAACGAGAACCTCATGCAATGCAGTAACTGCACTGCGAAATCGCACACAACTAGTTCCAGGTGCACATCCCACATTTTCGATCTCCGTCCTTCGAAATTGGGGGACGTGGGGTACAGGTAACCCGACATAAGTACTCGACGTGGTTTAGTCCGCGTCTTCACTCAGGTTTCCACAACGACCTGATCACCGATATCATATCGAGATCCATCACCGATATCACATCGAGACTCACCACCGATATCTTATTGGGACTCATTTTTGATATTCGCTCGATACTCATCACCAACATGACATCAGCAGGCCCCGACCTCGAGCAACAGGTTCCGGACTAAGTGTACACGAGATACCTAGTGTAGGCCTGATTTGAGATAGACTCGTTGTACTATTATATCACTTATTTGTAACCGACACGCATATATATATATATAATACGATCTATTGTCAAATCAATGAAGAAGGAGAAGAAGTCTAAGTCACAGGAAAATAATGGGAAGAAACCATTCATTTGTTACCACTGTGAGAAAGAGGGTCACACCAGGAAATTTTGTCTTGAAAGACAGAATAATGGTGGTGACAAGACTGAGGAGTCTGGCGCTGTTGCAAGTGCACAAGAGGGGTATGAGTCTATTGATGCTCTAATGGCTTCTGTAAGGGATCCAAATAATGTGTGGGTGTTAGATTTTGGTTGTTCCTTTGACATGATGGTAAAACAGTGTACTTGGGAGACAACAAATCTTGTAAGGTGAAACCTATAGGATCTGTTAGGTTCAGCCTTCACAATGGATCTGAGAAACTAATGAGATTGGTGAGATACGTCTTTGATCTCAAGAGAAACCTGATATCTCTTGGTGTGAGAGGATGAAGGAAAAATGACCTTTACATACTGGAAGGAAAGTCTGTCATGGGTATAGTTACAACTACAGTTGTTCAAGGGGCTATTTCTAAGTCTGAATTGTGGCACAAGAGATTAGCACATGTGAGTGAAAGAGGTTTGTTAGAGTTGGGGAAACAGGGTCTATTGGGAGCTGAAAAGCTGGAGAAGATTAGTTTTTGTGAACATTGTGTTCTGGGAAAGGCTCACAAGGTCAAGTTCAATGTTGGTCAACAAAGAACTAAGAGAGCTTTGGGTTATGTTCATGCTGATCTATGGGGACCCTCAAGGACTTCTTCACATTCTCGAGCAAGATACTTCTTGTCACTTGTGGATGATTATTCCAGAAAGTTGTGGATATTTGTGTTGAAGACTAAGGACCAGACATTTAAAACATTCAAATATTGGAGGACCATGATAGAGAAGCAAACTGGATTGCAACTGAAAATACTGAGAACAAACAATGGTCTGGAGTTTTGTTCAGCTGAATTCAATGAGTATTGCAAGGTAAATGAAATTGTAAGGCACAAGACTGTTGCTAGAACTCCACAACAGAATGGATTAGCTGAGTGATTCAACAGAACCATACTTGAAAGGGTGAGATCTATGTTGTTAAGTGCTAACATTCCAAAGGTTTTCTAGGCAGAGGCAGTTGCAACAGTTGGATATCTTATCAATAGTTGTCCTTCTACAACATTAAATATGAAGACACCAGAGGAAGTATGGTCTGGTCACAAACCAGATTTGAGTCATCTGAGAGTGTTTGGGTGTTCAATTTATGCACACATCAAACAGGATAAGCTAGAGCCAAGAGCATTGAGGCGTATGTTTCTTGGATACCAGAAGGAGTGAAGGGCTACAGATTGTGGTATCTTGAACCAGGTCACAAGAGGTGCTTTATAAGCAGGGATGTGGTGTTCAATGAGGACACTATGGCTTTCAAAGGACCTAGTGATTTACCTGTGCATGCTATTGAGATTGACAAAGGTGTTAACTCAAAGAATGAGGAAGAAAGTGGTTATGAACTTGAGGTGGAGCTTATGGCGGATAGTGAACCCCAAATCCATCCACCGCCGTTGTCTCATATTCAAATCCTTTTGGGTAAATATGTATTTCAAACTTTTAAGGTCTGTATATATCTCAAAAGTTGTCCCACACAGATAGTGTCTCCACTTAGCTAACACACACACACAATTGCTCCTAGTTCCAAATCATGCGTCGGGTAGTTTTGCTCACTTGGCTTCAGCTTTCTCGACGCATAAGCAATGACTTTACCATTTTGCCTTAGTACACACCCTAACCCTCTTTAGATGCGTATGTGTAAATTACAAACCCTTTGGAGCCTTCAGGGAGGGCTAAATTGGTGCTGAAGTCAATCTCACTTTCAACTCTTAAAAGCATGCATCGCTATTTTCATCCCAATGGAAAGGTTGGTTCTTTTGAGTTAATCGGTGAGTGGTGCCGCTATCTTTGAAAATCCTTAACAAATCTTCGATAGTATCTTGCCAAACCCAAAAAGCTACGAATTTCTATAACATTTTTGGATTGTTTCCTATTTAGTATAGATTCAATCTTACAAGGATCAACTTCTACTCCTCTTTCAGAGATCACATGCCCCAAGAAAGCTACTCGTTCTAACCAAAAACTCACATTTACTAAATCTAGCATAAAGCTTGTTATCTTTCAGAACTTGCAGCACAATTCTTAAATGGTGTGCATGGTCATCCTTGGTCTTTGAGAATACCAAAATATCTTTGAAAAAGATAACCACAAATTTATCCAAATATGGTCGAAAAATCCTATGCATCATATCCATGAAGGTTGTAAGAGCATTCGTAAGCCCAAACAGCATTACGACAAACTCAAAGTGACCATATCTAGAATTGAACGCAGTCTTTGGGATATCCTCCTCCCGAATCTTTAATTGGTAGTAACCTTGCCTCAAATCCAATTCGAAATAAACTTGTGATCCTTGTAATAGATCGAATAACTCGTCGATGTGAGGTAGATGATACTTATTTTTTATGGTAACACTATTAGGACAGCGATAGTCAATACACAGTCCTAGTGTCCCATCTTTCTTTTTAACAAACAAGACTGGTGCACCCTAGGATGATGTACTCGTCCGTATAAATCCTTGTTTCAGTAGATCTTGAAACTGGATTTTTAACTCCTGTAATTTTGCCAGAGCCATACGGTATGGAGTTTTTGAAATAGGTGTGGTATTCTGAAGTGACTCAATAACGAACTCTATCTCTCGATCAGGAGGGAGTGAATTTAATTCTTCAGGAAATACCTCTGGATATTCCTTAACCACGGGTACATTTTCTAGCTTATCTATAACTTTGAGTTTATTTATTAGATAAGCTACAAATCCAAAAGCCCCAGCTTGAATGAATCTTTTAGCTTCAACAAATGAGATACTCAAAATTGTAGTGAGCTCTGGAGGATGATCTAAAGTGCCAATTTTACCCAGCTTTATCTCTTTAGTATAACAATTTACCTCAGCTCGGTATTTGTACAACCAATCCATTCCTAAGATTATGTCGTACTTGTACATTGGAAATTGTATTAGATTACTGGGATACTCAATCCCATTTATCAGGATCGGATATTCTTTGTACATAATATCAGTTACCAAACTAGCACCCACTGTTGTGCTTATCTCAATTAGGCATGGTAAACACTTACTTTAAAGAGAAGCGTTTAGCAAAAGATAACACAATAAAGGAATGGGTAGCTCCGGGATCATATAAAACTTTCCCAACTTGGTCGAGTATTAGAATGTTACATTCAACTATTGCATTTGGGTCAACCTCCTCTTCAGTTGCTTCTAGAGCGTATGCATGGGCTTGGATTTTTGGCTTCCCAGATTGCGATGGAGCAATTGGAGTCGAATTCATTCTTTTAGGGCAATCCTTGATAAGGTGTTGATCACTACCACATGCAATGCATCTTCCATGCTTCTTCCAGTATGCTGCCTCGTTATGGGTCGGATTTCCACAGAACACATAAGGCCCTTTTAGAGATTCATTTGCCTGAGACAATGGAGCTTGTTGCGTTGAGTTGATTGGTTTTGTTTAGTTGTTGTGGGGATGCTTATTACCATGGCTAAATTTTCCTCCACCTTGAGGTTTTCCATCATTTGATCGATTTCTTTTTACCGTCTCTTCAATCCTCACAAGTTCTTTTATCTCGGCATCCACACGAAGTGCTTTTTCTACCGCTACATCATAGGTAGTAAAATCGACTGAAATCACTGCCCAACGGATTTCTAATTTCAGCCCTTCAATAAACTTTCGTACCCTTCACTCTTCATCTCCCAGATAGTGTGGCGCGTACTGAATTAACCTTGTAAATTTAGCCTCATATTGAAAAATAGTTATGGATCCTTGGATTAAATCCAAGAATTCCTTCTCTCGACAAGTTTGCACCACTTGAGAAATATACTTGTTGTAGAAATCTTTGACAAAGTTATTCCAAGTGCGTGGAGTTCCATCATTCTTCCATCGTTGATCTAGTATGCGCCACCAGTAACGTGCAGCATCCTCGAGGCGAAAAGCGGAAAAATTGACTTTCTTCTCTTCAGTATAATTCGCAACACCAAAGATCTTTTCCATCTCTTCGATCCAAGGTCATCAAGCTTCCCTAAACACTTAGGCAGTTGAAGTAGAAGGAACCTTTCAAAATGTTGGTCTTCTAAATTCGAATTTGTCCTATCTGCATTTGCTTGAGCAATTTGCATAAGTTGGTTTTGCATCATTGTATACATTGGTGGAACAGTTTGGCCATGCTCTGGATGCATTTGGGTTTCAGTTGTTTGTCCATTGGCGGTGTTGTCGGGGTCGGAGGACTCATCGTTGCTATTTTATGGCGTCAAGTATCCTATTCCTCCCATGTTGTTCCTTCCAACGGGGCTAGTCATTCTACATTAGACTTATACATGAGATTCGTTTATTTTATATAAGCTCTGATACCACTATTGTGAGGTCTCAAACTCTAAAGTCTCGTTTAGGTCCCCAAATAGGATTTGCAGATTTTCAATTCGAACCTTAAAGTTACCTCAGAGAGGCTCACTAAAATAAAATCATAACAAAGCCAATTACAACTTATTTATTACAGAAGCTTTCAAAATTTATAGAGTTTATTATTACAATCCACACGAAACTCAAACCACCGAATACGTAACAAAACACACAATTATTGGGGATTTATTTTTTGTCACACACTTTTGATTTATTTAAAATCTCACGCGTCCACTGTAGTTCAATCCAGTCGCCTTGCTAAGCCTTGCTTATTATGACGAATGGACAAAGAAAATGGCAGAAGATGTAACTCTTTGATGACTTAGTGAGATTTTTAGTAACAATAATAGATGTGAAAAATATGTGAAATTTGATATGGTATGAAAAGAAAACATTGGAACTGGGAGTTAAAGAATAGAAAACGAACAATAAGATAATGAACTCGTACATTTCATATAACAGATTCAACCTTATTTCATCCAATATACTACCTTTTACCTCCCAACGAGGAGCGACCTCGCAAATAGATCAAGAGACATGCTCGAGTACATGTCAACCTAGCACGCGGTTACATCCAACCCCTTGACTGCAAGCAGTGCCTAGATAAATGGGTATTGAGCGAATTTACTTAAACCGACAACCCTTGCTGCCCAACAGTAAACCGTCTCAATTCATGGGCCCAACTTCCCAACAATAAGCTAATAACCCGGACAATGTCGGGTGCTTGTGAACTACATGTTCCGAACATAGTTCGTTGCTCGTTGCACAGTTCAAGAACCAACATGTGGGTTATCATTTTGGAGAAATTATTGTAACTCTGAAAAATGATTAAAAATCCATGGTCCAAAAATATTTAATTAGTAAGCAAAAGGATTAGGTTACGAAATGAGGTCATAAAAGAAAACGGGTTTGTTGAAAAAATAAGTTGTTCTCCATTTAGAACCAAGAATCACAAGTACTGACTCCAAGTTCCTCAGGCCGGGTGCCAAAAAGGGCTTAAAAGTATTATAAATCTCACATGCAACAGTAACTGCGTGTTCGAAAAATGCTGCGACGTCTCCTAAATAAATTTAAATGTGTTAATAAGTTGAAACCAAATAATTAACTTTTATAGTTTGTTATTTTTTTTGCATGTCCTTCTTATTTTTTATTACAACTAAGTCCAGAAATATAAATAGGACAAAAAATCACATTTTAACTCGGTTCTCGTTATTTCACCGTAAGATTATTAGTTTCTTGTTAAAATCCATGTATGAACTATTTAGGCAAAATTATTTTATTTTATGGTTACCTATTAGTTATAACACAAATAACTTTTATTTTAACATGAGACTCATATCTAATAATTTACTACATATTAACAATACATATTGTCACATATATAAGGAATCACAAAGATATAATTTCGTAGAACTAATTTAAGATGGAGCTTAATTATTAACTTGGAAACAAATTTATATAATCAGGTTATAAATTAGATCAATACACAATTTCACACCTTGATTTGGAATTAAGGAGAAATTAAGTATGAATATATTTCGTACAACATGTAAATAAAAGAAAAATCATAATTAATACTTATACTTGACTAAAACTTATAATAAATGGGTTTTAACATATCCTCATGACTTTATTAACTGCTACAAATGATCAATTTTAAGATTTGTATCATTATGCATAGATTAATTTGAATAATTAAAAGAGATATGCTATTTAGGGCTGAAAATTACAGCAAGCTTAAATTTACCTTTAATCGACCCTTCTAATCAATTGTAATTCCAAATATTTTTGAGGGCTTTCGTACTAAACACACTTAGGAAGATGTGCAAATAGTATTTTTACAAAATATTAAGCCTTGGTATTTTTTTTCTATATTTTTCAAGTTCAAGGGTAAAACTGGAATTTTCGGGTAAATTTGGAATTTGAGTTTTTTCTCACAATTTTTGAGTTTAGGTACTTCTGGAAAAAAATTATATGAGTAGAGGACAAAAATTAGGAGAACTTTGGTGAAGAAATCATATGCAAACTCATCGAGGATTTTGGTGTGAAATTTTTACAAAGAAATGATTTGTATTTATAGGCAAACTTACATGAGTGAGGCAATTAAATTTTCAACTATTTAGATTACTATATTCAAGTAATTTACTGTACTTTGTCCAGAATTTTCAGCCAACTTTGATGTAACAATATTTTATTCAAACATATCTTATTATAAATTATATGAAATTATTATTATGAAGACTTTTTCCTCCATTCTTTTAATCTTTGGGCCTATTATGGTCCTTCATGTCTCAACCATTACTTTTTGGGGCCTAGTGAAGAAAAAATATGATTTCAATAATTATTTGTTTTTATTATTTTTTCTAAATTTAAATTACAAGGATTAAATCAATATTTTAAAACATTTGGGGCCAAATAATGATTTTTTAAAGATGAAGGGCTAAATGGCAACTAACCAAATATTTTTTTTTCTTTAAGAAGTATCTATATGATACTTATATATATATATATATATATATATATATATATATATGTGTGTGTGTGTGTGTGTGTGTGTGTGTGTGTACTAGGAAAATTGTAGGATGTTACAATCTCCCCTCCTAAAAGGAATCTGGTCTCAAGATTTCTAACCTGAATCTTCGAAGCGGTATGGGTAATGTTTCCGCATACCTTGCTCAGGCTCCCAGGTAGCTTCTTCAACATGATGGTTTCTCCATAGAACATTCACAATTGGAATTCTTCGATTCCGGAGTTCTTAAAACTTTTTATCAAGAATCTCGATGAGTTTCTCCTCGTAGGACAAATTATTCTCGATTTGAATAGCATCAGGAGTAATGATATGAGATTCATCAGGATAATACTTCTTCAACTAAGATACGTGAAACACTTCATGAATTCCTATTATATTTTGAGAAAGTATCAAGCGATAAGCTAAGTTTCCAATCCTTTTCTGAGACCTCAAAGTGTTGTACATAGAGTGGACTTAACTTTTCCCCTTTACCAATTCTTTTGAATCCTTTTCGAGGCGATAGTTTGATAAAAACATGATCTCCAACCTCAAACTCAAGGTCTTTCATTCGCTTGTCGGCATAACTCTTTTGGCGATCTTGAGATGCCTTGATGTGTTGCTCGATTAGTTGGACTTTATCAATAGCGTCATGTATAATCTCATGCCTCGTAAGCCGATGAAGACCATCATGAATAGTTTTCCATTCATCCAAATTTCAAATAATTGGCGATCTACATTTTCTACCGTATAGAGCTTCATATGAGGCCATTTGGATCGAAGCTTGATAACTATTGTTGTAGGCAAACTCTACCAAAGGTAGATGTTTATTCCAGGCTCCTTCAAAGTCAAGTACACATGCCCGCAGCATGTCTTCTAGAAAACAAATTGTACGCTCAGATTGTCCATCTGTCTAAGGATGGGACGCGGTGCTAAATTTAAGCTTAGTCCCAAGACTCTCTTGTAATTGTTTCCATAGTCGCGATGTGAACTTGGGATCTCTGTCAGACACGATACTTATTGGGATCCCATGCAGTCTAATTATCTCTCTTTATAGAGATATGCCAATACCTCCACTTTATAATGGGTTTCAAATGGCAGGAAATGAGCTGACTTGGTGAGTCCATCCACAATAACCCAAATGCTATCATAACCACCTCTGAGAGTAGGAAGGCCAGTTACAAAGTCCATGGTGATGTGTTCCCACTTCCAATCGGGTATAGGATGGGGTTGAAGTTTCCCAGATGGGTGTTGATGCTCGTCCTTGATTAACTGGCAAGTCATGCACTTTTTTACAAAGTCTGCAACATCTTTCTTTAATCTATTCCATCAGACATGTCTTTTATGATATTGATACATCTTGGTACCTCCAGGGTGTACAGTATACTTGGACTTATGAGCTTCTTCTAGTAATTTAGTTCGTATTTTATAGGGTCCACATATGCGACTTTGGTACATCAACAACCTCATAGGACCAATCTGGAATTCAGAGTCTTTCTTAGATTCCATCAATGACTTCTGTTTTCAATTTCCTCATCTCCGTGTTGGGCTTTTAAAATCTCCATTTGGAACTCTACGATGTGTGCTTGTGACTAGATCATAATATCTTCTTTCCTTACCATCAAGTGGTCTAGTTTCGCTTTTCTACTCAAAACATCTTTTACCACGTTAGCCCTCCCAGGGTGATACAAGATGGAACAATCATAATCTTCTAGGAATTTCATCCATCATCGTTGTCTCATATTCAAATCATTTTGGGTAAATATGTATTTCAAACTTTTATGGTCTGTACATACCTCAAATTGTCCCACACAGATAGTGTCTCCACTTAGCTAACGCAAACACAATTGCTTCTAGTTCCAAATCATGCGTCAGGTAGCTTTGCTCACTTGGCTTCAGCTTTCTCTACCCATAATCAATGACTTTTGCATTTTGCGTTAGTACACACCCTAAATCCTCTTTAGATGCGTCTGTGTATATTACAAACCCTTTGGAGCCTTCAGGGAGGACTAAAACTGGTGCTGAAGTCAATCTCACTTTCAACTCTTGAAAGCTTGCCTCGCACTTTTCATCCCAATGGAAAGGTTGGTTCTTTTGAGTTAATCGGGTGAGTGGTGCAGCTATCTTTGAAAAATCCTTAACAAATCTTCGATAGTATCTTGCCAAATCCAAAAAGCTACGAATTTCTGTAACATTTTTGGGTTATTTCCAGTTTAGTATCGATTCAATCTTAGAAGGATCAACTTCTACTCCTCTTTCAGAGATCACATGCCGCAAGAAAGCTGCTCGTTCTAACCAAAACTCACATTTACTAAATTTGGCATAAGGCTTATTGTCTTTCAGAACTTGTAACACAATTCTTAAATGGTGTGCATGGTCATCCTTGGTCTTCGAGAATACCAAAATATCATCGATAAACATAACCACAAATTTATCCAAATATGGTCAGAAAATCCTATGCATCATATCCATGAAGGTTGCAGGAGCATTCGTAAGCCCAAATGGCATTACGATAAACTCAAGTGACCATATCTAGAATTGAATGCAGTCTTGGGGATATCCTCCTCCCGAATCTTTAATTGGTAGTAACCTTGCCTCAAATCCAATTTGGAATAAACTTGTGATCCTTGTAATAGATCGAATAACCCGTCGATATGAGGGAGATGATACTTATTTTTTATGGTAACAATATTAAGACTGCGATAATCAATACACAATCCTAGTGTCCCATCTATATTTTTAACAAACAAAATTGGTACACCCAGGGTGATGTACTCGGTCGTATAAATCCTTGTTTCAGTAGATCTTGCAACTCGACTTTTAACTCCTGTAATTCTGCCATAGCCATACGGTATGGAGTTTTTGAAATAGGTGTGGTATTCTGAAGTAACTCAATAACGAACTCTATCTCTCGATCAAGAGGGAGTGAATTTAATTCTTCAGGAAATACTTCTGGATATTCCTTAACCACATGTACATTTTCTAGCTTATCTGTATCTTTGAGTTTATTTATTAGATAAGCTACAAATCGAAAAGCCTCAACTTGAATGAATCTTTTAGCTTCAACAAATGAGATACTCAAAACTGTAGTGAGCTCTAGAGGATGATCTAAAGTGCCAATTTTACCCAGCTTTATCTCTTTAGTATAACAATTTACCTCAGCTCGGTATTTGTACAACCAATCCATTCATAAGATTATGTCGTACTTGTACATTGGAAATTGTATTAGATTACCGGGATACTCAATCCCATTTATCAGGATCGGATAATCTTTGTACACAATATCAGTTACCAAACTAGCACCCACTGGTGTGCTTAACTCAATTAGGTATGGTAAACACTCACTTTGAAGAGATAAGCATTTAGCAAAAGATAATGCAATGAAGGAATGGGTAGCTCCGGGATCATATAAAACTTTCCCAACTTGGTCGAGTATCAGAATGTTACCTTCAACTATTCCATTTGGGTCAACCTCCTCTTCAGTTGCTTCTAGAGCGTATGCACGGGCTTGGATTTTTGGCTTCCCACATTGAGATGGAGAAATTAGAGTCGAATTCGTTCTTTTAAGGCAATCCTTGATAAGGTGTTGATCACTACCACATGCAATGCATCTTCAATGCTTCTTCCAGTATGTTGCCTTGTTATGGTTCAGATTTCCATAGAACACACAAAGCCCTTTTGGAGACTCATTTGCCTGAGACAATGGAGCTTGTTGCGCTGAGTTAATTGGTTTGGTTCTGTTGTTTCAGAGATGCTTATTCCATGGGTTAATTTTCCTCCACCTTGAGGTTTTCCATCATTTGATCGGTTTCTTTTTGCCCTCTCTTCAATCCTCATAAGTTCTTTTATCTCGGCTTCCACACGAAGTGCTTTTTCTACCGCCACATCATAGGTAGTTAAATCGACTGAAATCACTGCCCAACATATTTCTAATTTCAGCCATTCAATAAACTTTCTTACCCTTCGCTCTTCATCTCCCAGATAGTGTGACGCGTATTGAATTAACCGAGTAAATTTAGCCTCATGTTGAGAAACAGTCATCGATCCTTGGATTAAATCCATGAATTCCTTCTCTCGACGAGTTCGCACCACATGAGGAATATACTAGTTGTAGAACTCTTTGAGAAAGCTATTCCAAGTGCGTGGAGTTCCATCATTCTTCCATATTTGATCTAATATGTGCCACCAGTAACATGCAGCATCCTCCATGCGAAAAATGGCAAAATTGACTTTCTTCTCTTCAGTATAATTGGTAACACCAAAGATCTTTTCCATTTCTTCGATCCAAGATTCAGCTATGCGGTCATTAGGCTCCCCTAAAAACTTAGGCGGTTGAAGGCGAAGGAACCTTTCAAAATGTTGGTCTTCTGAGTTCGAATTTGTTATATCTGCATTTGCTTGGGCAATTTGCATAAGTTGGTTTTGCATCATTGCATACATTGGTGGAACAGTTTGGCCATGCTCTGGATGCATTTGCGTTTCAGTTGTTTAACCATTGGTGGTGTTGTCGGGGTCGGAGGACTCGTCGTTGCTATTTTGTGGCGTCAAGTGTCCTATTCCTCCCATGTTGTTCCTTCCAATGGGATTAGTCATTCTATATTAGATTTATACATGAGATTTGTTTATTTTATATAAGCTCTGATACCGCTATTGTGAGGTCCCAAACTCTAAAGTCTCGTTTAGGTCCCCGAATAGGATTTTCAGATTTCCAATTCGAATCTTAACGCTACCTCGGAGAGGCTCACTAAAATGGAACCAAATAAAGCCAAATACAAACTTATTTATTACAGCGGAAGCTTTCAAAATTTATAGAGTTTATTATTACAATATACACGAAACTCAAACCACCGAATACGTAATAAAACACACAATTATTGGTGATTTATTTTTTGTCACACACCTTTGATTTATTTAAAATTCAATACGTCCACAATAGTTTAATCCAGCCGCCTTACTAAGCCTTGCTTATTCTGAGGAATGGACATAGAAAATGACAGGAGATGTAAGTTTTTGGTGACTTAGTGAGATTTTTAGTAACAATAATAGATGTGAAAAATATGTGAAATTTGATATGGCATGAAAAGAAAACATTAGAACTGAGAGGTAAAGAATAGAAAACGAACAATAAGATAATGAACTCGTGCATTTTATATAACAGATTTGAAATTGTGGATCGGGTTGATACGTTGTTGTTGTTAACTTAACACTGGAGAGTTAACAACAGATTTGCAACGTTGTTAACTCAACGATGTTACTTTAACAACTGACCAGAAGAATAGTGCAGCGGAATAAAAAAACACCAATTTTAAGAAGTGAATATAGAATTATATTAACTTCTGAGCCTTAGGCAAAATAACCCGTGAAGGTTTTAACAAAGGTCGTTCTCTCAATTCTCAAGCTCCTCACTCGTAAATTGATTGAACTAAGCAAAGCACACAAGAATTGCTTCGTATATCTCTAACAGCTCCTCACTCTTAGATCTATCCTAATAATTCACAAACTTTGCTAAAGCAAGACAACACTCAACAACTGTAAATTAATCTCTCGGATTGATTGGCTCTTGTCTCGTGTTTGTCTTGATGTACTTCACACCTATATATAGGTTCTTGATCTTCGACTTCAAGGTGTGTTGTACACGGTTGGTAATTCTCCTTGTTTCCTTCTTGAACTCTTCTTCTTTGTTCTCGCAGTCCTTCTTGAATAATAGTTCATTCGTTAGTGATCTAACTAGGGAAAGACTCCTTCTTCAAATCAGGACTTGAACTTGGAAAGTATTCCTAGTTCCACTCGAACTCTTCTTTCCTTGTAGAGTGGTTTGCGTAATTAAGGAAACTTTCCTTCTTGGAAACTTGAGCGTCCAACCTATGCCAAGTTTGTTTCCTGAATAATAATCAAAGATAATTACAACTGTGGTACTCAGTTAGTTAAGTGAATAAGGCAAAACAATAATAAAGAAATTAATTAAGATTGTAAATCGGATTCTGCTCCAGCAATGTTACTCTAACATTGACTTCTCAATGTTAAACTAACATTGACAGAATACCTGCACTTTCAATGTTAAACTAACATTGACAGAATACCTGCACTTTCAAGATTCAACCTTATTTCATCCAACATACTACATTTTACCTCCAAACGAGGAGCGTCCTCGCAAATAGATCAAGAGACATGCTCGAGTACATGTCAACCTAGCACGCGGTTACAACCAACTTCTGACTGCAAGCAGCGCCTAGATAAATGGGTATCGAGCGAATTTACTTAAACCGACAACCCTTGTTACCAGTAGTAAACCGTCTCAATCCATGGGTCCAACTTTATAAAGGCGTCCCAATGGGTATAATAAATAAACAATAAGCTAGTAACCCGGACAATGTCCGTTGCTTTTGAACTACATGTCCCGAACATAGTTCGTTGCTCGTTGCTCGTTGCTCGTTGCACAGTTCAAGAACTAACATGTGAATTATCATATTGGAGAAATTATTGTAATTGTGAAAAATAATTAAAAATCCATGGTCCAAAAATATTTCAACAATAAACAAAAGGATTAGGTTACGAAATAAGGTCATAAAAGAAAACGGTTTTGTTGAAAGAATAAGTTGTTCTCAATTTAGAACCAAGAACCACAAATAGTCAGTCCAAGTTCCTCAGACAAACATGGCTTAAAAGTATTATATATCTCACATGCAACAGTAACTTCGTGTCCGGGAAATGCTGCGCCGTCTTCTAAATAAATTTAAATGTGTTAATATGTTGAAACCAAATAATTAACTTTTATAGTTTGTTATTTTTTCTCGTATTACTTTCTTATATTTTATTACAACTAAGTCAAGAAATAGAAATAGGACAAAAAATTACATTTTAACTCGGTTTTCGTTATTTCACCGTAAGATTATTAGTTTTTTTGTTAAAATCTATGAATGAACTATTTAGGCAAAATTATTTTATTTTACTATTACCTATTAGTTATAACACAAATAACTTTTATTATAACATGAGACTCATATCTAATAATTTACTACCTATTAACAATACATATTGTTACATATATAAGGAATCACAAAGATATAATTTCGTAGAAATAATTTAAGATGGAGCTTAATTATTAACTTGGAAACAAAGTTATATAATCATGTTATAAATTAGATCAATACACAATTTCACACCTTGATTTGGAATTAAGGAGAAATGAAGTATGAATATATTTCCTCCAACATGTTATTAAAAGAAAAATCATAATTAATACTTATACTTGACTGAAACTTATAATAAATGGGTTTTAAAATATCCTCATGACTTTATTAACTACTACATATGATCAATTTTAAGATTAGTTTCATTATGCATAGATTAATTTGAAGAATCAAAAGAGATATGCTATTTAGGGCTGAAAATTGCAGCAAGCTTAAATTTACCTTTAATCGACACTTCTAATTAATTGCAATTCCAAATATTTTTGAGGGCTTTTGTACTAAACACACTTAGAAATATGTTTAAAGAGCAGTTTTATAAAATATTAAGCCTTGGTATTTTTTCTATATTTTTGAAGTTTAGGGGTAAAACTAGAATTTTCGGGTAAAATTGGAATTTGAGCTTTTTTCTCACGATTTTCGATTTTAGTGTGCTGCTAAAAAAATTATATGAGTAGAGGACGAAATTTAGGAGAGCTTTGGTGAAGAAATCATATGTAAACTCATGGGGATTTTGGTGTGGAATGTTTACAAAGAAATGGCTTGTATTTATAGGCAAACTTACATGATTGAAGTAATTAAATTATCAACTATTTAGATTCTATTTAGATTTTTATATTCAAGTAATTTACTATACTTTTTCCAGAATTTTCAGCCAACTTTGATGTAACAATATTTTATTCAAATATATCTTATTATAAATTATATGAAATTATTATTATGAAGATTTTTTCCTCCATTCTTTTAATCTTTGGGCCTACTATGGTCCTTTATGTCTCAACCATTACTTTTTGGGGCCTAGTGAAGAAAAAATCTGATTTCAATAAATATTTGTTTTTATTATTTTATCTAAATTTAAATTAAAAGGATTAAATCAATATTTTAAAACATTTGGTGGAATCTGAGATTTGATGAGTTCATGATGTAGATTGGCTTTGTGAGGAGTAAGTATGACAATTGTGTCTACTTTAAGTTCAAGAATGAGAAACAGTTTACATTCTTGTTGTTATATGTTGATGATATTCTGATCATTAATAATATCAAGATCGAAGTTGCAACTGTGAAATCCAAACTCAAGTGAGAGTTTCCATCTTTGATGTATGCCATAGTATGCACTAGACCTGATTTGGCTTACTCAATTAGCATGATTAGTAGATTCATGGCTAATCCTAGAAGAGTGCACTAAAAGGCATTGAAATGGATTCTGAGGTATGTGAGACACACCATCAACAAAGTTTTGGTGTTTGGTTAGTTGCAACATCTGATGGAGAATCAGCCTGGCATTCAAGAATTTGTGGATTCTGATTATGCTGGATGTTTGGACACCAGGAAGTCAGTTGATGGATATGTCTTTACATCATTTGGAACTGCTGTTAGTTGGAAGGTTATCTTTCAGAGAGTTGTTGCATTATCAACAACTGAGGCAGAGTATATTGCACTGGCAGAAGCAATCAAGGAGGCTCTATGGTTAGATGGGTTTGCCAAGGAGTTGAGGATTCAAGATGATGTGATCACAGTTACATTTGTCGAAGAACCAAGTTTATCATGAAAGAACTAAACATGTGGATATAAAACTTCATTTTGTGAGAGAGGTGATAGCATGTGGCTTTGTGATGGTAAAGAAGGTTGCAACTGAGGAAAATCTAGCAGATATGATCACCAAAGTCTTGCCTAGCAGGAAGTTCGATCATTGTTTGGATTTGATTCAACTGAAGAGTTGTTAGTCATGGTGTTCAAGACTAGTTAGAGGATTTGATTTGCTAATTTTGTGGTTAAGGTAGAGTTACAGAAATAAGGTGGAGAATTGTGGGAGTTAGTGACTTTGGCTCAGTGGTATTTCCATAATTCTACCAGCTTGGACGTAGCTGGGGTAGCTTGAGTAGCAGTGGAAGCTTGTATAACTGTTGCAACTGAGAGAGAGAGAGACTGTTGCAACTGGGCAGCGAGAGTCAGATTAGGGCAGGCAGCTAATTCAAGTGGGCTGTGGGCTTTACGTGAGTTTGTTATAACGGCATCCAGTATATATACTTTGTTAAGCAGTCGTTTTTCATAATAGTTTTTTGGCAACTTTGTACTCTATTCTCCTTAATAAAATTAGGTCAATTTATCCATTGGATTAGGGTTCTTTATCACATTGCTGACTGCACATTGAACCAAGTAAATTGCGTGAGTTTTTCGTAATTGTTTACTTTTCTTTGTTGCGGTTGTTATTCATATTTGTTAGTTCGATTTGTGCGATTCATCTATGATTGAATTCGGTAAATTTTGCGTTCCATTGAGTAATTTCACTACACAGACACTGCCATATCTATCAATTTAATCATTGTTCCACACTTCAACCCAATCAAATAACTTGAACATGAGGTGTTGTCGGTGCAACTCCAGAATGGAATTTCATAGCCAATATGTCCTATGTGGAGAGAAATAGAGGGGTAAAAAACGCAATTGATTGAAACCAAAAATGCAATTCTTAAATTATATTTCTCATCGGTTTCCATTTTTAGTAATAACTCAAAATCCGGTAGTTAGTTAAGTAACAACTTTCCAAATAAGGGAAAGTCAACTGTTAATTTAATTTTAGTTCATTGTGTTTTTCGTTGTGAGTTTTTATTTTGGAATTCTTTTTGTGTGTTTGTTGTAATAGATCCGGATGACAATCTACGTCACAACCCTCTACTCGCCACTTGTATATAAGACACACAACATAGTAGGAAACACACTTGATCATTTACACAATTACACATTCATCTCACAAGAAGATAAAAACTTTCTTGTGAATCATTCGATTTGATAAAGTTGGTTCCTTTTATTATTTATATGGTATCATTCGCTAAGTTCATGATCTAATTTCATTGGGTTATTGATAAGCGTTCATTTATAGTGATTTGAATACTTTTTTCTTATACTTTTGATTACTCCTTGTAGCATTTTTATTGATTTTAGTTATATTTTGTCATTTAAGAGTTTTGAGTTGGGTTAGAGCAAAACAACACATATTTAAGGAAAATGAGCAAGAAACAGCACATAGGGAGAAGAGGAGCAAGTTGGCAAGGTCAGCAGCAGGAATCAGCACCACAACTCAGCACGTGAGTGTGCAGCGTAGCAGAACCAATGGGCGGCGCAACCCGCACCGCTACCCACGCGAATCGTGCCGCATGATGCGCCTCTCGCACCAGACCCGCGCGACCACACGCCTTACCTATAACGTTTGTGCAAACCCTAGGGTTACGTGTTCCGAGCTTAACCCTATATAAAGAGGAGACGTTTTAGTATCTAGGGCATTGCTTACCATTGTTTTTACATCACATTCACAACTCTCATCACTCACAAACACATTTCATCCATCTTACATCACTATTCCATATCAAATTCAGTCTTTCGAAGCATTGCGATCAAATTTAGAGGAGAAAGGTGATCAATAAAAGCACATAATTATCCAGAGTACAACAAAGAAGAATCAAAGGGAAGACACATGGACATCTCACAAAGATCAAGAGTTTCATCCTTTTTTTTCTTTATTTCACGCTCTTTGATGAATTTTTATTGTGAAACATCGATCATGAGTAGTTAAGTTTAGGGTTTAGGGTAGTGGTGATGTTAGACTACTTTGTATTAGGATGAATTATGCGTATGAGATTGTTAACACAACACAAGTATAGTAGATCACACGAACAAATTTCTAGACCTTTGGCGTTAGCGTCTATCGAGGAATCTAGGTTATAGTAGTCAACTCTAACTCTCTTCTAAAACTCTGTGTGGATCATTAACAAGATGAACTTCAGGAGAGGGGAAAGTGTCTAACGGTCTGACATCATTAGGAGCTAGGGTGTTCTTTAGGTGATACGAAAGTACGCTTAATTTACCAAGTTAACTTGAGAACTAAACAATAGTCAATAGAAAGAAGCTTCGCATAGGGTCATTGGTATTTTGTCTATTAAACACCTGTTTGAGATAACGAATTTCGATTCCTAGATACGTTTTTCTTAATTTGTTTTACAACCAAATCAATCAATCAAATTATGTCTTTGTCTTTACTTTCATTAGTTCTAGTAGTAGTTTACATTGCTCTTTCTATTTTCAAATCATTGTTTCACTAGTTCTCAACAATTTAGATTGCTAAAAGATACATACTCTCGAGGGATATGATATTTGGCATGTAACCTTACTTGCTATTTTTTTATTACTTGACGCGTACACTTGCGAACGTGTGTAGTAGTATTACTATTGCATCGTAGTACAATAAAATACGCATCAAGTTTTTGACTCTGAATGTTAGTCAAACATTCCCTAAAAATTATTGACGGAGAATTAAGTTATTAGGGGGGGGGTGTAAACTAGAATAATGTTCAAAATTATACCAATCCCAATCCACAAAATTTCAACGCATGAGTTATCTTACACAAATTATCCCGTCCATTGGAACAAACACAATTGAAGTTATATGCGTAGGCGGAGTCGCGGGGCATACCTATGTAGAAAATCATACATGAAAATGAAGAAATAAGAAATCTTCAACGTTATTTTGTCTCATAAACTAAATCCTCGACTCCAGTTACATGAGTAATTTTCGAGTAACTTTATAACTTTTCAATGATGGTTTGTTAAAAAAAAATAGTGATTTTTCAAATATGATGAGTGTTCTCTGTAATTTTTACTTTGGGGTTGTTCAATAACTTAACCGTCAAAATTTTAACTCTTGGATAGAAGCAGGGGCCGAGGTATGCAGGGGTTGGGGGGTAGTACCCCCCCACTCCCAAACCCCACATTTTTTTGATTACTTTTTTACACACACACACATATATATATATATATATATATATATTAGTTAGAATATTCACATAGTAAATAAAGAATGGCTGGTCCATAAATATTGGAGGAGTATAAGTGTATAACATGATTGAGCCTATATATGGGTTGGTATATATATATATATCATACTATTAATAAAAAAAATAACCCATATTGTCTTAAATTATATTATTAGTAAAGTGTAAGCCTCAAAAAGCAATTTGCTGAGTTTAAAAAAAGAACTACACGACTGAAACTTGCAGAACCCCTTTGTCCTCCCGTTTCTCCACTGCACGCGACACACTGCCACTTTACAAAAAAAAAAAACGCTTCATTGTCCTTTTCCTCTTTCAAGTATTGGGAAGAGTTTTTAATTGTGCTTTGAGGTATTATTCCCTTTTTAGTACTCTTTTAGTTTTTACTATAGTCTATATTATTTTATGTTCATGTAGTTTTAAATTAGAGTTTGTATAAATTGATTGTGTAATTTTATAATTTGAGAATCTAGAGTTGTATTTTGTTTAGAAAACAAGATAATTAAACTATTGTTGGTTTGTGCATATGTTCATTGCATATAAAAAAAATACTTTAGGATTTTGTATAGTTTGAGAATTGAGAAATCTTAGATAAAATGAAACCTAACAAATGACAATATTGTTGCTAACTTCCTTATTTCTTTACTTGCTTACGCATCGACTTGCTTCTTTTTTGCAATGTCTAATTTTAATTTTGATTTCACTTATCGAATTTCATATATTTTCATAGATTACAATGGAAACTCAAGGAGTCAAAAAGAGGGGAAAAAAACTTTATTGTCATTCTTTAAGCCTCTAGAACAGGCAGCTACGAGTAAAGAGTGTTCTCTGTCAAATGGTGATAACTCAAATCAGAATCAGGAGGGTCCTTTGACATCTCAAAACGTTGAGATAAATGTTGGTGCTTTTGAAGTTGACCCGGATCTACGAACTCCAATATCTCAATAACCTGCTAATGAAAAGGATGATGTCAGACGGCATTATATAGGTGTGGGGGCACAATAACATGATCTTAAAAATTATCCATCAACCAAAATAGGAGGCCAATTTTGACGGTTTCAAAGTGCATGGTTTAAGAGGTATTCATGGTTGGAATACTCCTAAGTAAAATACGCCTCATTTTTCTTTCAATGTTATCTTTTTGAAAATGACAGTGGTTGTTACCATTCTTTTACTGTTATTAGATATAAAAATCTGAAGAAAGTACGCAGTGGAGTTAGTTGTGCTTTTTAAGCATGTGGGAGGTCCTACTTCACCACATAATAATGCCATGAAGTCGTATTTTGCTTTGAAAAATCCAACAAGACATATTGATAATGTTATTAATGCACACTCATCAGAGGAAGTTTAAAAGAACCGTTTAAGGATTCAGATATCAATTGAAGTCATTCGGTATCTTACTTCTCAAGGTTGTGCATCTAGAGGACATGATAGATCTCCAACTTCAAAAAATCGAGGTAATCTCATTTAGTTGATCAAAGTTTTTGAAAAAATAAAGCTTGAGATTGATAATATTGTATTAGAGAAGGCTCCGGGAAATGCTAAGTACATAGCACCATGCATTCAAAAAGATATTTTGCATATTCTTGCTAACAGGGTGAGAATTAGAATCCGCGAGGAAAAAGGTGAGCAAAGTTTTGTATTTTGGTCGATGAGGCTAAGGATGCATCAGGTAAAGAGCAAATGGCAATTGTATTAAGATTTGTTGATTCTGGTGGTTTTATACGAGAGCACTTTTTTGAGATTGTTCATGCTGTTGATACTTATGTTGTTACTCTTAAGAGAGAAATTTCAAGAGTCCTTGCTCAATATAACTTACAAATATGTGATTTGAGAGGCCAAGGTTATGATGGAGCTAGCAACATGAGTGGCCAATGGAATGGGTTGCAAGCCCTTTTCTTACGGGATTCTCTGTATGCATATCATGTTCAGAAAATGCCTATATGGTTGTTTTTTCAGAACTGAACAAAATAGTTAATCTTATTGGTGGTTCCTCTAAATTCTTGACTCGGTTACATTCTGCGCAAGTTGTTGCAATTGAACGAGTGATAACTAGTGATGAACGCGCTAATCAAGTTGGTAGCTTACAACATGCTGGAAAGACTCGTTGGAGTTCACATTTTGAGTCCATCTGCAATTTAATTGATGAGTATAGTGTAGTGATTGAAGTTTGGAAATTATGAGGGTTGATAGGTCTTCAAGCTCTTCAAACTTTACACGAGGAGAAGCTTTTGGTCATTTGAATGAGATGCGATCATATGATTTTGTGTTCAACTTGTACTTTATGCATAAAGTTATGGGGATTACAAATATGCTTTGTCTAGCTTTGCAGACTAAGTCTCTTGATATTTTAAATGCAATGGATCATGTTACTACCTCAAAAGCCTTGTTTCAAAAATTGGGAGAGATGATGCTTATGATTCTCTTATCTTACTTGTAGAAAAGTCTTGTGAAAATATGGTATTGAGATACCGGATTTGGAAGGTTTTAACGGGTTTTTGACTGTTTTGGTCCTTTATGTATACCACTATGCATTTTTAATCCTTTATATATACTCTGCTTAATTTTAGTCCTTTATGTATACATTGCGCTCAATTTTGATCCTGCAGCCAAATTAATTTAAAATTTTGTCAAAAGTCGTCACGTGCGAGTCATGTGACACCTGGAACCGGTCCCATTATTACTTTTATTTATGTTTAACTAAAAATTTAAGAAAAATGATATATTCGTTAACAAAAACAAGAGCGGTGACTCAGTAAGACGAGACGTATGAGCCCATTTTTACCACTAAACATAAAAAGTTACATGTATTTTGTATTGAGATTTTGCATTATAAAGAGTTTCATGTATCTTGTATTCATGGTTTCAACGTGGGATAGTAAAAATAAAAATATATACATGCTTGTTTTATTTATTTAAATTTCTGAAGTGATTACTAAATGCATAGCCTAGCACACGATTAGGGCATTTGATCAATTGTAGCTATAGAAATCCAAAAGAAAAATCCTATTTACTTTTTATTTTATTTTATTTTTTATGTTTAGTGGTAAAAATGGGCTCATACGTCTCATCTTACTGAGTCACCACACTTGTTTTTGTTAACGAATCTATCATTTTACTTAAATTTTTAGTTAAACATAAATAAAAATAATAATGGGACCGGTTCCAGGTGTCACATGACTCGCACGTGACGTTTTTTTGATAAAATTTAAAATTAATTTGGTTGGAGGACCAAAATTGAGCGCAATGTATACATAAATGACTAAAATTGAGCAGCGTATATATAAAGGACTAAAACTGCAGAGTGGTATATATAAATGACCAAAGCTGCCGAAAACCTGGTTTTAACAAATCGGTTAGGGGTCGTCAACATCCAATCACGTTTGAGCATCATTATCACTTCGACGTGTTTCATGCTACAATAGATTTTCAAGTAGTGGAGCTCAGTAGAAGATTCAATGATGAGGCAGTTGAACTTTTGAAGTTAAGCTATGCTTTGGATCCTAAAGAGAAATTCAAGTCATTCAACATTGATCGCATTTATACCCTTGCCGAGAAGTTTTATCCTGGAGATTTTAGTGGACCAAATTTGCATAGTTTGAGATGTCAATTGGATTATTATGAGGTTGATGTTATTGTGCATGAGGAATTTCAAGATATATATCAACAATTTCATAATTGTGTCAACAGTTAAAGAAGACAAATAAAGCACAAGACTACGACTTGATCGACAAATTAATTTCTCTTGTTTGTTCAACTCTTCCTGTTTCTACCGCAACAACAAAGCGTGCATTTTCAGCGATGAAACATGTTAAATTTGTATGTCGGAACAAAATGGAGAAGGAATTCTTATCGAATTCTATCATTGTCTTCATTGAATAAGATTTGGCAGAAGATATTGATTATGATTCGGTAATTGATGAATGCTACTGTATGAGTGATCGCCGTGTACCACTTTAATAGAATTTTTGTTTTGAATATTCAAGGTGCGATGATTTTAACTTTTATGAAACGTTTTATCCCTTTTTTTGAAAAATCTTTATCGATAAATTAAGGATTTTTTTTTTCTTTATATTATTCGTCGTGTTAGTCCCAAGTTTAATTCCTGGATGCACCACATGATAGAAGTACAAAATATGATGAAAGAATAAACGACCGCTTATAGTGCCAAGTTTAATTCATGGATGCACCACATGATAGAAGTACAAAATATGATGAAAGAATAGATGACCTCTTATATTATAATTATTACTCATTAACACTTATTCTTGTGCATTTACACATAAAACTCTACTTTTGTGTTACACATACACGACTAATTAAGTAATTATATAAGATATTTAAATGATACTACAACGATTTAGCAATCCAACTATAAGCCATGACACTTGTGTTCTTCTCTAGTCAAATCTAACCGCCAAATCCATCTATTTGTCAATCCCTAACTTGACCTACCATTTATTTCACAACTCACACACATGTTACTAAAATTGTGGAGCTGGAGCATCGTTTCGTTTGGCACGCCAAAGTTTTATCCAAATAAAAAATAAAGTGGGACGATCCTTTTTGTTACTGTCTATCTATCAATCGCCAAAATCAAACAAAAACTGACATGAGTCATCGTTGATATTATTATATTACTATTATTATATAATTAGGAAACGTCGTCGTATAACCGTGAAACGACACCGTTCACTTTCTTCTCCATCATCTTTTTTCTTTCCCCATGCTGTACAGAGATGTAATAATCCAATCCTTCGCCGACCACAGAACCAGAAAAAAATATCTCTCTAATTTTAATAATATAATAATAATAAAGAAAGTAAAAAAAGAAAGCAACCGCCTTTCTAAGACTCTTCAAGTTCACTACTACTACTACTACTACACCCCCAAGGGCAAAACCGACTTTATTATCATATAATAATATTCTCCGATCAGGTCAACACAAAACGCCGCCGTTTAGCTAGCTGCTAATGTGAGTGATGGATCGGGCGGCGATGACAGTGGGTCCGGGTATGGATATGCCGATCATGCACGACAGTGATCGTTACGACCTCGTACGAGATATCGGGTCGGGTAATTTCGGTGTGGCCCGATTGATGAGAGACAAGCAGACTAAGGAGCTTGTTGCGGTTAAGTATATCGAGCGAGGGGATAAGGTTTGGTTAATACTTAATAATAATATTCTTTTCTTTTCTTTTTATTAAATAAATCCTGTTTGTGCAAATAAGGAAATGGAATGTCTATTTTTGGAATTTAATTTTCATTTCTCCTCTTGTGTTTTTTTTCATGGAAATGTAGCTTTTTTCCCTTTTTTTTTTAGGTTTTTTAACATTTTTGTTCTATTTGGAAATCAATTAAAGTAGCTGGTTTGGTTAATTACTTCAACTTGTTTTACTTTAATCAGTTTCTTCTATTCAACAAGTTGCAGTATCAAAAAATAACATTACATAGTAAAACATTAGCTACCGGAGCTCTGAAAATGCAACCGTTAGGGAGGAATAAAAAACCCTCCACCATTTAGTTATCTTATTATGGTTACCATTAACTCAAAATCATACATTTGGCGGTGTGTTCTAGTGACTGTTGCTCGAATGGAAAACCAGGTTGCATTAAATCAAAATCATACATTTAAACTAGATGTACCAAATGATGGGGCGGTTAATTATTAAATCATGGTGATTAGTTGGGGCGGTGGTGCAGCATTAATTCATAGTGCAACATTATTTGTTGATGGAGTGGTGCACTATGATTAAAATAATATCTTTTATGTTTAGAATTTCAGCTATAAATAATGCTGCACTATGAATTAATGCTGCACCACCGCCCCAACTAATCACCATGATTTAATAATTAACCGCCCCATCACCAAAGAGATTGCTTAGATGCTATTGTTTACGCGCTACCCTTGAGTTTAATTCATAGAAGATGCAGGAGACGGCTGAATTTCAAAACATGTGTCCACACACTTGCTTCTTGTGCTGGGAAGGACGAGGTCGTCCCTTTCAAAGTCCCTATTTCACACTTAGGATTGTCATCTCTTGTTCTGTTTTCACAATTTTGAAGGTTTATTTATTAGGTGAATTCCACATTTTGGGCACTAACTTGTTCCATGGTTTTCTTATGGAAGATATAAAGTTTTTTTTTATTATTTTTTACCTTATATTCCCTTTTGTTTATGGTCAATATAATTGAAGGTGTGGATGGGTATAAGACTGATTATGTAGGTTAAAAAGTATTTGGGTTTAAGCCTGATTTTATTGCTCGTATTGCTGAGCTCCATACTGAAGATAAGAAGGGTTACAGAGTGTAGCAGCGTCTGTACGAAAAGTTAAAGGCGGTGGTAATTCTGAACAAATTTCAGTTTATGTAGTCATTTTTCTTGTGGTTTGAAAGAGTGTTGTGTGGATATGATTGTGGGCCTTTTTCCTGTTGCCAGACTTGCTTAAATTTATTATCAAAAAATTCAGCAAGTCATGTAGTGCAGATGAGTTATGACTTTACGCTTGACCGGGCTTTGTAATGCCTTTATTATGCAGTATAATACTGCGTTATCACTCCATCTTTAAACAGACACATATAGTTTTTGGTGTTACTCCTTTTCCCTCAAGTATTGGTAAAGGTTCTGGGTTCATTTGCCACCTTTTGTTTTTTGGTGAACGATGTATACCAGGACTTTTTGCATGTTCGAGCCGAGCGTTACTGATTCGTGTAATGCCATCGTTGACTTGTTGGTACTTTTTGATGCAGATAGATGAAAATGTTCAAAGAGAGATTATCAACCACAGGTCATTAAGGCATCCTAATATTGTTAGATTTAAAGAGGTTTGTCACTGGCTTCTTCACCTGTGTTGACTCTTTTTTTTTTAACTGAGCTGTATTCGCGTTTATTGCTTCAGGTAATTCTAACGCCAACTCATCTGGCTATTGTGATGGAGTATGCATCTGGGGGAGAGTTGTTTGAGAGGATATGCAATGCAGGACGCTTCAATGAGGATGAGGTTCTTAAGCTCTTATGTATATTAGCCCTGTGAATAATTGGGCTAATTATTAAGCTGTTTACGTTTGTGTGCAGGCCCGTTTCTTTTTTCAACAACTTATATCTGGAGTCAGCTACTGCCATTCGATGGTATCTTGATGTTTTGTTATGTATGATAGTTCATTTGTTCTATGCAATTTATCTTTTGCACTTGTGAAATAAAAGTGATATTTATCTGTCTTATGTTTCTTGAAGCAAATATGCCATCGGGATCTGAAGCTGGAGAACACTTTGTTAGATGGAAGCCCAGCTCCTCGGTTGAAGATATGTGATTTTGGGTACTCTAAGGTACTTTTTATATTGTTAGATTTTCCATTGCTACAATAGCTCCCACCCCCCGGCATCTACGACTGAACCAAGTTTTATTTCAAAAGTTTTTTGGTAGCATTAGTCTATCTTTGGACCATACTCATCTTTCTGTTTACACTTCTTTGAATATCATTATCTTGATGTTCTGTACATTACCTGATCATAATCTTTTGCAGTCCTCTGTGCTGCATTCACAACCAAAATCAACAGTGGGAACTCCTGCATATATCGCTCCCGAGGTTCTACTTAGGAAAGAATATGATGGCAAGGTAAAAAACAAATTTCTTAGCAAAATTCGCATTTAATCAGAGATTAGTAACTCCATTTAGTCAGTATCGCTCCAGCTTAAGGTACTGTATATATCTTTTCTTGGCACAGTTAATGCACTTTTCAGACACTGGCAGTTTAAGTAGTGGTTCTTAATGTAGTTGTGATATTGCGTGCTAAACTGGCATGGTGTAAATCTTTATAGGTTCTCCATTGACTTGCGCTTTTCGGTGTAAGAGATCTAAATGATAACTGATGTTCTTTTTGTACTTCTGGCCTTGTTGTAATTATGGATTTTGTTTTTAGAGAAGAAATCTCATAGTGGCAAATGAAGATTTACAGGTACTTCATAGTCCCTAACAAATAACTTGGTTGGGGGCTGTGGTTAACCACTATGTAATGTATTCTGTTTTTAACTTTTCCTCTTGGTTTGTAATTTGTTCTAGCTAGGTTGGAATTGTATTTTAACTGTTCTTTTGGGTTTCTTTCATGGGGTCGGAGGTCAGCATACAAAAACACTAGCCTCAGTGCAGTTCCTTTCCTCACCAGTCTTGGAAAGGGATCTCAGTTAGTTTTTTTTTTGTAGTTAACTGGAAAATTTGTAAGTACCATTTATGCTGCCTCAGTGTTTTCTCGATAGTTTGATTTAAGAGGTACTCACATGATTAGTATCAAGAAAATAAAAACTCTCTCACATAAGTTTTGAGCATTTTTTGGCTGGGGGTGTGGGAATAATTCTGTGTTATTGTTGTTTTTCGAGTTCAAACTCGTACGCTATTGTCAATGGAGCCTGAGAGTCTACTTACTAATTGATATTCCTGTGTTTTGTCCTCTTCATATCGCATGAAAAGGAAACAGCCTGTGCTCAAGGACTTGGTAATTTGAAATAAAGAACTAGAGAATGTCTGATTTTCTCACTTTTAGAAATCTCCAGATGATATTGGAAATAGTGCTTTATTTCCTTAATCTTCAAATTGTTGGAGAAAAATGCAAGCAATTTTGTAGTATCTTGTATTATTTTGGATTATTAATTGAAAGCCTATTAAGTAGCTCCCTGCCTCTCCCATGGTGTATCATCGAACATATATTTGCATTCATAGTTTGTGTAATCTGAGCAAAGCCTTCGTTTCAGATTGCAGATGTTTGGTCTTGTGGAGTGACATTGTATGTGATGCTGGCTGGTACATATCCATTTGAGGATCCAGAACAACCCAAGGACTTCCGAAAGACAATACAAAGAATCTTGCAGGTTCAGTATTCCATCCCAGAACATGTCAATATATCGGAGGAGTGTCGGCATATAATATCAAGGATCTTTGTTGCAGACCCAACACAAGTAAGTGATTTTAGCTCTGAAATTAGATTTTGTTGCTATGTGCCCGTCTTTTGTGAATTAAGGGTGGCACTTACTTGAGCCTGATTTGCCCCGTCTCCTTGCATCTGCTTGTTATTAGTCGGTATCATAGGAATCTATTGTCTTCTTTATTATGAAGCTTTCCGGTACATTGGATATGCACGATGGGTTTTATTCTTCTCGTCTCTAACCTTTTGAACTGTGTCCTTGCCTTGGTCAGCGTATCACAATACCGGAAATCAGGAACCATGTGTGGTTTTTGAAGAATCTTCCTGCCGACTTGATGGATGAAAGGACGATGGGCAACCAGTTTGAAGAGCCAGACCAGCCGATGCAGAGTGTCGACACCATCATGCAGATAATCTCGGAAGCCACCATTCCTCCCGCTGGTCTGTATAACCTAGACATGATGGATGATGACATGGAAGACCTTGATTCTGATCCCGACCTTGATGTTGACAGCAGCGGAGAGATTATTTATGCCATGTGATCGAAACAAATCAGAACCAAAGAAATGGAAGATGTCTATATGAAGACCTGAGTGCAACTATGGTTCTGTATGTGATCCACGGCTCTGGTGTGGCATGAGTGTTGTACACAATTTCTGTATCATTATACGAGGAAATGTTCCGAGTGTGGCAACATAACTGATACACGGGGCTTGTTATATATCCGACCGATGATATTACTACTGGCTACATATCGCATTATGTATGTGATGTGTCATTATCGCTCCTGTCTGCAGTCTGCTTATCATTTTGTATGGGTTTTTGTTACATACTTGCTGTTTGTTGTATTTTCATAAACATATAACGTGGACCATGCTGTATCATTGTCAGTTAATGAACATGAGTACTAAATCTGGGATTGTCGTATGTACATTAACGTGTTCTGGGCTTTTTAGGTTGCCTAGAGAGGATAGAACGATGTTGCTTGAAATGCTTCACGACTGATACAATGGTTGTAAGGATCGTTGATTATGTGTTAGGAGTAACATGTATCTCTCTGGCTTAAAGGGCAAACAAGCGGCTCCGTAAGGATGAACTTGGACAATCTGCGACGTGTTCTCCTTAAGACGGTACTCGGCCTCACTTCCACAGATTTGTCTCGAGATACAAGCAAAGCAAATAAAAAAAAAAAAAAACTGCATTATCTACCAATTGACACTTTTTAAAATAATAAATAATACTTGACACTCAGGAAAATAAATGGTAGGAGGAAAGTGGTCAATGCATGAGAGATTTTAAACTATGACTTATTTTTATTTTTGTTATGAATTAACTATGAGTTATTAGTGCATGCATAATCCAAAATGGTACATAACAAACTTTGTCTGACTCACTCATATTAACAAAACTACGGCCTAATCTTTTCTTGAATGCGACTTGTAATTTCTGCGGCGGTCCATTGTTTTACCTCTCGAGTCTCGAATGATGAAGACATGAAGTCCCGAAAAGTCATGCACAAGCACAACATACAAAATAATGACAAAAAAGATAAAAATTCTTCCGCATGATTAAAGATGGAGGGTATTGATGAACCCGACGTGAATCGAACACGCAACCTTCTGATCTGGAGTCAGACGCGCTACCATTGCGCCACGGATCCGGGAATGAAAGCCAACTGGTTTGGTTTTATATAAATAAAGTTTACAGTTTGCCAAAGTTGTACTCTACGACTACGAGATTTATTAGAGCTAAAACAAAAAGTTTCGTTTCCCAAGAAGTAAACGTCTTTCCCTCTACAGTCATTACCTAATGATACATCTATATCGTAACCTTGATTAAGACCCATATAATAGTCGGAAAAAATAATTAGTTACAGATTAAAATTGTCATGACTATAATGTGGCATGTTTACATTGGATTGATGACACATTTTTATCTTATACTATTATCTATTCTGTCTTGTTATATCATTTAGATTTTATCGGATTATTTTTAACTCACAGAAATGTCTAGCAGTTATTTCCTACCGTTCTAATTATAGAATAGATAACTAAACCCAAAAAAAAAAATTGATTCTTTACGAGAATTTCTCCCAAAACTCGGCATCATATAGAAGTATATTAACAATTTAGCATACAATAATATAGTCATATATATATGTAATGAATACCATTAGCATTTTTTAAACACGTTATACAATTGGTTTCTCAAAAGAAGAAGTTTTAAATTAGTTGCTAAGTACATGTCTAATTTTTATTTACTATTGATACAAGTTTGATCCATTAACAGGTAAAGATTTACACGACTTTTAAGTCAATGCTTGTTAGGAGAAACTAAAACCATACAGTAAGAGACTCTAAAGAAGTTCTTCATGCATGGAAATTGTGAAGCCAGTTGAGGTTCTTGTCTTCTTTTACCACAGTCATCTTAAGGTTGCTCAAACTATCTTTGTGGTCGCCCAACAAATAGGCCATCTCTTCATCGCATATAACGTGCTCAAACTGCACAACTTCGACTACTGAACGTGGAATCTCAGACAATCCGCGGCACCCTCTAATGTCCATCTTTCTTAAACAACGCAACTGCCCCATGTTATCAGGCAAATGCTCAATCCCAACACAATCAGACAAGTCCAAGAACCTTAACTTGTGAAGCCTTCCAATTGACTCGGGTAATTCTTCTAAGGTTGTACAAGAATGAAGCCTCAAAGCTTCCAAATTTGTCAGGTTTCCGAGTTCTGCCGGAAGTCTGGTTAGTTCTGGGCAGTTACTGATGGAAAGTTTCTTGAGATGGACCAGGTTACAAAACCAGAAGGGTAATTCCACTAAGTCGTCACAGTAGTCAATGACGATTTCCACGAGATTCGGCCATATGTTGTGAGTGTTTACTTCGGAATTCTCAAACGACTCGCCAATTTCACACATGACAAGGGATATTTTCCGTAAGTTCCTAAGTTGTAATAAGGGTGTACTTATAGATGATACTGAAATGCGTTCTAGTCGGACTCGCTTTAGATTTAGTAAATGATCGGGTGCTGGAAACTCAAGTACCTCAGCAGGACAGGAGCTCTCGTTCGTTAGAATTAGAACTTTAAGTTGCCACAAATTCGCCATGAAACAAGGTACAATGTAGACCCTTGTCTGAAAGTTCGATATGAACACTTCAACTTTAGGAAATTTTACATCATCCCAGTTCGACAAGAATGTTTCATCTGCAATCAGGATTTGATTCAGCATCAGAGGTATGCTAGTGCAGTTCCTTAGATATAATAAGTTTCTTTCTTTCTTTTTTTCCTAAAAGTAAATATGACAACTTAAAAACGGTGAATAATGAAGAAAGGAACCTGTTGTGATTGACAAAATCCGGGCTTCGTCCGGGTGCTGATTTTTTTCGATCCACCAGTTCGGGAAATCATTGCCGTTGATATCTAAAATTACCCTCCTTCGAGATTCTAATGGCTCTTGTCCACTCAGAAAAATAGCTAAATCTCTGAGCAAATCGTGCTGCATTGCAAATCGATCATTGATGTAGGTGATATCATTGAGTGCTTCTGTTCTGTGAAATTAAGAAAACAAAATTGTTAGGGAAAATATCTCATAGCAAATTAAGTTGAGAAAAATAATCATGATAATTCAAGTATGTCTAGAATAAGAAACTGATACCAAAACAAAATGTGAGAAAAATAACATATAGCTTTTTGTATGCAGCACCAATTAATTTCCCTCAACAAACTAAGTCTAATGTTAAATGGAAACCTTATAATCCCTTATTACAAAATAAAGAACCGGTCAGTTAACACTTTCTATGCGGTCTAATCACTACGTCTAATGCTAAAACTTAAAACTTGTTTTAGCAGTGAGAAATTCTTAATAATGGTCAAAAGGAAGAGTAACTACCTGTCAAGTGCAATATCAACAAGGTTTCTGGTGAAGAGTTCATAAAGGTAGGCAAGTGTGCATGCACCTTCGACATCTAGATTGTACATTTCAACCCAAATATCCAAGAGAGTGGCAACGGGAATCTTTTGATCTTCCGAGAATGACCCTAGATCCAAATAACATTCCTTGAGGATAGGCATTTCATCAAGGGTATCTAAGCTGGGTATGAGGTGACGGAACAGATCACCGCCCTTATGAAAAACGGATTCCCCACTGGAATGATTACTAAATCTACTAATCCAAACTGCCTCAGGCTTCCCATATAATGATCCACCAACAACTTTAAGTGCAAGAGGAAATCTCCCGCATACCTTCACTGCCTGTGCAAATCCAAGTTCAAGCAGTGTAAATAAAACGAACAAAAAAAAACAAAAAAAAAGAGACACAAAAAGGAGGCAAGTTTATCTTCTAAAATCACATCTTACATTAGATAATATAAATTACGCAGTTAGTCTACCAAGCATTTGTTTCGTCATATGACTAGAAGTGTCTGACTTTTACCTTGTCCACAAGATCAGTGCTGATGGAGCAAACTCTATCTCTAAAAGCCCAATGATGAAAAATTTCGACAGCTTCTTCATTGCTCAACAATCTCAATTTATATGTATTGTATCTAGGAAGTAAAGATCTGGAAGTGACCAGAATCTTATATTTTGGTCTCTTAAATATAAATTTCTCAATTAGCGATTCTTCTCCCGAGGGACCCGACCACACATCATCCAAGACTAGCAGAATGGGGCTTAGCCCGATGTATCTCAAGAATAACTGTTCTAATTGGTTGACTGGATCCTCGTCGCCTTGAAAATCCGGAACTTGACTGCTGTCGACACTTCGAAATATCCGTTGAACAATAGTACCGAGGTTAGGACTTCTGGAAACAGTTACGAAGAATATATTATCACCAAACACCCCTGTGCAAAGAGACACTACACTGTCAATTCTACTTCTAGAACATCAGAAGATTGAAAATGTATCATGATCATTGATCGCATATCTTGTATTTATAACTAACATAGGTAGCAAGACATCATAACGCACTTGCATACTACCATTTAACCTCCAAGTGAAGTCAACGACCTAGACGATAATAGGACATGTAAAGTATTTCTATACTTGCACAATAAAGTTCTCATTTTTAATTGAAAACCTGTCACTTCACTAGCTGTCTACACGAGTCTAACCAAATTCAAGTTATACATCGATTTACTTAACAACGGTCGAGTGTTTCAATTCTTAAACTGCTCTCGATCCATCACTAATCTCAAGACCCCAAGAAAATATTGAACCAGCTCATCTAAAAGCTGAGGCTAACAGCAAGATTGAACATTCACTTGTATACATAATTTTTCTGCATTCTTACATGCAACGTGGTTGGACGTGGGATTCAAACACCACTCCTCTTGGCCAGACTCTGATGCCATAGGATTAAAAATGTAACATAATCGATCATTGATTAGATATATTATATTTATAATAAGTAGCATAAGTAACAAGATCATCACAATACTTACAACGATACCTCCAAGTGAACTCAACCACCTAAACAATAATAGTTAAGACATGTTAAAAAAAAAGAAACTCCTATCCTTGCACTATTACTCGAAAACACGGGAGTTCACTACACAAGTCTAGCCAAAAATGCAAGTTATCCATCGATTCACCAAGCAACTATACCATTACCTTTAATTTGGTCATCATGACATAGCTTCTTAGCCAATGTGGTCTTCCCACACCCACCGGGAGCCGACACGACAACCACGCTACCTCGACCCCCATCATCATCACTCATCAACATCTCCCTCACTTCCTCAAGCGGCTTATCCAACCCCACGACAAACTCCGGTGCACCCGGCACACTACACCACCCGGAAAGCCCCTTCAAACTCCCCTCACCACCACCAATCATACTACTCTTCATCATGAGAATCATCTTCTCCTCCAAACCAGTAACACCCACAGAAATCTTCTTACTCTCCCTGAAATGGAGCACGGCGACGTCTATTTGGAAGAACCTCATGAGCAAAGCTTCGAGCTTGCTCACTTGCTTGGAGTAGTATAGTCGTGTGAACGGATTCCACTTCACTTTGGAGCACTTGAGGACCAGTTTCTGGCCCTGGATTAATCGCTCGGTGAACATTTGAGTCTCGTTGGAGGGGCGGTCGAGGATTCGGTTGAGCTTGCTTATATCGTCGACGGCGGGTTTGATGAAGAGGAGGGTTTCTTTTAAACGTTTGAGATCGGAGTTGAAGTTGGCGACACGGACGGTGGAGTCGAGTACGGCTTTGAATAGGAGCTCGAATGCGGTTCCCAGTGCAGGTCCACCTACAAGGGCCGCCATTTTTATTCTTTCTGGGTAAGTAAGTAAATGAAATGAAGCTCGATTAGTAGTGATTTTATTATGGTGGTGACTGATATGAAAGGGAAATTGGATGTGCAATTTCGGGTTAAAAGACAAGAAGAATCTTTGACTAACCTCCAGAGTTGTCGGGTTAGTGAAAGTCCTACAAATTAAGGTGGTAATTAATGTCATTAAATTATGTGTTAAGGATCTTCTTAATACGACGATATTAGGACCGGCGTGGAATAATTTGGCCCATTGAATCTTTGTGTTTTTTCTTTTGGGGTAGTTGAATGTGCAATTTCCATATCTTTAGTTACAAGTTCATTTTATATTTTTTTTAAACTTTACTTTGTAAATGTGAACTTCATTACAATAACTGTAGTTTCGTTCAAATCTACCCTCCATTCTTTGAGTTTAACGTTCTATTTAATATTTATACCAGTTTTTTGAAACCCGGCCCGGTCACTGACTCGGTGATGCTACCGGAAAGTGGGTCAACTGGTCGGACCGATCGAACCACTGGTTGGACCGGTTTGTTGACTAAAGTCAACATTTAATAAAATATATAGAAAATATTCAAGTGTATAACAAAAATCATAACAAAATATGAAAATACTAAATTTCTCGTACTACAAAATCTCTAAATTAATATATCATGCTAATTGTTAACATGTTGGATATTATTCCATATTTAACGGATTTATTTAGGGTTGGAACGCCCTGCCCGTGATTCGAAAAACAATGATTTTATAGAAGATAACGATGCGAGAATATTCTTTCCTTTATTCACTTCACTGAACTTCACTCCTCGATTTTGTATGTATGATTGTATGTATTCGAAATTGTCCTTCTTCAACCGATCACCTCCCTTTATATAGACTTTGTTAGAGACAGGTGTCGTTATGCACGTGTTTAGTAAGTACAGGTGTGAAAAAGATAAGATAAGGTATATCTTTAGTCTACTAGATGCTGACTAAGCTGATCTTTGCCTCTTCCAAGGTCTCCGAGGGTCTCCGAGGGGCTGTTTCTTCGAGATGTTAGTTTCACGAGGGGCTCTATATTTGGTGATGATCTGATGGACCGGTTTAGGATCTTCTTTGGGTGGTGTTGTTGCTTTGGTAGAGGTTTATTTTGGTGTAGAGACTTCTGTATGTGTTCTCCGAGGGGTATTTTCATCTTGGTCTTGGGTTCTGTAGGTTAGGCATGATTTTCGAGGGGTTTGATTTGATCTTTGGGGTCTTGACTTGATCTCCGAGGGCTTGACTTGATCTCCGAGGGCTTGATTTGATCTCTGAGGGCTTGACTTGGCCTTCGTGAAGTAGTATTTTTAGTGTCCAAGCCCTCGTAGAATGTCTTCCAACATTTCTTGTGTTTAGACATGACTTTATTCTTGAATTTGGTCTTCGTAGTGATGTTCCGAGGGCAGTTTATGTTGAGGAGTGTTCAACAAGGAAGTATTCTCGCAAGATTATGGGACTCGGGGTCCGTTGTGGTCCCTCTTGGCGTATTGATGGATATCGAAGTCGCGCGGATCCATCGGGGTTTGCTCTTTTTCCGATGCCGCGTCGATATTTATTTTTTATTCATCATTGACTTTCCAATGGACGCTTAAGTATCTCCTCGGATGTTCCTTCATTCCGTTTTGGGTCAGTGAACAAGGGGTTTGATAACATCCAAGGGGCCTTCTTTTTAGGAGTGTGTACATCTCATCGGAAGTACTCGTGACAATAGTATTGTCCATGCATTATTTCCTATATTTAGGAATAAAACTTCATTTTAGTCTCATATTTATTTTTTATGGTTAACACTAGCCCCCCCAAATTTCGATTGCCTTCGTAGAGGCGAGGGATATTTTATTCATCGTCCTCAGTGACGTGAGGGGTTAGTCCGAGCCTTGGTTTTCGATGTACTTATTTTTTGGTATTTTTCCGAGGGAGTATATATATATATTTATAATTATTTAAAAACGAGTCAAAGGGATTTTACCTGAATGCCCTTAGGGGTATTATCTTTAAGCACGCGGAGATCTCGGGGCGTAGGTTATATGTTGCCGTTTGACCGGCTTCAAAGTTCAAAATATCTGACTGTTGGTAACGGTCAGATTGGTAATGGCGTGGCGTGGGTATGCGGCGGTTATGTGGAGCTTTAAATATGCTCCACGTTTGAAGAAGCATCTGATCATTGTCTCCTCTACTTATAAATAGGAGGACTGTTCACTCCTCTCCCACTTTCACAATTCATCTTTACGGTAAATCTTCTTCAGAGAAAAAAAGGCTCTTCGTCTTCTTCTTCTCTTTTTGTAATTCAATCTTCCAGTAAATTCATGCACTCTTCTTTTCTTTCCCCTCTTCGGATAAACACCTTCTATTAATTATTACTCATATGGCTTCTTCCGCTAACACTGATCATATTGCTGTTTCCCCTGCTTCTGGGATTTACTGCTTTCGTCGACTCTCTGACAGGGAGGGGGTGCTCCGACGGGAGTAATCACTATAGAATAATACATCGCTATATCCTGTTTGCTTTCAATATCACCGCGCACGGGCTCTTATCCAAGCCCGTTGAAGCCCGGTCAAAAAGCGGAGTTATCCTCCGTTTTTCATCTTCCCCCCCAGACAAGTTATCTCGGCCCTTGAATGATAAAATTCAAATTTGTAAAATGTCGAGATTACCCTTACTTTTACACGTGTTACACCGTTATTCGTCCCCGAAATTCTTACACTTTCACACAAATACACCACATTTTCCCCCAATTTCCTATTCATTCTCCCTCTAAAAAATTAGGGTTCCTCACTTAGCCGCATTTCACAAAATACGACGGAGCAGAGCACTCTTAGTGGCGATACTCGCGAACCTCGTACTCAGGTAATGTTCTTCAGACCCAAACGTTGTATGTTGAAGTGTTCATCTAATTTTTGAGGTTTTTAGTTAGTTTCACTTTGCAGGAATTCATGCGAAGCAGGTCCTATTTCCTTAACTCTACACCTAATCCGAACGTTTACATGTATAATCTCACTCTTGACACTTATATTTATGATGTTATGGATCTCATTTGTTAGCTTCCAAGCCATTGGACCACAAAATGTTGATTAAATGTTAATGCATGTATTAGGTTAACATGTATATATGTGCAAATGTGTTTGTAATTGATTTATCAGTGGTTATTGTGATGATTATGTGCTTGTGCTTGTATAAAAATTATGTTTTTAAGAGTAAACCCATGTTATGAAGATGAGCATGACTGTTAGTGTGAGTATTGGGAGTTTATTATGATTTGGTCAGATATTAGGTTCATGTAAACCCGAAAGTGTCGAAATTCCCATTGACTGAAGTTAGCAAACTGACCATTTGAACGATCAAGCTTTAATTTTTCGATGAAATTGTGTTGTGTGGCCATCAGATGGATCATCATCAGAGGTGTATGCTAGTGTTAGTGCTATTGCAGATTATACTGTTGAGGGTTCGAACTTTCTTATTTATGAGCATGATGCACCAACGACGGATTAAGTTACGTAATCTTCGGAGAAGAGAAGTTGTACAATATAGCATACTCAGTAAGATTCCTAGTATAAGGGAACACATGGACAAGCTAACCCTTAAGAATGATATATATTCAATTAGGAACTTGAGGATGGATCGTGAGTATTTTGATAAGCTTTGTTGGGTTCTTCGAGAGGTTGGGAGTTTGCGCGCTGAAAAGTACGTGAGCTTGAGGGAGCAGGTGACACTGTTCATAAAGATAATGGCGCACCATAATACAAATCGGGTAATGGGGTTTTATTGGCAGCGGTCTGGGCAGATGATCAGTCGGTACTTTGGTAAAGCTCTAAATGCATTGTTGAAGGCTAGTGAGCTTTTTCTAGTTACACCATCACTTGTAGCCGAAGAAAACGACAACTGTCACGAGCCATGGACTTACTTCAAGGTTTGTAAAAATGATTAGATGTTTTATATTGAAATCTTAGTCAGTTTTAAATATCAAATTTTAATCAGTGTGCATTATTTTTTTTGCATCGTAGGGTTGCCTGGGAGCGCTGGATGGCACCTTAATCGATGTGACGGTGCCAGTGGCTGATCAACCAAGGTACAGATCAAGGAAGGGCCAGATCAACGTTAACGTGCTAGGAGTATGTGATGTTAACACGAAATTTGTATACCTGTTGTGTGGTTGGGAGGGTTCTGCCGCTGACGGGAGAGTACTGAGAGACGCCCTATTCCGTCCTTCCCAAAATGGATTGAAGATTCCGAAGGGTAAGTCTTTATCGTTCAACCACACACTGCATTGTAAGATGTTATAGTACAAATTCAATTATGATCCTTACTTTTGTGTGCAAGGCAACTACTACCTGGTAGACTCAGGCTACGCAAACTCCGAGGGGTTCCTTGCTCCCTACCGTGGTAGACGATATCACCTAAAACAGTGGGAGGCCGGTAGAGCGGCGCTGCAGGACCACGAGGAATTCTTTAACATGAAGCACTCCAGAGCTCGCAACCTAATTGAACGGGCATTTGCTAAGCTCAAAAACCGGTGGAAGATTCTGAAGCAGCCATCCAATTACCCGATAAAGATTCAGAACCGTATAATAATGGCGGGTGTCCTACTCAACAGCTTCATCAGGAGGCATATGCCAGATGATCCCATTATAAACTCAAGTGATGATGAGGATGATTCATCCGTCGATGACGACGACGATGACGATGGCCCCCCTCCAGAATGTATTGATGGACTTGGGAACTCAGCAGAATGAAACCAGTTCAGGGATCAGATTGCTATGGAGATGGAGAACGATTATCGTGCCCGTCGACGAAGCCAATAGGGGCTTTGTGGTTTAGTTGTTGGGCTTAGGATTGTGTGTTTAAGAGGTTGGGAGCCTGAGGGGTGGAAGAATGCTGGGGTATTGAGCCGACGTTTGCTAAGATGTTGCTTTAATTCCATTAAGTTCTATTTTGCTACTTTGTGAACCATATTTTTCAATGGATTGTTTTTTGGGTTGGCGTTTACTGCTGAATTGGTATTTCTAGTGCAATTAGATATGTGTTGTTTCTATGGTTATTGTGTTATTTGCTTGATGAACTCATTCAATTAGATACACTACACTTGTGTATAACAAGTATTTTGATCCAACATGATACCACATTTTGATTAACAATTGTTAAGGTTTTACTTAATTGACATTTCTTTTAACATGTTGTCTGTTATATATTGTAGATACCATGGATTTGAGGTGGAGGCTTCAAGTGCTAGCACAATGCCGATACCAATGAAGAATGGGAGGAAAGGAAGGGGCAAAGGAAAGGGAGACGACGACAAAGGTTCGAGGCGGGTGTGGACAATCGAGGAGAGAGAGCGTTGATCAATGCTTTATATGAGTACAAGGCAGCAGGCAACAAGGTTAATAACAATATCAGAGCAGGGTACTTGAGGGACCTGGAGGATTTCATAAGGAAGGAGTTTCCTGACACCGACATTCTCGGTGATCCTCATGTGAAGTCCAAGATCACAGTCTCGAGGAAGGTTTACTCACACCTCTACTCACTGTTTGGGGTGGCTGGTGGATGTGCTACTTATGATCCAGAAACACTATGAACTCTGGTGGATTGAGTACAAGAAGGTGAGTATGTGTAACATTACATTCCACCTTATTAACTTTGACAAATATAATTGTGTCATGTATTTGTTAGATATAACTTGTGTCTATTCCACTTCATTAACAGGTGCATACCTATGAATCTTAGATTTTATCGGATTATTTTTAACTCACAGAAATGTCTAGCAGTTATTTTCTACCGTTCTAATTATAGAATAGATAACTAAACCAAAAAAAAAAGTTGATTCTTTACGCGAATTTCTCCCAAAACTCGGCATCATATAAAAGTATATTAACAATTTAGAATACAATATAGTCATATATATATGTAATGAATGCCATTAGCATTTTTTAAACAGGTTGTACAATTGGTTTCCCAAAAGACGAAGTTTTAAATTAGTTGCTAAGTACATGTCTAATTTTTATTTACTATTGATACAAGTTTGATCCATTAACAGGTAAAGATTTACACGACTTTAAGTCAATGCTTGTTAGGAGAACCTAAAACCATACAGAAAGACTCTAATGAAGTTCTTCATGCATGGAAATTATGAAGCCAGTTGAGGTTCTTGTCTTCTTTTACCACAGTAATCTTAAGGTTGCTCAAACTATCTTTGTGGTCGCCCCACAAATAGGCCATCTCTTCATCGTATATAACGTGCTCAAACTGCACAACTTCGACTACTGAACGTGGAATCTCAGACAATCCGCGGCACCCTCTAATGTCCATCTTTCTTAAACAACGCAACTGCCCCATGTTATCGGGCAAATGCTCAATCCCAACACAATCAGACAAGTCCAAGAACCTTAACTTGTGAAGCCTTCCAATTGACTCGGGTAATTCTTCTAAGGTTGTACAAGAATGAAGCCTTAAAGCTTCCAAATTTGTCAGGTTTCCGAGTTCTTCTGGAAGTCTGGTTAGTTCTGGGCAGTTACTGATGGAAAGTTTCTTGAGATGGACCAGGTTACAAAACCAGAAGGGTAATTCCACTAAGTCGTCACAGTAGTCAATGACGATTTCCACGAGATTCGGCCATATGTTGTGAGTGTTTACTTCGGAATTCTCAAACGACTCGCCAATTTCACACATGACAAGGGATATTTTCCGTAAGTTCCTAAGTTGTAACAAGGGTGTACTTATAGATGATACTGAAATGCGTTCCAGTCGGACTCGCTTTAGATTTAGCAAATGATCGGGTGCTGGAAACTCAAGTACCTCAGCTGGACAGGAGCTCTCGTTCGTTAGAATTAGAACTTTCAGTTGCCACAATTTCGCCATGAAACAAGGTACAATGTAGACCCTTGTCTGAAAGTTCGATATGAACACTTCAACTTTAGGAAATTTTACATCATCCCAGTTCGACAAGAATGTTTCATCTGCAATCAGGATTTGATTCAGCATCAGAGGTATGCTAGCGCAGTTCCTTAGATATAATAAGTTTCTTTTTTTTTTTTCCTAAAAGGGAAAATAACAACTTAAAAACGGTGAATAATGAAGACATGAACCTGTTGTGATTGACAAAATCCGGGCTTCGTTAGGATGCTGTTTTTTTTCGATCCACCAGTTGGGGAAATCGGTGCCCTTGATATCTAAATTTACCCTCCTTCGAGATTCTAATGGCTCTTGTCCACTCAGAAAAATAGCTAAATCTCTGAGCAAATCGTGCTGCATTGCAAACCTATCATCGATGTAGGTGATATCATTGAGTTCTTCTGTTCTGTGAAATTAAGAAAACAAAATTGTTAGGGGAAATTATCTCATAGCAAATTAAGTTGAGAATAATAATCATGATAATTCAAGTATGCCTAGAATAAGAAACTGATACCAAAACGAATTGTGAGAAAAATAAAATATAGCTTTTTGTATGCAGCACCAATTAATTTTCCTCATCAAACTAAGTCTAATGTTAAATGGAAACCTGATTATCTCTTATTACAAAATAAAGAACGGTCAGTTACCACTTTCTATGTGGTCTAATCACTACGTCTAATGCTAAAACTTAAACTTGTTTTAGCAGTGAGAAATTCCTTATAATGGTCAAAAGGAAGAGTAACTACCTGTCAAGTGCAATATCAACAAGGTTTCTGGTGAAGAGTTCATAAAGGTAGGCAAGTGTATATGCACCGTCAACATCTAGATTGTACATTTCAACCCAAATATCCAAGAGAGTGGCAACGGGAATCTTTTGATCTTCCGAGAATGACCCTAGATCCAAATAACATTCCCTGAGGATAGGCATTTCATCAAGGGTATCTAAGCTGGGTTTAAGGCAACGGATCATATCACCACCCGTATGAAAAACGGATTCCCCACCGGAAAGATTACTAAATCTACTAATCCAAACTGCCTCAGGCTTCCCATACAATGATCCACCAACAACTTTAAGTGCAAGAGGAAATCTCCCGCATACCTTCACTGCCTGTGCAAATCCAAGTTCGAGTAGTGTAAATAGATCGAAAAGATGCAAAAGGAGGCAAGTTTAACTTCTAAAATCACATCATCCATTAGATAAGATTAACTGCACAATTAATTTATCAAGCATTTGTTTCGTCATATGACTAGAAGTGTCTGACTTTTACCTTGTCCACAAGATCAGTACTGATGGAGCAAACTCTGTCTTTAAAAGCCCAATGATGAAAAATCTCGACAGCTTCTTCATTGCTCAACAATTTCAATCTATATGTATTGTATCTAGGAAGGACAGATCTGGAAGTGACCAGAATCTTATATTTTGGTCTCTTAAATATAAATTTCTCAATTAGTGATTCTTCTCCCGAGGGACCCGACCACACATCATCCAAGACTAGCAGAATAGGGCTTTGCCCAATGTATCTCAAGAATAACTGTTCTAATTGGTTGATTAGATCCTCATCGCCATGAAAATCCGAAACTTGACTGCCATCGACGCTTCGAAATATCCGTTGAACAATAGTACCGAGGTTAGGACTTCTGGAAACAGTCACGAAGAATATATTATCACCAAACACCCCTGTGCAAAGAGACACTGTCAATTCTACCTCTAAAACATCAGAAATTGAAAATGTATAATGATCATTGATCGCATATCTTATATTTATAACTAACATAAGTAGCAAGACATCATAACTCACTTGCATACTCCCACTTAAGCTCCAAGTGAAGTCAACTACCTAGATGATAATAAGACATGTAAAAGTACTTCAATACTTGCACAATAACATTCTCATTTGTAACTGAAAACCTGTAAGTTCACTAGCTGTCTACACGAGTCTAACCAAATTCAAATTATACATCGATTTACTTAACAACGCTCGAGCATTACAATTTTTAAACTACTCGCGATCCATCACTAATTTCAAGACCCCAAGAAAATATTGAACCAGTTGATCTAAAAGCTGAAGCTAACAGCGAGATTGAACATTCACTCGTACACATAATTTTTCTGCACTCTTACGTGCAAGTTGAAGTATGATAAGTGGTTGGATGTGGGATTCAGACTCTGATAACAAATTCAGTTGAAAATGTATCATAATCGATCATCAGATATCTTACATTTATAACTAACATTAGTAACAAGATCATCACAATACACGACTTAACCTCCAAGTGAACTCAACCACCTATAAACAATAACAGTTAAGACATGTAAAGAAAATACTCATATCCTTCCACAATTACTCGAAAACATGGGAGTTCACCAGCTGTCTACACAACCAAATACAGGTTATCCATCGATTCACCAAGCAACTATACCATACCTTTAATTTGATCATCATGACATAGCTTCTTAGCCAATGTGGTCTTCCCACACCCACCGGGAGCCGACACGACAACCACGCTACCTTCACCCCCATGATCATCCATCAACATCTCCCTCACTTTCTCAAGCGGTTTATCCAACCCCACGACAAACTCCGGTGCACCCGGCACACTACACCACCCGGAAAGCCCCTTCAAACTCCCCTCACCACCAGCAATCTTACTATTCTTCATCATGAGAACCATCTCATTAACCTTCTCCTCCAAATCACTAACACCCACAGAAATCTTCTTACTCTCCCTGAAATGGAGCACGGCGACGTCTAATTGGAAGAACCTCACGAGCAAATCTTCGAGCTTGCTCACTTGCTTGGAGTAGTGTAGTCTTTTAAAGACATTCCACTTCACTTTGGAGCATTTCAGAACCAATTTCTCGGCTCGGATTAATCGCTCGGTGAACATTTGAGTCTCGTTGGGGGGGCGGTCGAGGATTCGGTTGAACTTGCGTATGTCGTCGACGGCGGGTTTGATGGAGATGAGGGTTTCTTTTAAACGTTTGAGATCTGAGTTGAAGTTGGCGACACGGACGGTGGAGTCGAGTACGGCTTTGAAGAGGAGCTCGAATGCGGCTCCAAGTGCAGCTCCGCCTACAAGGGCCTCCATTTTTATTCTTGTTGGGTAAGTAAATGAAATGAAGCTCGATTTTATGGTGGGTGATTGATACTGATGATATTAAAGAAAGGGAAATTGGGTGTGCAGTTTCGGGTTGAAAGAGAGAATCTTTGACTTACTTTCAGAGTTGGGTTAGTGAAAGTCATTAATATATATCATTAGCGTACTGTAAATTATATTATGTCTTAAAAAAAATCAAGGTACGAATATTAGGACCGGCGTGGGATAATTTTTGGTCCATTGAATCTTTGTGTTTTTCCTTTTGGGTAGTTGAGTGTGCAATTTCCATATCCTTTAGTAACTAGTTCACTCAAGTATTATTATTGTTATCAGTTTTTTTTTCGTTTTTATAATTTATTGGTGTCGATTCCTTATGACGATTTCTCTATGCATGCTCCACATGTGATGGAGTTTCATTAGAAAGAGTTGAAGTTTCATTGTTGCAAGGGGAGTATGGAATTTGAGGCAATGGACTGGAATTTGAATAGCTGAAAATTGTACCTAAAATTGAAATGGTTTAGGATATGATTTAACGGGTAACACTGATACTAAATAGTATAGGCTTAGGTTTTCTCACAACCAATGTTGCACCAGGACTACTAAAAAATAAGTAGGTTGAAGATACCAAGGTGATCAAATTAGGGCATGACCACGCCAACACCACCAATCTCCAGCGAAATCAACTCGGCGTCGACGGAATTTGTCCCACCGGATTTAGAATATCAGAATAATCGAATGCAGAAACGGTCAAGGCAAAGCGAAGAAAGACCGATCACCCCAAGTCCAATGCAGATCAGCGCAGGAAGAACGAGTCCTCAAAAACAACAATCGATCTCGTATGCCGATGCAATTCGTAAGAGGCATGACCACGTACGTATTTCCGAAGCCGCCATGGATGAAGAAAGTGAATTTATCGCAATCAGTCCACCTACGGAGGATATGTCGTTCAAGAAATTCTCGAGTCTCCCGGAAATGAAAGAGCGAATGCAAAATCAGTGGGAGGACTCCATCATAATCAGAATTCTCGGCAATTCGTGGTATTATCCGACGATAGTCAATCGACTAGATCTAATGTGGAAATTGCAGAACGAGTTTGAACTCGTAGACCTCGGCCATAACTGCTATTGTATGAAGGGCTTACGAAAAGAGAAGCGGGAGATGATTCTTACGGAAGGACCATGGCAATTGGCGGGTAGCTTCCTATAAATCCGGAAGTGGTACCCGAAATTCATTGCGGCGAAGGATAAGATCGACACTGCTGTAACTTGGGTTAGAATCATAGATCTCCCGGTAGAGTATTTCAGAAAAGCGTGGATACGCGAGTTAGCAAAGAGTTTCGGAGATCCAATTAAAATATACGGCAACACCTACACGGCTACAAGGGGAAAGTACGCCCATTTTTGTGTGCAAGTCCGAACGGATTCGCCTTTGGAACTTGGTGTGTGCATTGACGAAGTAGTGTACCAAGTGGTATATGAAAATATGCCTATGCTATGTTATAAGTGCGGAAAAGCAGGACACAAAAAAGAAAATTGTGGAAGAGCTGATGGTGAGGCCGACGGACAGCTTAATTCGGAGGCACAAGAAACCGTTGAGATAACAAATGGATCGGAGTGGTTAGTAGCAAAAGCCAAACAAAAAGAATACGGGGAGTGGATGATCGTTCAGCCAAGGGAAAATATAAAAGGGGGCAGATTACTTGCTGGACCAAACAGGAAGGAGTCGGACAAGGATAAAAAGGAAGAAGAATTGCGTGAGAAAGCGAAAGTGTCGGGGGATAAGAAAACTACTGAGGATGGCAAGAAAAAAGAGTTCATGTTGAACTCCAATAGAAGGAAGGTTTCCTATACAAAGAGAAACGGGTTAGGAAACAAAGTGAGTAAATCGACCAAAGATCCAAAACCGCGAGGAAAACTCGGGGCGAAGATATATAAGGATCACATCTTAAACACCGCGAATCCGTTTGAGATTTTGCAAGAAAATACTGCACCCGAGTTTAATCAAGAGTATCCACCGACTCTCAGAGGATTAGTTCCAATCACCTTTGGCCAGAAACATGCTAGTCTATCACGCATTCATCAGAAACAGGATATTAATAGGACGATGGCTGGAAATTCTGGATTTCGTCACGAGAATTCATCACTTTCGAGGCCTCTTGATGACATTACGAATAAGGCAGAGAGACAGGTTAATTCAAGTGATGGTAATCCCACAACTTGTGTGGGAGGTGGAAGGCAGGATGTTGTTGATTCCAATAACCGACGGCCCGAATACATGGTGCATGACGATGGCGATAAGTTGATGGGAATTGTGGAGACGGATATATCTCCTAATCGAGATAATACGGCAAGCGATTGCGATATGGATGGGGAATGCAATTGACCAGCCCGTCCGACCCTACCATGTAAATTTAATGTCGATAAGAATCGTGTCGTGGAACTGCCAGTGCGCTGGTAGAGATGAATTCCGAAGGAATTTCCGAGAATTTGTAAGGGTACATGCACCCACAGTTGTGTACATCTTAGAAACAAGAGTGAGCGAGGCAATAGCGAGTGAGATTGTCTCAACTCTTGGATACTCACGGTACATGGTGGCTCCAACCAGTGGAATGATGGGGGGTGTGGATGTTGTGGTAAGACGAAGAGGTAGACGTCGAGATTTTAGACGTTAACTATCAGGCGATTCATGCTCGGATCAGACCTCGCTTAGGCGAACCTTGGCGAGTGACTGGGATGTATGCGCAGTCGAGAAGAGAAGACAAAGTGCGTGCTTTTGATGACTTGATTCTCCACTCCACGCGTTATTCTGACCCATGGTTGGTAACCGGAGATTTCAACGAGGTATGATACTCACAAAAGAGGATGGGAGGTCGACCTATCTCTCTAAATAGACTGAATTTTTTTCGACAATATCTCGAATGAAGCGGCCTCATTGATCTTGGGTTCCGAGGACCGGCGTTCACGTGGACTAACAAAAGAGAGAACGGGGAAAATATTAAGAGTCGTATTGATCGAGCAATGGCGAATGAATCATGGATGGACAGATTTCCGAATTATGAGGTGTTTCATACACCACGCACATGCTCGGACCACCACCCGATTCTTACCTGCTGCGAATGAAGAGATTACCGTGTTGAGAAGAAACCGTTTCGATTCGAAGCGGCCTGGTTCAATAATGCTGAATGCGAACTGCTCTTGAAAAAAATATGGGACAAAAAAAATAACCTTCTTGATGCCATCACTGAAATCCCGAAGGTGCTTGAGCCGTGGAACCGTGAACGGTTTGGTAACATATTCCAACGTAAGAAAAGAATTGTTGCACGCCTGCTGGGTATACAAAAAAAATTGCGTTGAGACTGAATGAATACCTCGCTAATCTTGAAACGGAGCTGATCCGGGAATGGAACGACGTGCTAAGGCAAGAAGAACTATTTTGGTTTCAAAAATCTAGAACCAAATGGATTCAGGAAGGCGAAAGGAACACACGTTTTTTCCACCGAGCCGTAATGATAAGGCGGCGACGCAATAAAATCATGAACTTGAAAATTGATAATTTTTGGGTAAGCGAGGAAGATAAGTTGCGCACCCACGCAAAAAATTACTTCAAAGGGTTGTTTTCGGGGGGTAACGGAAATGCCGTGAGAAATGGGGAGCTGCTGCGTCGTTCTCGATTTCAAGCCACAATTTCGATGGATGACCACGAAATTCTTACAAAAAGAATTAATGCAGCGGAGCTCAGAGAAGTGTTCTTTGCCACGCATCCGTATAAAGCCCCTGGACCCGATGGTTTATAAGCCATTTTCTATCACAAAAATTGGGGATGGATTCAAGATTCTATTCTGAAGTTTTCAGAGGAAGTATTCAGAACGAAGAAGTTTGACAAACAGATATGCGAAGCATTCTTATGCCTCATCCCTTAGGTAAAGAATCCGGAACTCATATAACAGTTTCGCCCGATTTCTCTATGTAACGTGCTATACAAATTGGTGACTAAGTGTATCACTATGCGTCTCCAGAATATTATGTGTCGGATAGTTTCATTAAAAATAGGGGTACTCAGGATAATATTTTTATTTTGCAAGAAGTGGTCCATTCATTGTGAAATAAAAAGAAAGTCAAGATTGGGAATATGATAATGAAACTGGACCTTGAGAAAGCGTACGACAAGGTGAATTGGGATTTTCTTGAAGAGACACTGCATGCGTTTCTATTTCCACAGGATTTAATAGAGCTTATTATGTTTTGCGTCCGGAACGCATCGACTAGGATTTTGTGGAATGGAACGCCGCTCGAGCCTTTTCCACATTCATGCGGTCTACGACAAGGCGACCCGTTATCTCCTTACCTTTTTGTATTATGCATTGAAAGGCTGTCATATTTGATTAAGGAAGCAGTGGACACGGGAAAATGGAAAGCTCTAAATCCATGTCGCAACGGGCCGAAACTATCTCACCTCCTTTTTGCGGATGGTTTGAATTTGATGGGGAAGGCTAACTTAGACACGTCGAAGGAAATAAAAAGGGTTCTGGATACTTTTTGTTTGGCGTCGGGACTCAAGTTGAACCCGGCGAAATCAAAAATATTTTTTTCAAAGAGTCAGGGGTCCGCGTTGAAGAGAAGCATATGCGGATTATTGGGGTTCGGGCAAACAACGAGTTTGGGCAAGTATTTGGGAGTTAATATTGTTCACGGCCGGACGGGAATAGATGGATGCGCAGAGCTCTTTGACAAGATATCGGGGCATTTTAACGGATGGAAGTGCAATACACTCTCACTTGCGGGAAGAACTACTCTAGTTCAATTCGTTTCTACGGCAACACCGATATACTTGATGCAATCCTCGTGGCTCCCTCAACACGTATGCAACAAATTGGATAGATTGAACCGTAACTTCTTATGGTCGGCGGACGTCAACCGAAAAAAGATCCACTTAGTGGGATGGCCGAAAATTTTAAGGCCGAAAGAGAAGGGGAGACTTGGAATTCGAGAGGCCCGGACGAGTAATGAGTCTCTTCTTGCCAAACTCCCATGGAAAATATTAAAAAACGAAGATGCGGTTTGGCAAGATTTAATCAACGCCAAGTACCTAAAAGGATCAAGCCTTCTTGACTATATTGCAAAACCCGGAGATAGCACGACGTGGAAAGGGATACTACATTGCGTAGACATTATGCAACCTTTTTTCCGGTGGAAAGTTGGGGATGGGAGAAAAATACGGTTTTGGTTAGATAATTGGTGTGGCGAGCGGATAGGGGAAAAATTTCCCACCACAAACCCGGCCGATGCGAACATCCGACTGCGATGGGTATTAGATGACGAGGGGGGATGGAACTGGAATGCGATACAACCGGATGTGCCGACTGATTTTAGGGAGTATTTGGAGAGCAAAACAGTTATCTTGAGGGAAGCCGCAGACGTTTTGCTGTGGACAGAGAGCGCGAGTGGTGTATTTAATTGCAAATCAGCCTACAAGGCATTTTTCAAAAATCTCTCGCTTGCGACCACGAACGCAGAGAATTGTCGCTGGGTATGGAAGGTGAACACGAGTTGTAAACTCCAATATTTTTTGTGGCTAGCGGGACAACATAAACTAGCAACGAACAGTCTCCTCAAGACTCGGCAAATAATTCAAGACTCGACTTGCTCAATCTGCGGCTGCGAAGAGGAGACATCTTTGCACATACTCCGAGCATGTCCTCAAGCGAAGAAAGTATGGATGGAATTATTGAGTGGTGGTGGCTGGGAAGAATTCGCAGCTGTTCCGGATAATATTTGGCTAAAGGAGAATTCACTAAATAAAACAAGGAAGAGTGCGCGACTTCCGAACTTGAGCTGGCCCGCGATCTTCACTGCTGCGACATGGATTTTGTGGAAGGCGAGGAATGAAAAAATATTTCAAAACACCACCGAATCAGTTGCGACAAGCATGGGGAAAATAAAGGCACTTAGCATGGAAATACATGAAGCGCAAGAGAAGAAAAGAAAGTTCGCAGTCTCTCGAAAGTGGATCAAGCCAAGAGAAGGTTGGGTGAAATTAAATGTAGACGGAAGTGTGCCCTCAATCTCAAACTTCGGTACGGCAGCGGGGGTACTTCGTTCGGATCAAGGAAATTGGATTTGGGGCTTTAGAAAAAGTTTGCCAACACCGGTCGTAGATGAGACCGAACTCACGGCCCTCAAAACAGGATTGGAAATTGCTTGGGAGCGACGAACACCACGGATTGAAGTTGAGACGGATTCCTTGGCCACATATAAAATGATTACGGGTGAAGTCACTCTGCCGGAACATCATAAGGCGCTTGTACTTGAATGTACGGAATTGATAAGACTTTCATGGGACTTCAAGTTGAAGTGGATCCCTCGAGAGGCCAACAAAGTAGCGGATGGACTAACGATTAACGAAGTTGCGAAATGATGATACGGATAGGGACATCTTTTGGGATAATCCCCCTCCCCAAGTTCTTGAGTTTCTTAAACATGATGTAGTCTAAGGACTTTGTAATTCCTTGTTCACCAAAAAAAATAAATTGTATAGGCTTGGTGGGATAAGTACATAATTCGAAAATTATATAGGATAACTGACATTAACCCATATCATTTCGATTTCTTGGGGGCAACCGCGTAGCAAACGAGCAAACTTGATTAAAAAAAAAAAATGTGTCATTGACTCATTGCTAAAGAAATAGTTTTGAGCAATGCAGTGCAAAGAAAGTTGCAAGAGAGTAAAATTAAAAGTGTAACTGGAAAGGAAATTAACATTAACTTTTGGTAAATTAATTATGTTAAAAGTACTTTCAATTTTCTTTTTAACAACACGTTGTTAAAAAGAAAATAAAAAAAAATCTTTGCAACAATTGATGTGTTTAATTTAGTTAATTAACGAAATTATTATTATATCTTAATAAGAAGAGAAAGACGAATGTGATCGATCGATGATCATAGGAGAAAAGAAAAAACCATGAAACGGAAGCCAATATTATTATTATTATTACATGATCTTCGGAAAATACATGGATCTCTTAAATTCCAGTTTTCTTCTTTTTCTACCGCAACACAGTCGTCGATTCAAAGAACAACAGAGCAGCAAAATGAACAACAACTCCTTAAATTCAAAGAATCTGTCCAACTCTTTTGTCACCAAAAGCGACTAAAGGATGCCATTCTCCTTCTCGAAAATCATGTTTCAATTTCACCCCCACCTCCTGCTGCTGTATACGCCTCGATTCTGCAGCTCTGTATCGAAAAGAGGGCCGTGGATGAGGGCAAAAGAGTCCTTGCCCATATCAAAGACTCGGGCTTTATACCTGGCAGCTTTATTTGTAACAAGATTCTCGACCTGTACTGCAAATGCGAGAGGATTTCTGATGCTCATAAGCTGTTTGATGAAATGGGTGAGCGGGACTTGTGTTCTTGGAACACTTTGATATCTGGGTATGCAAGAATAGGCCGAGTTATCGAAGCGAGGAAGCTGTTCGATGAAATGCCCAAAAGAGATAACTTTTCCTGGACGGCTATGATTTCGGGTTATGTGAAGCATAACAAGCCTGAAAGTGCTTTGGAACTGTATAGATTGATGCAGAGATGTGAGATGTTTAATTGCAATAAGTTCACTGTTTCGAGTGCTCTTTCAGCTTCGGCTTCTATGCAGTCCTTGCGTCTTGGAAAGGAGATTCATGGGAAAATTGTGCGAACGGGGTTGGATTCCGATGCTGTTGTGTGGAGTGCTTTATTGGATGTGTATGGGAAATGCGGGAGCATAAATGAGGCAAGATACATTTTTGATAAGACACTGGAGAAGGACATTGTTTCTTGGACAACAATGATTGATCGGTATTTCGGGGATGGGAGATGGGAAGAGGGTTTTGGTTTGTTTTCTGATTTAGTGGTTTCAGGGATTAGGCCTAACGAGTTCACGTTCGCTGGAATTCTGAATGCATGTGCTCATCAAACAGCGGAAGAGTTGGGGAAACAAGTTCATGGGTGCATGATGCGAATTGGATTCAACCCGCATTCATTTGCTGCCAGTTCACTCGTTCACATGTACTCCAAGTGCGGTAGCGTGGAGAGTGCACATCAAGTATTCAAGTCACTGCCTAGACCTGATTTAGTATCTTGGACTTCTTTGATTAATGGGTATGCCCAGAATGGTCAGCCCCACGAAGCTCTTCAGTTGTTTGAGCTGTTACTTGCCTCTGGTACGCAGCCTGACCACATTACTTTTGTTGGTGTTCTTTCTGCTTGCACCCATGCCGGCTTGGTTGATAAAGGTCTGGAATATTTCCACTCAATAAAGGAGAAATATGGGCTGACTATCACGTCTGATCACTATGCTTGTGTGATTGATCTCTTGAGTCGGTTTGGACGATTTGGGGAAGCTGAAGATATTATCAACAAAATGCCCATGAAACCTGACAAGTTTCTGTGGGCTTCCCTGCTTGGTGGTTGCAGAATTCATGGAAATTATGAACTTGCAGAGAAGGCAGCTAACGTCCTATTCGAAATTGAGCCTGAGAATGCTGCTACATATGTAACTCTGGCTAATATTTATGCGACAGCAGGACAGTGGAGTGAAGTAGCAAAGGTCAGAAAATTGATGGATGAGAGAGGAGTGGTCAAGAAACCTGGGATGAGTTGGATTAATATTGAGAAGAAAGTCCATACTTTCTTAGTAGGTGATCAGTCTAATATGAAATCACAAGAAATATTTGAGTTTTTGGAAAAGGTTTCAAAGAAAATGAAGGAAGAAGGTTATGTCCCTCACACAAACTATGTTCTACATGACGTGGAAGAAGAGCAGAAGGAGCAAAACCTCTTCTATCACAGTGAGAAACTTGCAGTTGCATTTGGCATAATTTGCACCCGACCAGGAACCCCAATTAAGGTCTTCAAGAATCTAAGAACTTGTGTCGACTGTCATACTGCCATTAAGTTCATTTCAAGAATTGCTGAGCGGAAGATAGTTATACGGGATTCAAGTAGGTTCCATCGTTTTGAGTCCGGAAGGTGTTCATGTAATGATTATTGGTGATTATTGTGTTTTTGCATAGCAATTGTGAGAGGCTTCATAACTTCATGTTAAGGAATTCCCTGTTGTCCCTATTGACAACTCTTGGGTCACAAAGAGGCTGATGAAAAGCATGGTCATGTACTATGCTGCTGTCCTCACATGCAGTACAGGGAAGAAAAAGTATAGTTTACGATGCCTAATCAGTTCGTCCGGCCAGATGCTAGATATGTTCTGGTGAGTTATATCAATGACGATGCGGTAAATTGTACAGACGCTGACTTCCGGAGATGCTTCAGTTCAGTGATCTTGATCATTTTAACGACTGTTGGGTGTTACCGGTTTCTAGGCAATAACAGAATCAAATAACATTGATGTATGTGAAATTTTGAAGTATATTTATGGTTTTATTTGTTGTTGGATGGTATTCAAGAGAAAGGAAACCTGTTCGTTCTCCTTAAAATAAATACTAGTCCTACTAAATGATCTTTCAGATATTCTGAGCTGAATTATATGTTGATGATGACAAACATTTTCGCTAATAGATTCCTCCTGGCTTAATTTATCATCATTTGTTTGTTGTGCTTGTTTTAATTTAGACACCAGTCTTAATCACAAAAGTAGACCAGTGTTCATTGATATTCTTTTAAATCAGATGCCTTTGCTCGGCTAATTAGGTCAGAGTTTTATCAATTACTTTGAATATGGATCCTTTGAAAAATGTCCTAGATTAATACTGATTGCGGCATCGAAATGTCATCCCATGAGTTGTTAAGCTTATTGGAGAGAATTGATATTTTTATGCCATAATTTAGCAGAGACGCAAGTATCAATCATAAAGTGCTTTGTGTCTTAGTCAACCACCTAAGCAACATAAACAAATTAAAATAGGCACACATCAAATAACTACATCACAACCCCAGAAAGGGGCCGTTTTGATGTGTCAGCCGCATTCCAATGTGAGCTCCAACCAAGTGCACTGAAAGCCTGTCCATCACACTTAGATAATTAAGAAGATATTTTATCTATAAATAATCGACCAATCGTCGTTAAGAGGTAAATTTATAAGGCATTTTGGCATCCACGCCCGTATAGTGGCTCAAACAAGGCTAAGCTAAAGTGTGCTTTAGTTTCTAAAGTGGCTCAAGTTGTCAATATTTCGAAATGAATATGTTTGAAGTGTTATTGTTCCGATTTATAGGTTTGACTCTTCACGGCCATCATTCGATGTAGGATTCTGGAACTCAAATTAAACATGACTATTCTTTGGTAGGGTGAGCCGGCCGTGACGGATATATAACTACCAAACTTCTTTCTGATTCTTCTTAAGGTAATAAAGGTTAAACTATATATCTGCATGTTGTTAATATTATAACATGCATAACGTGAAGTTGGTTGGAATAGTAGGAAACCTGAGTAATCCTTGAGAAATTCAGAGCTGAATTTGGTGTAGTAGTTATTTCTGCTTGTTTCTAAACTCTCAGTACCATCTGTTTTTGTTTTTCTTTAATCAAAAAAGTAATTTTGACATTATTTCTGTAGTAAAACAAAGAAATAAAAATTATTCCGGATGATTATGGATCGGGGGGTATTGAACCCGACGTGAATCGAACACGCAACCTTCTGATCTGGAGTCAGACGCGCTACCATTGCGCCACGGATCCGGGGATGAAAAGAAATGTTAACTGTCTTTACAGAACGTTAATACAAATATACCCTTGTTTTACTTACAATTGGGGATCTGAAGTTTTGAACAATATTTCCTCATCAATCCTTATTCCGGAGTGTAGAACTTTATTCTTGTTGTCCAATTGTCAAACAAAACTATAATTAACTAAGTCTCATCATGCACCAAAGAATTAGAAATTTCTCTTAGGTCATATACATAGATGAGATCCGACTTCTTATTTGTAAAGTTTAACTTTTAGAATTGGATAAGCTTATTTACGATGAAAACCGTTTAAGTCGATATAATTAATATTTCATTAAAGCCCATTCTAAAAAATTGAAAATTTAACCGAAGTATCAAATTGAGATGGGTGATAGCCTGAATAAATGTGATTGTGAGTGACATTGGTTAACCAACAATTGAAATGATAATTACTTACGGTGTAATCACAAACTTCTCCATAATCGAGTCTCAATTGTCAAAGTGGCGGACGTACTAGGACGAGAAGCGGTCGAGAATAGTAGTAGGGAATTCTTTTGGAAGCTACCTCCTACACACATTGTTAGTTTGTATAAGCGAGACTTGGTCTAATGGCCTTTTTTAATTCCTTTGCTTACCAAAAAAAAAGCTGACACGAATGGATCACCTTATTCTGCAATAATGGTATAAAATAATTTATTCCTAGTAGGTAACAAATAATGTTAAAGCCACGTTTGGATCCCATAACAAGGTTACTTGTATGCTATGATAATTTAGCCTAATAGGCCGTTGGGATCCTAGTCTTAATCAGAGTAGGAGGGCCTATTAAGATACTACATTAATTCGGTGTCATGGAATTCTATTTAGTGGGCAGCCCACTAATATCACACAAAGCTAAAGATTCGAGACCGAGCGGGCAACCTAGCCAAGTTTCACAAAATGATGACGGGTAGGAGGCAATATATACAAGCACGGTAGGATCCTTGTTTTGTCAGTACATTCGTGAACCTATTCGCCTCACGATATATAGACAGGAGACGAACAGGGTGGGACACCTTCCTCCTAGCTTTCGTATATCACGGAGGAGGTCTTTCGCTTCTGTCGAGGCCATACAGCCACGCATCCTAGTGAGAGAGTTAAACGTGATCTCCGAGTTGGTTTCAATAATAAGTGTAGGAATGGAAATACGTAAAGAGAGCAGTACTCCCTGATGGATAGCCCAGAGTCTTGCTATGTTGCTAGTGCTACATCCCGTCGCTTCAAAAAAAAATCACCAACTATAGTACCTGCGGAATAGCGTATCACGCCACCAATACATGTGGGGCTGGGGTTGGCCAGTGCGGATATGTCTGTATTGAGCTTATAGAGTACTCGATGGGGCGGGTTCAAAAGGATTGATAACCTAGGATTTGAGAGGTTTCAGGGGAGGTCTAGGGGGACTCTATGTCAATGTTAGATAAATCTAGTGCGAAATACGCCCGGGTGATATGGGTTGTCCCTAAAAGAGGAATTCATTGCGTGCTCCCCAAATAGCCCAACAATCCACAATGGTGACTGTTTCTCTCGACAGCAGAGAGTTTGATTTTGCCATTAGCTTGAACTTTTCAATTACCAACAATGAGGCCGAGTATGAGGCAATATATCAGCGTGGATCTCAATAAGTTAATCTTCAAATACTTCATCACGGTAACCCCCATATATGTCAATAAGTTAATCTCCAAATACTTCATCACGGTAACCCCCATATATGTCAGCGTGGATCTCCTCCACCTTCATAGTTGTCATAAACAAATAATCAGGACTAACCTCTCCTACCTCCCTCACGTTCCCTGCTCCGGGCGAACTCTGAGCCAAACTGCTACTCGTTTTTGGTTGCGTCTCCGAGCTTACCCCGCATGCAATAGAAGAGTTTGCCCTCAAACTCCTATCATTGGGTCAACCCACCTCCACTGGGTATGTCATGGTCACTATCATGACAAAATACCTCATCGAGAGCGGCCGAAATGTCCACATCTTCCGCACCCTGATCACCGCAGCAATAGTGCACCCGTCTAGAGTGGCCTAAATGTCCATGCCTCTTGTACCCTGCTCATCAGCGGCAATATGGGATTCACCCCTCTTGCTCCTTCTCTCAGGACTTGGGGGTAAACCAAACATAAATAACCCACTTGCTCACGTTAACGGATATAACGGATCATCAGGATCAGGAGGTACAAAGTCATCATTCTCTGATTCTGGGGGGACCTGCATGTCAGGCCCCAACTCAGGATTCCTCACATTAGGATGAAACTCGGCCCCAAGGAACCCTATAGTTCCAATTTGACCCGCCGCAAGGTCCATACCAAATCTAATAACTCTTTTCCCGTGAGCATACCCGATATAGTTGAACGTCGAGGTCCTCACAAACTCCGGGCCACCTCTCTCTTGTAGCAATCTGATTCGAGATAAGCTACTCGTTCAACCAAACTCTTGTTCCCTGTCTCAAGTCTCTCTACTGGGCATTATAGGAATTCCTTTTCTTCTCGAGCATGGCAGTTTGCTGACGTAGCCATTCCGATTCTTCTTTGGCATGGTCTAACTCTTTCTTCATTTCTTCTTTTTCCAGAAGAGCATTCTTGGCTTCTTCCTTGGCCCTGGACTCTTTACCCTCGATGGCACACCACCTGCTATGAGCTTTATTTCGAGATACTTCGGCCAAGGCGATCTGATGGCACATATGATCTACGATACCGTCATGTTTGGCTTGAACCTCCACTAGTACGATGTCATCTCGATATATGCCATGAAAAATACTACCAAGCTGAGAGAAAAAGAACGATGTGATCAACAACTACAACATAAGTATGACAACTCAATAACCCAGGGCATAAATTCATTACCGCATAATATACCATCACAAACATACGAAGAACGCCTTACACCCCAATGTTGTGTACTAATGCTTCTGGGTCAATAGAGGGATATATGTCGTCGAGGCAAGCAATCACATCTTCCTCCATTAGCACGTGACCATTAATTCTTATGTCCAGGTCGTCGGGGTTAGGCCGCCTCAGAAAGCTATAATCAGGCCTTCTTGCCCGAACACCTTTCTCACCGTGGTGACTGGCTCGCCTCTTACGTTTGGCACCAACGCTATCGGCTGCATTCTCGGACACATTATCTGATGGTAGCTCCCTGACCTCCTCACTAACCCCAGCCACGGATCCACCTTCGCCTGCTGGGGCCTTATCCGGATCAGGGATAATGGGCTCCTGCCCCCTTGTGTCATCCACTGCTGCATTTTCTGCACCTTTGGTATTATTGCCCGCTCCACTTGAACTGCCGCCATTTGCCTTATTGTCACTTACCCTTCTAGCATTTTTCTGGACTGTGTTGTGATACCAATAATTGGGCGGCGCATTTGGTGACAATTATTTCAACCACGCAGGTATGCGCAGCGGGCACGCTGCATGAAGGACGTGTGATTCAACATCTAAACATGCATTGCAATGAGCATTGTCTTCGATGATCATATCATCGCTAACTCGGTTACTATTCCCAATAAAAATGCAGTACCTATCTTCTGATGGCCGAACAACCAAATGTCGCATTTCAAACCGTGATTCCCATTCATAGAACCGTAACCGCGGTAGTTACACATGAGCGGCTATGCTAGGGACTACCATGGTCCCGCTGTCGAGAGCCTCCTCGTCTCCTCAATGAGGGGTATCTCTCATTCCTCAACTTCATTTTCTAGAAGCGCATTCGATTGAGTTTCTTTCCTCATTCGTTTCTCAGCCGCGTAAGGTTTATGAGGCAACACTTCCTTGCGCCGTGGAGGATTCTTGACACAAACCATTTTTGCCTAAAAAGCCAAAAATGGGTATATCAAATGAAATGATGCATGTCGAAATAGGGACATATCGGGGTTGCATATCGAAAAGTTTCTTCTACGTCGAGGAAATGTTACATATCGAATATTGCTCATGTCGAACAACACAATACATCGAAATTAAACACTCGACATACCTCCGAAACTCAATGTGTTTCCAAATTTGATATCCTGCAGCGAAAATGACAAAATCCCCCCAACTAAAATAAAAACAATTGTGGGGGTGGGGGTGGGGGGACCATCATATATAGAGAGACAGATAATGCGCCTCGGTGGGCCACCGAAGTATTAAATGACCATAATATCGAGCACATACGACGAATCTGGAGTATTCGATGTCCCTACTTAATTACGTCGAGTGTGAGAACCTTGATATCGAACCTTCATCGAATGTTGACACTCGATATAGAGCATATTCAAATTATATATTCTTTGAGTTTAGCTCAGGATAGAGTTTCTGACTTTTACTCACTCGCCTCACTCCGAGAAAAGTGTGAGAGTATTCACGTGTTTACTTTTTTGACCCTCACCTTGAGTTTCGTATAATCTAAAACCTTGGGGGAGTCGGGGGTACCCAATACGCGTAAGCGGGAATTAGAAATTTGAAAACCAATAACTTGCAAAAATGGCTTTCAAATTGGGGGACTACATGTTATGAGCTATTTCTGTGGCCCAAAGAAACGACCCAACCGACAATTGGCTCATCTGAAATTCAGACTGGATATCAAATATCCACGCCCGATGTCCCTCACACGTCTAATACTTACTTTCGATATGGTACATGTCATTCTAGGAAATTCGGGAGCGGACCCGCACCCCAAAATCTGTAAATACCCCTTCTCCGCATACCAAGGCAAATTTATTTAATTACCCACTCAACTACCACTGGACATCGAATATCATTTCCCGACATCATCACATTCGACATCCACAACCCCGATATCCCTTTACCCGATATCATTTACCTGATATCTTTGTGGTCTATATCTTTCAACAACACCTGCTATTCAGCACACCCGACATCCTACTGTAACGCCCCAAAAATTAGGAAGAAAATAAATTTATACTTTAGTCCTTGAACTTTTTAAAATTTCCATTTTGACCCCAAATGTTTAGAAAAAATTGCTTTTTAGTCCCTAAACTTAAAAGTTGGTCTTTTATTATTTTATAGGTCTCTAATCCTAAAACATATATTTCAATTTCAAATATTAATCAAGTTGATCGAATTACCTAGAAAAATTACATAAGTAAATATGTATGTAACAAAGAAATCTAATTATACCTATTTGAATTTTAATTATAAATAATTGAGGGATTTGATATGCAATTAACAAATTGATGAAGTAAGCCATGACATCTTTTTGATGAGGTAAGTCATGACATTCTTAATAGCATGATTAAATTCAGATTTTTTGTGATTTATTATAAAATATCAAGGCGAGACATAAATAGTTATGATTAAATTACTATTTTCGCCTATAAATACTCATCATTGTTCAACATTTTATACAACCCAAAATAATCCGATTCTGCAAAAGTACCCAAATATAAAAGTTGTTCCTTTTTGTGTTTTCGTTCGGAAAATAGTTTTTCCAAATTTTCATCTTGTTATTTTCTACCAAAAAAGACGCCAAAACTTTTACTGCATAGGAAATATCGATTCTTCCCCTACACCTCAGAAAAATCATATCAAATAGTAGAAACATTATTTTATAATCAATTTTCGGATACATACCCTTCTTGGTGTCTTCTATCTTTGTATGAAGACATCTTTCCCAAATAATATGATCTAGAAGGCCGTAATACATAAACCGTGAACTGCTGCCAAGAAATCTGATAACAACTCTTATGTTGCAAGAATTATTTAGCATAGCAAACCTTTGTGTTTTCACAAAATCTTGGATTCCCACATCTCTCATAATGCTAGAAACGATAAACCATAAAAAGATTTGAAAACTAAGTTCATTTGGATGTTCGATCAAAGGTAAAAACCAAAAACTGCGGTGATTTTTCAGTTTATTTGGCAAACCCTTTGTTTTCTTAATTTAAAAGTTTAATCACCATCATAATTCAAGTGTTTAGTACACACATAAATTTAACATGATATAGTATTAGTTATAATTAGATTATTATAATTTGTAATCATGAATTGACATTTTTGTGATTTTATTTATAGCATTTAAATGGTATATTTATCATGTTTAACATACTATTTTCATAAGTCTTACAAGATTATTCTTGCCACTTCATGACCTAACCATCAAATAAGATTATTTATCATAATGATCATTCCTTATCACATGTTTTGATAAATCTTTCATGTTTATATCTTTATATTTAAGTTATAAAACAAGTATATGCATATCAAACTTGCTACGTAAAATAAAGTGATAAATGACTAAGTTATACCTTTTAAGGTGTATACTTATTTGGTGTGTGGTTATTAAAAGTTTGGAATTAATTAAAGACTAAAAACACGAGTTTTCCTAGAGCTAGTTAAGTAATATATTTTTAAGGATTGATTATGCATCGAATTGGATAGTTAATCAAACTTTACTTGTTACTGTTACTTGTCGTCAAAATGACTTTAACATGAATACTCACAGTCATAAGTTTGAACGGTTGTTTAATATAATTTTGAGGTATAAATAAGGTGGTTAAAACAATAGATATTCAATATTCAATTACAGCATATGTTTTTCTTTAAAGATTTTCATGTTTTGTGAAATGACATAAAATAAGCTTATGTGTTATTTACTAAGATTTACATTATAACTAGCATTTTTAACTAAAACGTTCTCAATTTCACCAACATCAGAACTGAAGAAAAAGTACTAATATTTGTTGCGGTAAATTATAAATTCAGTTGATTAATATTATTTAAATCTGTTAAAGGTTTGACGAACAAATCAATGACATCAAGGTTCTCCGTACGAGTAAAGGCGAAGTTCTATTTTTGATTTGTTCTAGCCCCGTTTGGCATCCGACCCTTAGGAACTTGGACAAAAAAACCACTACTCCATTATCAAACCTCGAACAACCTATATTTCATCATATTTCTGCTTTTGCATCTCATCTCATAACATTATTTTCTTACTCGTCCTTAAATCATATCCAATCATTTATTAATCATATTTATTCATAATCATGGTAATTCAATGATATAATCTCATATGTTGGTTCTTGAACTGTGCGAAGAGCAACAGACTGTGTTCGGGACATGTAGCGCAAAGAGCAACGGATATTATTCGGTTTACTAGCTTATTTGTTTATCTGTTATACCCATTGGGACGCCTTTGGGAAGTTGGGCCCAGGAATTGAGTCGAGTTACGGCCGGACAGTAAGGATTGTCGGTTTAAGTAATTTCGCTTGATACCCATCCATCTACGCGCCGCTTGCAATCAGAAGTTGGCTGTAACCTGTGTGCTGGATCGACAAGTACTCAAGCATGTCTCTTGATTGTTTGCGAGGTCGCTCCTCGTCGGGAGGTAAAGTAGAATATTATAAGTCATAAGGCTGGATTTGTTTATTGTTAAGCACAAGTTCATTAACTATTTCTATGGAAACTCCAGTACCATTGCTACATCAAATTGTCTAGTTGAACTGTTTCTTCCGGTAAGATCACTCCTTGAAATGTATACATCAGGTTACAGTTAATTCTGGCATTACCACTTCTTTTATATGAATCTCACTAAGTAATTAAAGACTTATTCCTCGTTTCTTCTGTCCATTCCTCAGGTAAAATTAACATGGCAGCATGGACCAAGTGATGAATAATTGTTCAAGCGTGTATTTTGGAATATTCGTGTTTTGTCTCTAGTGCATGGTTTTGATCTTGAACAAGTAAGACCCCTTCCTATGAGTTGCGTTTTAGTCTGGATTGGGTAAAGTGGGTAAAGTCGTCACACCTACGGTTTTGACGCCCCCCCCCCCAGATTCAACATCTTCTCAGATTCGACATCTCCCAATATCCAACATCAAAGACTCTCGACATCCATCAAGACCCGACGATTTGTCTTACGATTAGCTTAGAATCACTGTACAGTTCCGAGATTTATCCTAGTCATCTGTATAGGTGCTCTGGACAAAGTTAATATAGATACTTGTGTAAGTTACAAAATTGACATAGTTTGTATCAAGTTCATTATTATTCTTGCAATTCTGCACATCGTTTGTTATCTACGAACATGTACTAAACGAGTATGGTAAATATTTTCACTTAAGTATGAAAAAAAAACTATGTATTCTTTTTATGCAAGAGAGACTAGAGTAATGAGCTAAATTAAATTATGATTAGATCTGGAAAGGCATGAAGGTATAGAATAGACAGAATAATACACGTGTTTAAAGTTATTCGTTATGATAATTGCTACTTGTAATAACATGCATCGATATTTATTGCGGTTTACGTATTACTTCTGGACGTGGAGATTGGAGAATAGGCATATAAACGTTAAAGTTGGACTATTGTAATAATGCTCAATGAACCACTAACCACTCATTGCCATGTTGCATGCACATGGACGACCTAACTTAACGTGAATCTCAAAATCTTTTGGAGAAGGAGCCGAATGACAATTTTAGTACAAAGAATAAGTAAAAATAAGGACGAACAATCAATGAGGTTGAGAAGACGCGCGTGACATGGAAAAAAATTATACTTTATGGTTCCAAATTCTAGTCTTGGACACGTAAAATCACCCGGCTTTTAGATTATCAATATAATGGATATCTCCATCAGTGACTGGTGTTCATTCAATAGTAAAATCAAGCCTCCTGTTTTCAAAGCACGAGTGAATATAATTTTGTAGTTTTATTACTATATATTGTTACCGCGTAAAATGCGAGTGTAGGTATACCCCCTTCATATTGTAGAAAATGACTATATCCTTATATATTACATAAATAAGTAATTAACAAATAACTCAAATATCAAATATTTGCTCTATTTATTTTCTGCAGGTTTCTCTAAGCTAAGATTGACGGTATAATCTTATGGTTAGATGTAAAATTCATTTGAAGAGAAAGAAAAAGATACGATTGTGTTGATTTTCTATTTTTTTTTTGGTGATTTGAACTTTTAATACATAAACATAAGAATTGGCGAAATCAAGTCAATGACGTGACTAGATGATTTATTTTAAATATTACGGATATTGAAATATTTTTGGCAATCCATCATTTAGTTTAAATGTCATTCACTTAAATCTACGTACATTCTTTTATCGACTTTGAGTGTTGCTCTAAAAGACGTATTTTAGACACATACTAGTGTTTCGCTTCGTACTTTTGTACTGGAAATATGTATAGCTCTCCAATATGTAAGCAAGTCTACCTCGTGTTGTGTTGATTTAACATGTATATACATCAGGTAGTCCTCGAGTATGTGTCAAATGATGTTTGCCTTATGTTATTGTAGAGTGTCGACAATCTATTGAAGACTTATTCCCCTATTTAAGAGGCTTCTGATTAATTTGAGTCGATAACGGACACCCTTATTACATATATACGATTTGACAGATCAAGATTGGTCAAAACGTTAGCCTTTTCCATAGTTCATTGGATCTAATGATTTAGTGTTGTGAGTCTTGTTGTCGAAACTCCGCATGTCGTATGATTGTCGACCCTTAAGGGTCGGGGATTTGTTATGTTTGACTAATTGATATGTATCTCTCCTTTAGCACGTTGCATGGTCGTATCTCAAAACACTATGTCATGTACAACTAGATCAAGGGGTTTTGTGTGTGTGTATATATATATATACATATATATATATATATGTTATAGGTACAATAATGCTAAGTAAGTGAAGAAAAATGTGTAACCTTTCATGTTAATACATTGATTTGAGCTAAGTGTGAATTGGAACGTTTAATTGAATTTGGCGCCAAATCTCAAACTCCAATGAGAGATTGCCACCAAACCTGGTCCACTTAAGTCTCCCATTGTCTTCGGTTCCTGCTTTCCACGTGAAAACTATTGCTTCTATCTCTTCCCTGCGTTGCAATTAAGTTTCATAGAATTAATTTTCCTAAAGTTATTTATAATACAATAACGCCAATAAAATGTTAAAACTAGTAAGAAAAAACCTATTAATGCTGATCCGTTCTTGGTTGCGCCCTTCTCGCCTTCACAATCCCTAAGCTAATAACTCCACCGACGAATCTCTCGTTATATATAGGACTCGAGTGATACATGAAATTGATATATTTCACGTATATCAAGAATACATGTAAGTAAACTCTAGAAGTCCAATAATAATAACAAAAAAAGCAAACTCTAGAAGTGCGCAACCGCAGAATCAAGTGGCTAAAACTTAATTACCATGAATTAGGTTAAGTTGCACTTGAAATTATTATATCGTAATCGAATGTTAAATTATTTTTTATTAGCGCTGTCAAAAATGTTCATAGAAGCTTTTGCTAAATATTAGAAGTTTTTTAGTATGGGGAGATGCAGATTTTTCGATGATGGCCCCGTGAAGTCAATTTTTAATGACTCGAATGCGCCCGTGACAGAGCTGATAAGGATTAATTAAGCATGAGTTTAATGTACTGTTAATGTTGAACTATAATATTCATTCATATAATCATTGATATCAATGTGTATACTATTTTTTTCCTTACTTCCTGACAGTGTTAAAAAGTCCATGAATCAATGTCTTAATCAAAAATAATCTGGTTATGGACGGTGATTTGTCTCTAGAAATAGCCTAAAAGATAGCTTACTGCTTTATTAATTTGTGATAACCATAATGATTACAAACTAACCATCATTTTGGTCAAATTCATCGACTACGTTCAGCTCGGTTTCGTATGCAAATAGTTTGGCATAGGTTCAAGTTTAGTTCAGAATAAATTAGAGCGTACGTTTCACATATGTTTATCACTTGAATTGTCGATGCATCAAAGGACAAGTTAGTTCAAGACTCAGTATTTCGCCCAAGTTGTTTCGAAACCGGAAAAAAGAAGCGGTTTTTCGCACAGCTTGCGGTGCACCTGGAATAATTAAGTATTTTGGAGGCAAAATCAGAAAGTTTTCAAATTTAATCCGAATTCAATATAATTAAAGTTCTCAGATAATAATAATTGGCAAAAATTTACACAATATGTGCCTTTAAATTTTTAAAGGACCAAAAATTGAAAAGTGGCCAAAAATGAAAAAAAAAAACCGGGTGAAGTTTTTTCCTTCTTGGATGCTGTGGTCATTGCGCATACTTTAACCAGTTTGAACCAATAAAACCAATGAATTATGAGGAATAATTTAGATCACGTAAACAGTACGTACTTTATATTCATTTTAAAATTTTATACATAGGGCTAAGCTAACTCCTTCTGGGGTCGCATATAGTACGGAAGAATTCTCATGAGAATAACAAGAACAACTTACGAGAAACACAAAAAGTTAAATAACAGACTGACCATAAATCAAAATTAAACTACTTCAAGTTGAAGAATTCTAGTTTAACAAATAACATTGAAGTTTGATGGACGAATTATACGAGTTGAGAATATATTTAGGTATTAATGAGCATAGAGTACGGCGCCATGAACCTTTCAGATTTCTTCTCGTAAGATGAGCTCTACTGCATGTTATTGTTAGTTAGCAATATGCATGGAATTAAAAGCTCTCTATTTTTGGCGCCATCATTTCTGTTATATAAACTCCTACTACTTAAGTCATTTTCTCATTGCTCCTCGATTTCATTAAAATTTAATTAGGCTGAAAAGTTGTACACTTTGTAAAAAGTAAAAATGAGGCAGGCTCATGTCCTGCTTTCTTTACTTGGAGTTTTTCTCTGTTTCAGTGTTACTTCTCTTGTCGAAGCAGAAGACCCGTATGTATATCTCAACTGGGTAGTCGAATACGGTGAAATTTCACCTCTTGGTGTCAAACAAAGGGTAAATATTAATACTTTTTACTAGTTTTAGTAGAGTTTTATTGTGATTTTGGTTGGAGTAAAGTAACTAATTGAGTTTCTTCAACTTTCCAGGGAATTCTTATTAATGGGCAGTTTCCGGGTCCTACTGTTAATGTCGTGACTAACGACAATGTAATTGTTGAAGTCGAAAATAAGCTGGACGAGCCGCTGCTTCTCACATGGTGAGTTCATGTTCTCTTCATATTATGTAACTTCGTGAAATTCTTACATGTATGGGAACATTTGAGCCTCATGAGATGGCTTTTTACATCAGGCACGGTGTGAAACAGAGAAAATCCTCGTGGCAAGACGGAGTTCTTGGAACGAATTGTCCGATTCCTCCCAACTCAAACTGGACATACAAAATGCAAATGAAAGATCAAATTGGAACTTTCACCTACTATCCTTCCACATTGATGCACAGAGCTGCGGGTGGCTTCGGAGGATTCAATGTGTTGGCCAGGTCTGTAATTCCTGTCCCATATCCGAAGCCTTTTGAGGAATTCACCGTGCTCGTGTCTGACTGGTGGAAGAAAGATCACAAGGTTAGTTAATATTGGTGTAAAACTCAAAAAATAAAGTTATGAGAACTATGTCCAATGTGGAGATATATTCCTTACTACGTTTGTTCATTGGTTGCAGGAATTGCAACAAATCCTAGATTCCGGAGGCAATTTCCCCAAGCCTGATGGTCTCCTGATCAACGGAAGACCACAGTCCACAGCATTTGATGTTGTCCCAGGTAATGCTAACCTCTTAGATGAAATTATATGTCCATCCTTAATATTGTAGTACTAACATCTACTATTTCTTCTTGTCTTTATTTTTCTTTTATGGGGTGATAAAATCAGGACAAACCTATTTGTTCAGAGTCTCGAACGTGGGGATGACGACTTCAATAAACTTCAGAATCCAGGGACACACGTTGCATTTAGTGGAATGTGAAGGATCCCATACGATGCAAGAAGTTTACGAGTCACTAGACATTCACGTCGGTCAATCCAGCTCTTTCTTGGTCACTTTACACGGCATAGGGGAGCCCAGAGACTATTTCATTGTTGCTTCCACTCGTTTCTCGAAGCCTGTACTTACTGGCACTGCAGTACTACACTACCAGGGTTCTAAATCCAGAGCTGGCGGCCCGCTCCCTATTGCACCGACCTACCAACTTCACTGGTCTCTGAAGCAAGCCAGAACTGTCAGGTGGGAATAAATGCGGCACATAACGCGTAAATAAGACTATTTTTCGGATCATATATTAAAAAGGCTTTTTATGCTTTATTTTGTTTATTAGGTGGAATTTGACAGCAAATGCAGCTAGGCCTAACCCACAGGGATCATTTCATTACGGGACAATACCGGTACAAAGGACGATAATTATAGAAAACGGTGTCGCTAAAATCAATGGGAAGACGAGAAACACGATAAATAAGGTTTCTTACATAAATCCAGACACCCCATTGAAGGTTGCTGACTTTCTCAACATACCAGGAGTTTTCAACTTTGACTTATTCAAAGATACCCCGCCTCAAGGTCCTGCGATTCTTGGGACGTCCGTTATGAACGTTACGCTGCACGATTTCTATGAGATAATCTTCCAGAACACTGAATCCACCATGCAATCTTGGCATCTGGATGGCTATGATTTCTGGACTGTTGGGTAAGACTACACTAATTTCTTTATTCATCTTCTACTTGTATGATTATATTTAATCTCTTAGTGTAAGTCCATGATTTTTTTTTTTTCAAACTTATAATCAATCTCATATATCTCTTATAAATCCAGGTTTGGTAATGGTGTATGGACTCCTACATTGAGGAGACGCTTCTACAATTTCAATGATGCTACCACTAGATACACAGTTCAGGTAACAGCACAAATTGTAACAAATTAAAACATAGCACTTTCGAATACTAAAACGCATGTCATGTGTCACTTTTTGATAATTGGAAGGCGGTGGGATTCGAACCCTAGACCTAAGCTCTGATGCCATATTCATTTCGTCATCTCATCTAAAAAAATCAAATATTAGAGATTTCAGGCATTTATTTATATACTATCTCCAACATGTTGAAATCAAAGAATGGAAAATTGGCAGGTATATCCAAAATCATGGAGTGCAATTTATGTGTCATTGGACAACAAGGGAATGTGGAATTTGAGGTCTACAATTTGGCCAAGGCGATACCTCGGACAAGAACTATATGTTAGAGTGTGGAACGATGAAAAAAGTTTGTTCACTGAGTATGACATGCCAGAGAATGCATTACTTTGTGGAAAGGCTAAGCATTAGTTGGAACAATGCTGCTTTTTCTCTGAAAAAATTATAATTTTTTATTTACATTTTTATGTTTCTGTGTTTCTTTTATATATCAGTTGCGAGGGTGTTATACTGGCTGTCCCTGAAAACAAAAAAATAAAAGAAAAAAAGATTTATGGAGAAAGCATGTATGTTCTCGAGAAGAAGGGAAAGAAAGAAAATTGATATGAATCATAGTTGTGATAGTTTTTAGCATCATTTTGTATTTCCTGTCACACTACAAGATTTAGGGGTCAATAGCGATCGAATTTGGGTCGCTATTGACCCCCCTGGGGGTCCCTGATGCTCAACAGCGACCGCCACTGGGTCGCTATTGCCCGGTCCCTATTGACCACGGTCGCTTGTCAATAGGGACCGCAATTCGGTCGCTATTGAGGGTCAATAGGGACCGGAAAATCAGCGACCGCTTTCCGGTCCCTGATGACTTAATATCAATAGGGACCTAAATGCGGTCCCTGATATTTATAATAGGGACCGAAATGCGGTCCCTAATAACAAAAACAGGGACCGCAATTCGGTCCCTACTAATATTCGTAGATACTCTATGAATATTAGTAGGGACCGAATTGCGGTCCCTAATAACAAAAATAGGGACCGCAATTCGGTCCCTACTAATATTCATAGATACTCTATGAATATTAGTAGGGACCGAATTGCGGTCCCTAATAACAAAAACAGGGACCGAATTGCGGTCCCTATTGACCCCCAGAAAAAATAAAAAAAAAACAATAATATTTCGGATAAATCCGAAATATTATTGTTTTTTTTGTAAACTTATGATTTTAACAAGATCAAAACAATAAAATAATGAAGAAAAAGTTAATATAATTACATGAAAGTATTAATGAATGTAAAAAGATGAACAAAATGACTAATAATAGAAAAAAAAAATATGAATGAAAAAAAAATGAATGAATAAAACAACAAGTGAAAGAAAAGTAAGAAAAGAAAGTGGTAAAATAAAGAAAGTGAAAGAAAGAAACAAAAGAAAGATTGTGTTGGTGATTTGTTTTTTAGATTTGTGTTGGTAAAAAGAAGAAAACTTTTTGTGTTGGGTGATTTATGGAGAAAAGAAGAAAGTGTGTTTGTGTTGGAAAATAAGATAGTGTTTTTGTGTTGGGTGTTTTTTGGAGATAATGAAATGAGATGTGTAAGAGTGGTGAGTATATATAGAGGGAGGGTGAAATTTTTAAATTTTCGTCAAATTCAAATTTCCCCCTCAATCCCGCCTAAAATTTTTGCCTAAATTTCAAAATTTTAGATTTCAGTGACCGCATTTAGGTCACTAATAATAATTAGGGACCCAATTTAGGTCACTAAATTTTTTTAGTGACTGCAATACGGTCCCTGTTGCTATTTTAGGGACCTATGTGCGGTCCCTAATAATATTCATCGATTTTAAAGTATGAATATTACTAGGGACCGCATTGCGGTCCCTATTGATTTAATAGGGACCGAATTGTGGTCCCTATTGACTACGCTAATGTCAATAGGGACCGAAATGCGGTCGCTATTGACTCAACAGGGACCGAATTGCGGTCCCTACTAATATTCATACTTTACAATCGATTTTTTTTTATTGATGTTGGTATGTTTGTGATTCTTAGTAACCAAACTCATTGTAACATGTGAATTGTAGTAATAAATGATTGCAAAATCAATCTTATAGTAGATTAGTTGTGAATTAATAGATTGATTGAGATTGAGCGAGTTATTAACGTTCAAGATATATTTCATGTTCTACAACTAATCATCACTAGTTAGTTGTAGTTGTTATTCGTTTTTATGATTTATTTCACTAATGTTAGAATAGATATGATTATGAGGTATAATCATTAGATCAAGCAATCATTATACTTACATATGTATATAGAATTAGTTTGTCATTATGACATTCGTTGTACAAAATAGTAAGAGAATCTTCAAAGCGGTCCGTTCTCCTCACATAATACTTGGATTTACAATGCGTCGTTGTAATTATTGTTATTTGAACTATTACAATGGTTATTATGAACTAAACAAACAACGCGGCACCTCGAACCATCTTAAAATATCGATTTTAAAGTATGAATATTAGTAGGGACCGCAATTAGGTCACAATTAATGTTAGTAGGGACCGAAATGTGGTCCCTATTGACTACGCTAATGTCAATAGGGACCGAATTGCGGTCGCTATTGACTCAACAGAGACCGAATTGCGGTCCCTACTAATATTCATACTTTACAATCGATTTTTTTTTATTGATGTTGGTATGTTTGTGATTCTTAGTAACCAAACTCATTGTAACATGTGAATTGAAGTAATAAACGATTGCAAAATCAATCTTATAGTAGATTAGTTGTGAATTAATAGATTGATTGAGATTAGTTTGTCATTATGACATTCGTTGTACAAAATAGTAAGAGAATCTTCAAAGCGGTCCGTTCTCCTCACATAATACTTGGATTTACAATGCGTCGTTGTAATTATTGTTATTTGAACTATTACAAACAACGCGGCACCTCGAACCATCTTAAAATATCGATTTTAAAGTATGAATATTAGTAGGGACCGCAATTAGGTCACAAATATGGACAATAGGGACCGCAATGCGGTCCCTATTGACTACGCTAATGTCAATAGGGACCGAATTGCGGTCGCTATTAACTCAATAGGGACCGCAATGCGGTCCCTAGTAATATTCATACTTTACAATCGATTTTGTCATATTGATGTTGGCATGTTTGTGATTCTTAGTAACCAAAATCATTGTAACATGTGAATTGAAGTAATAAATGATTGCCAAACCAACCTCATAGTAGTTTAGTGTGAATTAATAGTTTGATTGACATTGAGCGAGTTATTAACGTTCAAAATATATTTCATGTTCTACAACTAATCATCACTAGTTAGTTGTAATTGTTATTCATTTTTATACCTTACTTCACTAATGTTAGCATAGATCTTAAACAATAAACTAATACTTTTCCGGAATATTACAAACACACCAACATGAGAAAAAAAGATCAAATTTGAAGGATGAATATTAGTAGGGACCGCAAATAGGTCCCTAATAAGGCAATAGGGACCGCACCGCGGTCCCTGTTTAATATTAGTGACCTAACTGCGGTCCCTAATTTTTAATAGGGACCGCAGTTAGGTCACTAAGTTTCCTTAGGGACCGTTGTGCGGTCCCTGTTGCCATATTAGTGACCTAAGTTAGGTCCCTACTAATATTCATCCTTGAAATTTTAATTTTTTTGATTGATGTTGGTGTGTTTGTGATTTCTAGCAACCAAACTCATTGTAACATGTGAATTGAAGTAATAAATGATTGTCAAACCAACCTCATAGTAGTTTAGTTGTAAAATAATAGATTGAATGAGATTGAGCGAGTTATTAACGTTCAACATACATTTCATATTCTACAACTAATCATCACTAGTTAGTTGTAATTGTTATTCGTTTTTATACCTTACTTCACTAATGTTAGCATAGATATTAAACAATATATTAATACTATTCCGGAATATTACAAACACATCAACATGAATAAAAAAAAAATCAAATTTGAAGGATGAATATTAGTAGGGACCGCACTTAGGTCCCTAATAAGACAACAGGGACCGCGATGCGGTCCCTATTTAAAATTAGTGACCTAACTGCGGTCACTATTAATAATTAGGGACCGCAATATTTAATATTAGTGACCTAACTGCAGTCCCTAATTATTATTAATAGTGACCGCAATTAGGTCACATATATGGGCAATAGGGACCGCATTTAGGTCCCTATTGACAACGACTAGTGTCAATAGGGACCTAATTGCAGTCCCTATTTGGGTTGGGACTTTCAGGGACCTAAATTAGGTCGCTGTTATTTTCAGTGACCTAATTTAGGTCGCTGTTATTTTCAGCGACCTAATTTAGGTCGCTGATGCCTATTAGGACTTTCAGTGACCTAAATTAGGTCGCTGTTGCCTTCAGCGGTCACTGAAGGCGAGCGACCTAATGTAGGTCACTAACTGGGCGGTCCCTATTGACCGCCCAGTCTTGTAGTGTCACTTGTGAGTTGTGATCAAAGATATTGGCTATAAATTAGCTTTAGTTCAATCTTCATTGTGTGTAGTAAGTCCATGAACTCTATTGGGGATCAGAAGGAAAGTATCTTTTAAATTTTAAATTAATAATGTATGATACGGTTCCTTGCGATACTACTAGTTTACTATTTCGTACAATTGATCAAATAACCACCATTCTTCATAATTCCTACGAAATATTTACATTTGTTGTGAAATAATGGTAGTAGTAAAAAATGATTAAACGTAAAGAAATAAATCCATTAACTGTTTATCAATATTCAAGTCTCCTAATGTGTTAGAGTTGGAGCCTGGAAGTATGGTAAATCAAGCCAAACATTTGTGATCCAATTGTATGTTGAGTTTTATTTTCTCGTGTTCGCAATCTTTCTTTAAGTTACTAAAGGCAGTTCACGTGAAATTAGTCTTGGAGGTATACCTACTAAAAATAAGGGGAAAAAGCAGACCACCCCTTAAATTTTGGTTGTTTTGCGCTTTGTCTCCTTAGCTTTGTTTTTTAGCACTTTGCCCCCCAGCTTTGTATTTCGTCCAACGTTACCTCCAACTTGACGCTTAGGGTTGTTAAATGCGTCGGGTTGATGAAGCCGTTTTTGTGATGGAGAATTGGTAGGGTACATACATCTCTTTTTGGAATGATGATTGGCGTGGGTCAAGAAGGTTTGTGATGAGGGATTTGACATATAACATTTAGATGCCAACTTGATGCTATGGGACATGGTAGACGAGGAACGTAACTAGCACTTTGAAACCCCGAGTACCATCATGACGCATGATTTAAAAGAGGAGCTGTATGGCAGTGGAGGATGGTATTATGTGGAACGAGACGCCCAACGGTATATTTACATGCCAATCGGCTTACAAAGCCTTCCACAAGTTGTACTCAACGAATCCGCCTCAATCACGCAACTGTAGCTAGGTATGGAATATAGACGTGAGCAATAAGCTACAACACTTTCTATGGCTCATTGCGCAACAACGTCTAGCCACGAATAAACTCTACAAAATTTGGAAAATTGTTGATTTAGCTAATTTCCCGGAGTGCAACTTTCATGAAGAAACAAATATCTAAATTCTAAGGCACTTTAAAGCGACACGCGAGGTTCGGAATAAAATTATCCCAAGTAGCGAGTTATGCGCTTTTGATGAGATGGCGGATGAGGTTTGGTTGCAATATAACTTGCAGACTAAAGGCTTCAAGAATAACTTGGAGGCAAAGGAAGAGGGGAGATGTATTTTTATAGCTACTATGTGGATAATTTGGAAGAGAGTGTTCAAGGGATAAAAAGAGAACATGTGCGGCAAAATTTTCCAGACTGAATTGCTTGGCCACGATCTGATTGACGGACAATGCAAAAAGAAGATCAAGAATAAGGAACAAAAGTGGAGGAAGCCTACCAACGATTCTTGGCTCAAGTGGTAAGGAACTTAATTTCACTTAAGCAAGGTCTCGGGTTCGAGCCTTGTGGATGTAAAAAACACCACTGGGAGAGCCTCTCCCCCTCCCCTCTCAAAAAGGGCCCGACATAGCTCGACTGGATTAGTCGCATAAGCGGACACCAATGAGAAATCCAAAAAAAAAGTGGAGGAAGCCTCCATGGGAATAATAGTCTTAACACTACTAAAAATGTGAGATCGACATCATGAGTCTTGCGAAAGGATGAAGGCGTTTGGTGTTGGGGTTTCAAAGCAGACATGTCGTCACCTACTGTTGAAGAAGCGGAACTTGCGGCCATTAAATTTCAAATCGAATTTTCTTGATAAAGACGAGTGCCGAACATTGAGGTCGAGATAGATTCTCTCATTTACTATAAATTGACTCCAGAGGAGACATAGGCTCAAACCTACAATATAGAGATTGTTCGGCGTTGCAAGGAGCTTTTACGCAAGCTGTGGAATGTGACATTTAGATGGATACAAAGGGCCGCTAACAAGGTCACTGATTGGTTGAGCAAGATAGGAGAAAACCATAGGGAGAAAGTTACATTTTGGGATGCACCCCCTCATCGAGTTGTTAATTTTTTAGAGATGGATATGGTTTAGTGGTTTAGAGACCTGATGTAAACTCTTATTTTGACTCTCTTGATATATATCAAAAAAGGAATTCATTTTTGTGAATTGGGGTGTCTTCCCACATTATGTAAGTTCAATCTAGTTTATTTATTTATTTAAATTTATAATCTCGAAGAAGCACACAATAACTTTTTCTTTTTTATGACGTGGGAACCCTCAGTCGCTACCATTCGGGTGCGCACTGGGTAAACCCTCGGGTCGATGAAATAGCATGCAAACCTCGTCAACCAGATAAATCAATTCGCTCCCAACGAGATTCGAACTTGAGACCAAAGAGAGGAAACCACTCCTCTTTAACCAACTAGGCCACTCCAATGGGGTAAGCACATGATAACTTTATGGTAAGTAAAATAATAGGGAAAAAATCATTTTTGGTCTCTTATTGTAGCCGAGTTACGATTTTGGTCCCATAATGTGGCATTGTTCACATTTAGTCCCTTATTGTGGTTTTTTGTATTATTTTGGTCCCACGGTAAGTTTTTTGCCCCCTAAGTTAATTTTATTAGCAAAAAGCACCCTCATATTTTTTTTTAATTAGTAAAAAACACATGTGTGTTATATATTATCCTAAAATTATATTTTCACCCCAAAAAACCTAAAATTAAAAAAAAATCAATAGTTATATATTTTAATTATAATAAATTTAAAATTTCTAAAAGAAAAAATACCCAATCATAATAAAATAATTACCCATAAAAAAAGAAAATAAAAACCCTTCTCCCCCCCCACCCCCACCACAATCGCAACCACCCGATATTTTTTCTTTATTTTCTTTATTTTTCGGTCCAATTTATGATTTTTCACTAAAAATATAAACTTATTTATTTCATGTAAAAAGTTCAAAAAGAAAAAAGACATATTTATAATAAAATAATTTCAAATATTTTTTTTAAAAAAGAAAACCTTCTCCCTCCCGGTCCAGCCCCCACCACGCATATTTTTCTTCTTGTTTGGTTCTTTTCTCGGTCCAATTTACGATTTTTTCACTTCAAAAAGAAAATTATTTTTTATCTTTTTAAAATTTCGAAAAGAAAAAGACCTAACTATAATAAAATATATTCAAAATTTAACAAAATCTTCTCCCTTATGCCGTTTTGCAATTAGAAATAACAGATGAGGGTGTTTTTTGCTAATAAATAATTAAATATAACTCTTGACCGTGGGATCAAAATTATAAAAAAAATCACAATAAGAAATTAAATGTGGAGAATGTCACGTTATGGACTAAAATCTTAATTAACACAGTAAGGAGACAAAAATTAATTTTTTTTCCCAAAATAACACAATGAATTACGTCTACCAGCAGCTTAAAAGGGGTCGTAAAAGGTTAAAAAGTTAAATCCCCATAGAGCGAGCGAATAAAAAAAAAAAAGAGGATCAGGCCTCCATTTGCTTGTACTACCCGATCAAAATTCCGGTCTGAAACAAAACCTAAACAACGTGTGTGATTGCTGCTATTATTATTATTATCATCAGATGAATTCCGAAGTTTGCCAACTCAATGAACTCGTAAGTATTGTATTTGCGTACAAGTTAGTTAGTTAATCTATCTATCTATCTGCTGAATCAATTTTTGGCTTTAAATAAATCAGGATGTTGAGCACTTCGAGATTCGCGAAGTTCTCCGATGTAAGTTTGCTGCCTCTATTTTTGATCGGACGAGTTTCGATTCAATTCTGTTATTGTACATGTTGTTGTTGTTGATTTTTTTTTTTACTACTAAAATCTGTGTTTATTTATGCTACCGATTGATTCTGTTGTTATACATGTTGCTCATCATCATTTGTATTCAGGTATTCTACACACTATTTTCTTCCATAGAGCTCTGGGTCTCGTACGCCCTAAAGATGTCGATCTCGAGCTCTTTGAGATTACATACGTAAGTCTTTTCTTTACCCAATTCTTCTATCTAATTTAATCATTGGATCTTGGGAGGAGTTAGTTAGTTATTGTCACCTATTATCCACTAACGAACGAGGGTCGATTGCCAAATGTTTCTTATTTGTATTTGTATTCACTATTCAGAAACTTTACTCAACTAGTTGTGGAATGTGGATCACAAACCACTCGATATCTAACATATAGAATATTAGAACCTTTCCTCTAAGAACCTGAGAAAGGATAAACCCAAAACATCTATCCAACTCTCCGGCTGGATATAAAGGATGAAAGGGCGAGCAAGGATAAGGAGTAGCGAAGTGGATTCAATGAGTGTGGGTTTAACGTGTTACTTTACACTTTTTTTTTATTAGAGTGTTTGTTTAAACTTGGATAAACCACTTCAATTACGAGGAAACAATGGATATTTTCTGCTCTTTGGTTGAATGCAACTTTGTTGTTCTCATTTTCTCTCTGAATAATGTCTTTCGCTCTTGGCTATGGGACTTCATATTTTAATCATGATCTTACACCTTGTTGCCTACTTTTGGATTCGATTCTGCAGGTGCAATGTGGCGATGTGGAACTTGATAGGAAAATTGATGAAAAGATTGACCAGTTCATTGATAGGGTGGAGAAGCACCCTAACAAGAAAAATCAGGTTTATTGATTGCTTCTATGTATATCTTTTGATACGCATGATGCTTGATGCTTGTTGAATGAAATAGATTTATATCCGACTGAAGATACATTATATATTTATCCTGGTTGAAGAAGACAAAATGTTAGGGGGGTTAGCAGGAACCAATTTCAAGTTTCCATGTGATGTTTGTAAGTCGAGTTTTTGTGGTTCTATAAAATGAATTTGATTGTACTTTAAGTCAATAAGTTTCCTTTGGTGGTGGACCCACTTTTCTTGATGAAGGTTGTCTCTTTCTCAATGGGCTTGGTATTTGTCCATTCTGCATCTCCGCCATCGTTACAATGTTTGTTTTATGCTAATGTTCACTATCTGCATTGATATGTTAGCTCTTCTCTCATAGTGCCAAGAACTCAACAAAAATACAGCGTATCTATTCTTTTGGCTGCCTATGACACATTTGTTACTTATTTCTTAATTTTTTTTGAATATTCACATTTGACTATTGGATGCATATATGCTTTTGTTAGTGCTGATAAATAGTAAATCCTGAGAGTTAGGCACCCTGCAAGAACCCCAAAGGTTGTACCATCTTTCTAGTGCCTGTCCTTTATAATATAAGAAGAAGGAAACAGTAGACATCCTAACGAAAGGGACTCTGCTGGAAGTCTTATTTCTTTTCTGGCTTATTGTAAATGCTTATCCTGACATTATCATTCTTTTTGACATTTATTTATGGACATGTAATGATACAGATATGCTTATCCTTCTACGAATTAAAGAACAAACAGGCAACATGGTTCACCAACAAAGTAGAACGTCTATACTGGGAGCAGTGGTACATCAATTTGAATGTGGCACAACACCCAAAAGGGCATTCTGGGAAATCTCATCACTCCAAATTAGTGATTGATCCTGGAGGTATTTTATGTTTGATGCGGTGGTTGAGAGATTTGTCCTCTATTTGTTGCACACAGAGCATTTATGTTCATTCTTGATTGACCTCTGTAGATGCTGCAGCTGAAGCCAGAAGTGCTCGGCGTGCAGCGCTAGAAGCATCACTACGTGATGTCCTGTTTCAGATAATTAGATTTGTGAATGAAAAAAGGGATCACATTCCTCCCATACCAAACCTTGAAGGTGTATCATTTCCCTATGAAATTACGATCTCGAGGTATTGCTCCCTGTCCTCTGCTCACCACTAATTTTAGATACTTTACCTATTGTAGTATAATATTGCATTCTAAACTATGGTTGTAGTGACTACCAAAAGAAACATCAGTTAGTTGTTTCTGCCAGGTTATGGTATCTTGTACAGAAAATGGACATACATATAAGATTAGAGGTCTTAAATAGTTGACTACTCCTTTTACCTTACATATTAATTTCAGTGCCTTGTGCATATATACTTTAAATCAAATCTTAAAAAGTATTACCGTTCTCAAGTGTGCAGATAACTTTCATGTCTGTGCCCACCCTTTCCAAGGTGATCTTGTGCATTCCCTCTATGTGAGACCGAGTAGGCTTTAAGAACCTTCAGTTCTGCAAACATGGAGAGACTGCATTATCATTAACATATATTTCTGGGAATACTTTTTATTGTGTTGGGTGTTCTTTTACTTAAGCTTTTGGTGCTGGTACCATAATTCCTCGCCCTTTCAGTTAAGATAGACTGGTTTCTATTTGAGATGATTTTTTTCAGCTTTGTCGCTCAAGGTCGGTGAACTTAGCTACACTCTGTCAGCAATACAATTTATGCAATCAATAAGTTCCAAAGCTCAGTGCTACATATTATGCTCGTTGTGTGTTATTTGTCATGTAGGAATTTGCTTTGAACATTTTTTTAGTACAATTTATCACCATCTCTTTCAGTTTTATGGTTATGTTGTCTTACTAAAGGTAACTGGAACAAAGTAAAAAGCCGCTAAAATATCTACTGCCTTATTTCAGTTCATCGGATTCTGCATTTGGGATGGACATGTTTAAGAGGATGCTCCAAACTGGGCATCCTACGATGCTAAGCTGACGACCCAAGCTCGCAAGCTGCCTTGGTCCTTTTACAGTTATCGAGGAGTTCACATATAAATTGCTCCTGTGAATATGATAGGCTAAAGTCTGTAAATTAGAGCTGTGCAGTACATTACAGCCAAAAGCTAAATTTGATTGTCTGCAACAAATGATGTTTATGTACATATTGATTTGTATTGTTGGTTGAATTCTGAAGTTTATGAAATTGGAGATTAGTTAGCACTATTGTGAATGCATTCTTAAGCTTTCTGCGCCTCGTGTCGTTTTCCTTTAGATTACTCTCAGTTAGATGAAGGCAGCAGCAACATTTTTGATACACTTGCTGCCATTAATATCTGTCGGCTGATAGTCTCGAATGCTTTTTGATGTTAGATTCTTGCATTTTATAGCACGTTCCTATGTGTTGTACTATAAAATGTTTCTTGCTTAAAGGAAATTTAAAGGTCTGATTTCCGTCCTGAAACCTTCATGATCAATATAGTCCATACATTAAAGATTCAGTTCATGAATTATTAATTGTGTAATACCATTTGGGTAATGTAAGTAATTAAAAAGTCTCTTTGATTAAGGAATAGTATTAGTGTGTACTTCCAGTTTTTGGACACTACAGAAATGTACATTGGGGGTCAATAGAGGGTGCAATGCATCACACAGACATCATAGAACCTTAAACAGAATGTAAAATGAAACTCTTGGACATTTCTTTCTGCAAGTTGGCCTCACTCAGTATGATATGAAGTCAATCTCTGGCTCTACCAGCTCGTCTTCACCTAGTCACTGTGTAAAAATCTTTGCATATATTCGTATGGGAAAACCTCTCTGTGTGAATAATGTGTGCACATGGGAAATGGACATCCTTGTAAGGAGAGAGTTGCTTCATTTTATTTTTTTTATTCTTGATACATATTGCGTATCTTTGTAAAAAAAAGATGATCGAGGACTTGTGAAGAATAATATGACATGTTTTATAGAATTGGATTCAGAAAGTGCCTTATCAATCTTGAAGATCATTCAAAGATAAAAGACGGAGACATGTTCAACTTCAAAAGGTTAATTGAATAAAGGAAATCATATTTTTCGAGGAAAGGTTATATGAATATAAAGGAAATCATATTTTTCAGGGAGCTCGTAATGAAGGAGATAACATAAAAGTTACATCCCGACCCTAATTGGAATTTTTAAAAATTGTTTTTAAAACTAGACTTTGTTATACTCTATAGGCTAAAAAGCGTTAAACCCAAAGCTATATCGCTTTTTACAAACTTCCCTAAAACATATAAAAAGAGTTGCATGAAATTCCGCAATCTATCGATCTTGGACAACTTTATCAAAAGCTAACAGACATTCATGCTGGCAACATGAGCAAGGCACTAACCAAAGCTGATTCAGAACACATGCAACCAGATCAAGAGCACATGGCACTAAAGGATTAAAAGATTTCTGACAGCTGAGAGAATAACTTCTAGATGTGGAATGATGTGTTGTAATCTTTCTCTTTTGTTGTTCTTGTTATCTATAAATGTATAAGTTCAATGTAAAGTTCAATACACAGAAAATATTCTTCTTCATCACATAAGAGCAGTTTCATAATTCATACGGTTTGATTGTATGTTCATCAACAACAACTGAATCAGTATGTTAACTTATATATCATTTGAAATGGTATCAGAGCAGTGTTCTGCATTGTCTCAAGTACCACTTTCATAGCATCCGTATATCAAATTATCAGTTCCTATCTTTTCTTTCTTTCTTTCATAATATTCAATGGCAAACCCCACTGATTCAAACTCCACAACACAAGCATCCACAGATGCTCAAAACAATGCACAAAGCATTACCAACCAAAGAACATATGAGGATCCTTCGAATCCATTCTTTCAGCACCATGGAGAGAATCCAGGGCAATCCTAGTGAGTCAGAAACTCACATCACAGAATTATCACAAATGGAGTAAAGCCATGTATGTGGCTCTACTAGCCAAAAATAAAATTAGATTTATAGATGGAACTCATCTGAAGCCTAGCATTTCAGAACCAAACTATGAAAAATGGATTAGATACAACTATATGGTGTTATGATGGATATCAGCTGGAATATCTGATGAACTAGGAGACTACACATTGTTCCCTGATAATGCATACAAGGTATGGCATGAAATAAAGCATAGATTCTCTAAATCCAGTAACAATCACATATTTATGTTAGAACAGAAAATCATTGACACAAAACAAGAGGGAAATGCACTTGTCATTTATTTCTCTAAACTGAAATCATTATGGGATGAAGTCAGTCAATATGAGGAATCAAGTAGTTGTTCTAATGTAAACTGTAATGTGATGTCTATGCTGAATAAAAAGAATGAACGCGGAAGAGTCATGCAATTTTTGATGGGACTAGATGAATCTTATTCACTAGTAAGAAACCAAATTCTATTAAAGAACCCTCTGCCTACTCTAGATGATGCTCTCAGTCTAGTACTTCAAGAGGAGGCAAATAGAGAAATGTCTATTGCTTTTAATTCTCCTGTAGACACTGCAGCTATGAATGTAAAAATGCAAGCTGCACCACAAATAGCTGCCATACATGCAGGTTATCAGATCAATGACGGTTATCAAAAACAATAAAAACCTTAGAACAAGTCTGGAGGAACAAAGAACATGCCTCCATGTGCTGAGTGTGGGAAAACAAATCACACCATTGACAACTGCTATGAAATCTTTGGATATCCTCCTAGTCACAGATATGCTAAATTCAAATCTGGATTCAATGGAAACAATGGATACAATGGTAACAACAATCTCAATGGAAATAAGCAGACCTCGGGAAGTGTAAATCAGTTGAGCCAAATGGGATCTAATGCAGGACAAAATGTTCCTAACTCACATGAACAATTTCAGCATTTATGCAACATTTTTCAGAACAATGCTAACCTCACAAATCAGGTTAAAAGTAATCACATGGTAACAAACAACTCAGGTAATCACTTGACTCTTAGTTGCTGCTATTCTAGTCATACTCAGATGACTAAGCATAATCCAATTGAGAATACATGGATCCTAGATTCTGGTGCCACAGACCACATTGTCTGTGATCAAGCACTATTTTCTTCATGTGAACCTGTTACCAATTCCTTTGTAAAGCTTTCTAATGGACTAACTGCACAAGTGACCATGATTGGCACTGTCAAAATTAACAAGAACATAACCTTGAGTCAAGTTTTATATGTTCCCTCATTCTCTTTCAATCTTGTCTCAGTGAGCAAACTCATTTGTCAAATGAAATGCTTAATTATCTTTTGGTCTGATTTGTGCATCTTTCAGGATATCAGCAGTTGGAGAATGATTGGGATGGCTAGAGATATCAAGGGCTTATACTGCATAGTGGAGGACAGAGAATCCTCAAAGCCAATCAGTGTTCTTTCTCATATTAATTTTGTCCAATCATCTTCCATTTTATGGCACAATAGATTAGGACATCCTTCTGTATCAAGACTGTCTCTTCTTCATTCAACAAGTGATGATTTTCCTCACAAATTTGACAATATTGTCTGTGATATCTGTCACTTTTCTAAACAATCTAGAGTACCCTTTTCTCTGAATCCTAAAAGAAGTGATAACATATTTGATCTTATACATGTTGACATATGGGGACCTTATAGTACTGCTTCTATTAATGGCTCTCATTATTTATTAATCATAGTTGATGATCACAATCGTTTTACTTGGCTATATCTAATGAAAAACAAAGGACAAGCAAGAAAATTAATTGCAGATTTTTTTCAATATGTGTTCATACAATTCAATAAGCACATTAAAGCTATCGGATCTGATCAAGGGCAAGAGTTTAACATGCCTGAATTTTTCAAAACTAAAGGTGCTATACATCAACAAACTTGCACATATACGCCTCAACAAAATTCAGTAGCAGAAAGGAAACATAGACATCTCCTTAATGTTGCAAGATCACTCAGAATACAAGCCAATCTACCTTTGCACTTTTGGGGTGACTGTGTTTTAACAGCAGCATATCTTATTAACAGAACCCTTACACATTTGCTTGATAATCATACTCCATACTATCTTTTACACTCCAAGCAGCCACAATATTCCCACCTTAGAACCTATGGTTGCCTTTGTTTTGCAACCTCTCTGCCAAAGCCACATAATAAACTCCTTCCCAGAGCCTCCAAGTGTATCTTTATAGGTTATCCTGATGATATTAAAGGATACAAACTTTTTGATCTTCATAGTAAACATGTGTCTGTCTCCAGAGATGTTATCTTTCATGAACAAATATTTCCATTTCACTCTTCATCCATCACAGTGCCTCATCACACTACATCAATATCTCCAACATTAGATTCTATGGAACTATCATATTTTCCTTCTTCATACAATGAATCTGATAATTTGCCCGATACAGCTCATATCCAGGAATCAGATCCTACTTCAACACTTCCTTCACCAAATCACTCACGCAGTTCTCCCACTTCTCAATCTTCCACTGAACATCAGTCTTCCTCCAGTACTGATAGATCACCTGATCACATTGCTCATGTTGATGACATTGAAATAAGAAGGTCCGCTAGGCTTAGAAAGGTTCCCTGTCATCTTCAAGACTATCAGTGTAAACTCATTCAATCTAAGTCTTGTCTCATGGATTCTACAACTGATGATGTCCATCAAGGTACACAACATCCTCTTAAGCTTTGTTTCCATCATTTGTCTGATTCTCACAATAAGTTCATATTATCTGTTGCTTCAACAATTGAGCCAACTTTTTATGATCAAGCAAAACTTGATCCTCTATGGAGGGATGCTATGCATACTGAATTGCAGGCTTTGCATGAAAATAATACATGGACCCTTACTCCTTTACCTCTTGGTAAAAATGCTATTGGATGCAAATGGGTATACAAGATCAAATATACTGCCACATGTCAAGTAGAGAGGTATAAGGCTAGATTGGTAGCCAAGGGATATAATCAACAAGAAGGATGGGACTTCTTTGAAACATTCTCTCCAGTAGCAAAAACCTCAACAGTCAGATGTCTACTTGCTTTAGCAGCTGCTCAAAACTGGCTTCTCTATCAATAGGATTAAATAATGCTTTTCTATATGGAGACTTGGAAGAGGAAGTTTATATGTCACCACCTCCTGGTTTTTCTATTGAGGGGGAGAATACTTATTGTCTTCTTCACAAATCCTTATGTGGACTTAAGCAGGCTTCAAGGAAATGGAATAACAAGCTAACATCCATCATAATTGATCAAGGATTCAAGCACTCATCTGCAGATCACTCATTATTCATCAGAAATCTCAATGGTCACATCACTATTCTTCTGGTATATGTAGATGATATCATTATTGGAGGAAATTGCAAACAAGATATTGATTCTCTAAAGGATTATCTAAAGCACCATTTCAAACTGAAAGACTTAGGTAATCTGAAATATTTCCTAGGCATTGAAGTTGCCAGAAATAAGAAAGGAATATCACTGAATCAGAGAAAATATGCTCTTGAAATCATTGATGATTGCGGTCTATTGGGAGCTAAACCAGCTGGTACTCCTATTGAACAAAATTTGAAACTATCTCACCCAGGGGGAGTTGATCTGAAGGATCCAACCAAATACAGAAGGCTAATAGGAAGATTGATATACTTATCAGTCACCAGACCTGATATCTTCTATGCAGTGCAAACACTAAGTCAGTACATGAGTGATCCAAAGAATCATCATATGGAAAGTGCTTTAAGAGTGGTTAGATATCTGAAAGGAAGTCCAGGACAAGGCCCCTTCTTTCCTAGTGATAATACAATTCGTCTTAAAGCATATTCTGATGCATATTGGGGTGCATGTATAGATACCAGAAGGTCTGTGACAAGGTATTGTGTTTTCCTAGGAGATGCTTTGATATCTTGGAAATCTAAGAAGTAGGTAACAGTGTCAAGATCTTCTGCTGAGGTAGAATATAGAGCACTAGCCACAGTTGTTTGTGAAGTAGTCTGGATAAGACAATTGCTGCAAGACCTTGGATGTAGCCATGACAAGCCAGGTCTGATATATTGTGATAATCAGGCAGCAATTCACATAGCAAACAATCCATTGTTTCATGAGAGAATGAAACACGTTGAAATAGATTTCCATGTGACCAGAGAAAAGCTGATACAATGAATAATTAAGTTATTTCATATATCAACACATGCGCAGCTAGCTGATATGTTCACAAAGGCACTAGACAAAACAAATTTCAATTCTATGGTAAAAAGGCTAGGTGTTCATGATGTGCACTGTCATGTTGAGGGGGAGTATCAAAAGCTAACAGACATTCATTTTGGCAACATGAGCAAGGCACTAACCAAAGTTGATTCAGAACACATGCAACCAGATCAAAAGCACATGGCAGTAAAGGATTAAAAGATTTCTGACATCTGAGAGAATAACTTTTAGACGTGGAATGATGTGTTGTAATCTTTCTCTTTTGTTGTTCTTGTTATCTATAAATGTATAAGTTCAATGTAAAGTTCAATACACAGAAAACATTCTTCTTCATCACATAAGAGCAGTTTCATAATTCATACGGTTTTGATTGTATGTTCATCAACAACAACTGAATCAGTATGTTAACTTATATATCATTTGAAAAACTTTACCCTCTGAAACCAAATCTAAACTCCTGTCCAAACTGAACGAGCTCAACAATGAATAGAGGCTAGTTATATATGTTGGGGGGTTTGATGTCGAAGTTTTTATATGGTTAGGTACAAATTGTGAAAAGAGGTACGAGGTATAGCTTGGGGAGTTTATTACTTATAACCCTACTTTATAAATACATCACATCGTCTCATAATTGTTGTTCCTTGAGTACAAGCATATCAATGATACATATATTGTTTCCAACAGTTTATTTGTGAGGAGTTCATACCATTACACCCAAATTTTGTGCTCTTCTAAGAACAGAAAATCGTGTGTTTTAGTGAGAAAAGGTCAATATGACTAGGTAGATTTGGGTGGTTAAAAAGTTACGAAAATCATATAATCAAAATCCTTGTGACACTAGGTTTCTAATCGAGATGTCAAAACACAATTTCGGCTCAAACGAAATTTACAAGGAATTAAAGAACAGAGCACAAAGCTCTTGTTATTATTTGATTGAGTAGGAGAACTCATTATTTAGCACAATGAACAAATTATATAGAGGGCTTTCAAGTTCAACTATTTTAAAATATTCTTCTGTATTTACGGTGATTATTGATTTGAAGCTCACTCTTGCAACCCATTTAAAGAGAATAACATAAAGGAAGCTTAGTCCATTGTTAAACTACCAAAATATATATATTCTTGTAAAAGTTCCCACTTCTGGAAACTGTTTGAATGACAGTTCTTCTATTATAAATAACAGACTGGCATTTATAGTAAGTTAGCTGTTAAGCGTTAGAAAGGAAAGTTAGTTGCTTGAATTGAGTCTGACTGCAAAGAGGATTGCTTCCAACCTCTCACTAGTATATATATTCACACACACGCATCACCAGCCATTCAATTCAATTGTAAAAGTCACAATCTCTCTCTCCTATCAGTTACATCATTCTTGACTCTCAATAATACCTTTGCAATGTTTCTTCTTCTTTTCTCTGTAAATCGATCATAAAAGTACAAGTTATCATGGTATCAGTTTACCAGCCCCGTCACCGATCCTAACCGCTTCCGCAACCTTTCTCCGATCGCCGATCGCCGCCGCTGCTGGCTGTCTTCTCCAATCACTCTTTTCTGCAACTTTTCTGCAGTTTTTCTCTCCTCTGCAACTTTTCTGCAGATCTTTACTACTCTGCGACGGCGCGTCATTGATTGAGATACAATGACAGAACCAAGCGCTGCTTCTTCTTCTACTACAATCCTTTCAGTCAAGAATCCAAGTGAGGATTCCTCTTCAATCTACTTTCTGGGCACTCATGATTACACAGGTCAATCCATTGTAAGTGAGAAATTCAATGGCACTAATTACAATGCCTGGAGCAAAAGTGTTGTCATGGCATTGAGTATCAAAAATAAGCTTTCCTTTATTGATGGTTCTTTGTTGCAACCTGCTGGTAATGATGCTGCTTTACTTGTCTATTGGAGTAGAGCAAATACTCTTGTTCTGTCTTGGTTGTTTAATTCTATTGAGAAACATGTGCGCCAAAGTTTGATGTACTTTGATAACCCTAGAGAGTTATGGCTTGAACTCAAGAATAGGTATGATAGGACAGATGGTTCCAGAGTCTATCAGTTACAAAAATCTCTCTCCACAATCACACAAGGTTCCCTAACTATCACTGAATACTACAATTTGTTTAGGTCTATTTGGGATGAATTTGTTAGCCAAAGACCTATTGCTATGTGTACTTGTGGGCTGTGTACTTGCAATGTCAATAGAACTATGGTGGACATGCAACAATATGATTCAGTCCTTAAATTCTTGGTTGGCTTGAATGATACCTTTTCTGCTATAAGAAGTCACATTCTTCTAGTTACTCCTCTGCCTGCTCTCTCTAAAGTGTTCTCTCTGTTGTTGCAAGAGGAGCAACAAAGGGATTTATACACTAACAACACTGTAGTAGACTCTCTAGCTATGTTTACCAGGCAGAAGGGTAGTCAAGATTACCAAGGATTTCAACAACAAGGCATTCAAAGGGGTTTTAACCAGAATGCAACTTCTAAGAACTCCAAGCCTCCACGGTCTAAAGAGGATAAAAAAAACTGCGTTGTACACATTGTGGCTTTAATGGTCATACTATTGACACATGCTTTCAGTTGCATGGCTATCCTCCTGGCTGGGAAGATCCTAAAGGTAAAAGGAAACTTCAAAGTAACTCTGCTAATGTTGTTCAGTCCTCTTCCAATACTGAACCCTCATCCAGTCACAAAGCTCCAGCTTCTCCTGACTTAGATCTCTTTGAGCAATTCATGGCATTCAAATTAGCTCATGAACAAGCTCAAACCTCCTCAGCTGGTCTGGACTCTACTCAGCATTATGGTGCTTCAGCAGCTACTAGTATTTTTGTTCCCCTTGCTTTATCTTCTCACTGTATTCAACAAAGTGCTCACTCTGATAAGTGGATATTAGATACAGGCGCCACAGATCATATGATATGTCAAAAGCGTTGGTTTCTTAATGTCCCTACTGATGTGAACATACCTATATACTTGCCAAATAATAGCTTAACATATGCCACTTTTATAGGTTCTGTTAAACTATTTTCTGGCCTTATCCTTCATAATGTGTTATATGTTCCTGCATTTACTTATAATTTGTTGTCAATATCTAGGCTAAGTTCTCATAATCAACTTCTAGTTATGTTTATGGATTCTTCATGTCTGTTAAAGGACTTCATAAACAAGAGGATGATTGGTTTTGCTAAATTGCAAAACAACCTATATGTTCTTGAAATAAACTCATCATCTGCTGCTACTGATATATTTACCTCATCTACTGCTAATGTCCTTTGTAACTCTACTTCATCTAATAATGCCTGGCACTTGAGACTTGGTCATGCTCCACTAGATAAGCTGAAGCATATCTCCCCTCTCTATGTCACTAGATCTATTAAAGACCATCACTGTGAAGCCTGCCATCTTGCAAAACAGAAAAGATTACCTTTTAAGTCTAGAGTCACTTGTACTTCTTCTGCTTTTGAATTGATCCATTGTGATGTATGGGGACCATATTCTGTATCTACTAAGGAAGGTTTTAGATACTTTCTCACTATTGTTGATGACTTTACTCGGTGTACTTGGTTGTATCTACTTAAATAAAAGTCAGAAGTGAAAGATTATTTACTTAGTTTCTATCAAATTGTACTGAATCAGTTTCATGTTTCTATTCAAACTATTAGAACTGATAATGGCACATAATTCCTTTTGAAAGCATTCTATGATAAATATGGAATAGCACACCAAACCAGCTGTGTTGAAACACCACAACAGAATGGATTAGTTGAAAGAAAGCACCAGCATATCTTGCAAGTTGCAAAAGCTTTAAGGCTTCAATCTAATGTTCCATTAACTTCCTGGCATTTCTGTGTCTCTACTGCAACTTATATTATTAATAGATTGCCAACTAAAACTTTGAACAATAAATCACCTTATGTACTAATTATGATTTATTGAAAAGTTTTGGCTGCCTATGCTATGCTTCTACTATATCAGCTCAAAGGACTAAGTTTGACCCAAGAGCTGTTCAGTGTGTCTTTGTGGGTTATCCCAGAGGAACTAAGGGCTATTTACTCTATGATTTACTACATAAAAAGACAATTATTTCCAAAAATGTAGTATTACATGAGCAAATATTCTCATTCAGAAACCACAAAGATAACATCAATGACATTCCTGCTGTAAACACAAAAACTTCACTTTGTACTGATCCATTTATAAGCAATTATTTGCCAGTACAAGTTGTTCCTGAGAATGCAGTTCCACAAGCCCCTTCTCTTCATGATGCACCTGAACTCTCAGTTGACAGCTTCAACAACAATCAAATGCCACATACTCCAGAACATGAGCAACATATAGAAGTGGACAACTCATTTTTCTCAGTCTTTGACTCCATGATCAATGCATCATGACTCTGTAGAAGTGCAACATCCTCATGTTGCACCAGGTATCTCTGAACCTTCTCAAACACATGTTGGACCACCTGCTATTAGAAAATCATCTAGAATAATTCACACTCCAGCTTATCTGAATGTATATGACTATCACTTACCAGAATCCATACATAAAGCTAACTGCATCTCCACTCATGTCAAATATCCTATATCTCAATTCTTGTCTACTTCTAGTTTATCTGTTGCACATAAAGCTTTTACTGCTTCACTTACTATGGCTCAAGAGCCAACCTCTTACACTCAAGCCAGTAAATTAGCTCAATGGATAGATGCAATGAACTGTGAAATAGAGGCTTTAGTAAAGACAAGAACTTGGATACTAACTGATTTCCCCCCTGGTCAGAACTTGATTGGTTACAGGTGGGTGTATAAGATCAAACACAAAGCAGATGGATCAATAGAAAGATACAAGGCAATGCTTGTAGCTAAGGGATACACACATGAGGAAGGACTAGACTACTTTGATACTTTTTCTCTAGTAGCTAAACGCACAACAGTTAGAGTTTTGATAGCTATAGCTGCATCCAAGAATTGGTTCTTGACACAGTTAGATGTCAACAATGCTTTCCTCCATGGAGACTTAGATGAAAAGATATACATGAAGCCACCTCCTGGATATCTCAAACCAACAGACAACAAAGTTTGTTTTTTAAAGAAAAGTCTTTATGGCTTGAAACAAGCCTCAAGACAGTAGTATCAAAAGTTAACTTCATGTTTAGTATCATATGGTTTTGTTCAATCCATATCAGATTCATCTTTGTTCATTAGTCGCCATAACAACACATTCATTGCTCTATGCATTTATGTAGATGGTATCATCTTAACAGGGAACAATATGAATGAGATCAATAAGATAAAAGAACATTTGGATAACATGTTCACTATCAAAGATCTGGGCTCACTAAAATACATTCTAGGGATTGAAGTAGCCAGATCACAGTCTAGAATCTCTTTATGCCAGAGAAAGTACTGTCTAGATATCCTCACAGAAGCTGGATATCTTGGCTGCAAGCCCAGCAGTACACCAATGGATTACAAGCTTAAATTACTAAGCAATGATTCTAATGATTTATTTGATCCTTCTGTATACCGCAGGTTAGTTGGAAGATTACTCTACCTAACCATCACAAGGCTAGATATCAGTTACAGTGTGCAGTGTATAACACAACACATGGCTAAGCCAACAACAAATCATCTAGCAGCTGCACATAGAGTACTGAGATATCTGAAAGCTACAATAGGAAATGGAATATTTCTTTCAGCCAAATCAGATCTTCAAGTCAAAGGTTTTACAGACAGTGATTGGGCAGGTTGTGAGGAAAGTAGAAGGAGTATCTCAGGCTATGTGATCTTCCTTGGCAACTCCATTGTCTCCTGGAAATCCAAGAAGCAACCAACAGTTAGTAGGTCTTCCACAGAGGCAGAATACAGGGCCCTAACAGCAGCAACTTGTGAAGTGATCTGGTTACAACAGCTGCTTAAGGATTTGTCAGTCCAAAGTCCAAAAATACCTCTCTTGTGCACTGATAATAAGAGTGCAGCAGCTATAGCATTGAACCATGTCCATCATGAAAGGACAAAACAAATTCAAATTGATTGTTTCTTTGTCAGAGAAAATGTTCAACAAAATGAGATCAAAGTGGTTTATATTTCTAACACTTCACAACTTGCAGACATATTGACAAAGCAATTGGCTCCTCAACCATTCAAGAACCTTACCTCCAAGCTAGGCCTGCTAAACATCCATGCCGAGCTTGCGGGGGGTGTTAAACTACCAAAATATATATTCTTGTAAAAGTTTCCATTTCTAGAAACTGTTTGAATGACAGTTACTCTGTTATAAATAATAGACTGCCATTTATAGTAAGTTAGCTGTTAAGAGTTAGATAGGAAAGTTAGTTGCTTGAATTGAGTCTGACTGCACAGAGGATTGCTTCCAACCTCTCACTAGTATATATATTCACACACACACGCATCACCAACCATTAAATTTAATTGTAAAAGTCACAATCTCTCTCTCTCCTGTCAGTTACATCATTCTTGCCTCTCAATAATACTTTTGCAATGTTTCTTCTTCTTTTCTCTGTAAATCGATCATGAAAGCACAAGTTATCATCCATTTATAATCACCATCTCCTATAGACGAACTAATTGTATTTATTTGGCATGCTGGTTGGACGTTCAAATTGAATTTTGATCACTAGCTAAAAAAAAGGCCATTTCTGCGAATTAGTCCAGAATCCAGATAAAATTCCCTAACTTTACACCGCAAATCATTTTCTAAAGTTTGAATATCAAAAAAAGTAAACCATTTTTTTTGTATAATTCATTATCCTTTTTAAACCGAAAATCTGATTCCCCTAAAGTCTTAGTTAGTTATTGCGCTATAAATGTGTACCACCATATTGCCCCATTACAACTAACTACTTTAATTAGTTGAAACTAATAAGAAGACCCTTAGAGAAAATCTAAATCCATTCCTACAGTACTACTAAAGAATCATATTGAAAATGAATGAGAAAAGTGATGATGATGAAATTAGTAATAAGAAGCATCATTTCGTACTAGTACATGGATTCTGCCACGGAGCTTGGAGTTGGTACAAATTGGTAACCCTATTAAAGTCCAAAGGTCACAAGGCCACTGCGTTGGACTTGGGAGGATCCGAAATTAATTCGAAAAATAATATTTCTTCTTTTTCTGATTATGTTCAGCCCCTGATGGATTTCATGGCTAATTCCCTTATTGAAAAAGATGATGATGATGATGAGAAAGTTATATTAGGTGGTCATAGTTATGGTGGAATTCCCATTTCTTTAGCCATGGAATATTTCCCTCAAAATATATCACTAGCCGTTTTCATTACGGCCTACATGCCTAATTTTAAGGATCCGCCCGCAAATCTCATTCATGAGGTAATTATTATTCATTTGCAATAATACATATCTTGTAATTCTTTAAGAAATATATATATATATATATATATATATATATATATATGCTCTTAATTTATTCGTGATGGATTTTTTTAAAATAAAAAACCCATGCAGTTCTTCAAGAGGAGTTCGGCAGAATCATTCATGGACACCAAGTTTGTATTTGATCGAGAGTTGGAAAATCTGCCAACTTCAGCTGTTTTTGGGCCAGAGCACATGGCAGCCAAAGTTTATCAACATTGCGCCTTAGAGGTCCGATTTAATTAATGGCATTAATATAATGGACCATATTGATGAGTACGGGAAAAATGCATAAATCTATACCAATACTAAACTACTTCCTGTTAATTTTCGTTCTCTTTTTTATTGCATTAACTCGCCTCATGTTTTTGTTAAACTCTCTAGAGAGAGAAAGTAAAAATAATGGAGAAATTTTATTATGAACTCATAACCGAATAACAGAGAGAGAGTCTTAAATATTACAGCTGGAGCTACGGGAAAATAACAGAAAAGAAAACTAACTAACAATCAATTACAATATTTACAGAAAAGGCCCTAGTGACCAAAACAATTACATAAAAGCCCCTTAATAACTAACATCCTCCCCTCAAGTTGGAGGTTGGTGAGCATCTCCAACACCCAACTTGGATAGCCAACGATGAAACACAGGGGAAGCGAGAGGCTTAGTAAAAAAATCTGCAAGCTGTTGAGAAGCAGGAAAATGCTGAGGTAAAAGGAATCCAACCTTGAAACACTCGCGCACAATGTGGCAGTCAATGTCGAGGTGTTTCGTTCGTTCATGGAAGATAGGATTCCTGGTGATGTGCACTGCAGATTTATTGTCGCAGTATAGAGGAATAGGTAGATGACTCCCAGTTGCAGTTCCTGTAAGATGTAATTGATCAACTGCACTTCACAAGTGGTGGAAGCCATATTGCGGTATTCAGCTTCTGTTGAGGAGCGGGAAACCGTAGCTTGCTTCTTTGTTTTCTAGCTAATAAGAGAGCCACCTAAAAAAACACAGAAACCTGTAATGGAACAGCGTGTGTCCTTGCAAGAAGCCCAATCTGCATCACTGTAAGCATAAAGAGAACCAGTTGCAGAAGATTGAGGATAAAAAAAGTCCAAGAGAAGGACATCATTTTAAGTAGTGAAGGATAGAAACAGCTGCATTCCAATGGTCTTGACATGGAGTCTACATAAACTGACTCAACTGATTAACCATGAAACAAATGTCTGGGCGAGTGAGGTTCAAATATAGCAGGCGCCCAACTAATCTCCTGTATTGATCTGGTTTAGGAAAGGGGACCCTTTAGTGGAGAGATGAGAACCTTTGGAGCAAGGTATATCAACTGATTTTGCTCCTGAAGGATATCTAGCACATATTTGCGCAAGGATATCTAGCACATATTTGCGCTGATTGATGTTTATACCATCAGAGCACCTTATAATCTCCAATCCAATAAAGTACTTAGCTGGCCCTAGATCTTTAATAGTGAAAGCCAAGTCAAGGTGTTTTTTGACATCAGTAATCTTGGCAAGAGAAGGTCCAGTGATGAGGACATCATCCACATAGACTAACAAGGCCAAAAAATCAACTCCAATGTCCATGACAAAGAGGCAGTGATCAAAGGATGACTGTTTGAAGCCATAAGCTATAAGGCACTTGGTGAATTCCAGATTCCATTGGCGAGAAGCCTGCTTTAAACCATATAATGATTTGTTAAGCTTGCAACACTGTCCTGGAAGAGTCTTAGTATAACCCTCAGGTGGCTTGAGATAAATTTTCTCATCTATAAAACCATGCAGAAAAGCATTATTAATGTCAATTTGATGTACAAGCCAGTTGTGTTGAGTTGCTACAGCAAGCAAGATTCTGACAATGACCAATTTAACCACATGAGAGAAGGATTTAGTGTAGTCAAGTACAAACACTTGGTTGAAACCTTGAACAACCAATCTTGCCTTGTGGCGTTCAACACTCCCATAAGGATTAAGTTTGAGTTTAAATACCCACTTTTATCCTATTGGATGTTTACCAGGGGGTAAATCAACAATGGTCCAGGTGTTGTTGCTCTCAAGAGCATTAAGCTCAGAATCCATAACCTTGATCCAGTTGGGATCATGACAAGTAGAGATATTGGCAAGGAATGAGATATATGAAGGTGATAAATGAGAGGGAATTTGGTAAGGAAAGGTGGGTGGAGTATAGGCAGATTTAAGAGGAGGGGGTACAGTAATGGATAAAGGGTCAGTAGTGCATGTGAGTAAGTAGTCCTTGAGATGTGAGGGTTTCTTAGATGTTCTGGTACTGCGCCTGACCACAGGCATATGATCAGAAGATGCAGGAGGTAAAGTATGTGAGGAAGAAAGACTGTTATGTGGTAGATGAGAGATTTCAGTAAAGGAAGTAGAGGGATCAGTGGTATTGTCAGGAGTAAGATTGAGAGGAGGTGTATTTGAGGATTCAGAGAATGGAGTTCCATCATACTCAGACAAATCAGAGCTCACATGTGGCAAAGGCCTAGTAGATACATCCAAATCATATGAGTGAAAGGGAAATCATGACTCATAGAAAGTAACATCCCTGCTAACCATAGTCTTCTTGTGTTCAAAACTATAAACCTTGAAAGCCTTTTGGCCTGGTGCAAATCCCAGAAAACAGCCTTTAAGAGCCCTTGGAGCAAACTTATGACTGGGAGGTCTGGTGCTAAAAAAACACAAGCAACCAAATACCTTCAAAGAAGTATAGTCAGGTTTAGTAGAGTTCAACAATTCATATAGAGTACCCCAGTTCAGAGACTGGGTGGGAGTTCTGTTGATAAGATATGTTGCCATAAGTAAGGCTCTAGCTACCTGTAATAAGTGCATGTGTTTCCTCTCAGCAACCCCATTTTGCTGAGGAGTATAGGGAGTAGAGTGTTGATGAATGATTCCCTGGGTGCCAAATAAGGTATGACATTTTTAATTCAAAAACTCTGACCCATTGTGAGTGCTAATGATCTTTATTTTGGACTAAAACTGAGTATCAACATAAGCCACAAAGTGCTATAACAATATAGGAACTTGAGACTTACTTGTAAGCATAAAAGTCCAAGTAGACTTACAGAAATCATCAACTAATGTCAAGAAAGAATTAGCATTAGTAACAGTAGGAAGCTTGTAAGGCCCCCAAACATCAGCATGCACAAGATCAAAAATTCTTGAAGAGAAAGAAGTATTGGTTGGAAATGGAGATCTGGTATGCTTGGCAATATGACAAATGTCACAGATAGTGTGATTAACAGAAGAGAAAAGATTTCCAGGAGCCAAGTGCAAGTGATTTAAAGCCTGAAAGGATGCATGGCCAAATCTTTTATGCCATAACAATACATCCACATCAACAGTGTTATTAGCATGAGCAGTAGGGGTAACAAAGGAATGAGGATGAAGTTTAGAAACAAAAGTGCAAAAACTCTTATTACAACTGTCAACAGAGCAGTTCTTAGGATCTAGAATGTAAAGGTTACCTACCATGTGTCCTTTGGCAAGAAACCTCTCACTCTGAAGGTCCTGCAAAACATAGTGAGTAGGTAAAAATGTGAATTTGATTTGGGACTGTTGGGACAGTTTAGCCACAGACATTAAGTTAAACTTCAAGTCACGAAGGTGAAGAGCACTTTGTAAGTAAATATGATCAATGAGCTTGACATCTCCTATAAGAGTTACTTTTCTATAAGTAGCATCAGGTAGGTAAACATGAGTAAGACAAGAAGGGACAATGGGTTTAAGTCTGCACTTGGCAGTGGCAACCATATGGTTAGATGCACCAGTATCAATAATCTACACATCAGGAGATATGTTATTAATAGCAAGGAGACTTAGTTGAATACCAGCAAAGTCCCCAAAATGAGCATAGTTGACATGACCAACATCTCTGAAAGGAGCAAAGTTCTTCATCTTGTCCCGAGTCATCATAACTCTCATCATGTTCATGAAGTCATTCTGAAACTGATCAGAAGGCATAGCAGAGGAAGAGGGGGCTTCAAACTGAGAGTGATTTGGAGCAGAATCCACATCATTAGCAACAAATTTCTGAGTAGAAGTAGGCTTTTTGTCCCTCAATTCTTTGTACCAATTTGGTACACCAACAAGTTTGAAGCATGTGTCATTCAAGTGACCTCTAGCCTTACAGAAATCACAAAATCTATCAGAATTCTTCTTCCTAGGATCCTTAGGAGGATATGAATCCCTAGGAGAGTAAGAGAATCTGCCAGGTTGCTTGGCATACATAGCAGAGTTATCCTGAATTGCAGAGTAGTGAGTCTGAAGCTCATGTTGTTTTTCAACCCTCAAGACCATTGAATAGGCTTTTTCAACCATAGGAAGTGGATCCTGACCAAGTATCTGACTTCTAATTCCCTCATAGCAATCATTTAGGCCCATAAGAAATTGCATGAGTCTAGTAATATAATTAGCTTTAAGAGCCTACTCAGCAAGTTGACAAGTGCAATTAACAGCGGCAGCACAATGACGTATAATAACAGGCATAAGGCAGCTAAGTTCATCCCACATCTTTTTCAACTTAGTGTAATACACTGATACAGTGAGTGTGCCCTGAGAAACAGAAGCAACTTCTCTCTGAAGTTGATATAACAAAGGACCATTACTCTGGCCAAAATGCAGCTCAAGCTGAGACCAGAGGTGATGAGCAGATTTCGCAAACAAAAAAGCATCAGAAAATTCATGAGAAATAGATCGCAACAACCACGAAGTAATCATACAGTCAACGCGCTCCCATTTTTCAAATTCAGGATCAGTAGGATCAGGTTTTGGTATAGTGCCATCAATGAAACCTAGTTTCCTTTTGGCATTGAGTGCAATACGCACATATCTAGCCCAAGGGAGATAGTTTTGAATACCTGAAAGAGGAACTGATGTCAGAGTGAGACCAGGTTGGTCGGAAATTGTGCAATTGAAGCGAGCATGTGCGAGATCGCGGCGGCACAGCAGCGGAATTAGAGTGCGACATTGCAGACGACGGCGATTCGGCGGCCGGAGTGTCACCAAACATAATCGAACTTAATCGAGCTCAAAATCGCAATCGTGAACAGTTGTAAGGAAGGCGAATCACTAGATCCACAATAAAATATGATCGAAGCTGAAAGCCGATGATCAGAGCTGAAATTCGATCACAAATGTAGGTAAAACGGATCGAAAATGGCGAATGATATCATGTTAAACTCTCTAGAGAGAGAAAGTAAAAATAATTGAGAAATTTTATTATGAACTCATAACCGAATAACAGAAAGAGAGAGTCTTAAATATTACAGCTGGAGCTACGGGAAAATAACAGGAAAAAAAACTAACTAACAATCACCTACAATATTTACAGAAAAGGCCCTAGTGACCAAAACAATTACATAAAAGCCCCTTAATAACTAAAAGTTTTAAAAGTTTTTCATCAAACTTCTTCATGTAATTTTTCATGCACAACTCTCTCGTGTTACCGATAATCATGCTTCTTAGCTAGTTAAAAATGAGTTTGCAATTTTATTTACCATTTTAACAAGAGGAGTTTGATGCGAATTGTTTATAGCATGGAAGTATGGTACTGTTTTTTTATAATCTATGATGCACGAACACGTGGACACGAGCACGACATAAACATACAGCACGTATTATATCTTAAGAACAACTCCCAAGTTTCCGTGCGTCCTACGAGACACTCCCTATATTGTTTTCAGGATTTGGAACTAGCTAAGATGTTGGTTAGACCAAGTTCGTTTTTCCTAGAAGACCTTGACAAGAAAGGTTTGCTGTCGGAAGAGAGATATGGCAGAGTAAAGCGATGTTATGTGGTATGTGATGATGATGATGTCATGGATGTAAAATTCCAAAGGTACAACATTCAAAATAGTCGTCATAATGGCGTCATTTCCATTGCAGGGGCAGGTCATATGCCCATGATTTCAAAAACTCAAGAGCTCTGCTATTATTTGCTAGAATTAGCTGATAAATATTACTAGCAAAATTGGTTGCTAATAAGTTGTATCTGTCACTATTTAATGTCATATGTTTCAGTAAATAAAGATCCGAATCGTGTGTGATGTATGAAATATTAGATATATAAATCATTGGTGTCCATAGTCCATACCGGTTATCAGTCTAGTCGTGTATTTATTGTTGGCTATGTAAACAGTGACGTTGTCCTAACTATAAAATAAGAAGTTGGCATTCATTAAGTACTATGGTTCATCTCGGAATAATGACAGTAAAATTACTAATTGATGACATTCAGAACTAATGACCTTTTTTCTTCTTTCTTTCTTTAATAAGACAAAGAAGACGAAAAAAGTCCTCAGTTCGTTCGGTATGCCATCAATAGTATGCATTTAAGTACTAAATTCATAAATTGTTTAACATAAATTTAACATCTTATTGTAAAATAACCATGTGTAGCAAATTTGCACGTGGTGTTTAATTCTCGCCGATTTTGGAAGTCACGTGCCATTTTCGGCGATTGATTTTGTCACATGACTAAAATCGCACAAATGTTTACAATACTGGACTATTCTTGTAAATGAACACAATAACGGACTAAAGACGCAATGTGACGACGTTGACGCAATGTGACGACGTTAAAGGACTACTTTTGCAATTCACTCTATTTGGAATGAAGTGGATAACTCGTACATTTTTCAATAGATTGAGGGTCAATTGTAAGAAAATATAATCTAGGGAAACGTGTAAATATTTTCTCGATGGAAAAATTAGTAACTGCTGATGTTGTATTTATGATGCATGTGTTACAACCAAAGGTTAAGATTAAAAGTATTTCCTATTTTATAAGGAATGAGCATTCATGTCATCCATACCATGTATTGGTAGCAGTTACTAACTAGATGTAGAACCTTATCGTGCAGTGGTTGGACCTAAGAATCTCTCCGACCTATGGATTTTTTTTAATGCATTTTTTACCTTACGTAACAACTCTGAGATATATATGTGTTAATCTCTTGTTAAAGACTCAAAAGATGATGCCTTATACGCCTCCTACAAAATAGCATTAATATAAGGCAAATGTGCAATCTTAATTTTCAAACCAAGATACAAAGTGGATTTCATATAATAGCATCGAATTCGAACTTCAATAATTTTCTAACCAAAAAAAAAACTTCTACAACTCTGTGAAGCACGGACAAACATCGTTTTAAGTTTTTTTGGGGGGGGCTGCCATGAATATAATGATACAAATAAAACAAGAAAAAAAGAACCATACATAACATTAGTCATTGCTGAATGAAAATTGGCAATTTGAATCAGAGGTCACGAAGTTGGCGAAGATTCATGGGTGATATATATGTTGTGTCCCCATCGAGCAATTGCTTGGCGATTAGAAGGTTAGCGGCCTCACTTGGGTGGTAAGGATCCCAGAAAACATGCTTGTCGCGGTCCGAACACATGCTCGACGTCGGCCCACATGGTATTATCCCCGAAAACTGTCCTCCGTTACCGCAGCAAGCTTTACTTGCTGTGTTAAATCCTGCAAAATAAACATTGTATTTAAATCAATGATCAAAATATTCGAAAAAGTTGCTACAAATTTGTGTTGATCTGTTGTTGTTACCGTATTTCGCGTAATTTGTAATGATTTCCATCACAAGATCGTGGACATTGGCGTGCACGATAGTGACTCCATCGAGGTTTTCATTGAGTTCCTGCACAAGATCCTTGAGCTTGGCATTGTACTGAGTTGCGAGCTGGTTCGGTAGTGCAACGCATTCATGCTCACTCAGTTGATTTATCGTTAGCTGATACGGAATGCATCCAAGTGGCCCAACATTTCCTACAAGAAACTTCCTTGCATCCAACTGATAAAGCCTCTGCAATAATAACAACATAGAGAAGAATTTATAAGCAATTCAAGATCCTTAGCAACATGCTCGATCTCACGTGGTAGCGCTTCAATTCTGACTTAATCTAGATAAGAGTATATGAAAGATATAAACAGAACATAGGCAGGGTATAGCTAAGATAATGAATGTAGAAACTTTTATTTGTAACGAACCGTAATTTGTCCTCTGAGATGATTGATCATATCATCCACAAAGGCATCAGGGCTTTCGGATATTCTTGCACCAGCAGAGATTACAGGTAGTAGATAATTATTCAGAAAATCATTGGATCCTACTGAGATGGAGAAAATGGAATTTTTATGAAGGTAATCCTTAGCCTTTGACGCGCCCAATAGACCGTCAATTTGTTTCCGGGTAATGTTGAAGTAGTCTATCTGAATGTCCATTGAAAGCCTGTTAACCTGTAAGACAAAGATCAAAATCGTTACGAGTCGTCAAAGATACTTATGACATAAACATGTGTGATAAACTATGATACTTCTTTGCAAAAACAGAGTTAGTTGTGTTTGCTTACGAATATTCTTCCGGTAGCATTCATGATTCCTCCACCTCCAGACGCGTAGTTAACGCCGTACAGGATAGTTCTGCCGGTAGTGTTTGGGGCAAGGAATGGCGACGCATAGTATGGCTGCCCTAGCTCCTCACCTGAGACACAATATAAGAACAAATTAAAGGGATTTCACTCTGTTTGAAAAATATTGTTTTAGGCGCTAAAACAGTTTCAAATAACTCTTCCTAACTCAACAGAATCACATATATGTGTAAGTAATGTTTTTACAGCACAAAAGTACAAGAAAAATATGGAGAAATGAGCTACTTTTTCTGATCACAATTCACTCAAGATTATTTAATATTATTTTTTGTGCATTAAGTGATGTCTAACTCTCATAACTAGTCCAAGGCTAATTTGTTATTAGTTTGTAAGAAACATTAATTAATAAATATACAAGCCCATAACTTTTCTCCTTAAACATGCATGAATTATGATTCAAAAACTCAGAAGAAACTACTAACGAAAACAATGAAATGGGAGTGATCTTACCGACGATGTCTCCTATGGTTCTTCCGTTGGTGAATCTGCCCGTCGGGTTCCCTCCCGAAGCTTTAAAATCGATACCGTTGGGAGTCATATCGGCCTTCGACAACGTCTGCAAATAGTTGTTATTACCGGCATCTACCAATGAATCTCCAAAAATAAATGAAGCCCCCTTGGATAAATCCTCATCAGTTTGTGCAATCCCAAATGAGCTCAAGTTAAGAATCATTAACAGTACAAAGGCCGCAATTTGATGAGCTTTTAAGGCCATGGTTGATTGATTGTTACAAACTTTGAAACAAATATAGTGGCGAATATATATGTTTTGAGACAATATAATCTGAATGCAATATATATAAATTGTTGGGAAACTTGTGAAACATGGCTTAATATAAAGGGGAGTTGCATTTTGGTATGACCCGTTTATGGAAATTATTTGACAGGCGTATAGATTTCCGGGGTTTAGGTCATCAACATTTAGTGTCTCATGTCTCAACGTGTGGTGTAAGAAAATGTGACATATGTAAAGTCAAAGGGAGAGTATCGAGTTAAGGTTAGATTTGAACATTCTAGTTGCAACTTTGGTGTGTTTGGTTGAAGGAGTTGAAAATTTTGTGGGCAGTTTTTGGCTTTCCTATTTTGCTAATTAATTATCTTAGTAGTTTAATTTGCACTATATTCTTTGCACGAAATTAGGACTGTAACGTGTTAATTTGTGAGCTCAAGGCCAGAGAATTCTTTTTTAATTTTTCTTTTTTTCCTTCTTGTCCGTTTAGACAGTGTGGTTGGCCAACGCTGATCTATTGTATTTGTATATCACAATGATGCGACAAAAGTAATGTATAATTTATAGGTAGACTAACGCGTATTTTCAATAACGGAGATTTAGATTTACTGTACAATAATATAAATTATAGAAGTTATTGGGCGAACACAACATTTTTAGTATTGGATCCTGGAATTCCTTTTTTTTTTTGCATACCAACCAACTCCAAGTTGGTGGATTCTTTATGGGCTTCTTTTTCTCATGGATATTTATATTTTATCACAAGTATAATCAACTCTCTCCAAAAATTTAATAATAAGAAAGTGTTCAATATTCCCGAGTGATTGTTAGCGATTTTGGACAGATAATTAAGCTCAATGGGTAAATTCAATAAACCTAAACTAAAAATGGTTAATTAAATTCAACATTTAATAATACAATGCAAATACGTACGTAAGTACGTTGTAATTTGTTACAGCGATGTGATGGTTAAAAGACATATCAAATAAATTTATCCTAAGAGAGATAAGACGTCATTATTCACCGTCAGGTGCCTTAGCTTTCTGTTCACATGTTGATATATGTGAGTAAATAAAGAACATAATTAAATATAACATACATAAATAACAACCATGCAACGACCATTTTGTCTGCATTTACAACTCTATAACAACCCTTTTTAAGGTTCTAGAATTACGGTTACCTTCCCTGAAACTAAAGTATTTACAAATGTGGATAAAAAAATTCTTATGCCATCATACATTGTATAAAAACATGCGCTCTATCAATGAAAAACTTAACTAAGGGGTGCAAACGCAATGTTATTGATGATGCATATCATAAAATATAATTATTTTTTCCCACGAGAGGACAATGAGGATTAACGAGAGATATCCTGGGAATGGCAGGTAAGACACTCGGAACATCTCTATCGGCCACAATAGGAAGGCATCGGTTCGCGCCCCTCGTGCCTCCTTCGATCCTCTCCTAATAGGTAGCGTCAGCGGGAACCCTTCTCACGGTGACACTCTATGACTCCATCCATTCGAGGGGCATATCCGAGTGCATCGCTGAGACTCAACAAATCGGGATCTGCCCACCTCCCGTGGATAACACTCGTTATATCCTCCCCTCCGTGGAACCACGACCCTTAAAAGTTATATACGCACATGCTACCCTAGCGGTACTCTCCTAAGATACTCAACCTTCGAAGCCCCACTAATATCCTATGAACTCTCTAGCAATAGTCCCCATCGGGCTTACATATGTCTTTTCACCAACTCGGACAAAGACTCCGATAAACGTTTGCCACGAGTGTACCCACACTTAGAAAATATTTTACTAACGATATATTCTCACCTCTTGGCAGGAACAAGAAGAGTGACGGTGTCAGTTAACAAGAGACCGATAGAAACAACGAGAGGCTACAAGAAGGAACTCAGTACGAATTTACTTCCTAACTCCCAACCACTCGCCATAAATAAGGAGAAGACCAAACCTGGTTGGTCACCCCCCCACAGAAGATAAACCATTGGGCCTGAAGGTAACAATGCTCATTGGTTCAGAATGCCTACAACACCTACTGGATGCAGAGAACTTCGTTTGATTGGCTCCCCTAGCCAACGACCCGCATTGGTGCAGAAGAAGCCTCGCCGTAGGCTGCCCTTGACAAAATGCTCACTGGCGGAGAAGAAGACCCACCTAATTGGCTGACCTGGTCGAGGTAATTACTCCCAGCAGAAGACTTACAATGATTGGTCGAAGACCCCCATGAAATTCTTATAAATAGGGGCTTGTTAGCACTCCCACAACAACTAAGTTGGGGACAAGACTTTCACTCACTCCCACGTACATCTTTCAGCTTTAGTCTCACCACTTTCACTCACTCGCACACGACTTAGCCAAGATTTCAGTACGACTTTTGGCACTTAGCTGCTAAAAAGTGGTTATACTTGTAACCCCAAAACTTTCCTCGTAAAAGTTCCCCCCTCCCCAACTGAGTTCTACCACTTGTATTCTACTCACTCTCGTAAATATCAATAAAAGCATCGCTCACTTCTCTCAGGCTCGGGATCAGCGTTCCGAATATAACTCACTCGATCAATATCTCGAATTTGCCCTCCCCCAAGGGGGTCGGATGGTATTGCATCACCAAATGGCTTCGTCTGTGGAACGCTGCAGAATCCCTAAAAGATATCGAAAGCTTTGAGAAAAAAGAGAAGTGAGTGAGCTTTTGTGGGCGCATATAAAAAGTGGGTCTTGTGTGCTTTTTGACACCCTTTTCCACAAGGACATACGCGTTTGAAAAGAAAGACCGCCCTGCACCTTTCTAGTAAGCGGCACCAAAACTTCTCGCTCATGTTCAAGATTATGTGATCAGGAGATAGAGGTATGCTCGGACTTTGGATAATCTTTGACAAAGCAAAAGCTAATTACACACAAACTTATGTGACAAACTTAGCATTTGATAGGTACTCAAATGTAGATTTTTACTAGTTAAAATGTTGGGTTCTTGTTTAGTCTTTTTTTCTATATACATTTCACCCCTGGCTCTTTTCTCTTTAATTTGTGGCTCATCCATGATATTAAAAGCCATCATGTTTTCTTAAATGTTTATTTTCGTGACGTAAATTTTAACGAAGAATGATTTTTTCTTAAGAAAAAAGCTATGAAGTCTTAAATTTGCCTCATTTCGACACATTTTTATGTTTCATCCATTAGATTTGGCCTCAAGAGACAAAATTTGGCAATTTCGGAACGCTGGAGCGTTAAAGTTTTTGTACTTGGTAGTAGGTTTAATGTTGGGGACTCCAATGGAATTAGGCACATTTTGATTAATTTTCTTGCAATGTGAAATGACATTGATCACATGGATAGACCAATTCATCTCCTTCATCACATGGATACTTGGGAAGCATCGTGATTTTTTATGTAGCTGATTTTAATTATTGGTTACTTGATGAATAAGAAATTATATATTTCATAATATCACTGTTCTCAAAAAATATCTGAATATGTCTAAATCACGACAACCCAATTCAAGAGAAGGTGCTCTACTTAAATTATCAGGTTAACTCGAACACCACTGCAAAGATTCATGAATGTTCATCCAAATAAATTTTTATTATAAGAACTTTTAAATTACTAAATTGCTAGTTCACACAAAACGTATCTAATGATGAATTATTCTCAAGTTAATTATCCGTAATGTGGTAAAAATAATAATCCGTTACGTTTACATACCTGACAGCTCAATAAGTTAATTATTCTACATCTCATAATGTATGGCCAATTTCAGCATGACGAATGAATATATAGTACACAAAAATATCATATGTCGTCTTCACCATTATGCACAATGCGCACATTTGATCATTAATTCTCTTCTCAGTTTAATCATGCATTTTAAATTTTTAACATGTCCAACCAATTAATAATGGTACACAAATTACACTAATTGTACCATGCACATATATCTACACAGTTCACGAGTACTTACACCTTTGGCCTTACCATATATATTTCTTGCTATCTTGCTTCAACGAGTTATGGAATGAAGGTAAACTCTGCGGCGATGTATAAGGCAGAAATGGCGGCGTTTGTGTCCCGCCCGATCGTCCTGAAACCTTCCAAATCTTAACCGACTTGTCCAAACTCCCACTATACACCACATACTGCCTATCACCCTTGTCTTCGTCCAATAGTACTGTCAAACACTTCACCGGACCTGTATGCCCGCTCAACACCGACAAACAAATATGTCCACCGTCGTCCCTTCTCCACACGCATATGTTCTTATCCGCGGATCCACTAAACACCAAATTCCCCGCCGTAGCTAAGCACAAAATCGCTAGTTTGTGGCTTCTCAAGACGCCACCGTGCGAAAGAAACTTGTACCTTTCCCAAAAGTTGATTAAGCCATCTGAGGAACCAGAGTAGAGAATTGAGGAGGAAGGGTCCACGGCTAGAGCCGTCACGGCACATTCTTGTTGTAACAACGTTTGTGAGAAAAAATGCTTTGTTCCTTTCCCTTGCGTTTCTCTTCTCCAAACTTTGACACTACCGTCGGCCGAGCCAGTGAAAACTAGTCCATCGAACCCGTCAACTATAGAATTCACGGCATCGTCGTGGGCTGTAATCGATTCCAGGCACTTAAAATCTGAAACTCGCCATACCTTTTGAAATATATATACAGGTTAAATTATAAATGTCTGAGCTCTTGAAAAAATTCAATATGTGACGACACAACACGACACGACAGTTTAATATATATATATATGGTGTTAGAATAAATTTCAAAAGTTTGGTTTTAAAAGAATTACATAGAATAACAAAGTGTATGTCAAGAAAGTGTTCTGAAAATATTTATAAATATTTAATCTTACAAGAAAACAAGTGAAACTCAATATACATACCTTAATCATTCTATCCCAAGAAGCAGAATACAACAGAGATTTGTCTTGGCTAAGGCTGAGGGATGAGATAACATCAGTGTGTTTGATCCATATCGCATTGCGATTCTTATTCACCTCGACGTAGTTGCCAGGATTCAGCGAGCTTTTGATTTTTGCCTTAAAAGTAGGTAGCGTTGCAATTCGCTTGTGAGCGCTTGGATCTTTACCTGAAACCTTCCAGACTCGGATTTTTCCGTCTTGGTGACCGGAGAAAATTCTGTCCCCCGTGACGATAATCGCTTTTACCAATCCGGAGCTAGATTTGAACCCGCAAAACTCTATTTGATTTTTCCATACCCGAATATTCTTGCTGTCGGAGCCCGTGTATAGAAAATCTCCGTAAGCCGCTAAGGAGTAAATGTGGCCTTCTTCGCGTATGAGGGAACCGATGAAGCCCGTGTTGTTGTAAGAATAATATGATTCATCTGTTGATTGAGTATTGGACCAAGGGGATTTGGAGAAGGGTGATGTTGTGATTGAATATGGCGATGGAGATTGGTCAAATGGAGAATTGGTGCCGTTGTTGTCGGAATATTGGGGCGGTGTTTGGGTGGTGTTGTGGTGGTGGAATGATGCGTGTTCTAGTTGTTGATGATCTTCGTCAGAATATTCCCACATATTGCCGATTGTTCGCCGACTCCTCGTCATGTTGGAATCCATTGTCATCATTTATTTGGACATTTTGTTTGAGGCTTATGTGATTTCTTTGTTGATAGTCAAATCTTGGGTATGTATGATAATGCCTAAATAAATAGTAGAGGGCTTTGCTGAAAGAAAATTATTTTGAATCAAATAAGAAGATTGAAAGCAAAGGCAATAAAAAAGAAAAAAGAAAAAAAAGGCGTGGCAATAGAAAGGTTTGTATGTATGTGTATGTGAGAGGGAAGGAGAGGGAGAGAGAGAGTTTTTAAAAGGGTACGGTGGATGACATATATATGCATGCATGTGACTCGGTCATTAAAAAGGATGACGACATATGGAGAATTTTCATGGGGTTTGAAAAATTTTAGTTTGTTGCTTTTTGTAAACTTTATTTATTTATTTTCCACAATAAAGATGAAAATGTATATAACAGTTGATACACGTTGATTTCTTATTTAACTATATTATATACATACATATATGTATGTATATATTAAATAGTCACGAAAGTGGTGTTTTCTTTTGTTGTCATTTTGAAGCACTTGAAAAGATGACATTTATTTATTTTCCAATATTCAAGTATAATCTCATTCACAATATAGCATGATATGTGGCGTACATATAATGTATGCAATGATAAGCTACGTCTACATATTCGTAAGTGCACGATCAAGTAATAATATAATAGTGCATAATTACGTTTCAAGTATTATATTTTACAGGGATTATGTAATTCTAGTGTTTGCTTAATAGACAACAATGACACGAATAATATGAAGATTCAAATAACTAAGAAGATGTGGATAAACTCGGAAGATTTTGATTATAATTAATAAAATAATAAAAGAATAAAATAAGAAAGATATATCAGATTGATGAAGTGCATTTGAAGATCGATTCCCCGACGGTTCATTATGCGATTCATACCCTTTAGTTTATTTCATCATGCTAAACTCAAATGTGTTTAATGAATTACCAAATTTCAAGTGTTTCGTTAGCGGCGCCTAGAAATCCCTAGCACCCCTTTTAGGATCTAATCCTTTAGGTCATAAATCTAAACAAATTAAAATTTAGTAACCAATACAACATTCTCAAACGTTAACAAGCTATATGAATAATCAAAGATATATAGCCTCACAAACCTGCAAATGTTAGCGATAACACAAAATTAATACGAGGGCCCATAACTAGAGAGGATTCTAACGCTTGTTCGCTAGTTAAGGGCCCATAACTAGAGAGGATTCTAACGCTTGTCCGCTAGTTAAGAGAGAAGTTCCTTATGAAAACTCATGAGATTTATAGGATAAAGGATATAAAAAATAAAGAATAAGGTGAAATAACGGAGTAAATGATAAAACAATGATATTATTATTGTCAATAAGTAAAGTAGGTAGAGAGTAGTAATGTAGTGTTGGGTTGAGCTCAAAATGCTCGTTTGCATATGATCGACGTGGTATATATAGCGTTAAAAAAAGGAATCTATTAATAAATGCAACTCAACTTGGCTCTTTCATGGTTCGTGTACCTTGAGTTAGGTTGATCTCTTGACATCCTTAAATTGTAACCGCCCGTGGTTAAATGTCATTTAATTATAGTATAATGACTGAATGATACTTCATGTGATTTCTTCAAGTTGACCCTTATAGCGTCGTGTCTTGTCAGCACAGGCAAATATAATATTGGTTCCTTGCTCGGGGTCTATTCTTCTACTATCGTGGATTGTTAATGTGCCGAGGTAATCATTTGGGGGCTATTCTGTGACTTTCTTGGTGCCTTAGTCAAAATAGGTATCTTAGATATAGGGGTATTCGAAGGTCCTTTTTTCGGCCTAATTATTTATGTATTATCAGTTATCAAGTAAGTTGCCGAAAAAACAGAATTACAAGGATCTTAGCATTCGGAGCTTGATGCCTTTATCCCTTTTATTAATTTTCTTTCGGTAGGGTCTTGGCTCATAAAAGTCACATAGAGGAGATATTTGCCAAGTAAAAGTAACACAAGGGCAATTGTTACAATAAACTCATAAGAATTAGTTATCACTTATCATGATATATGATATATTTATCCTTACCTCCAAAATCAATCTTTCTTCAGTAATAATTATCACCACCTCATACACAAACCCCTGCTATCTTCTTCTCCAATCCATGGCGAAATTTTGAGCACCACAATGTTCTTCAACGACTGGATTCAACGCAAGCTCGCAACTGTGCTTCAGCCATGGCTGCGAGGCGAGCCGCAACTCGAGCTCAAACTTGGCCTTTTCAGTTCAAACGGAACACTCAACAACAACATCAGTTTCGACACCTCTGCTCTCAACGAATTACTCGACGATCCTTCCAAATTCTGCTTCAAGGAGGTGACAGCTCAGCACTTGAGCCTCCAATTCTCCCCCTTCTCCTCCGGCGCATTCACTCTCGTTGTTCGCGGCCTACGCGTTGTTCTCTCGCTAGGGTATACACGGTTGTTTGTATTTGTGTGTGATGATGAGATTTTCGGCTTTTGTAATTGTGTTTGTTGATAATTGTTTTGTTGGTGTGTATGTGAAGGGAAGAGGAGGATGAGAGAGGGGTGAAGTGGCGGAAGAAGCCGAAAGATACTACGCTGGAGGAGAGGAATAAGATACTTGAGGATGTTGACCCTGAGGTATTCTTGTTTCTTATGAGTATAGTTGGAGTTATTGAGGTATGAGGCATTACTCTGTGGGTGTTCACATCCATTCATCTTCATAATTTGTTGGTTCATTTGAATGGCGTGAATATTAAGCTCTTTACGAACTAAAATTATAATGCCAAGTGTTTTTGATACTGTTATTTATCTTTAGTTAATTTGAATTTTTGTTTTGTTTCTGAAGCTCAAGGACAGGATTGATGTCTTTGTATGTGTGATGGTTTCAGGGTAGTGCTTTGCATGGTGCAATCAAAAGGATTATGGACATTTCTACCAGAACATGGAGAACATCCTTACTGAACACTGTAGTTAGGCATTGTCAGTTGGAGTTCCTTGATATTCATGTACTTCTGCAGTCTCCTAGTTTAGACCATCCACGGTCATGTTCATTGTCCATGAAAAAGTTTGGAGCAAGGCCTCGAAATGTAGGTCATAGATGTTTTACTACAGGGTTCATGAGTTCACTCGTTTTGCCTTCTGAACAAAGTTCATTTGATGTTGATGTTAATAGTTTTGAGATTAGACTGAACAGTGAGAATCACACGAGCTGTGTTGTTCCTGCAACCAATATGTCTGTTATAGTTGATTTGAATCATCTTCAGTTCATAAGCGTTTGTGTCGTCCATGCATCAGAATTAAATTTTTTATTTTCTCCAGCAGATGTCTCTGTTATGTTATTATTGTATGCGCTCTTGTCCAAAGAGTCCAAATGTTCTAGATCTGGAAGGCAACTGTGGAATGTGGCAGCCTGCAAAATTAGTTCCGTGCGTCCGACTTCAAAGCTGTCATTGATCAAAGTAGTGAGAATTCTTTGTCTATGCTTGCGTTACATTAAAACCTACCGGAGTATACTGCTCCTAGTCGGATATCCTGCAGATGATATAATAAAAAAATCAGCTACCATGATGCTCTGGGACACAAGATATTCAAGATCTATCAAGTCTCAGTGGAAGACGATTCATGAAATTGAAGATAATTTGCCCCTTGAGGCAATTGTGTTGGCACGACGAATAATTCGCTTAGGAGTGGCCCCAAGTTGTTCTGGCGAGAATGAGAGTTATAATGAGTTGGTACCCAAGAGATTTTTGTCAAGGTTGCATCGGCTCTTAATGCTTACGTTGAGCACAATGTGCAATTTCTTGTATTTAGTTATAAGGATTATGTTCCTGCACAAAGTTTTGGATATGTTTCTAGAAGGTAGTCAACATTTTGGTTCTGTTCGTGAGTATTCTCTTCTACAACAAACTATCAGTCTAAATTTTAATGAAATTTCAGTTACTGTTACTCCAGATAACGTAGTACAGCCTTCTGTCGGTCGGAAAGGTGTCTTAGACACTGGGGTGTTGCTCCAAAACTTAGTTTCCTTCCATATTTCTCTTGATGGGTTCTTCTTAAAATACATCGAAACTGTTACCGAACAAAGTCTTTCGTTCGCATCTGGGTCTTTGGGTGTTCTTTCTTCTCCTGCCCATGCGGGTGCAAGTGGTTATGCCAAAGAAAATCAGGAGAAGGAAGTTAATGAGAGGCAATTCATCGTACGGGGTGAGCCTGCACAAGTTTACCCTCATGAAGCTACTCACGGTAATGCTAGTCGTGACACAAGCCCTGATTTAGAGTACCTTCTAGGAAAACTTTGGTTGAATTGGAAAGGTTCTTATATGAATTCTGAAGGAGAAAATTTACCAAATCTGAAAACTCCATGGATGCTGTGTGATACAAAGAGCTTTTTGACATATGACAATCTCGGTTCTCGATTTTGGAACTGTAGCTTCCTTGTTGGTAAACTGAACTTCAATCTGGAGTATTTTGCTATAGCGTCAATTATTATACTTTCTATACAAATACAACGTGCTCTTTGCTGGAGTCAGAAAAGAAAGATTACTGTTCTTCAAACTCGAAAATCCACAGTTTCAGTTCCACCAGAGACCGACTCCATCAGTAAATTCGGAATAGTTTCTAAGAAAACTGAAATGGAGTCGATCAGGATGCTTCCTGAGAGGACTGTTCAAATTGCGATGCTCATTGCAGGTCCTTGGATTCAAATATCTTTGTCAAAAGATCAGTTCCATGCGGAAACCACTGGCCATGAACTAGTTACACAGTTGTCATTCGACTTACGCAATATTGAACTTCTGGTATCTCCAAACCTGAAAGATAATATTGGAATTTCAAGTGACAGCAAGGAAAACTCTGATAAAGAGCCAGAATACGTAAGACTAGAAGAACCTCAATTAATTGAGATACCGATATTTGATAGTAAAGCTTACAGCTGTCAAGGGAAGATTTCACTCGTTGCATGCCTAAAATTTGATGGTCTGAAGGCTTGCTTTCACAAATCCACTGAAAACTTGAAGTACAACAGTGTTGTATTAAGTCCAATAAAGACACAACTTCAATATATGAGGTAATTACTTTGTTAGTTAGTTAACACCTATCTCTGTTTCTGAACCATGGTCTGAACTATTATGTTTATTATTGATGTTCAGTGAAAATGCATCTTAAGTTTACTGATCAGGGAGTTGTTTCTCCAAAAGTACTCTGTACTTCGAACTTCAGTTATTGGCCTTGAATTTGTTTGATTATGTTAGAGTTTATCTCTCTTGTATGATTCTTTTGGTCTCAGATTTACTGCGGTATTGTTAGGCCCATGACACCTTTTATGGTATTTCTATGACTTAATTTCTTCTTCTCTATTATTTCTTCTGGACATTTGCTCAGGTGTCAAGTCATACTATAGATAGAAATTATAATGTAACTCTCTTCTGGAGACTATAATATTGCTCAGATGACAGGTCGTACTTTATATAAGAAATTTCTAGGTATATATTATTTGAGGTAAACATGCTTCATTTTCTCTGAGGCATAACTTAATGGTCTTGTCAATCAGCACAGTAAATTCTTTAAATGATATGTTAATGTCAAAAGCTATAGGAATGTGCTTAATTTGAAGTGCATTCAGCTCGTGCCTGAGGTTCTCCTGGTTGATGAATGTTTGTGTTATATGTGCAGGAAGGTTCATCATTCGTTTGGCTCATCAATTGTTGCTTCCTCGGCAGCTTTCAGCTTGGCTGCAACTGGATTTTCCAGTTTAATATTTTTGGATGAGCTGCAAATCTTGACAAAGGTCACTTGTGTTTTTTGTTTTTCATTGTTTGCTTGGATATCTCATAAGAGCTGTTGTTGTTTCCTTGTGATATGCTCAATCATGTTACTATTTCTATCGCTTCGTTTTTTTGATGTCATATTGTTTATTCCTCAACGTTGGCCCAATATTTTATGTTTCTTCTGTAGTTACATCTCATCAATAAATCCGTATGTTAACATCCTGCTTTGAAAAACTTGATACTCACAATTTTGCCCCTCCTAAAACTTTGCTGGCATATTCCTGTATTAGAAAATTAGTCCCTGTAATGCTAGACTAACCAGTTTGACTGAGACCGAGCTTTCTTAAAAAGATATACTATTGTGACAAAATTTTCTTATAAAGGCATTAGCAAAAGAGGGTGAGCTCACACAGTTACACATATACATATTTTGATTTTTATCCGTGTCCAAAAGATGCATTGTTATATATTATTCCATATTTAGGTTGTTCCTGTTTTGCTTAATTCGTTGAAGGGTTTCTGGAGAATTACTTCTTGTGTTATGCTGATTTGACGAATTACCTTCCTTGATAAATAATTTTAATTATCATTTGGGAGTTTTCAAAATGTAGGACATTGTCCCGCCATATATGGGGGTGTGATTCATTTGCCCAAAGTGAGAGTGGGGTGAATTTAAGCCTGGAAAATGTCATATGTACCCTTCCTCAAAAGTGTGTGTATTTTTGTTTTTTTATACTTTAAATTGCACTTTTGAGAAATTTAATAAAAACTAAATTTACAATGTGCAACATATAAATACATATGCTTTGTTTTTTGCTTTTGTACTTTAATTGTCATATTTACAAATTCTACAATTAAATCTGGAGTTAGAAAAGAAAATATTGGAAACCTCAAGGTGTTTTAGTCAATAGACAAAAAATGAATGAGGGGGCGGTGTGCTACTTCTTGAAACCACAATAAGTTTACTGCATAAATTTTTTAAAGAGGCGGATAATTTGCCAATTTGGCATGTTACGGGTAGTTTGTTATTTGCTCTTATCATACTATAAGTGATGAATCAGAATCTTAAGTGTTTGTCATTAAATTTTGAGTCCAGCGAGTATTTTCTATCTCAGATAATTTTTGGAGTACTTTCCGAGTTCCTTACCTCACCCAAGGATGGATCAAGTGGTGGCCTAAACTCTGAAGAAGAGTCAAGCAGTGAGATTGAATCTGAAATTGAGGAAAATTCCTCTAGCAGAAGCAACCAGATTTTACTTGTTACAGATACTCAGTTTGTTGTCAGTAGCTCTTGTGAGATAAAGTCATTTGATATAGTTTTTCATACCTCCAGGAAAATTTCTAGTACTGGCAGCAAGTTGGCCACGCACAGCTCTTCTGATTGTGGAATTTATATCTCTGTTAAGCAGTCAATCGTGGAGTTTCTTTTCAGAGGAGGGAATATTGATATGGTCATAGATACAGTTGGAGTTCAATTTTTCATTTTCAGATACTTGACGGAGCCTGAAGGGAATTTTGATAAATCGGAACTAAAAAATTTCTTGTATTCTTTAAATTTGTTAGCTGAAGCATCAGTTTCTCATAGCAAATTGTCTTTATGCTTGAAAAGCTTCCGGGAACACTTACCATCAGCAAGTTCTCACAGTGCAGCCGATGCATCTGGTTCTCATGGTAAATCGCTGGTCATGTTGGGAGAGTCTTCTGCTAATTTTCACAATGCAGCCGATGCATCTGGTTTGCATGGTAAAAGTTTGCACACGTTAGGGGGGTCTTCTGCATCTATGAACGCTGAAAGGCATGGGGATCATTGGCTATTCGTGAACCTTGTATTTTCTGGATTGTACATGGTTGAATGCCAAATTAAAGATAACTTGGTTAATGAAAATAACTTTGAGAAGCTTAACATATCTTTTTCTGCTGGAAGAGATTTCCAAACAATAACTTGTCAATCAAAGGTACCGTGACTTTACGTAAATATGAATTTGGTCCATTTTACAAATTTAAACTCTCTAAATGTAATTTTCCAGTGATCCTGACATTTAACTACGGTTGTTACTATCAACATGTACATTCTAACAGGGTGGTTCTGTGCTTGTCGAAGCAACTGCTGCCGTGATGCTCATTGAATGCTTTAGTTATTACTATTACTGGTTCTTAGAACTTCTCCCAGCGAGTCGGTCATCTGGTAAAATTGAAGTTGTGCAACGTCGCAGAGAAATGGCTGCCCTGAATGGGCACCGTACTGAAAATCCCCAGAAAGTTCAAGAAAATTTACTATTGGATCACGTAGAGGTAGTTTCCATCAGTCTTGCACATTTCTCTCTCATGATAGTGGAGAGAGATGTATCTGGTATGATGTGTTCTTTTGTTATTGCCAATGATGCTAGCTTAGGGGTGAAAATGATTAACTAGTTTACTCCTGTAATTGAATTGCAGACAAAGTTAGGCAACTTCTACTCGGGTTTGACTTGCATTTGAGCCTTGAAAAGTTAAATACGATGCGGAAAATTTCAATGAGTATTTCTGAGCTGTCATTGCTTTCTCAATTTATGCATGGAACAACTAAAAACAAAGCTATGACGGTTCAGAACCCTCTCTACCCTGTTGCGCTTGTTGATTCATCCTCCAACTTTGGAAGTAATAATTCTTCAACCCCTGTTAACCATGGAGATGAGGCTTCCTCCTGCATTGCTGGTGCGTCTGGCTCAAGCCCCCCAGCCCTACAAAAGGATTCCAAACTTGGTGTTTCCCCAGGACAAAAGAACTTCTGCAGCAGTCCTCTAAACTATATATTAAGAAACTTGCAATGTTCCATAGCAGTTGAGGGTCCTGTAACAGCAGTCCATATTAGTCCTGCATGCTCAAATAGTACTTGGATCGGGAATGGTTCTGTGTCAGGGTTTGATATGACTATCTCTCTGCCTGAGATAAAGGTAAAGCAATTTCCTTATCAGTGATACTCGTCATTCAATTCTTTATGAACCACAATTAAGCTCTTCCAATCCATGCTCTGCTTTGAGCCATAAGAGTAAATTTGTCAGGAGAACATTATTATTCCTTATACTTTCAACTTTGAAAGAGATAGATTGGTTTTAATTTTTTTAAGAAACTATGCAAGATTACATAACTGTCTTTTTTCACCCAAAAAAAAAAAACACATGCAACATTAAATGAAATCAACTGTATAATTACTGTGCTTATGAAATGTAAAGCTTATATCAAGTCTGTTTCGACAAAGAATGGTAACTTCTCAAAAAGGAAAGTTCAATGACGAGTGGTGCTACAAAATTTACTTTCAGAAATGATCCTCAAGCTACATATATTTCACCTAAATTGTTTTTTTTTTCTTTTTTCTTTTTGTTTGCAAAAGAAAGTAAAATCGTGTATTTTCTGATTCTTTTTGCATTAGATGGTGCTCACTGCATTTGAATCTATCTCTGAGGTCTTTGTCAGAGGGGGAACACACAAATCAGAATCCAAATTGTGCTACGATAGCCAAGAACGTGGAGAAAGCATTGGGGAAATGGTTGATGATGGTATGTTTTATGTTGCCTATTATGGCAGAACAGCCTCTTTTGCAAATCATCTGAGACATTCCTACAACTATTGCAGGAACTATTGTTGCTATCCAAGATTATGATCAACACATGTATATAACGGTTGAAGGTGCAGAAAGTAAATATGATATAGCCGGTGCAGTTCATTATTCCCTGGTGGGAGAGCGTGCTCTTTTCAGAGTAAGGTTCTTTAACATCAATCTCTCTGAATGTGTAAGGGAGTTTGCAACGTTGGTTTGAGAAATAACTGAACAAAGGCTTTAGTTTACGATTCCATATGGCTTCATCGTGAATGCAATTTGCATGAACTGAATAATTATTTTTATTTCAGTTTTTTTTTCATTAGTTGTTTGTCAAGTGGTGTCCTGGTATACTTGCATAAGTAATAAGCGGTGATAATAGAAAATAGCAAACTTAACACGTGGGTTTTAGTGTCAATTTGTGTGTGCCAGTCAACAATTGTTCATCGTTTTTATGTTCTTTTTTCTCTATCCTGAACTTTTTTCAAATTTACATTTCATCACATAAATTTATACTCATGCAGGTTACGTGTTAAGCAGTCGTTAAGCTTTTTCACATTTCTAGCCTCTGCTCAACTCATAATTAAAACTTGTGGACAGTTCTAAATGAGACCAGGATCCATGCTAATTCTAGGCTTGATACCTTCTGATGTTTGTCAGGTGATGTAGCCACGTATAGCTCTAATCATTCCTCTTGCCTTCCTTCTCCTTAAGGAATCCGATTAACCAAAAATATATTCTAACATGCCTCTCTACCCATCTCTTTTATTCTCAATCAGGTAACTTGCTCTCTCATTCTGAATCATAGAGTTCTACTCTTTTGTTTTAAGAGAAAAAGAAAACGAGTAATCATTCAGATAATCCTTGCAGTTAGGGAGTGATTTTATTATTCTTAGAAGTGCTAGTTGCAACGTTTCAAGACCCCAGTTTTCTAAATACACAAAATAGTACTTTTTATGCTTTTAATGGCGAAGATATCCATGAGTCTTCTGTGGAGCGCGAGGATGTTACGGGATTGACATATTATTTAGTTCTTAAAAGTGGACCACATTCTTGATGCTTAGAATTCCAACGCAATTCTGTAAACGGCCATTTTTTTAAGAATTGAAGCTCTAGTTCTTTTCAACTACAGCATGCATTTCTGTCAGTGGTCGTTGACATGTAAGCCATTATTGTGTCAGAATACATTCATACAAAAATGGCTTAAATGGCGACGACCACTGACACAATGCATGTTGTCATGGAAAAATTTGGGGTCCATTTATTTACTCCGTCTTAAATTTCTCCATCCCTCTGTGCAATAACCAATATTGGTTCACAATTTATCTGTAGTCAAGGATAATGTGAAGATCATGCTAGACACATAAGTCAGCTTCTGGTGCATAAGTTCCTAGGTGAATGGGAAGTGGTCCCACATTTAAGTTTGAAACAATATATTGTCATTGAGAAATTCTGTACTGCAAGTAAGAATGCATGTCTGTTGAGGAAACATAAACTAGTTGAGAGTCAAATATCACTCCTAAAAAGGAGTCCAAGATTGGTTTAATTGAGGACTTTCAAATCACATAAGAGGAAAAAGATTACTGAATAAACCTTTATCAGTACCGGGGGTCTGCGTGAAATAAATAAACATTAATTTATGAGAACTTCTGTTGCAGGAATTTGCATTACACTTGAAATAGTATTGACGTTTTCTTTTTTCATCTGTATTGCGTGTATCACGTTACACAGATTCCTACTTCTATATCTTTAATCTCTTCTGGCCTTATAATTTGAAAGTTTCACCGGGAGATGTTTTGGCATCTCATTTTACTTTTTGTGTTTTCAAACTTAAGCAATTTCCTTTGTTCTATGCTTTGCTTAGGTGCCTCTTTTTATTAACTATTTGTTCAGGTTAAGTATCACAAGTCAAGATGGAGTTCGCATGTTCAGTATTTTTGCCTCATTTCACTGTATGCTAAGGATAAGTCTGGGGAACCACTGCGATTGAATTGCCATCCAAGTTCAAGATTTGTAGACATCTCGTGTTCTGGTGATGTTGGGTCAGCACTTTGGAGGATGCAGTCTTTTGAACCTGATGCCTATGAGGGTGCTACCGAGCTAGAATCTTCTTGTTCTTTATCTAAAGGGAAGTTTCACCTTGTGAATAAAAAGAACAACTGTGCAGTGGCTTTTGTTGATGGTGTCCTTCTATTTGTCAGCAAGCCTGGAAATCTATTCAAGTGGAAAGTGTTTGGTGACCCCGGTATAGCCACTAATAATCTGTTGCCTAATAGAGTTTCAGGGGAGGGATCTTCTGCACCTTTCACCACTGGGTCAAGGGAACTTCGTGCTTGCCAGAGGACTGGATTTAATCAGCAAAGTGACTTAAACTCCACCGACACTGGGACGTTAAGCACAAGTTGTAATCTTCTGGGAGTCATAATTACCTTTGACAAGGTCACTTTGACAATTGTGCACGAGATTTCAGATACAGAAGAAAAGTTCCCGCTTCTCCAGGGATCGGTCATGCCCAATCCAGTAATAGTGCAAATATTGAATTCGAAAGTCAGGTTTATGAACACATTCGAGGTTAATATATCTTATTTTGATACCCCTCAAAACTCATGGTAAGTGTTTCATGCTGCAAAGCTGCACCAAATTTGCTTTTGTTGTTATTTGTCTTCTTTTCAGCAATAACAATTTATTTACATACATATTTCCATTTCTGCTAGTTGCTTAGTTCTCATATTTCTTCTTGGTTGCAGGAGGGAATTCATTCAACCACTTGAAATATACATTTTTTATTGTTTTAAGGTTCCGATTCAACATCCAGAAGGTTCATTGCAAAAAGTACCTAGTCACTTTTATGCTAAGATTAAGGAGGTTTGGCCTTGCAATTTTATTTTCTAATTTATTTTTTCTTTTGTTTCTTTAGTGAAAACTTTGTAAGAATCATTACAAATTCGATTGGTGTTATGGCATTGGCAGGTTACAATATTAGTGAGTGAGGTAACATTGGATATCCTGCTATTTGTGATTGGAAAGCTGGATTTGGCTGGTCCCTATGCAGTAAAAAGCTCTAAGGTTTTGGCCAATTGCTGCAAGGTTCAGTTCTCGTATTATTGAACATTTTTTCAGTGAATTGGCAAACAAAATTTTTAGTTATATTGCTTGAATTTGTGCAGATTTTTTTATCATTAATTCTGTGGCAAGGTTCTGTTTTGCAATTGTTTTTCTTTTTTCCCTGAATGTTACTGAGCATATTTTTGTATTATTCATGCTTTTCTGCTTAGCTGTTTTAATATTATTGAAAAAAATAAGGAGGCAGTTCTAGAAACTGATTGCATGCAACTTCATCTCCATTCTAGCTTATCGCCCTCCCCGTTTTCCCTGTAATGATTTTGTAGTTTTTCGTTTATGCAACTAGTTCTAAGGTCACAGGGTGCGTTTAGTTGCATGGTTCTGGTGATTTATAGTTTCATTCTTAGTTAGTACCTCAAAGGTCTAGTAAAATATTTCTCTTAAGACGAGAACAGTAAATATTTCTTTTAAGACATGAAAACCTGACCCCTATGGTTTACTGGGAAAGTTGCTGCTCAGCGTGGTCTTGCAGCCTGCTAAGCAAAAAGTTATGGTTGTAGATGCATTTGGTGCATTGTGTATATATTGTGCTCCAAGATATTATGTTGTTTTTCCTTGAAGTACTAAAAATGAGAGGTTGATTGGCCCTCAGGTAGGGACTTACAGGATTACATGTAAGCCCCACAACCTAACTGGAATTCTTTTTGGTGTACGGCAATTTTTGAAAGGTTTTACCTGTAAAACTGCTCGCTTGGGAAGTTGTATGTATTATTCTGCTATGGCTTACAAAATGGTAGCTAACGCTCCATGAAGTTGGTTTAAGCAAATGAAAATTGTATAACTGTTCTCTGAAATGGCAGATTGAAAACAAGTCTGGTTTAGACCTTCTTTGTCAGCTACATAATAATCAAGATGCATCAGTATCTGCAAGACAGTCAACTACCGTCTTCTTGAGGTATCTTCAATCTGTACCAATAACATGCATAAAGTTCCCAGTACTTTTTTGCCCATTAGTTTGTCTTCTTTTGTACAAGTTGTTTGTTTGCAATCTGCACTGATGGAAAGTTGATTAGTACAAGTTTTTGTAAGAGGAAGTTAGATGATCCTAACCTCTTTAGTTGCTTCTTTGTGGGTTAGTAGTATTGGTAAGTATAACGAGAAGCTTTAGAGGCTTCTCATACATCCATTGGCTTCTTTGTGTGATTTCATTATTGACAAAACATGGCAGTAAGTATTGCCGTTGATATGCCCTAGTAGTGAGAGAAGTATGTCTTACTGTGGTGACTCAGATCTTTGAAGAACAATCTAGAAAATTGTAATACGTGACAAATATAAACTTTGTTATGACATTTGAATGTAGCATAGTACTACTTAACTGACGTTTGTGACTAATCGCTTGTTAAATTAAGAACTGTCAAAGAAGTATTGCCTGTCTTGGTGACTTTGCGCTTATTTTACAGTGAATAAAGGTAAAATTATAATACAGGACAAAGATAAGTTTTGTTGTGACAGTTGCTATGCTTGTATACGATCAGTTATACTGATATTTATGTTCTATCTAAAACTCGTTGAGATCAAGAAGTTTTTACCGTCTGAAGGACCCCTTCATGAAAGGGAAATATTTACAAGGTTACTCAAGTCCAATTAGAAAGTGCAGGCTTCATTTGAAATATCTAGTTATTGTTCTTCAATCATTTATTTTATCCTATTTACCTTTCAAGAAATCCATTAGTGTCTGTTAGCTTTCTTAGGCACATTGTCGATATTATCTCATTGGTTATCACATACACACACACACACACCATATATATACATATAAACATATATTACGCAATATTGTCATTGGTTACAATATGGTGTTTTATTTTTCTCCCTTCTACTGGTGAGTCTCTCTTATTAGTATATCGTATGCACTTTGTGACTCTAGCTTGGATGTTCTTAAGGAATGTAGCTTTGCCAAAGCAACCTCGGGAAGCATCTTTCATTTCAATACAGCTTGGTCAGCAAAGCTCCCTTTCTACTTCTCCATTTCGTCTCTCACTTTCAGAAGCTCAAGAATTTGCTTGGAGGACTCGTATTGTGTCTTCACAAGGTGAGCTCGCCAGCATTTTATCTTGCCCCTTAATGGATTCACCTAGCAGAAACAGCAGATATCATTTCTTGCTTTGCATGAGTTGTAAATAGCAAATGTTGGTCAAATTAGTGAAATTGCTGAGCCTAACTGAACTGTAATTTCTTAACCTGAAAATCTTTTTTCTTGCCTCTGAAGTTGACTTGTATTGGCAAGTGAACTTTTTTTCTTGCTTTAAATTGATTTTGATAAATCATAATGAAAATGTGTCTATTGACAACCAGGGAGAAAACTTATAAAATGAGATTTAACTTTTGTTGCAGTTTTACCTGCTTTTTCTCGCTGTGGATATGAAGGTTTATGTATCTGGTGCTAAAAATCTTGCATCTCGTAGAAAGACTTTGTTTAAACTTTGTTGTCCATGAAATGCAAGACGAGGCAGGATTTTGTTTTTCATTGGTGTAGCCATATGTTCTGTACCAGTGTTATGAGATTGTATTTGTGAATTTCGATGCAACATGTCGCTGTGCTCTAGCAAAATTTCCAATTATGGACTGAAGGTATTCTGTCATTTTTTTTAGGAATTACCTTGTGTAGTATTTTCTGAATACCTAGCCACCGATCCCAAATTACTAGAGTTTGTTACTGGAAAAACAGTCTTTACACTTGCCTGAGCGTGAGAAAACGTGGAACCAAAAATTCATTTCAAATTCCTTTTTTCCTAAATGAAACTTTTTGTTTTTTGGTTAGTAAAGTTAAATAAAAGAAGCACAATGGGTGCTCAACCCGTTACAGTTACAAAAAGACAAAAGCATCTTACCATCCTAGTATGTACGAACAAGAGGATTACTAAACCAATCCATGAAAGAGTAAACAAAACCTGGCTTCTTAGCTTTGATCCAATTCCACGACTGAATTTTAACCATTTCAACGACTTTCTTAATGTCCGGTTTCCCTCCCTCCACCAGTAACCTGTTCCTTTCATTCCAAATAGCCCATGTCGTGATGAATCAAACACACTCTTTCTCATTAGTTCTACCTTTATTGTTTAATGTGAATCATTAGTTATCCTGTCAGTCCATGCTTCTCTTTCTGTAAGCCCATGGATCTCTTCTTATGGGTTTGACATATAATTTCTTTTATCTTCTAATCGCGATCTTGTAATCAAAACTGGAGATGGTGGTCACGGCTATATCTTATATATAGGGTGGCAGTTTTTACTGGGTGAATCAATGGTGTCTACAGTAGAATGATTTATCTTAGTATCAATTCCGGCCATTGAAGGAGCCTATCCTGAAGCATCACATTATAGCATAAAGTACTCATTACCCCGCCAATTTGCTGTTATAGTTGGAAGATGAGCTTTATTTTTTCCTTTTTTGTTGGTGATCAGATTCGAAGTCTTTTCCTGGCCCATTTATCGTTGTTGAAATTTCTAGGAGCATTGAGGTACAAATGCGTCTTTCATGTCTGACTTCTTCCTATTTATGTGGATAACTTGTGTAATTAAGACTCGCTTGGTTCTCTTTTTGCCTCTGTTACTACAGGACGGCTTATCAGTTGTTGTCTCTCCTTTATTAAGTATACACAATGAAACTGATTTCTATCTGGAGCTGCGGTTTCAAAGGCCTAATCTTAAGGAGGAGTATGCTTCAGTGATGCTGGATGCGGGAGATGTTATAGATGATGCTATGGCAGCATTTAGTGCTATCGATCTGTCTGGTGGAACCAGAAAGGCATTGACATCTTTGAGTGTAGGTATGCTTTTGTGTACGTTACTCCCTTTTTCCAGTTTATTGGCAAGGAAGTTTTATCGCGAAGTAGCACGACGTATTTCTGGGAGATGCTGAATCCGAATCCTGTATGAGTGAACCTCGGACAAACTAATATTAGATTTAGCATAAAGAATAAAAGAACACATTTATTATTCATTCTTAAATTCTGTTTTGTGATAACTTCTCACTAAACTTGTGACTAAAACAATATTTTTTGCTGTAAATAGTTGCAATAAGTATGTTCCAGCTCATGATTATGACTGGTTTACGATAATGATTTATTTTTATTTCTATTTTTTTGATTCTTTTTTGAAACCTTATGGCCTTGTTTGGAGTCCCATTGCGTTTCAGAAAACGGTTTTGTTGCTTGGATTCCATTTTTGAAAATTGTGTTTCGAAATATTTTTCTGACACTCTTTTCAAGTCCACAAAGAATTGTAGTAACATTTAGAATGCCTACCCAATCTACCAATCAAAAAGGCCGTCATCATTAAAAAAGCTTAACTTCTTAGCCATTTTTCTGTTTTTTCACCATCTTTCTGTTATCTCATATCTAACCATTTGATGATGATAGTTGCATAAAATGTTTTCTCAATGAAAGTTATGATTGAAATGACACCACGAAGGTCAATTATCCCCCAAAAAATCTATCCAGAACACATTTCATCTCACCTAGTAATCCACAGCATTTTTTAAAACAACTACAAGTTCAATTTTTGAAGATAAAACCTAGAATTTTGAAAATCCCAACTCATCTCGGAGAATTATCCCAAAGACAATTCGAAAACCAGTCTAACAAAGTCAAAGAGTCGCAGCATATCATATGTCAAGAGTTCAGATAACTAGGACTTTTTAGTAATAAAACTGTTTTCATTTTGGAGAAAAAATTGAAAATTATGTTGTTCGTTCATGGAGCATTAATCTGTGAACATGCATATCACAATATATCAATCTTTACTTTGTGAGTTGGAGCTGGACAGAACCCTTCTAATAACATTTATGATTTACCTTTTCCATGCTATTACTGCAATCAGCACTTATATTGCTTATTGACTTGAATTTCTTTTTCATCATTGCATTACTTCTTGAGCCAAAGAAATTAGACTTCTTTGGCTTATTTTATGCACTGAGAACATATCTCATTGTTTACAGTTTTGCAAAGAGGTTTATGAGTTGAAATTTGCTCTGCAGGAAACTACGTGTTTTCTTTTAGGCCCAAGTTTGCTGATGATGTAAAAAATATTAAGATATCAAGAGTGGAATGGTCAGATGATCTGAAAGGGGGAAAACCAGTTCGCCTATCTGGGATCTTTGATAAATTAAGTTACCAGGTGCGGAAAGCACTCTCAGCCGACTCCTTCAAAGTCTCGCTAAACAGTGTAAATTGTGCTCTCAAATCCGAGGATGGTTTTGCTACTGACATATATTTTCTGATACAAACTGTTGGAAAGAATATACCTGTTGTAAATCCAGATAACTCTGGATATTCCCCTGGAAATAGAAATTCACCAGTTGCAATGCAAGAGCAGAAGGAAGTATTTATTCTTCCTACGATTCAGGTTTTAAACTTGTTACACATGGAGATACATGTCATTATGACGGATTCAGGTAACTGGTGTCGAATGAGTCAAGTTCTTTTTCTTTGTTTGGGATAATTACTTACTTTCACGTTATTGCAGAACCCCACAACACCATAGACCAAGGGAATCCATGGAGTCAAGCAACTATCTCTTATGGATCTACTGTTAATTTTTATGCTAACCCGGCTACTATGTATTTTGTGGTTACTTTGACCTCTTTTGGCTCAAGATGCATGCCGGTCAGTAGTGGTGACTGGATAAGAAAACTACAGAAGCAAAAGGGTAATATCTCTTATTTGGACATTGAGTTGGCCTTTGATGGTGGGAAGTACTTTTCCATGCTTAGATTGTCTCGGGGGCGTAGAGGCACACTAAAGGTACTTAACATAAGATATGCACAGATTCTACGTACGTACTTCTAGAGATAATGTGCTAATTTAAGGCTTTCATCTTTACATGATTTACATTCAAAATGGAGCAAGCACATAGGCCATTAGTAAATTTTATTTCAGGTGGTTACTACACCACCGTGACCACACTGCATCCTGGAAAAGAAAGAAGAAAAACATGAAGGTGGCAAAATATGGCGAAGACATGAGGAAGTAATTTGCTTTCTTAGAACACTCACAAAACTAGTAAAAGGCTTCCACAGTTATACCAAATAGGGAAAAAGCATTCCCTTTCACATGTAGTTTATTCACAAGAAACAAAATGACGAAGCTCATAATTACACTGTTGATCCATTATGAAAAGCAAGAATAATAGAAGAGCAAACAACAAGTAACTTATAAAGGAAGGAGAGAACCAGCATGTAGATAATAGCATCAACGTTTAGGAGAGAGGGAGAAACAAGAGCTGGGTGTGACGTTCAATTTCCATTTATCGATTGTTATATTTCATGCTTTTAAAGTTTATTATGATTGATATTCGATAAACAAGTTTAGCATTTAGATCTCTAGACGTTTTTTTTCTTTTTGATAGGAGTTCTCTTGTCTTTGGATTCAAGTTGCCTTCTTGAATAGTTGTATTGCGGATTATTGTTGCAAATGATGAAATTGAAAGTAGAAGTTATCACGTAATTCTTTCGCAGCTTCATGGCAACAATTTTCATTCCATTGTTTGGCCCAATTATACAATGTTATTGAACAGTTACATGGTGTCTGGAAATTTTAGTAATAAAAAGCAGTTTTACTTTATTTTGCTTTTAATTGCATTGGATTCTCGTTTCAGCTTCCGCTTTATGATTTATCTAGGCCGACTATTGCATGGCTCAGGCGTGCAGATGCATGATTGTTTATATTCCTGTATACCGAAGTCTTTACCTAGGAATCAGTTAATATTTTGACATATTTATGTAGGAATTCATTTTTTTTTCCTTTTTTTTTTCAGGCTGTTATATTTACACCATACGCTTTGCAAAATAGTACAAACACATCATTGTTTTGCTTTGCTGCCAACCAGAAGCCACCACCTAGGTATCAATTTACTCATAACATACTTAGTTTCAGTGAGTTCCAAAACAACCGGGTCCTTATCAAGAGAATATGTTTTGCAGGAGTGACACAGAACTCTCTTCGTTGGTGATTACTCCAGACTTGGGTTCATATTTGCTTCCTAATTCCATCACATCATGGTTCTTGAAGTAATTATTATCTTTACCTCTGATATCTTATGACATTCATACTTACTTCCTTCACTTATGGCGCCCTGACTGGTAGGGGGCTAATTGCACGAGTACGTTTAGAATCCAATACTCAGCTAAAGATTCTTTAGCTGTGGAGTGAAGGATTTACATTTCTGTTGCTCATGAGATGGTGGTTGGCTAGTTTAAAATATGATTCCAAAAGAACGAGCGGTGTTCTTTTGTTATGAAATAGACACTTCTAAGATTATGTAACATTTTATACTAACAGAGAAAATTTCTGCATGTCTTTGTTGATTGAACATTTTGATTATTCAATATTTTAAAGAAAATGAAAAGAAGTTACGAATAAGTTTAATTTTTTTTAATGAAGACTGGTAAACAACTCAATCCTTCCTAGTCATTATGTTCAAATACAAGGTTTACATACAAATGTCAAGCTTTCCTGCCCAATATCTAATAAGATTATAGTAATCTGTAACATTATGATAGCATGTGTTTGTACAATCATTTCTATTTTTGGACAAAAATAGACCCAGAGTTGGTCTAATAATGTTGTTCCTACATCAATTTACATTCTCAAATAGTAGTCATGTTTCACATGTTATGATGTTCCATTTTTCACGACAAAGTTTCCCTAATGCTTATCCTTTACGAGTAGGGAATGAAGAGTTTTTGTTTGTTCAAATTAAACTTCAATATATTACTTGTAGGACATAATTTGGTTTTGTGTGAACTATTTCAAATTGTATATATGTTCGTTAAGTGGTGATATAGTTTCTAATCTGCTAGATGCCACAAACTGCACTTCAAGCTGTTGGAGGAAAAATCACTGGAGGCACAATTGGACTTGGATTCTTTATCAGGTCTCACAGAAATAGACCTTGAATCAGAAGGAACTTTTGGATCGAAAAATATCATGAGGTTGGGGGTGTCTTTAAAGCCATCGATCACCAATGAGATCTCCTCTCATATAGTATCTTTGAGCTCTAGATATGTTTTAGCTAATGAATCAGATGAAACGATTGCTATTCGACAATGTTATATAGAGGTCTTCCCATTCTTATTCTCAAAAGTAGTTAGATATCCTATTTGATGGTTTTATTTATAAACTGACTCTTTGCCCTTCTTCTCTTGAAAAGGAAGCGGAGGAATTGATTGCTATCAACAGCAAACAGAGGGTACAATTAAGGTTTAAAGCAGTAAAAACCAGCAAGAAAGTGACTAGTGTTTTTGAGAGTCTCCTGAGAAAGCATTCAAAATCTGAAAATGATTCGTCACTTTTCATTCAATTTCGGTCAAATGAGACTGGATATGATTGGTCTGGGCCCATATGCGTGGCTTCGATGGGACGATTCTTCCTGAAATTCAGAAAATCTGTAGAATCCCCAGAAAAACAACCAAGTCACATGTCAGACAAGAATACTTTTGGAAAATTTGCAGCTGTTCATGTCATGGAAGAAGGGTCTACAGTTGTTTTGCATTTCTACATGCCTCCACTTGCAAACCTCCCTTATAGAATAGATAACTCTTTACGTGGATCCCCCATAACTTACTACCAGAAGGTTGATATGTTGTCCCATTCTGCTAATTACAATTTGGTGAAAGTTCCTCTTATGCTTCATGTATTTTGATACTGTTTATTCTTAGGGTTCAGCTGAGCCAGAAACATTGGGTGCTGGAGCTCGTGTTGATTATGTCTGGGATGACCTGACTCTTCCACATACGCTAGTCATCCAACTTGACGGTTGCTTTCATGCTATCAAAAGTTTTTACTCAATATTGTAATGTTTAATTTTACTTCATATGTTCTATATATTTAAATTTATGGCGGATGTAGTTCTTCTATGCTTTCTCTGCATTTTACTAGTGTTAATGGAGAACAAAGACTACTGACTGGTATCTGCAGTGGTACAGAGGAACATATGTTGCACGAGTTCAATAGAATAAGCTGCTGAACATGTTAGCCAAGCATTAATGAAAAAAGGAATTTAGTCTCAAATGGAAGTGATTCAATAATTGGATGACTAAGCTTAAAATACTTCACTGCAATTCAAAATAGTTACACCACGCTCTTAAGTTCCATCAATTTGCTAGTTACTGACTTCTTAGTACGCACTGAATTAGTAAGCTAAAATCTCCTGTAGTTTGAAATGTCGAAGACGATATGGAGGAAGGTGTAGAAGGAATGTGGACCGGGTTTCTAAAGATATATATTGATGTTTTATGATCATTGCTTATTCTGACTCGTACGGCTCTCAATTTTACTTGAAGTTCACAGGAGCTGACTTCGTATCTGTTTGCGTCAATGCATCATGTTGATGGAGTAAACCAAAGAACTATATGTCATCTGTGTGAAGTTCTGCTTAGGCTAATTATGTTTTTGTACTTGGCAGATGTGCATCTGCTGCGTGAAATCAACTTGGACAAGGTGCGGGCATGGAAACCTTTTTACCGGAATAAACAAACCAGGGGTTTGGGATTTCATTTGCCTCAGGATAAGAGTACTAAAGAACCGCGACAGACAACTTACAGTCGATTCAGTGATACAGAAATAGTGAAGGTGGGTTATGAAGTATATGCAGAAGGTATCACACGAGTTTTGAGGATTTGCGAGTTCTCAGACAGTAGGCAGGTTAACATTGTACCAGGTTCTAGTACAAAGATGCGACTGAAAATCTCATATCTCGCTTGCCACTTACTAGAGCAGTCTAAGCAGGTCAATTTTCTTTTGTGTACTTTTGTGTGCATAACAGTTTCAACTTTCTACTCATTTTACTTCTCTTGATTCCTTCGAATGCGTTTATTGAAGTTGCTTAACAGTCTGCATTTTGTCTTTGTGGCAGTATATTGTTTTTCTCCATATTTGCTCATTTTTTCTACCATGGCCAGGCAAACTCCTTTAATGCTATTATATGTAGTTTTGGAGAATACCGAGTCATAATTAGCTTTTGCATCAGACCTATAGTATTTGTATTGTAAAATAGAGGACAAGGAATGAGATACAAAAGTTCAAAAATTCTACAAAGTACTAAGCATATTTACATGATTCACTTTACCATCGAAAGTCTATTACTTTTTTCTTGGATTCAAAAGAGAAGCGGATATACCCCTTCTTTGGTACCCTGAAAATAAGGAATGAACAGGAGACTAACTTCCCTGTTTCCATTCTATTCTTTTTGTTTTGGCATTAAATCAAATCAAAAAAATGGAATTTAATGTCTTTTGACATATATGCTTCCTCTTGTTACCCAGTTTAACTGGAAAGAAATTGGGCTCACGATGCTTCAGTCTTCCTCCTTAGGGTGTAAGCGGGTGTATTTAATGCTTGCATTTATATACCCCTTTCCTATTTCTCCCTCTTTGCTTCACCGGAGATGAGTATAAATTGTTTAAAGCATTTTTTGTGAAAGTGCATTCTAGAATAGACCATTCACATCGTCAGTGGATACACTGCATCATTTCAGTAAGTCTGTCAGCTTGTTGACCAATTTGACATTAATGGAATTTTAGTGCTACAATTTTGATACCTGAGTTATCCCCATATGCTTGCAGATAAGTTTTTTATTCTATTTCACCAACTTACATTCCATTTATTTTGTACTTCTCTAAAGGAGATAGACTTAGGTGAGCCATTCGATTACTCACCTGTAATAATTGCAAGGCTTGAAAGACTTAGCTGGGATTCTATATTCACCGACAACAAAAAATATAACCAGATCAGGGTACAGGTAAGCACGAGCTTTGATTACCTTTATTGATCTCTCTTTTACATACAGGGGTTGGTGTTGTATTTAAATACATAAAATGTTGGCGTACGCCTTAGTTATTGCTACAATATGCATATGGCTAATAAATGCAGGCACTAAGCGTTGATGAAAAGTGGATCGGAGCCCCTTTTGCAGCAATGCTTCGTAAGCACCGGTCTGAAAAATCCGACGTCAGTGAAGACATTCTCTATGTTGCAGTTATCTTGCTTCCAACTAGTTCTGGTGTTAAACAAGTGAAATACCTGTCCATTGTGCTGCAGGTAACAAATAAATTATAGATGGATGTCTGTATGTGTTTTATTTAACGTTAGCATAGTGCTAGAACTTATTTTCTGTTAATAAATTGTTGAGTGCATCTCATAGAACTGTTGGTCAAACTCTTGCATCTTTGCAGCCTCTTGACCTGAACCTTGATGAGGAGACACTAATGAAAATTGTTCCATTTTGGAGAAAATCTCTCAGTGAGTCGAATTCTCCTCGTCAGCAGTACTACTTTGATCATTTTGAGGTCCACCCCATAAAGGTTTGTGATGTACTTTTTCACCCTGAAGTTTGTAAATCAGTTCCCGAGACAGAAGTATTTACTGTCATTTTTATGACAATTACTGATTTGTACTTATCGGAAATTGGAAAGATTGTGGCAAGCTTCCTACCTGGGGACTCACATTACAGCTACAGTTCAACCCAAGAGACACTCAGGTCTTTACTTCATAGTGTGATTAAGGTCAGAGATTGATTTGTACATATTCCATCTTTTTGCCTGTATGTTGGTTCTTTTCTTTGGCATGTTTATTATATACGCCACATGACCTTTTCCATCTCCTTTCAGATACCAACCATTAAAAGTAAGAATGTTGAGCTCAATGGGGTCCTTGTTACACATGCTCTAATAACATTACGTGAATTGACTGTAAAATGCGCACAGCATTATTCATGGTAATGTTTTGCACTTCCATTATTGTGTTCCTACTTTGGTTTTTATGTCTTGCCATTCCGAGCCTTTTAAGTTTTACAGGTATGCAATGAGAGCAATATATATTGCCAAGGGAAGCCCATTGCTTCCACCAGCTTTTGCTTCTATATTTGATGATTTAGCTTCGTCCTCGCTTGACGTTTTTTTCGATCCTTCAAGTGGCTCGCTCAATCTTCCGGGTGTGACCATAGGTATCTCTTTCTCTTGATTAGGATTCTTAATTCCCATCAACTTAAACCAGAAAGAGAGAAATGTGTTTCTTTTTCCTTTCATAAATTGAATGCTAGAAGAAATTTTATCAGAAATTGATGTATATATATTGCACGAAAATATTGTTGTCTTTGAAAAATGGGTGACACATGTGATGTATAATGCCTGCAGTTTGGTGCTTTAGTCTCTGGCACTGGTTTTGCTCTTTATTTATTAAGAAAAACTGCATGACTATGCCACCGAGACTTATTTTTTGAGTATGCGAGACTTGTTTAATTTATCCTGATATTAATTACATAAACTGGGTGTGATTGTCTTTATAAGGGAAACAGTACTCTGTGATTCTCATGTTTATGCTCCTCCCCCCCCCCCCCCCCCCCCCCCCCCCACACCTCTCTTTTCTTTGCTACTCATTCTTTCTGGGAATTGCGATGAGTATGTAACTGCATTATTTAGATGTTTCAGCCTACTTTTAAATTTTTGTGAATTAGGTACACTCAAACTCATCAGCAAAATCATTGATAACAAAGGTTTGTCTGGAACAAAGCGCTACCTCGGAGATATGGGAAAAACTGTAGGCCTTTTTTCTCTAAAATAAAAATACATTTCATTTTGTATGCAATCAATTAAATTTTCATTGTTTACCATCTGCAGTTGAAAACAGCAGGATCCAATATGCTATTTGCTGCTGTTACTGAAGTATCAGACTCTGTTCTTCGGGGAGCAGAAACAAGTGGTTTCAGAGGAATGGTCAGATGTCATGCATTTCATTATCTTTCAACTGTTGGATCGTTGGTTGTTGACTGTTTGGAATACACAATTTCTTGTAGGCCAAAGGTTTTCACCATGGAATTCTTAAGTTAGCAATGGAACCATCAGTTTTAAGTAGTGCTTTCATGGAAGGTGGTCCAGATAGGAAGATCAAGCTTGACAGAAGTCCCGGGGTTGATGAGGTAACTCAAGATTTCAAGTTCTTATGGAAAGGCATACTTATGGCTATGTTGCTTGTACCAATCTTTCTTCGAAGAGTTTTGTCAATGGGAAAGTGTATCCTCCTCCCTTGACATTGAGTTGGCTCAACTTCTATAGGACTAGATGCGACTGTAATGGATAAGGGAAAATTGAAGTTCAACAATAGAATGAAAGCATCTAATTAGTAGTTCCGTTATTTTCTCAGTAATGCGTGTAGTCATATTTCTCTATGTTCAATTTTCTGAGTGCTTAAAGCGTTTCAAGTGCGAACTTATTTTTTGATGATGCAGTTATACATTGAGGGCTACCTGCAAGCGATGTTGGATACAGTGTATAAACAAGAATATCTTAGGGTCAGAGTTATTGAAAACCAGGTAATTAATTTGGTTATAATTATTTTGTCGTACCATTAGTTAATACACTTTTCTATCACTTTTCAGTATACTTAGATTGTCAATTGGCTTCTTATTAGATCCTTGTTTATCCTGAATGTGATATTCGTTCTGCATCCATTGCTCGTATGAGCTGATCCCATGAGAGATTTTCATGTTAATATTCTTCATGGTTTCTATTTCCATATAATCTATTATGCTGATTTTCTATGACTAATTTATATTCAAAACTTTCTCAAACTTTCACAGGTGATTCTAAAAAACCTTCCGCCAAGTAGCTCTCTCATAGATGAGATTATGGAACGCGTAAAGGACTTTCTCGCGAGCAAGGCGTTGTTGAAGGGGGGATCAACATCTGCTCATTCCCTCCGGCACATTAGAGGAGAAAGGGTAAGTGTGTGCTCTGTCTAGTTCTCCTCACTATCCGTTCTCCTAACTTCTAACTTATGGATAATATGCAACCCACCAAGAAGGATACCTAAAATGATCGAGTGCCTCAATTGACGTTTATGCCTAGTATTCTTGGCAACTTAATACAAGATGATATTTTCTCTGTTAGGGGTTATTGTTCCACAGACTGGCATAAGGCACACTGGACGGAAGCTAATGTTATCAACACATTTGTGTTGGTGTAGTTTTACTAGAGTATATGTGATCTACTGGTATTCGCTTTAAAGGCCAGCGATCTTTAGGCTTAGAAATGAAATTCTATTCTGTTCAATTTGCTTTGTAACATGGTTTGTCTAGGAGAAAAATAAGATTGGCAGCATATGCAACTCAAATTTCAATGTCCATTTTTGAATCAGGAATGGAAAATTGGGCCGACTGTGCTGACTTTGTGCGAGCACCTCTTTGTGAGTTTTGCGATTCATATACTTCGTAAGCAGGCTGGCAAGGCCGTGTCCAGAATAAAGTGGAAAGCAAAAACTAAGGCAGATGAAGAAAACGCTATTGTTCCGGCAAGCAGCAGTGGCGGGGCACAGAAGGTGAAGTTAGTGTGGAAATGGGGAATTGGAAAGTTTGTATTGTCAGGTATAGTTGCTTATATTGATGGGAGGTTATGTCGCAATATTCCTCATCCTTTGGCAAGAAGGATTGTCAGTGGTTTCTTGTTAAGTTTCCTTGATAAAACTGATGATGAGGAGACTAAGTAGTAAAGATTATCTTTCATAGATGTACAAAGCTTGTAATTCTTAGAAATTCCTATGTAATGTTTTTATGTCAAATAAAGGGGGAAAAGGAAAAAGAGATTTCTATGTGAAACAATACAGAAGAAAAATCTTTCTTTTATCTGTTTCGGTATCATCTTGTTTTCAAATACGTCGATGTTATGTATTAGGTCCAACCAAATATATTTTTTTTCCCGGAATTCTACTGGAAGATTAAAGATTGTCTTAATTTTATTGTAGTCAAAAATCAAGAAACATGTGATATTTTTGTTAGAGAAAAAAAGATTTTCCTAGAAACGAAAAAAAATAAAAGCACAGTTCGACATATGAAATGGTTAGGTTATTAAGAAATATTTGGTTGAAATACTGCAGAAATGTATGAAATGTTTGCTTGACAAGCAGATGTGCTCTAGATTAAAAAGCTGTCGAACTTAAAAATAGCTACCGTGACCTCTAGATTAAAAAGCTGCTAACTTACCATTATATTAATATAATGTAAGAGTTCTAATGTGATCATGTAGTCATATATAGAATCACATAAAAGAAGCGAGAGATCGGCATACTTCCTGTCACGTTTACGAGTATCGAGTTGCGTTTCCTTTTGGTCTTCTAAATTTTTATTTATTACTCTCCACAAGTAATGTTGTATGAGAAATAATTAATATGAGAGTGTTGAATGAATTATAGAGATTAAATGGAATATATATAGTCGAATACTCCACAACCGCCGGCCTATCAACGGACATGACTATCTAAGTAGTTGTAATCTTGGGGTTGCATTGATTCATAGATCTAGAAGAAATAAACTAACATATAATATGAAAGAAACAATAAAGATCAGAAGGCAAAACATGAAGCTACATTACAAGAATGAAACAAATGGAAGTCTGCAACATTGCAGAAGAGAGAGAAGACAACTAGCAGACAATGGCAGCCTGGAAAGTGAGCTGATAAAGTGTAGAATAAAGAAGAACACATGGATGCCAAGATCTGCAGTAGGGCGCCACTAACTTAGGAGAAGAAAGAAGAACAAGGCTGGAAGAATCTTAAGGAACAAGTGGAATGTTTTTATAGTATTATGCCCATCATTACCTTTTGTATATACATATTGAAAGTGTAAGATGTTCTGATATAAATGTTGGATGGATGTTGTGCCAACATCATCACAACATTGAAACCCGAAACATTGTTCGAAAATTCAATCAGTACACATAATCTTCATTCTTAAAGTTCTATCAATGGCATTCTTTTCTTATCAGTTGAATGATTTTGATATGGTATCAGAGCAAATTTGTACTGCAATTCCGCAGCAGTAAAGCTTCTGAAATCATTTGATTTCATTACTCCTCACGCCTTTTCTTTTCATTCTCCTTTCTATCTATTATCATGTCTGGAAATACATTAGCTCCTGTTGTGTCAGAACAAACACAATCAGGAGACTCACAAAGAACAAACACATCTTACCACAACAATGGTCACCATGAGGATCCATCTGATCCTCTCTACCTGCATCATGGTGAGAATCCATCTCATTGTCTGGTTAGTCAAAAATTGACAACACAGAATTACCATAAGTGGAGCAGAGCTATGTATGTAGCCTTGTTAACCAAAAACAAGTTGGGATTCATCAATGGAACCATCCCAGAACCACCAATCACAGATCCATCATATGGAAAATGGATCAGATGCAATTACACTGTCCTTGGATGGATTACAGCATCTCTTTCATCTGATCTTTCAGACTTCACACTATTTGGAGACTCAGCTTTCAAAGTGTGGAACGATACCAAGCGCAAATTTGCAAAAACAAGCAACAACATGATCTACATGCTGGAACAACAACTCATCAACACCAAACAGGAAGGTAAAGCTGTCAGTCTTTATTTTGCTAATCTCAAAGCCATATGGGATGAAATAAGCAATTATGATGAACATTTGATCTGTGCAAATTCTGAATGTGGTGTGCTGATTGTAATGAGAAAGAAGTCAGAAAGTAAGAAGATCACGCAGTTCCTTATGGGGTTAGATGAGCCTTTTGGACAAGTTAGAAACCAAGCACTGCTCAGAGACCCTATGCCTTAGTTAGATGATGTTTTCAACTTGGTTTTACAAGAGGAGGCAAATTTTGAGTTGTCAAATAAATCTATGAACACTGATATGGCTGCTATGAATGTAAATAGATTTACACAGGGACAACAAGGGTTATATGGAGCTCCAAAGGCTGCTGCTATACAAAGCTATCCACAGAAACAAGGATACAAGCCTTGGAACAAACAAGGAGCAGGAAAACAGAAACCTATCTGTGCTAAGTGTGGAAAGAACAACCATACAATTGACTCTTATTTTGAGATCTATGGTTATCCTCCTGGTCACAGGTACTCAAAATTTAAATCTAATATTTCCAACCCCAGAATGCATGTAAATCAGACCACACATGCTGATGATCAAGAGGCAAGCAAGAATGCTCAAATCTCACAAGAACAATTTCAGTACCTCTGCAACTTACTTCAAACTGGTAATGGTGATGGTATGATCAATCAGGTTTCAAAATCCACTACTTCTCATCTTAGTGAAAACTCAGGTAGATATTTTGTTTCCAGCTCAATTCTTTTCAATTCTGTTCTTTCAAATAAACACAGCAAGCTAAGATCTATATGGATATTAGACTCTGGGGCTACTAATCATGTAGTATGCTCACCTCATCTCCTCACTCATAAATATGTTCTGCAAGACAGTCAGGTCCAATTACCAAATGGAACTAATGTCATTGCATCTCATATGGGATCAGTAAAGATAAATGAAAAGATAACTTTGAGCAATGTTCTATGTGTTCCTGATTTTCATTTCAATCTGATATCAGTTAGAAAATTGATATCTGATTCCAACAGCTTCCTCACTTTTCAATCCAATATCTGTTTTATTCAGGACCTCAGCACCAATGAGGTGATTGTGATTGCTAAGGAAGAGCAGAACCTGTATTGGATGTCCATGAACAAAGATTCACAAGCTTCTGTTTTAGTTTCATCTGTGATCAGTCCTTCCATGCTATGGCATCTCAGATTAGGCCATCCTTCTATTGATTTACTGTCTTTAATAGATTCTAAAGAAATTCAATTTCCTAAGAAGTTTGAAAGTGTGGCCTGTGACACATGTCATTTGGCAAAACAACACAGAACTCCCTTTGTTATTAATTCTCATAGAGCCAATGCATGCTTTGATTTGATTCATGTTGACATATGGGGACCATACAGTGTACAATCTCTTAATGGCTCAAATTACTTTCTTACAATTGTTGATGACCACAGTAGATTCACTTGGGTGTTCCTATTGCATAACAAAGGACAAGCCAGAACACTTCTCAAAAATTTCATACAGTTGATCACCAATCAGTTTGACACTTCTTTGAAAATCATAAAGTCTGATCAAGGATTGGAGTTTGACATGCCAGAATATTATGCTGACAAGGGTATCATTCACCAGAAATCTTGTGTCTATACACCTCAACAAAACTCAGTTGTTGAAAGAAAACATAGACATCTCCTTAATGTGGCAAGATCCTTAAGATTACAAGCAAAATTGTCCTACAAATTCTGGGGACATTGTGTTACCACTGCTGCTTATTTAATTAACAGAACACCAACACCTTTGCTGCATAATCTTACTCCTTTTCACTTACTGTATTCAAAAGCTCCAAATTACTCCCACTTAAAGGCTTATGGTTGCCTGTGTTATGCAACAAAACTTCCCAAACCTCACAATAAATTTCATCCCAGAGCCTCTAAATGCATATTCATAGGCTATCCAGCCAATATTAAGGGATACACATTGTATGATCTCCACACAAAGCATATTTTTACATCAAGAGATGTTGTATTCTATGAAGATTCTTTTCCTTACAGCAAAAATTCAGAACATGATTCTATGTTCCCTATTGTTGATAACACTGACAATTTTGACATGGATGAATTTGTTGTCTCTACTCCTATTCCTCACATCACCACTGACACATCTTTATCTCCACAAATAGCTCCTTCATCATCTTCTGTCCCACTCCCAGATGACAGTACAAATCCTCATCCTCCTGCCTCACCTCAACATTCTGATGAGGACCTTCCCTCTTCACTTCCCATCGTTGTACCAACTAGTCCTATTCTTAGAAGGTCCATTCGACCGAAAAGAACTCCTATTCATCTTCAGGACTACCAATACAGGATAGCTCAAGCCACTGCATCTCATCATTCTCCTGGTTCTAAAGTTCAGATGACAGGTATTGACAGTCTCACTGATTTCTCTTTTGCTGCCTTATCTCCTGCTTATCTCTCATATGTCTTGTCAACTGCCTCTAATCCTGAGCCTACATGTTTTGATCATGCCATTACTAATCCTGTTTGGAAAGAAGCCATGAACACTGAATTACAGGCTCTTCAAGACAACAAAACCTGGACTTTGCAACCTTTACCTCTTGGTATTAAGCCTATAGGATGTAGATGGGTATACAAAGTTAAGTTTACTTCTACAGGTGATGTTGAGAGATACAAGGCTCGTTTGGTTGCAAAAGGTTACAATCAACAAGAAGGTTTGGATTACTTTGAGACCTTTTCTCCAGTAGCAAAAATGACCACTATCAGATGTCTTCTTGCTTATGCAGCATCCAATCAATGGTCATTGTCCCAGTTGGATGTCAACAATGCCTTTCTATATGGTGATCTCCAAGAAGAGGTATACATGACACCACCTCCTGGTCTTGCTACTGAGGGGGAGAACACAGTCTGCAAGCTGCACAAGTCTTTATATGGACTCAAACAGGCATCTCGACAGTGGAATCAAAAGTTAACATCTGTCATTCTCACTCAAGGTTTTAAACAATCTTCATGTGATCACTCTCTCTTCACAAAGCATTCAAAGTCAGGCACTACTGTCATTCTGATATATGTTGATGACATAATTATTGGAGGAAACAATGATCAAGAAATTAGCTCTCTGAAATTGTTCTTAAATCAACAGTTCAAGCTAAAAGACTTAGGTCCTTTAAAATTCTTCTTGGGGATTGAAGTTGCAAGAAGTAATAAAAAAATATACCTATGTCAAAGACAATATGCTTTGGAGATCATACATGACAATGGACACATAGGAACCAAACCAGCTGGTTTTCCACAAGAGCAAGATATCAAATTCACACAAGAAGGAGAACACATGAAGGATCCTACAGTTTTTAGAAGATTGATTGGTAGGCTTCTTTATTTAGGAGTAACAAGGCCTGCTATATCTTATGCAGTCCAGACCTTGAGCCAGTTTATGAGTAATCCCAAAGAAGAACACATGAAGGGAGCATTAAGAATTGTGAAGTATCTCAAGAGAGCACCAGCACAAGGACTGCTGTTTCCAAGCAACAACAATGTAACAATCAAAGCATACTGTGATGCAGATTGGGGAGCTTGTATTGATAGCAGGAAGTCAATAACTGGATATTGTGTATTCATTGGGGAAGCCTTAGTGTCATGGAAGTCCAAGAAACAGGCAACAATGTCAAGATCCTCAGCAGAAGCTGAGTATAGAGCCATGGCCACAACTGTGTGTGAGTTAGTATGGATGAAAAATTTAATGGCAGACCTTGGATATGATCACAGTAATCATATGCTTCTTTTCTGTGATAATCAGGCAGCTATTCATATAGCTAACAATCCTTTTTATCATGAGAGAACAAAGCATATAGAAATAGACTGCCATGTAGTGAGAGAGAGGTTACATCAAGGAATAATAAAGTTGATTCATGTATCAACAGGAACTCAACTGGCAGACATATTTACTAAGGCATTGGGAATGCAGAGATTTCATGAGCTGCTGGACAAGATGGGAATATATAACATATATTCTCATCTTGAGGGGGAGTATGAAAGAAACAATAAAGATCAGAAGGCAAAACATGAAGCTACATTACAAGAATGAAGCAAATGGAAGTCTGCAACATTGCAGAAGAGAGAGAAGACAACTGGCAGACAATGGCAGCCTGGAAAGTGAGCTGATAAAGTGTAGAATAAAGAAGAACACATGGATGCCAAGATCTGCAGTAGGGCGCCACTAACTTAGGAGAAGAAAGAAGAACAAGGCTGGAAGAATCTTAAGGAACAAGTGGAATGTTTTTATAGTATTATGCCCATCATTACCTTTTGTATATACATATTGAAAGTGTAAGATGTTCTGATATAAATGTTGGATGGATGTTGTGCCAACATCATCACAACATTGAAACCCGAAATATTGTTCGAAAATTCAATCAGTACACATAATCTTCATTCTTAAAGTTCTATCAATGACATTCTTTTCTTATCAGTTGAATGATTTTGATATATAATTTATGTAAAATACAAAACTCGCAGTAGATTAATAAATAATCAAATATCAACTACTAGTTGAAGATCGGATGATATAAACTTTGCTTGGTAAAAATGTGCAGAGTTTAGTTAACTTTTGAAATAACTTTTTCGAGATTGTACATTAAAGTTTCAAATATTTTGAAAGTAAACTGTGTGCAACTTCGACTTGAAGAAAATAAAAAAAAAAATCTTTTTTTATCTTTGCCAAATAAGAAAAAAGAAAGAATGATAACCGAATTTTGAAATGGGACATTAAACAACTTTCCATCTTAGAAGCGTGCCACAAGAAAATGATTATGTCCGGTCGGTGTATTGATGACATGGTGCAACCAATAGTTGATATTATATGTATTTCCTGAAATATGGAAAATAATCACCTATAACACTCCACACTGTGTATTGGTAGTTATGATTAACTTGATGTACCACCTCATCGTGCAGCGGCTGCACCTAATAATTTCTCGTGCCACAGTGACCTAGTGGTAGTATCACAATTCTTGTTGTGCAATCTCTAAAGAAATGAGACATGCGTGAGAAATTCTCTAATTCTAAATTTAAATTAGGGAAATTACACAAACTATTTATGAAGTATGGCGTAATTACACAAACTAATCCTTATGTTTAAGAAATTACACAAACTACCCTTATGGTTGACTTTCCGTATAAAAATTATTAAACCTTGTTTAATGTAAATCATGCTTCTCATCTATTTTGCACAAAAACAAAAATAAAATCAAAATTGCTCAAAAGACAGGCATTAAGTCTCCTTTTATTTTGTTTAAAAAGACAAAAAATAAAACAAAAAATAAATAATATCTTGAAAGTAAAAATGTATTGTATGATAATTTTAGTCTCTGCTGTGATTTGAAATTGTTATGTTGTCTTAATCATTTTTGTTTTTATAGGGGTAGTTTGTGTAATTTCTCAAACACGAGCAGTGATTTGTGTAATTACCCCATACTTCAGAGGTAGTTTGTGTCTCAAATAGTCAAATCATTAATTATAAAATTTATTGGTTCAAATCAAAAATTATATTTGATAAATTACAGATTTGGACAAGAATGTGTTTGGATTCAAGAGAGTGAAGTAGGGAGGCATTCTTTTGGAATAAATTCTTATTGAAAGGGTTGATATATAATGAGAATATCAATTTAAAAAGTATTAACATAATTTTAGAATTTAGTTTTATAAAATACAATTATTTTATTTATTTATCGAAATCCTTCATATATAAGAAACCACGACATTGAATTTTAAGAATGTCCCCTAAAAACAAATATTGTCCAATAAGATTAAGGTGGTGTTTGCAAACTCTTAAAAAAAAACTATAATCAGTTTTTTATGTGAACAAGTGATTTTGGAGTGTTTGCAAATCTAGCTTTTTCGGTTACAAAACTTTTTTTAAGCTAAAACCCCCCCCACAATCTTAAAGCTGGTGTGGGGGTGTTTTTGGCTTAACTTAAAATTGTGAACTTCTACTTTTCCACTAGAGTTTGCAAACACCACCTAAGGCTTAGTCTTTCAGGTAAAAGTTTTGGTACAAATCATTTTGGGCCCTTCAAGTTTACCTAATTTTGGCCTTAGTCATATAACTTATCATTGTACATGTTAGTTTAATGCACTTTTGGACCAAGTGACCATTTGAAATTTTCCCTGAAAAAAATTGGCTTTTGATTAATTATTTTGATCTACGAGTGTGATATTGCTAATTGTACACATCCTCGAGAAAACATATGGAGATTTCTAGGATTTCGTGTAGGGTTTAAAATTTATGGAGCCATGAACAATTTTAAAACTTTTTAAGAAAGTTGATACTCTTGTTCTACATCACATATTTTATTTAGCCCATTAAACTTATTTTTGAACAAGGAGTCCAATAAACTTTATCCATGTTTTAACTTGTACATATAACATATGCCATCTATACTCTATAGAGGGCCTGATAACTAACTTAACCACTAAAGTTGACATTTTGCAACACAATAATCCCCAAATGCCTTAACGTTCCTCTTCCACCTCTCTGCTTTCTCTCTCCTCCACTATCCCACAACCACTACTTCAGTCGCCCTCTCTTCCATTGGATTCCTCATTGACGCCGCCAACAGCCACCACGTCTCCTACTCTACATTCCTCTAATAAATTACCTCCCTTGATGCCTCGCTGAAACCCCTCCTCTGCAAGCCCCTACCACCCATTTTCTTCCAAAAATCCCACTTGACGCCTACACAATTTTCTCTCACCACGTCGCGAAGCTCTGATCTTTTTGTGGCGGATTTGGGAAAGCAAAAAAAAAAAAAAACAAAAGGATCGTTTGATAATTTACAACGGGGCATATAAGTGTGTAGTGTAAAATCTGTGGGGCAAGATAGGAAGGATTAAAAACTTAGAGAACCGTTCGCAATTTACAGTAGGCCTCGTGGTAACTTATATGTCCTAAAGTAAAAAAAAGGGGAGTTTTTGAAAAACTAAGAAGACCGTTCTATAATTTAGAGCGGACCAATAAGTTGAATAATATAAATATTTGGGACAAAAATAAGAGAAATTAAAATTAAAAGAGTTGTCCTGCAATTTACAGCGGAGCCAAAAAAAACTATTTTACAATTTACAGTGGGTCCTTGTGCAAATAACTTAAAATGTTGGGGCTAAATTGTAAGAATAAGAAAAAAAAAGTCAACATATGCGGCCAATTTCTCAAAAAACTTCCCTTTCTTTCCTTTTTTTTTTTGTTCAAAGAGCTGCCAAAGTCAAATTTTGCGGCTGCTATTTCCTTCTTCTTTTTAACAAGTGAATAATTTCATTATTATAGTAAATTAACATAAATATTATGGGCAAAACATAAAAACTAAGAACACCATTCTATAATTTACGGCGATAAGTTGAATAACATAAAATTTTGGGAAAAAATAAAAGAATTTAAAATTGAAAGGACTGTTCTGCAATTTACAGCTAGCCACTAAGTAAAATAGTATAATTTCTGGGGCGAAAAATAGATAAACTACAAGTGAAAAGACCATTATGCAATTGACAGTAGGGCACTAAGTTAAATAGCATAAACTTTGGGGACAGGAATCAAAAAACACAAAAATAAAAGGACTTTGATAAAAAATAAATAATAAAAAAGTGAGGGCAAAATAGGAAACAAAAAAATTAAAGGACCAAAATCATTGTCCTTTATTATATAGTATATATATATATATGATTAATTAAAATATACATGGAAGCAAAACAATATAATGTGCCAATATACCTATCGTCCGATTCTGTCATCCCATCATTTAGGCATTGAAATTATCTGAAAAGTGGAACAAAATATTTTTTAAAAATAAAGAAAGAAGAAGAAAGCCTGAGCTTTGACTTAAAGTAATTATGTAAAGTAATTGTTAGATTGATTCATGATGAACTGTATCAAAAGAAAAATTAAAACAGGGTTCTGAAAAAACAAAAAATCCTACGATTTCCGTCAAGGAGTGAAGTGAAACTATGAGAGAGATGAATCTCATGGACTATATAGGAACATAATTTAGAAATCTTGGATGAGGGAAAGAGATCTTCTCCTCCAGCGAAAATTGCGATTTGATTTTGGAGGGCAAGATTAAGAAATAAAAATAATAAAGCGAGGATAAAGTTGGAATGGAAGATAATAATTGTGGCCATGATTCTGAAAAAGGAGGAGGGGGGCTGCGATTCCTAATATGGGTTAATCATGAGATTTAGAGGATAATTGCGGGCTTCCTTAATTATAGATTGGTGTTAGAAAAGAGGGATCTTGAGAATTAGGGTTTGCTCGATTGGGATTTGATTGAAGAGGATAAGTCTTTTTGGCGATCAAAATCGAGTTGCACGCTTTGAAGAAACGCATTTGGAAATCTGAGAAGTGAACGACGACGTTTTGTTATTTCATTTTATTTCCTATTTTTATATTGTCGCATTTCCATTTCTAAAGTCGAGTTTTGTATTTTTCTTTTCCTTTATTAGAGTCAGTTATGTTGTCTTGTCATGTAGTGCGTCACCATGACGTCATCGAATAATTATAGGTTCACGCACCTGCTTACTGCTGTGACCTCATCATTCATGATTATTATTTTGCAAATTGCCATTTCTACAAATCTCTCTCTCTCTCTCTCTCTGAGCTCTCTTCCTTCTCTTATCTCGGATCGTGTTAGCACGATCATAACATTGGCCTCAAAGCCTTCTTTGATCTGTGCGCACTCTGAATCCCAAATGGCGAAACCTGGAACCAACAACACGACAAGAATCATAGAGTTAAGGGCCACTGCATCTGGACTTGTTACTGGACAAAATGAGCTCAAAATGATATGCAAAAGCTGAAAACTATGATGGGTCAATCGCTGCATAATCAGGCTAGTGAAACAGGACAACGGTCACCTACTGTTACACAACCAGCACGAGCTAGCTCGGATTCTGGAGTTCTTAACTCCCCTAACTCGCATGGAGAAGGTATGACAGTAAGGGGTCCTAGGTTTAAATTTCCGAAATTCGATGGAGAAAACCCTCGCTTCTGGATCCGAAAATGTCAAAAATACTTTATACTAAACAACATGTCAGATCTATATAAAATAGTATCAGCAGGGGTTCATATGGAGGGGGTTGCAGAGAGTTGGTGTTTGGATGTAGTTGATGGTAAAGAGGGTATGGGTTGGTCAACTTTTGTTGACTTGGTGGTGGAGAGGTTCACTTCTGTTAGAGGTGATAACCTGATTGGAGAATTCAATAAGTTGAAACAAATGTCCACTGTTGATGATTTTATCTTAAAATTTGAGGAACTGAAACCCTATATGTTACAGAAGAACAGGTATCTTGATGAAGAATATTTTATAACAAGTTTTACTAGTGGACTGAATGAGGAAGTGAAATGGATGATTGAGATAATGAACCCACTGACTATGGGACAGGCTATGCAGATTGCAAGGAAACATGAGGTGATGATTGAGGCTTGAATAGGCAACAAAGACAAGGTGTAAGGGTGAAACCTCCTGCCTTCAAACCTAGGGGAGTGGTGGTGAACTCTGGAGAGGGTAACAAGGGACCACAAGGACATGACAAATATCCACCCCTCAAAAGGTTAACAGCTGAGGAAATGGACAAGAGGAGGAGGCAAGGACTTTGTTTCAATTGTGATGAGACATATCACTTTGGTCACAAGTGTAAAAGATTGTTTGTACTCATAGGAGTGGAGGAAGGGGGAGAAGAGGAGAGTGAGGATGATGAGAACAGTGAGACACAACAATAGATGTTCACATCTCACACTCCCACACCACATGGAGGTCAGAGGCAACTATTTAAGATATTTTCTCATGCATTATCAGGGGAGGTAGTACCAGAAACTATCAAGTTGTGGGGGAGGGATAAAGGAGAGAGTTTCTCTATCCTGTTGGACACAAGTAACACCCACACCTTTTTAAACAGCAAGGTGGCTAGAAGGATGAACTGTGAAGTTATTAGTGCCAGGGCTATGGCCATCACAGTAGCTAGTGGAGTTAAGATGGTGTGCAACACCAAATGTAGTGGGTTCTGCTGGGAGATGGGGGGCCAACAGTTCTTTAATGATGTTAAGTTACTTGATATTAGAGGGTATGATATGGTTTTGGGAGTTGACTAGATGAAAGCTAGAGGACCAGTGACTTTTGACTTTGACAACCTTAAATTTATGTATAAACATCAGGGACATAGAGTGGCTCTTCAAGGTATACATGCTGAAGGAGCCTTAAGAATGAGCACATGAACTAAGCTGAGTGAGGCTGCTAAGAGGGAAGAAAACTAGTACCTAGCATCCCTGAAGAGTTACAAGGGGTAATGCATGAGTTTGAAGGGATTTTTCACGAGCCTATTAGGGGACAATAACACACCATTCCCTTGGTGCCAGGAGCTCAACCCTTCAAACAAGCACCTTATAGCTCTGTTTTGAAATGCGGACCAAACCGATCGGTCCGACCGGGAACTGGTGCCTTGTCCGGTCCGATTCTACCCCAAAACGGGTTGCTAGTCTCCAGCGAGCCAACCGGAAAATTTTCCGGTCGGACCGGTCGACCCTGTGAATCGGTTCGGCCTACGAACCGGTCTGCCCTTTTTTTCTTTTTTTTTTTTTTTTTGCTTTTGGTCAATTGCAAACCAGCCCCCTATTTTTTTGTTAATTACAATCCTGCCTAAAAAATTGGAAAAAAAGAAAGAAAGAAAAAATGCAAAACTTTGAAAGGCCATAACTTTGCGAAGGAGCGTCCGTTTTGGACGCATATTTTTTTTTTTGATTTGGGGTATCTCGGCGAGATCTATCCACTACAAACTGCCTACGGCGGTTTGGGCCAAGAAATTTTCAAAAAAACGCTGTTTTCCATACTTAATTTGATTTTGAAACGAAACGAGCATGCATTCAAGAATTTCAGGCCTAGTAATTCGTCCGATACGGTTTTATATTCTAGATTTTACTGTCAAATGACGTTCTTGTCTTGAATTTCGTGATACGGTTAGTCAATATTAAAAAAAACAAAACAATCTTTTAGCTTGTATTAAATATATGGTTTGTTGGATTATTTATTAAATTGTTCGATAGCTTAATGGTTCCCACTACTTCCCAAAAACTTGTTTTGTTGGAGATCACGTGTTCAAGTCCTAGTATTATGATAACTATATTCTTATTTTTCTTATAATATAACAAAATATTAGTGACTTAAAATATTTCTCACAATCTTATAATTCTTTTTATACAAATAATTTTTATATTATATGTTTTATTGAACGTTGACTAAAGTTAACAAACCGGTCCACCCAGTGGTCCAACCGGTCCGACCTGTCGACCCGCTATCCAGTAGCCTCACAGGGTTCTGTAACCGGGCCGGGTCTGAAAACACTGCCTTATAGGTACCCTTACTTACAAAGGGAGGAAGTTGAGAGACTAGTTCAAGAGATGTTAAAGTGAGGCCTAATCCAAAGTAGTGACAACACCTACTCTTCTCCTATCCTATTGGTGAAGAAGAAGGATAGTTCATGGAGATTTTGTGTTGATTATAGAAAACTCAACTCCATAACTGTCAAAAACAGTTACCCCATACCTCTAATTGAGGATTTACTGGATGAGTTGGGACATGCCATGGTCTTCTCTAAGATTGGCCTAAGACCAGGGTATCACCAAATCAGGATGCACACTGATGATGTACAAAAGACAACATTTGTGACAGTATCTTATGAATTCAGAGTAATGCCTTTTGGCCTCACCAATGCCCCAGCTACCTTTCAGGCATTGATGAACTCTGTTTTTAAGAAAAAATTGAGGAAATCTGTCCTAGTGTTCTTTGATATCCTGATATATAGCAAGGATATGAACGAACGCCAACAACATTTGAGAGAGGTGTTTGAAAAATTGAGGTACAACACACTCTTTGCTGAGGCATCCAAGTGCAGCTTTGGGCAGACAAGAGTAGAGTATCAGGTGTATGAAAGAGTGGCCTAAACCTAAGGATCTTAAAGCATTGAGGGGTTTTTTGGGCCTAACAGGGCACTACAAAAAATTTATTAGGCATTATGGCCTAATTGCTAGGCCTTTGACAGATATGACCAAGAAGGGTAATTTCAAATGGAGTGAGGGGCTTTAGAGGCTTTTGACAAGCTCAAGGAAGCTATGAGTTCTGCTCCAGTGTTGTAATTGCCAGATTTTGACAAAGAGTTCACACTGGAGACAAATCTCTGTTATCAAGGCCTGGGAGCTGTTCTCAGCCAAGAGAAGCATCCCATTGCTTACCTTAGCAAGCATTAGGTCCTAATAACTTGGGACTTTCAGTATATGAAAAGGAGTTTCTAGCCATCTTAATGGTTGTAGAAAAATGGAGGCCCTATTTGATACAAGGGCAATTTGTGATCAAGACAAATCAACACAACTTGAAGTGTCTTCTAGAACATAATATTTCTACACCCCTACAACAAAGGTATATGACCAAGTTGATGGGGGTATAACTACATGATTGAATTTAGGAAGGGAAAAGAGAACCTAATTGTAGATGCTCTATCTAGGAGGGAACAAATTGGAGGGGAGTGCTTGGCTATTACCACAATGCAGTCTGGTTGGGTAGAGGAGCTACAATTGAGCTATGCAGGGGATGAGTTAGCTTCTGAGGCTATCACTCAATGTGTGGTAGTGTCCTATAATGTCTCATTCTACTTCTATTTTCACTCCATTGTTAGTTTCAAAGGCAAGATTTATGTGGGAAAAAGTGTTGATACGAGGGAGAAGGTTCTCAGGATGTTTCATAGTAGTTATACTGGTGGACACTCAGGGGTTAGTGCTACCTATTAGAGGGTTCAATTGGTCTTTTTATGGCCATGTCTAAGAACATATATCAAGAGGTTTGTGGCAGAGTATCATACTTGTCAACAGTGCAAGCATGAGTTGGTCAAATCACCAGGGCTGCTACAACCCTTACCATTACCAGAGAAGGCATGGCAACATTTGACCATGGATTTTATAGACCAATTACCTAAGTCTGAAGGTAAGAGTTCTATTTGGGTGATAGTAGATAGGTACACTAAGTATGCCCGTTTCATACCTCTAGTGCACCCCTACACTTCTTCAAGTTTGGCTACTAAATTCTTAGATTCAATTTGTAAGTTGCATGGACTACCTGAGAGCATTACTACTAATAGGGACAAGGTTTTTATTAGCAACTTTTGGAGAGAACTTAGGTTTTTATTAGCAACTTTTGGAGAGAACTTCTTAGTGCATTGGGAGTACATCAGCAACTCAGTTCTGCTAATCACCCTCATACTGATGGGCAATCAGAGAGGGTGAATTAGTGTTTGGAGGGGTACCTCAGGTGTATGGTAGGGAATCAGCCCAAACGCTAGGCTAAGTGGATGGGATTAGTTGAGTGGTGGTACAATACATGTTACCACTCAGCTATTAAGATGACCCCATTTGAGGCTATGTATGGCTACAAGCCACCTCAAATGGGCAGTGGATTATGACAAGAGTACAAGGTTTCTGGGGTGGAAATGTTAATGCATGACAGAAAGGTCATTAGTGAACAGTTACATCACAACTTAGCAAAAGCTATAAATCGCATGAAGGCTCAAGCAGACAAAAACAGATCAGAAAGAAGTTTTACAATTGGAGAGTGGGTATACCTGAAGCTTAAACCCTATCGCCAGCTCATTGTCCTAAACAACCCGATCTGGAAATTGTGTCCTCGATACGCGGGCCCTTTTAAGACCTTGGAGCGAATTGGGGTTGTGGCGTACCGCATGGGGTTGCCGGCGCCAGCTAAGCTCCATCCAGTGTTTCACGTCTCTGTATTGAAGAAAAAGGTTAGACCTTTGGTTCCAGTAGCGGCGGAGCTACCTGTCATGGACGAGGATGGAAAATTAGTACTCTTACCTGAGAAAGTGCTAGCAAAACGAATTGTGAAAAGGAATAATGTTGCCCTACCTCAATGGCTTATAAAGTAGAGCCACTCGCCGGAGACGGAGGCGACATGGGAGGACTGGGACTGGATTCAACGCCATTTCCCTCATTTGGACGCTTGAGGTCAAGCTCGAGAAGAGGAGGGGAGTAATGTTAAAAAGAGAGATCTTGAGAATTGGGGTTTGCTGGATTGGGATTTGATTGAAGAGGATAAGTCTTTTTGGCGGTCAAAATCGAGTTGCACGCTTTGAAGAAACGCATTTGGAAATCTGAGAAGTGAACAACGACGTTTTGTTAATTCATTTTATTTTCTATTTTTTTATTGTCGCATTTCCATTTCTAAAGTCGAGTTTTTTTTTTTTTCCTTTCCGTTATTAGAGTCTGTTATGCTGTCTTATCATGTAGTGCGTCACCATGACGTCATCAGATGATTATGGGTTCACGCACCTGCTGTGACCTCATTATTCATGATTATTATTTTACAAAATACTATTTCTTCAAATCTCTCTCTCTCTTTGAGCTCTCTTACTTCCATAGCTCAATTCCTTCTCTTATCTCGGATCGTGTTAGCACGAAGTGAACAACGACGTTTTGTTATTTCATTTTATTTCCTATTTTTATATTGTCGCATTTCTATTTCTAAAGTCGAGTTTTGTATTTACTTTTCCGTTATTAGAGTCTGTTATGTTGTCTTATCATGTAGTGCGTCACCGTGACGTCATCATATGATTATAGGTTCAGGCACCTGCTGTGACCTCATTATTCATGATTATTATTTTACAAAATACCATTTCTGCAAATCGCTCTCTCTCTTTGAGCTCTCTTCCTTCCATAGCTCAATTCCTTCTCTTATCTCGGATCGTGTTAGCACGATCATAACAATTGACAATTCCAAATATGAGTTAAGGTAAGATTAGGCTATTAATTAGGGGATATTCTACCCTCTAAATGTGCCGTTAGTGTTATACTGTTATTGATTGTGTGTCTAATTAGCTTTAATGATATATTATGTCTGAATGCGGATTCGATCATATTCCTAATTAATAGAAAGCTAATTTATTCTATGATTCACTAGAGGAATATTAAGCTGACTGGTGAAACTGAAATATGCGAATGATTTGTTACGTTCTTTTTGTTTAACTAGCATTAGATCAGTAATTCAACTTAAGAAATAATGTCAATCGTTAATCGTATGAAAGATAGATGATTTGGTTTTACAAGGTATGTGTGTATATATATATATATATATATATATATATATATATATATATCAGTCTATAATTCGTAACGAGTTTGTTAGTTATTATACACATATTACACACACACACACACATACACATATCTATATATATTAATTAGTCTATTATTATGTAACAGTTTTTTTATGCACAACACAGTTGTAGGATGGTGGAGATATGAGTCTGCCCACAGTTTTTGATTTTTAACAAAAAGTAACACATGTCCACTATGCTACACTATTTTGATATATTGGCTTCTTTTTCTAATATTTTGAGATATAGAATTTTTCAGATTAGTGAATAGTTAATACATGTCGTAACACTTTTATTGAAAATGTTACACGTCAATAAGTTTATTGATCCGACCCATGATACAAGTTACCTGGCTTGGTCAAATGGTAAGGGAGTAGGCACAAATGCATTATGACTTTACTTTTTCAGACTTAGTCTTTACTTTCTTTTGCTGTCAAACAAAAACGGACACACAAAAAAAATAAAAAGAGGAAAAAAGAAAAAAATGCAATTAACGAAATTTAAAATACAAAACACTTATTAGCTTTTTGGACTATATAAGTAGTGGGGGCAACTTGAACTTCCATTACGAGCAAAGGAACAGGAGAGTAGGCACAAATGTACATGGAATAACATTGGACCCACATGGTTCACTATCAGAAATATACATTTGATGTAAGGTTTAACTAAGCCCCTATCTTCACGGTTCCGTTTGGGACTGGTAAGCGGTAACCTTTTGTTCTTTCGTGACAAGTTGGCTCCAACCGTTTCCTTTTATTTCCCTTTCTGACCCAAACAAGTCCTTATATCTTACTCCAGAGTCTTGCTAACATTCAACCTCAAATGGTATGGACATTTTAAACGTAGATTCATAAAGGCACTAGTTTGATGCTTTTGAAACTCTTTCTTTGAGACACACAAATAAAGCATGGGAGAGACTGAAAAAAATGTAGATGGAGCTCATGCGAAATGATATGAAGCTTAGAAACCTAAATAAAAATGTATTTTTCAGCAGAAACGAAAGGAAATGGAGAATTGATGTCACAGACTCTACCGTGATTCACTTATGATTTATATAGTGTACCCCACCCTATTGGAATTACATGAGTGGTTGTTTTTGCTGTTGTTTTATTGTTAATTTCTTACTAATTCAATGAGTATTACTATTACATAAGTCTACTATTGCCTAGTTGATGCCAAGCACTTTGGATCTCCAAAATCTCTATGTTTGGGATTTAATTGCGGCATTAAAAAAAAGAATTATTCCATTTGACATAAAAGATTAAATCATAAAGTGTAAACTAAGACATAAGACAAACTTTAATCATAATAACAATACTCAAATATCCTAGCAAAACTATTAAACTAAGTAATTTGAGAACATGGTACCGTAGAACTTTTCTACCACAAATGGTTAAATATTGCTAATATTTCTCATTCTAGAATCCAAGCTGAAGTTACACTATATTATAATGATGACTATTTCAAGTCTACTTAATAAAGAGTGGAACTTAATTCGAAAAATAAAATAAAAATAAAAAGTGGAAATTAATTCGAAAAATAAAATAAAAATAAAGAGTGGAACTCAATATCTCACTCCTTTTTTAAAATATCCAAAAAATGCAGAAATTAACAGTTCAACTATCACGCTCACTTTTTTAATTTGTGGTAAGGATACCAAAAAAAAAAAGGTTAGGATACCATATAGAAATTGTAGACAAAAGGAGAAATAGACCTACACCTGTCGAAATCTGTTCCCTTTAACACCCATAACTACCTCATTTGATAACATGGGATGTTATCAATCAATTACCAAATTATCAACCTAAATACACTAATATTTAAAAATAATATGCATTGCCGTAGTGTCATGCTGTGAATTGTGATCCTTATAAAAACACAAGGCCATATACGACGACAACGATTTTTCAAAAAAATTACACGTGTCTATTAAACACATAATATATAGTTTTAAAAGTTTATATTTTTAAAAACCCGTTTCTTGGTATTTGTATCATGTTGTATTGCCCTAACAATTTTTTGGTTCTGCGGGCATGATATCTATATCAAAAAAATATATTGAGAGAGTCCAAATCAAGTAAGGACACAACAGTAACTTGTCACAATCGCCAACCCCCCTGTATTTCTGTAAATACCAAATCACCCACATAAAACTCTAAATCTTATTTAATTTGACAGAGTCAACACACGGCATCTGCCTTTCTTCTCATTACTTCTTCTACTTCTCCTGCAACTTCTTTTGCATCTCTTTTCAGCCAATGCCAAAACAAAAATATATATCCCCATCAGTACAAAGTACAAACCAAAAAAAAAAGAAAAAAGTTTTTTAATTTTTTTTAAAAAAAAGCCCATTAAAAGCATTAAATTTGACCCCCCACCTATATCAACTGCACACCATTAATAATAATAAAAGGAAAACTCTTTCTTCTGATCAAATAAGGAAGTCTACTAACACATTTTTCTTTTCCCTTTCGCAAAATAATAATGCTCCTACTTCTCGTTGCAAAATAATTATGATTCTACTACCCCTCCTGTTCTTCCACGTAATTACAATCCTACCCCTCATCTCTTCTTCCTCCTGCGTCCGTACATGCGGCGAACATAAAGTACAGTACCCATTCGGATTCTCCGATGACTGCCAAATCAAGCTCAACTGCAACACCAACACCAACACCAACACCAATATTATTCAAATCTCCGATTATTCAGTTCAGAATCTAACCGCCGATCATATACTGATCACCGTCCCGCCCAAATGCGACCGCCGGATCGACAAGCTACAAGATCTCATCACCGCGAATTTCGCTCCCACGTGGCGTAACGGAATTCTGTTACAGAACTGCACCTCCTCGCAGCTCGATGATTGCGTGGTCCCCACCACTCTAACTGCCTCTCTTCCTTTTTTACAAGGCTGCCATGATGCTAATTCTAATTCTAATTCTAATTCGTCGCTGCTGCTGCGGTGCTACTCTTCCAGGGTCGGGTCGGGTTTTATGGCTTACGATGACGTGGCGAGTAGAGGGGATTGCAAGGTTATGTATTCGTCCATCGCCGTGGATTTTGGTGGTGATAGTAATAATAATAATAATAATAATAATAATAATGGTAATGAGAGCTCGTCGATTTCCCTCGAGCTTAATACGGTGGAGATTGGGTGGTGGTTGAACGGGGATTGTCATTGTCATCGTAACGCCAATTGTACGGTCATCGATACCGGAACCGGAAACGGTGGTCAAAGTTATCGGTGTAAGTGTCGGGAGGGGTTCGTCGGAGATGGCTTCGCCGCCGGTGAAGGCTGCCGGAGAGGTTAGTTTCTTCTTCTTCTTCTTCTTTTTTTTTAAAAAAAAAAGTTGTGTGGTGTCTTTCTTTATTACTACTATTTTTTGCCCATTGGTGGGTGTTTTAATTCTATTTGGTTTTTATTTTTGATAATAGGAATAAAATAATTCCTTTTTTGGATTGGTTAGCTAATTTTTTGACTTTGGAGAGGGGTGGAATTTTGACCAGTCAGAACTGTTAAAATTAGAAATTGCTGTTAGATGTGGAATTGTTGACCAGTTTTTTCCAGAATTGTATGAGAGCTCAGAGCAGAGTATTTTTTTGGTCAAATAAGTTGTGAGGTTTGGACATTTAGGGTGTTAGTTAGGCTTTTTCATTTTCACTTAGAGCTTAAATTTTACTGTAAGTAGAATCGATTTTATTGATACATCAACAACGAAGCCTAGCCTGTAATTCTACTACTAAGTCTTTGGTTTGGGATTTCTTGATAAGTTATATAATAATATATCTACTAGTGGCGAGACAAAGACATGAAAGTTGAGGATTAAACTTCAAAGTTAAGCGGGTCCTCAGGGAAGGGATGACATCTGTGAGCTTAATATATAAATTGATAACATATAATTTTGCGGTGCATTTTTTATTCACCTTGGAATATGATCATTGGTGTGCGGTATATCCCATTGTTCATTTCATATTTTAATAATGAAAATCATATGGGAAAGTTAAGGACGATTCTTCAGAGTAATTCAACTAACTTGCAACGCTTAATTTTGGGTTGTAACTTGTAACTGACAATAATATTGCTGTGTTTGTTTGTATCATCAGTTCGTCGATGTGGTGCTCATTGGTACAAATCTGTCAAATGTCGTTCGACTAAACTAGCCCTTCTTATAGGAGGTACTCTTTACTCTTCTTACCTCTACCCTCATCAAAGTCTATGAATCTTCTTCATATATTCAATTGCTTTCAGTTTTAACTAGTAGTAGTAATTGGATTTCATTTGTCTTATTATCTCTTCATTTATAGGAATTATTGCTGGAGCTTTGTTGGTGGTTGCCGCGATTTTCATCTGCCACTGCTTAAAGAAGCGTTCCAAAACTTTGAAGAGCCGGTTAAGCGCAAAGCGTCTTCTCTCAGAAGCAGCAGGCAACTCCAGCGTGCCATTCTATCCTTACAAAGAAATCGAAAGAGCAACAAATGCCTTCTCTGAAAAACAAAGGCTTGGAACGGGTGCATACGGCACAGTTTATTCCGGAAAAATCCACAACGACGAGTGGGTCGCAATCAAAAAGATTAGGTATCGAGACAGTGAAAGTGTTGAACAAGTGAAAAACGAAATCAAGCTTCTCTCCTCTGTTAGCCACCCAAACCTAGTCCGTCTCTTAGGCTGCTGCATTGAAAATGGCGAACAGATTCTTGTTTACGAGTACATGCCAAACGGTACTCTATCTCAGCACCTGCAAAGGGAACGGGGCTCTGTACTTCCATGGACGACACGTCTCACCATTGCAGCGGAGACGGCACGTGCCATTTCCCACCTTCATACCGCAATGGATCCTCCTATATACCACAGAGACATTAAGTCTAGCAACATACTTTTAGACTACAACTTCAACTCCAAAGTTGCAGATTTTGGCCTTTCAAGATTTGGAATGACAGTAACTGACGATTCCCACATCTCCACTGCACCACAAGGAACCCCCGGCTATGTCGACCCCCAGTATCATCAAAACTTCCATCTTTCTGACAAGAGCGATGTTTACAGTTTCGGAGTTGTTCTTGTCGAGATAATCACGGCAATGAAAGTGGTTGATTTTTCTCGACCACACAGTGAGATCAACTTGGCTGCACTAGCAATCGATAAGATAGGGAAAGGACGCATTGATGATATTGTAGATCCGTTTCTTGAGCCGAACAGAGATGCTTGGACACTATCATCCGTGCACAAAGTTGCTGAGCTTGCATTTAGATGTCTTGCATTTCATAGGGACATGAGGCCTTCGATGGTGGAAGTGGCGGATGAGTTGGAGCAGATTAGGGTCAGCGGTTGGGCACCGATGGAGGAGAACATGTGTGTGGAATCGTCGGTGGCTTCTTCATGTTCGTCGCCATACTACGGAAGTGAGAAGTCATTCAAAACTCCGGCAACTATAAAGGGGGGGCTAAGTAGTAGGAGATTGATTGGTTCACAGAGGGGAGTAGAGGGGCTGAGTAAGACAGAGGAGGTGAAGGAAAATTCACCGGTTTCTGTACAGGATCCTTGGCTGAGTGAAGAGTCTCCGCCATCAACCAATACTTTACTTGCTAATATAATTCGGTGACAAAAATCTGTGTTATATATAGTACTCAGTGGTGCATATATTATTTTTACAGGTCATGGATGCTCATGAAAATACTGTCAAGGTTCTTAGTACACCGGTAATAGAATTGTACAGAGTTGATGATATTCATTAAGCATATGTGCCTCTTGATCTTCGAAACTAAAAGTGATTAATTAATATGTCATGTCAGGAAGCATTGGAGGATCTATAGACATAACTCATGGGGTATACACCCTTTTAACACAAGAATAAGTGACAATAACTAAAATCTCTCTGAACATAACAAGAGTCGATGAGAAACACGGCATAACACCCTTTTTGCTGATAACTGTTTTGAGCTTCGAAGACGAACTTCAAAACATTCTTTATATCTATACAGCACATAAACTATAATGGTCATCTGTGACTTTCTTTAATTTTCAGCGCTTCTGCCAAGTAATATTACACGATTTTCACAAATTATGACACCAAGTTAACTGTATTCAGTTTAAATGTGATGTGTACATTCAATCCACAGGTATTCTATAAGAATGATGTCATTTTACTGTAACAACTAGGCAGTAGTGTAACAGGTGATCTGAGACATGCTGTAATATTAATCCTATCCATGACTTCTTGGATCAACAACCGCATGAACTTTCCTGAAATCAGCACTTGAATATGGTCCTACAACACGAGCATGAGGTATAGTTGCTTCGCCCTGAGCAAGGGCATCAACGTTTTCAAGCAGGTATTGTCTTGGAAGACGGCCTACGACATTTCCTTCCTCGTTACCTTCTCGGTCCAGGAATGCAAAATGGGGTATTCCCTCAACACCAAACTCATCAAGCTCTTGTTCCCACTTGGTGTTATCGACGTTAAGCATAACAAAATTTACCCGGTCTCTGGATTTCATATTACAATGCGTTACGACATCAAGAAATGAGTACCGTCATGCTCTAATCATGACCTGAAAAAAGCAAGGACTGGAATGCAACAAGGTACATGCATATGCACATCTTACTATAAATGAATGCAGGCAGCCACAGGTTCGGAACAGTAAAAAACGTGTTTCAAACACCAATTTCTCATTCCGCATACTTTGCATGTGATCGTTATTAACACATCAAGACAAAATGAGTTCATTTTGTAGATCAACTGATCTGAATAATTACAACAAACAAACAAACAAACTGTGAAAGCCTCAATACAACTGAACATCTTACAGAAAATGTCTGCAATGCTATATACCTGCGTAATCATTTCTCAGGAGAAAAAACTGAAAAAATATATCAAAGGCATCATAACCTGGAGATTCTGATATACAAGCACAATTCCTCTTTGAAATTTAGACATGATAACTTACAAGAATCGCTAACAAATATAAACATACCACATCATAACACACAGACACACATATGGAACCGGAGTTTGGTATAGATGACATAATTACCTGTATTGCTGTTCCACTTTGTAGACATCTGGTGCTAATTCACGACATACTTCACACCAATCTGCATAGAACTCCACAACAGTTGGCTTTCCATTGGAAAGAGCCTACACACAGTAAGCCAGATAAAAGAGAACATCGAGAAATTAGTATTGCGTTGTATAATTTAGTACAAAAGGGAAACCATATGCACAACAAGGAGAATATTCAATTGACGAAAGCCAGACTAGATGGTGAGTGTTAGATTCCATCATCAGCAAAAAAGCTTCCTCCAAAGCGCAAGATGATGATGTTGAGTCACTTAAGAACAAATATCCGCAACGCATTGTAGTTGCCACCATTAGATACTTCATTATGCTTGTAAGCGATCAAGCACACAAAAAGTTTTATAATATCAAAGATCAAAGAGACTACTATACTAATCTGTCCACTTGTCCAAACTTAAATCGTACGCTTATTTATTTCTACACGTAGCAAAATGCAAATAAAACTAAGCCGCATAATCGAGCATTTCGCACTGATAAAATGAATGAGAAACCTCTTCGTAAGGCAACGCGGCAGCTGTGAGGTCCTTGAGCGACACACCGAAGTCCAATCTCCCTGATGAAAAGAGTCCAACTGCGGCAAGAGTTGTAGCCACCGCGATTCTCCGGTTAAACGTCTTGTCTGGATACTCTGGTAATCCAAAACCAGTCGACGAATCTGTTTCCGCTTTAACTTCAGCTTCAGGCTCCAATACCCGTTTTTCCACCTGACAACCATTTTTAAACATAATAACTGAATCTAAATTTGAATAACCTAATCGCTACTATCATTTGAATCAACAAAATAAGAATTTACATAAAAATCGAGTAAATGAGAGAGGAATCTATCTACCTCTGGTGTAGTGGCGGATTCAACCGGAGTAGGGGTGCAGTACAATCTGCGGCGAAGGCGATTGTTGTTGTTGATATTGTGGAAGGAGAGGTTGCTGAAGGTGTTCTGATGTGAATGGGAAGTGTAGAGATTGATGAATCTGGGGAAATCCACGGCGGTGGAAGTTGAAGCCACCGTAGCCATGGCGGAAGTGTGCTCTGTAGTAGTACGTTTAATTTGTGGTTGCAAAACGGGTCAAAGGGTACTACACTATAATGCACCTCTAATCAGAGTCTGTGTGTGTGTGGCACGTGTGAGGTTGCAAATACGGATGCGTATCAATAGTGAATTGATTTGTGGTTTACTTATTTGAGCAAATGTCAAATTATCAATGTAATCAACGAAATAGGCGCATTACCCCTATAATCTTAAAATTGGTGCACACCGTTTTCCTATCGAATTTTTTTATATATTTTTACTTGTATTTTGTCAAATTTTATTATTCAAATTTTTTTTTTGTATATTTAGTAAGTTAGTAAAATATTATACCATCTTTTTGTAATTTAAAATAAAAAACAATTAAAAAAATAGATTTCTAAGAGGAAATGATAAGAAGAAATTAATCACACTCTCACATTTTGGCAAGTGAGTTACACCTCTTTCTATAAGGAGATATATTGCATCATTTGAAGATACATGGGGTAATGTGACTATTTATTTTTTTACAAGGGTAATGCGCCTCTTTTGTACATTACATGGGGTGTTGTGCCAAAAATCCTACTTATTTTTATGCTTGTTTTTGTTGATTTTATTCCTCTTCCATTTTTCTTTGTTTCGTTGTTTTAGGTTTAGAGAGTAAAATAGCAAAAAAAAATGTAATTTGCTTGGTTTACTAAAAAATGTGGGGAGTGAATTACACAATGAACTACATATCATTAAAAAGTGTTGAATATCTTGTTTACAAAGCAAAATGTATTTCGTAATTCGGTGTTAAGAGTAGAATTTGTGACTTAAGTAATGAAGATGCACAAAAAATGAAAGATGTCTCCAACGTCGCATTATATACATGCACTTTACATCGAAAAAATATTATGAGCGTTGCTTAACCTTGTCATATTACGAGACACATTCAAGCAAATGACAACCCTGAGAAAAAGTAGCCTACCTATTGTTGTAAAGTGGACCTTTCGGATATAGCGTAATAACACGGAAATAAATGAAAGACGGAAAAATACGACACACAGATTTTTACGTGGAAAACCCCAAATTAATTTAAGGTAAAAAACCACGGGCAAGGTAAAAGAACTTCACTATGAGTGTAAAATAGGAATTACAACTCTCCGACTTTTACCGTATTAAAGTCGCACAAACTCTCTATTTTTACCTTACACTAACAACACTCTTTTCTCTAATTACACTTAATTATAAGAGAAGAATTGTTATTTCTTGAGATGGATTTCATGGCTAGAATGGGCTGCTATTTATAGCCTCAAACTGAGCTCCAAAGCGTGTAGTAATCAAATCAAAATGAATTTTATATTATGATTAATCATTCTAATCACCGCCCAATTATTCTCAGCCGACTTGTTGCACCAATGAATTATATTAATCACTGCCCCATCAATTTGGTGCTGCATTATTGATTAAATAATGCCGCCCCACTAATGCTGCCCCAACAATCTCCCACTTGAAGATTTGATTAGGGACTAATCAGATCTTCACACCATTCTTTCTACCTCGCCTTTCATGTTGCTTACGTTTTCACCAGATCACACGAGGACCGACACTGAACAAATTTGTCAGCATTAACACTCTTCGTCATGAAATCAACTATGTTATCTTTAGTGTGAATCTTCTGCACATCCACAGTACCCTCCTCGACTTTCTCACGAACAAAGTGATACTGGACCCGAATATGCTTTGTCTTGGAATGAAACGCTGGATTCTTTGCAAGATGCAACGCACTCTGACTGTCACAGAATAGAGAAATACTCTCTAGTTTGTGCCCGAGTTCCTCCAGAACAATTTTCAACCAAATCGCCTCTTTACTGGCCTGCGTAGCTGCCACGTATTCAGCCTCCGTTGTTGATGTCGCAACAACTGACTGTAACTTTGAAACCCAACTCACTGCACCTCCAGCAAGAGTAAACACATATCCTGTCGTGGACTTTCTTTTGTCAAGATCACCTGCATAGTCAGAATCAACATAGCCCCTGACTGTAAAACCCGATCCTCCATAACATAATGCAACATCTGAGGTTCCCTGAATGTATCTCAGAACTCTCTTTACTGTACTCCAATGCTCTCTTCCCGGATCCGCCATGTATCGACTAACCACTCCCACTGCATGTGCAATGTCTGGTCTAGTACAAATCATAGCAAACATTAAGCTTCCCACTGTTGATGCATACGGTACTCGAGACATTTCCCTCCTCTCTTCTTCACTGCTAGGACACATACTTGAGGATAACTTGAAACTAACAGGAAGAGGGGTAGAGATTGGCTTACAATTCTGCATACTGAACCGCCGCAAAATCTTCAACAGATAGTTCCTCTGAGAAAGCCAAATCTTCCTGCTATTTCTGTCTCGGTGGATTTACATCCCTAGAATCTTGTTTGCTGGTCCTAAGTCCTTCATTTCAAATTCCCTAGCCAGTTCAGCCTTCAGTTCTTCAATACGAGCTTTGTTGGGGCCTGAAACTAACATGTCATCAACATACAACAGTAAAATAACAAAGTCATCACCAGATCTCTTGAAATATGCATAAGGATCTGCATTCAGTCTGTTGTATCCAAGGCTCATTATGAATGAATCAAATCTTTTGTACCAACACCTCGGTGCCTGTTTGAGACCGTACAAAGATTTGGTCAACCTGCAAACCAAGTTCTTCTTTTCTTCTTCAATAAATCCTTTTGGTTGGAGCATGTAAATTTCTTCTTCAAGATCACCATGAAGAAAAGTCGTCTTTACATCTAATTGTTCAAGATGTAAATCAAATGTAGCACACATCGCCAGAACCACCCGCACAGTTGTCATTCGAACCACCGGAGAAAATATTTCGTTGAAATCAATCCCCTCCTTCTGAGCATATCCTTTCACCACCAATCGTGCACGATACCTCTCCACTTGGTCATCACTGTTACGTTTGATTTTGTATACCCATTTGTTGCCAATGGGTTTCCTCCCTTGTGGTAGAGACACAAGTTCCCATGTCTTATTCTTATGGAGTGCTTCAATTTCCTCCTGCATTGCTGCCATCCACTGAGCTGCATCTGAACTACTCATTGCTTCCTGGAGAGTTGATGGCTCCCCGTCCTCAGTTAAAAGACAGTATACAACATTGTTCTCCATAGAATAGTCTGAGTGCCAGCCTGGTGGTCTCCTGACACGTGTCGATCGACGTATCCCCGAGACTCCAGACTCCATTGTCTCCTCAGGTTCATGCTCTGGTTCGGCAAGACCCTTCTGCTCAGCATCCTTCTCGACTACTACTGTCGTAGTTCCTGGATCTTCCCCTGTACTGCTATCATTTCCTTTCTTATCTTCTGTGAAGATAACATCCCTGCTTACAACAATCTTGTGGGCAGTGGGGTCTCACGAGCGATACCCATTTACTCATTTAGCATACCCTAAGAACAAACACTTCATGGATTTTGGGTCCAACTTTGTTTTCTCTTGAGTATTAAACATAACATAAGCGGGACTCCCAAATACATGGAGATTAGAATAATCAACTGGTTTACCTGTCCACACCTCCATCGGTGTTTTCAGTCCCAGTGCTGTTGACGGAGATCGGTTCACCACATAACATGCGGTATTGATTGCTTCTGCCCAGAACGACTTTTCTAAACCTGCAGCCTGCATTATGGCTCTTGTTTTATCCAACAAGGTCCTGTTCATTTGCTCTGCCACCCCATTCTGCTGCGGAGTGTATGCCGTAGTAAACTGCCTCTTAATCCCAGCATTTTTACAGAAGTCTTCAAACTCCTAGCCAATATATTCCCCTCAATTGTCAGATCTTAGACACTTGATCTTTTTCCCAGATTCAAGTTCCACCAGTGCTTTGCACGTCTTGAACATCGAGAACACCTCGGCCTTACTCTTGATCATGTACACCCAACATCTCCTGGAATAATCATCTATAAAAGACACAAAATACTTTGCACCTCCCATGAATAGTACTGGTGCTTGCCACACGTCAGAGTGAATCAATACTAGAATGACTTTACTTCTAGAATCTGAACTACGAAACTTTATACGATGTTGCTTGCCAACAACACAATGATTACAAAAAGGTAAAGATACCTTTGTGAGACCCGGAAGTAGTTTCTTCTCTGCAAGAACCTTCATGCCTTGTTCCGACATATGCCCGAGCCGCTGATGCCAAATCATTGATGATTTCTCAATCGACTCAGATGAAGCCACTGATGCTTCTCCCACTTGCAGAGCCCTCCCCTGTACCATGTATAAGTTTCCGACAATCTTGTCCGCCTTCATCAGTACAAGCGCACCCCTTTTAAATTTCATGATCTTGTTTCGTGACCCAATCTCACAACCAAGATCATCGAGTTGTCCATAAGACAACAAATTCTTGCATAATCCCTCCACGTGTCGGACATCTCGAATGGTCCGAACAATCCCGTCATGCATCTCCAGTTTGATCGTACCAACGGCAACAACTTTCAAAGGTTCATTTTTACAGCTATACACAGATCCTCCAGCGATCGGTGCATACTCATGAAACCACTCCCTCCGGGGAGTCATATGAAAACTGGCTCCTGAATCAATAAGCCATACTTCATCGAAGCCACGCATACCTCGAATAGCTGTTGCTGCTTCGCAACATAGTACATCACCATCATCTGAAGTGCTAGCAACGTTCCCCTGAGGATCAGAACTCTTTTTGTTCGAATCCTTAAGATTCCAAAAGTCCTTCTTCAAGTGACCTTTCTTGCCACAGTACCAACAACTGCCCTTGGTCTTTGACTTGGATCTCCCCTATTTCTTACTCCCACTTGCACCGCGCTCCGTCGTTCTCCCTCTTGTCACCGACAAGGCACCTGCTTGTTGCGAACCTGCCTCCCCGTCTTCTCTGTTCTTGCGCCGACTCTCTTCTTCCAGAATAGCGGCTGCAATTTCGTCGAAGACCAAATAATCCGTGAGGACATTATTTGTTAAGTTGATGACAAGCTGGTCATACGAATCGGGCAGACTTTGTAGCAGAATTTTAGCACGTTCAACCACTTCTATTTTATGACTCAACGATGTCAATTGAGAAAATAGAGTATTTAAAACATTGAGGTGCTCAGTTACTGGGGTAGATTCCGCTATCCTCAGTGTGTACAATTTCCGTTTAAGGAAAATATTGTTGTGTAGGGACTTCGCCTCATACAGCTTGTTGAGATGGTCCCATATCTCCTTAGCTGTCCTCTTCTCCTCAACGGTTGACAATACGCCATCACCTAATGCCAGGTGAATATTTGCGATAGCGTTGCCGTCCATCTCGTTCCACTTCGTATCATCTGTGATTTCTATCGGCCTGTCGCCGATCGCCGCGAGACACCCATCTTTCCGCAAGATGGCTTTGATCTTCAGCTTCCACAACGAGAAATTACTCCCGTTGAATTTTTCGATCTTGAATTTCGCCGTCATTGCTTCTATCACGTACCACCGTCACTGAAAAATAATTTCAGCACGACACCCACAGATATCACCTAGACCCCAGATATGAACCGAGGCTCTGATACCACTTGTTGTAAAGTGGACCCTTCGGATATAGCGTAATAACACGACAATAAATGAAAGACGGAAAAATACGACACACAGATTTTTACGTGGAAAACCCCAAACTAATTTAGGGTAAAAAACCACGGGCAAGGTAGAAGAACTTCACTATGAGTGTAAAATAGGAATTATAACTCTCCGACTTTTACCGTAGTAAAGTCGCACAAACTCTCTATTTTTACCTTACACTAACAACACTCTTTTCTCTAATTACACTTAATTATAAGAGAAGAATTGTTATTTCTTGGGATGGATTTCATGGCTAGAATGGGCTGCTATTTATAGCCTCAAACTGAGCTCCAAAGCGTGTAGTAATCAAATCAAAATGAATTTTATATTATGATTAATCATTCTAATCACCGCCCCAATTATTCTCAGCCGACTTGTTGCACCAATGAATTATATTAATCACTGCCCCATCAATTTGGTGCTGCATTATGCTGCATTATTGATTAAATAATGCCGCCCCTAATGCTGCCCAACACCTATGTCCCTACTATGATTCATGATTTCAATGGAGGAGGTCGACTGTGGCACAACGACCATTGGAGAGCAATGCTACTTGAGCTTAACAACGCAAGTAACACCCGACCTCAAGACATGGTTTTTGGCTCAGTAGTTGGACCCATGTTGTGTAAGTCCATGTCTACATATAATTGCCTATACGCGCAAGTTATTAAACAAATTAAAAAATAGCTATGCGCTTAATTCATACTAGTATTTGGAGGCATAGTGATTGTAATATGTGAGGAGGTAGATCCTTTGTTGCGAGGTGTTTACTTAGAAACTATTTGAAAGTTTGCAAGTTCACAAGATGCATCCTTGCTTTGAAAGTAACTTGGTAGTTTTGTTGGTGATGGAGAAGTTTTGGACAAGCTTGAAATGATTGAAGATATAAAACATTACACAAGAAACAAGAAAAGGAAAGATGAGTTCAGTTCAGTTCAGTGGTGGGATTCAGGTGGCATAGTGGTGGCATTAGGGGATGGTGTTGCAGACTTGCAAATTAATGTACTCAACAAAATTCATTGGCTAAATATTACAATATTGCTTCAAATTGTTAGTAGTTTCTTGGGGGCATGAAAAATTATATATATTGGACTTCTTTTTGCCATATATTTTTTTGAATCAAACTACATATATAGTACTCCATATAATTCCACAGCCATAAGCAAAAGATATATAACTTGAAAAGAAGCTATGATACACAAACACTTTAGTTTTCTCAAAAGAAATTCAATAAATGCATCTCAAAAACACCATCATATATGAAACACAAACACGAACAATAAGAGAAGGTTTAGCAATGCAGTTCTTTTTCTTTCTCTCTCTCTCTCTCTCTCTCTCTCTCTCTCTCTCTCTCTCTCACGATTTCTGAGCTTCGGGTCCTAAAATCCCATTGACAACCGAACTAGCAATCAAAACACCAACCACCTCCGCTCCCGCCACCACTCCCGCCTGCGCCAAACCCCCGAAGCTAACTGCAGCCGTCTCGATGATCTCCTTCTCCGTCGCCTCAATCCCTTTCTCGGCCGCTTCGATTCCCTTCTCCGCCGCCACGATTTCTTCCTTGACTATCTGTTCTGCCTCCTGCTCCGCCTTCCGCAGCCCCTGCCTCAGGCCGAATAGAGGTATGTCCTTAGCTCTCGACGGTGCCGCCCCTACGGCTGTTAGAGCCGTTGTGGCTGTGAGTAGCAGCAAGCACTGCCGGCGAGTTGGAAGCGCTGCCACTGATGATCGTGTCGCATTTGCCTTATTATTATTAGTTTTGTGTGAGGGGAGAATTTGAGCCACGACGAGAGAGATTGTGGTGGCCATGGCTTATTATTTTTGTTAGGTCCGTGACAATAACTGAACCTCTCGATTTTGATTTTTATGTTTAACCAGCACTGTCTATCTATCATGATATGATTGTGTGGTCTGGCTTTAAAGACCCTAGTTAAAAAAGAGACCAGTACTCTTTTATCATTGTGTTCTAACTCTGATTAGGACAAATTAATCTGATTAGTGTGTATCATATAACACACGTAATTTAATTTGCTGTTTGCATAACATGCATGATAATGGGCCGCTTCTAAAGTTCTAATCTATCATTTAGGGAATTACCAAACAATTAATTAAGAAATGACGTCCACACGGCAGCACCTCCACATACGTTAATTAATATGATAACATCCAACTTTTTATATACTGATCTTCCAATTGAAACAAACGCATGTAAATAAACAAAAGGGCAATCGATCAATCGAGTTACCGCGTACATACATAACCTTTCTTAGTTTGCATTGGCCAGGCTAGCAAAAAATGAATATTCCTATGCAAAAAACATTGTTATTAACGAGCCACTTTTTTATATTGGAATCCTCTTTATATATATGTAGAAGCAAACGGTTTGTGAGAATTATCAAGCAAAAGCATTAAAACAAATTTTTTAATTGTTCAAAGATGTGCTATAGAGTGGATTGCAACAAATGTGGGAAGGTCTCGTGGGGAGGGTGCGGGAAGCATTTGACCACATTGCATGCAAGCATTGAGAAAGACAAGCATTGCATTTGCAAAAAATGGCCTGGGATTGTTATCCCACCCGAAGATCAACCGTCCAAGTCTTCAACTTCATCTTCAACCAGTACCCAAGGTTTGTTATCATATTCGATCACCACAAAAAGCAATTTAATTTATGTCTATAGACTTTGTACATTAGCCTTAGCTAGTGCGATTTGTCGGTTGACAATAGTGATAGAAATTGAAACCCATAATTCTACACTTAAAAGGTCTTTTAAGTGGAGAAATTTGGGTTTTACTTTCTATAATGGTATCAGAGCCAACCCAAGACGTATGTTGGGCTCCGCGACTTACCCACGTGATGACACCGAAAATAATTATCGGGCCACACGTGAGGGAGCGTGTTGAGAAATAGTATTACAAATCGCTTGGGCATGATCTTGAATTAATGTTAATAAAAAAAAGTTATCTCCACCTAATAAGGCATTTTAAATGGAGAAATTTGGACTTCCATTTCTATCAAATAATTATTTTGCCTATTACATCCCTTAGAAGCTAGAATATTGGAATTTTTTACTCACAATTTTGTTCATAAAAATATAAAAAGACAGCATATGCAGTGTTCATTCTTAATTGGAGGACACCATGAAATTAATCCACCAGCTCCACAAAGAAACAAAGATTGTTAGGTAGTAAAACCAAAGTTTAATAATTTTCAGTACATAATTTTTTTTTGTCTAGATGCAAAACTTATCGTTATATTAGCTTGAATTTATTAACCTATAGTTTCAGTCTGATTGACGGCCTTGAATTTTCTTTGTTGCAGATAAAACAACAACATCCTGAAGATGCCAATTCACCCCTGTAATATTATTACATTAAATAAAGGAGCTAGAGCATGTCTTTTCAGTCCTTCATTTCGCTTTGTTGTTAGGACATTGGGTTTCCTAATTACAAAATAATATCCTACTGTGATTAAATAAAATTGTGCACCAAATGTTAGGTCTGCAAATTGAGGTCAATATGCATTGACCAAATAAGTTTGTGCAGAAGTTAAAATAAATTGGTGCAGTTCACTCTTTGCACCTAGCGCAGGGTGCCTTTTGTGCTCTTTTGTGAGTTCGTCTTATCTTGTTATGATCTTTGTGCTCTCTTGTTTCGAACCCACTGTTTAATTACCATTGAGCATCTATTAATAATCTAATATTCTATCATAATTACAACATAAATAAACAATCAAAGTGTATATGGAGATTATTTAAGTGATTATAGGTAAGGCGTGGCTTCGCTAAATTTTAGCAAGTGGGAAGCATCTCTTCGACATAACAGACAAACTTTCTTCCCCGTCCGTTGTCGGAGTAATTTTTTTGTACGAATGTTGATGGATATTTTTTTTTCCCTTTTAATCGAGAAATGTAAAAATGGAGTTATTAATTTTCTGAGAAACCAGTCATAACAAAACTTTCACATGTTTGAAACAAACGTAGAAAATTTTAACTAGTTCGCTAGTGAGAGATGCGGAATCATAGTATGAATAAGGTTTATTCAAAAATTAAAAATGTTAACTATCTATTTCAAGATTAGTGCTTTCTTTTTTCTTTTTTGATAAGACAAAGTTCAATCACTACAAGATTTCGGGGCTTTTCCCGACCGCAATCTCCCGACCGCCATTTGGTCGTGATCATTCCCGACCGCGCAATAGTCGATACAAACATTCCCGACTGCAGCGTGGTTACGAAACGTTCCAGGACTATTCTCGACCGCGCTGTAGTCAGGAAAACATCTCCCGACTGCAGGGCGGTCGGGAGTGTATTGGGCCGGATATTATCAGCCCGAATTTTTGGCCCGGCTGGGCCGCGCAGCTGGGCCTTAGGGTCCCGACCGCACGGCAGTCGGGAGGAAGACAGACGATTTAGTCGTCTTCCTCCCCCTTTCTCTCCATTTTCGCCTCTCTCACCACAAAAACCCTAACCGACGTCCACCGCCTGTGCGCCGCCCCTCTCTCGACCGCAGTTCGGTCGACGCCTTCCTCTCTCCCTAATCTCGACCGCGTTCCAGTCGTCTCTCCACCTCCAGCGCCGCCTCTCCACCTCCACTCTCTCTCTCTCCGCCACCACCGCGCCCCGCCTCTCCACCTCCAATCTCTCTCTCTCTCCGCCACCACCGCGCACCGCCCCTCTATCTCTCTCCGCGTCTCCACCGCCCCTCTCCACCACCGCGCACCGCCCCTCTCCTCCGCCTCTCCACCGCCCCTCTCCACCACCGCGCTCCGCCTCTCCACCTCCAATCTCTCTCTCTCTCCGCCACCACCGCGCACCGCCCCTCTATCTCTCTCCGCGTCTCCACCGCCCCTCTCCACCACCGCGCACCGCCCCTCTCCTCCGCCTCTCCACCGCCCCTCTCCACCACCGCGCACCGCCCCTCTCCACCGCCCCTCTCATCTGCAACCACCCCTGCCTGTCCACCGCCTGTCCACCGCCGCGCCGCCACCTTTCCCGCCTCTCCACCACCGCGTCACTTTCTCGATCCGGTAAAATTTAATTAATTAGTTATGTTTAAAAGTTAATTAATTATGTTTAAAATTTAATTACTTATGTTTAGAATTTAATTAATTATGTTTAAAATGTTTTTATATATACTTATGTTTAAAATTTAATTATTAATTAGATACCCGCGCCTTCTCCCGACCGAACGCCACTTTTCTACACCGAAATTTATTTGGCGACCCCGATCCGGTAAGTTTTCGACTAATCTTGTATTTTTTTATTTGTTTAATGTTAATTTGTTTATTGTTTAATGTTTAATTTATAATGTTTAATTTTTAATGTTTAATGTTTTATTTGTTTAATTTTTAATGTTTAATTGTTAGATATCGTTAAATTTTTTAGGATTTTAGTAGAAATTGTTTTAAGAATATTGTTAGACTTAATATTAGTGGATTTAATTAATATTAGGAAAATAATAGTGCTTTTAGGAAATATTAGGAAAATATTAGTGCTTTTAGGAAATATTAGAAAAATATTAGTGCTTTTAGGAAATATTAGGAAAATATTAGTGCTTTTAGGAAATATTAGGAAAATATTAGTGCTTTTATGAAAACTGTTTAATGTTTAATTTATAATGTTTAATTTTTAATGTTTAATGTTTTATTTGTTTAATTTTTAATGTTTAATTGTTAGATATCGTTAAATTTTTTAGGATTTTAGTAGAAATTGTTTTAAGAATATTGTTAGACTTAATATTAGTGGATTTAATTAATATTAGGAAAATAATAGTGCTTTTAGGAAATATTAGGAAAATATTAGTGCTTTTAGGAAATATTAGAAAAATATTAGTGCTTTTAGGAAATATTAGGAAAATATTAGTGCTTTTAGGAAATATTAGGAAAATATTAGTGCTTTTATGAAAACTGTTTAATGCCTTTAGGAAAAAACTATATAACTTAGTGTTTGATTACAATTAGCGTTTTCTTTTATTTAGATGTCTTCCTGTGATCGTGACGAGCCCTTCCGTCGTAGTAGTACTTTTGGTACTGTATCTGGTCCTTCACCGCGTCTTCCTTCCGTTGCTCGGTCGACTGCTCCTCCCGTTGCTCCGTCGACTGCTCCTCCTACTGACGTCGGGACTACTGCCCCACCACCGAGGATACCTATTCGTCTCGCCTTACGTGATCAGGCTGCACCATCTGATACGGACGATTCCCGTGATTCCCTCGTCGCCGAGACTCCACCAGGTTTACTTGATGATCACGTAGCTGCGACGCCCTCGACATCTGGTGGATCGAGGCCTACGGCACCTGTGGGGCCCACTACTTCTTCCCGACCAGACGGGGCCCAGGCAGGATCATCTTCGACACAGCGCCGACCCGGACGAGGCCCAGCGAGAGCTCCAGAGGTTCCACAGGATCGCACCAGGCGTCCGACGATCCGTTTGACGCCTCTGGGCGAATTTGAGGATAGCAACGCGGTGGCCAAATCCATTACCACGAGTATTCGAGAGCATATGAGGGTCGTTTGTCACCGATTTGACAAGGTTCCTGCAGCCACAAAAGGGAAGTGGTGGGCTAGTTTTCGGGTAAGACTTTAAAAGTTTACAATATATATATATATATACATATTCATCAATTTTATATATCGAAAAACTAATAATAAACTTTAATTAAATGCAGGATAAGTATATTATTGATCCCACTATATTCAATGAAGTTCATAAAGTGTTCCTAAAAAAGGCCCAAAAGTGTTACAAGGAAGTTAACCACGCTGCGAAGCATTACTATTATGAGAGGCTCAATGATCCGAGGTGGGCGAACCGTCCGAAGAATGAATGGATGAGCGACGCGTTAGAGAAGATGTACATAGAGCATTGGGAGTCGGAGAAGCATCAGAAGAGGGCCGTCACTGGAAAGAAGAACAGGCGAGGAGGAGAGGAGCCAGTCCCAGGAAAGAAAGCAAAAGGGACGCATGCTACTGGAAAAACGGGCTACACGAAGATTTCTCAAAAGATGGTATGTCTTATTAAAACTTATTATACGAATATAATACTTATTGTCTTAAATTTAAATTCTTACATTATATCAATATGCAGGCTGCTGCTAGAGGTCCCGGTGCCCCTAAGCCTCGACACGATGAGATATATCGTTATCAGCACACACATGAGGTCGAGGTGCCAGAGGGAGCTCCACGTCGCCGAGAGTGGATTCATTCCGACTACAAGGCTATATATGTAAGTATTTTACTTGTAAAGCATTCTAATAACATACGTGATGAAATTAATGATGTACTAACTCATTTTTGTCTTATTGAACAGGATGACTACATAGCCCGTATGACAAGGAGGTACGAGGCGGACCGTTCACAGTGGGTCCATTTGGACAATGAGTTGTGGCAGCTTGCGAGTGGAGGGTTGAAGAAGGGGCTAGCTGCTGGTTTTCCACAGGATGTACCTCACAATGTGTTTGGGTTCGACACGCAGAACCCCAATGCCGAGCAGGATGAGTACATTCGCGTATTGCAGACAGATAGCCAGCAGCAGAGGGAGACTATGGCGAAGAAAATTGACGAGCTTGTTGGTCACATCGGATACTTGTCCGATCACATCACACAGACTACAGGTTGTGCCCCTTCTCGACCCACACCTAGCTTTACGGGTTCCGATGTAGCGAACCCTACTCAGGATCCATTTGCCCACGGAGTGGAGAATGTTCCATTGTACGACGATGATCTAGACGATGGAGCCGAGCTTGGGCTTGATGGTGATGTTGGACCCGCTACCATGGATACCTTCGGTTTTTACGATTGTGACTATGTTTGACTTGTATTATGTTTTGACTTGTATTATGTTTTGACTTCTATTATGTTTTGGCTTGTATTATGTTTTGTATTTCTACTATCTTGGGGATGTTTGTGATGTATGTCTTGTATTATATTTGATTGTGACGATGATGGTTATATTTTGACTTGTATTAATTTTGTTAAATTTTTAATATTCATCTCGAAACACAAACACATTAAGTAAGACAATATTTCAATAAAAAAATTAGACAATATTTCAATAAAAAAAGTAGACAATATTTCAATGAAAAAAGTAGACAATATTTCAATAAAAAAGAACACATTTGGAAAAAAAGTAGACAATATTTCAATAAAAAAAGTAGACAATATTTCAATAAAAAAGAACACATTTCAATAAAAAATTTTAATATTCGGAAAATTAATCTTCCTCAGAATCATAGTCACTCATCATCTCTCCCTCTTCCTTTTCCTCGTTGTCCTCCTCCTCCTCGTCTTCGTCAACCTCCACAATCGGTTCATCGGGCTCTTCTACTGCATATTCATCAACCATCTCAAACTCGTCATTGGCCAACTGGATATTCATATCAAATGAGGTAAGGTCCACGAATAAGTTAACCACTTCTGATACATTTTCTTGTAGAACTTGGTTCGGCATCCCTGATTCGACATCGTTTGCTCCCGCAACTGATGACATATCGATTATGTGTCTGGCAGGAATAGTTGTTACGGCCAACCATCCTTCTTGCCCTGGACGCCCCGTCGTCAAGTTTGGATATGGCACATAGTACGCCTGTTGTGCTTGGTTAGCAAATACAAACGGTTCGTCTCTCCAACTTGTACGCTTGGGGTCGATGTCAACCAACTTGTACGTCGCATGTTCCACTGTACCTGCATTAATATCATACCAAACACACTTGAACATGACAATGTATAGGGGTCTCTCGTGGCTACAATATACAACCTGTAAAACTTCTTTTAACGTTCCATAGCAGTTTGTAGCATCAGAACCACCCATGGCGCCCTTCACACAAACACCACTGCAATCACTATGTTTGGGCCCCAATATCGAGTCGACGTGAAATCTGAACCCATTCACAATGTATCCTTCGGAGGTTATTGCCTTAGTATTCGGACCATCAAGTAGAGGATTTATTCGTACGTCAGTCTCGTATTTACCACTGCCATATGTCCGTTTGAACCATGCTACGTACTCACGGTTCCTCTTTGCTTGTTTCTCCCTTTGACTAAGACCACTGCACTCTTCCATTTCAAACAATCTACACATAAACATTTACATTAGTCAGTTATTCTAAAAGTAATTCAGTATATCGTTATTAAGAATAATTAGAGAGCACTTACTCGACCCAATCGTCAAGCTCTGGACAATTTAGAAGCACATAGAGCTCTATTTGCTTCATTTCCTTGGTAGTCAAGGGCCTATCGTCAATTTTTCCTAGCGTACCGCCTCTCTTCCGAAATATTGAAAGCTCATTATCCCACTCCGTGCTCTCTAGTGTCTCGTTCCTGTTGAGTTTCTTAAATGTAGTCTTAGCCGAGACATCCAGATATTGAGCACACAAATTTGACAACTCCAAAAGTAGGTACTGGTTGGCTATACATCCTTCCACCCTCGCCTTGTTAAGTACAAAACCCTTCATGACGAACATTTGCCTATATCAATTAAATCAAAGAAAGATGAGAGAAAACAACAAATATTTTTAAATATAATAATTTTAAAAATATGAAATTGTACCTCTCGAACGGATACATCCATCTATAATGGACTGGACCCCCAACTCTAGCCTCGTACGCGAGGTGTATGGCTAAATGCTCCATGGAGTCAAAAAATGAAGGAGGGAATATCATTTCCATCTTGCACATAGTAACAATAAACGAGTCCTCCAAAATCTTCATATCCTGAGCCGACACCTCTGAGGCGCAAATCGCCTTGAAGAAAAGGCTAACCTCAACTAAAGTACCCCAAATCTCGGTGTCCAAGAAGTCTCGAAAAGCAATCGGGATCAATCTCTGCATGAAGACGTGACAATCATGACTCTTCATTCCAATCAGTTTTCCTTGTTGTTTTTGCACACATCTTCCCAGATCAGAGGCATATCCATCAGGAAATTTGAGTTTGGTCAACCAATCAAGTACCATGTTCTTTTGTTCCCTCGTGAGACAGTATTTTGCCACTGGCTTTGCATACTCACCACCTCTTCTTCCACCGGGTTGCAAAAACAATGCTTTACGTGTTGTGTAAAGCCTAAGATCGTGCCTCGACTTAATGTTGTCCTTCGACTTAGCACTGTCCAACACCGTGTTGATGATGTTCTCAAAAAAGTTCTTCTCACAATGCATGACATCTAGATTGTGGCGAATCAAGTTCGAGGACCAATATGGTAGTTCCCAAAATATGCTTCGTCGACACCAATTATGAGTTGTGTTAAAACCCGGGAGCTTAGGGGGATTTAACCCAAACCTAACCGATCGTAGCCTATCCACAATTGCCTTCATCTCCTCCCCTGTTTTCCTTCGAATAGGCGGCTCATGCACCTCCTTCTTCTTGGTGAAATCCTTCTTGTTGTACCTAAACTTATGACCAGGTGGTAGAAATCGACGATGACAATCAAACCACGAAGGTTTTCCACCGTTATCAAGTGTGAAAGAATCTATATCACCCATGCAATAAGGACATGCTAGTTTCCCGTGAGTGCTCCACTGTGACAACATTCCATAAGCCGGAAAATCGCTAATAGTCCACATAAGGGTCGCTCTCATCTGGAAGTTTTCCTTTCGTGAGCTGTCATATGTCCATAAACCATCACTCCACAATTGTTTCAACTCATCAATCAACGGCCTCAACAACAGATCCAAGTTCTTTCCAGGACTCTTCGGGCCAGGTATAATAAGGCTCAAAAAAAGGAACTCTGGTCGCATGCATAAATCCGGCGGGAGGTTATAAGGGGTCACAAACACGGGCCAACAAGAATATTGTCTCCCAGATTGCCCAAACGGTGAGAACCCATCTGTACAGAGCCCAAGTCGGACATTTCTGGGCTCCGCGGCAAAGTCCGGATAAGTGCGATCAAAATGTCGCCACGCCTCGCCTGCAGCGGGGTGTATCATTCTATCAGGTGACGCGCGACACTTCAAATGCCAAGTCATATGTCGGGAAGTACCGATGGTATAAAACAATCTCTGTAACCGAGGGCCTAGGGGGAAATACCACAACTTTTTCCTTCCAACCCTCGACTTTCTACCGGCCTCGTACCTATCTGTCTTGCATATCGGACACGATGTGAGATCCGGGTTGGCATTTTCACCGTAGTACAAGAAACACAGATTCCAACATACGTCGATCTTTTCGTACCCTAAACCCAAACCCGCAAGCATCTTATTCATGCCTTGAATCGTGCTCGGTAGCATTTCCTCAATCTCTGGGTCCATGCAATCCTTGGACAACGCTAAGTACTTTTCGCTCTCGACATTTGAGGATTTATGACCCGTCTTAACTGTCAACCAATGGGCAAACCACTGGAGCACAGTCTTAGGCTTCTTCTGGTGCATTTTATGGTCGCCCAACTTCATCAATTTGTAGAACTCCTTTGCATCGCGACTCGGATCTTCGTTGTGCACCTCTCCCTCAACAAATCGACCCCCATATGCATCCACAACCATATCCCTAAACAAAGTATCGGCATGAACAGGACTATCAACGTGAAAATTAGGGGTCGGTGATTCTGGTACATACGATGTGGATGCCTCGTTCGCCTCCTCTCCATGCAAGTCCCATATCCAATATTGATTCACAAACCCCGACTTATGAAGATGATCTTGTACTACGTTTCGTTCCCAATATTTTAAATTTGTGCATTTCTTGCACGGGCACCTAATACGTTTTCCATCTACGTAATCTGTTTGTGCTAATGCAAACTTTATGAATTCACGAACCCCAATCACGTAATGTTCATTCAAATAACCGGTATTACTATTTATCCTATCGTACATCCAAGATCTATCGGGACGATAATCCATTTATAATCTACGGAAATTAAAAAGAATTTGTTACACTTCTAAGAATTTAGCTTGATCTTATAAAATTAAATAGCGTAGGAAAAAAATGCTTACTTGTTGTAGCGTAGAAAAATACTTAGATCAAGTATTTGTTGCACACACATACGCCCCTCGTTGCATTTAATTACCGCAATATCTAAAACAAATCAATAAAAACATTAGTTTCTAAATAAACATGAGCTTAATGGTTATAAAATAGGAAAATTGGGATATAACAAGGGAAAATCGTGCATACCTTAAAAAATGATGAATGTTGGAATGATTTCTAAAGGGAATAGGAGAGGGTATTTATAGGAGATTCGCAGAGTATTCCCGACCGCACGGTGGTCGGAAAAACCAACGGTAATAAAGAGTCCCGACCGCAAGGCGTTCGGGAAACTTTGTTACCGTTACTAGCCGTTACATCTCCCGACCGCCGGGCGGTCGGGAAACTTTGTTACCGTTACATCTCCCGACCGCAGTGCGGTCGGGAAACTTTGTAGCCGCGGTCGGGAAAATAACTTACCGACCAAACTGCGGTCGGGAATGTTAGGGTATAGGGTATAGGGTTTAGGGTTTAGGGTTTAGGGTTTAGGGTTTACCGCTATTCAGTAACGATTAATATTCATATTTTCTCAATTATTATTTGATTAGTATTCATCTAGTGTTTTAAACATTGGTGAAATTTTATAAGTGCAATAAAAATATTATATTTTGTTATCCAAAGAATCATGAATCGATTGATCTTGTCATATATATTTACGTAACACTAATAATTCAGTAACGTAACTAATCATCATCTCATAATTTAGTTATATATATATGTGTATACCTCTAATTAACAAATGTGTTCAATAACACAAGTGGCTTATCTTTACTTATCACTAACGATTACAACAATTGTTGATTCCTATATATAGGTAGATAGATATATAGATAGATAGATATATATAGATAGATAGATATACACACGACTAATTAATATATATAGATATATATACATAGATATACACGTAAAACTCAAAGTTACCCCGACATAATATTATTTAACAAATAATTATTAATTTTTTAACTCAAATAAACATTAAACTAGTATTATTATAGCTCAATAATAATTTTTAAAAAATAAAAAATTTATCATTCCCGACCGGCGTTCGGTCGGGAGTAATATTCATATGATTCTCGACCACCCTGCGGTCGGGAATAATATTCATCGGTGTGTTTCTGGGCAAAATAATTGTCCCGACCGCAGGCCGGTCGGAACCGTTAAAAGTTTTGGCGGGGCCGCCAACAATTTAAATTTTTCAACAAAACAAAATCCAATCTCATCCGTTCATTAACCAAAACAATCCAACGACTCAAACCATGATCCGCGCCACTCACATCCCACCAATCAAAACCAATCCCACAAACCTTATAAATAAACCATACCCCATTGCCATCACTCCACACAATTTTTTCACTAAACACTTTTTCATTTATTTGTTGAAACACCTATCTTTCTTTTTCTCCAAACACTTTTTATCTTTTATTTCTTCAAACACTTTTCTTTCTTTTTCTTCAAACACTTTTTTCTTTCTTTTCCTTCAAACACCTTTCTTTCTTTTTTTCTTCAAACACTTTTCTTTCCTTTCTTTCTTTTTCTTCATAAACTTTTATTTCATTTATTAAAACACTTTTATTTCATTTTCTTCAAACACTTTTATTTCATTTCTTCAAACACTTTTATTTCATTTTTCTTTCAAACACTTTTATTTCATTTTTCTTTCAAACAATTTTATTCTATTTTTCTTTGAAACAATATATATAATAAAGAAACATTAAATTATATTGAGCATATAGATTGGGCTACATATAAAATATAATATTCCGGTAATTTTTACCGGAATATTATTTTTTTTATTTCTATGAATATTACTCCCGACCGCACACCGGTCGGGAGAGTATGAATATTACTCCCGACCGCACACCGGTCGAGAAAGTATGAATATTACTCCCGACCGCAAACCGGTCGAGAAAGTATGAATATTACTTCCGACCACAAAGTGGTCGGGAATCTTTGAATATTATTTTTGACCAATCGGCGGTCGAGATTTCTTGTAGTTCCCGACCACGTGTTGGCCGGGAAATGCAAATTATTTAAAATATATACGGGATGGTTTCTCGACCAAATTGCAGTCGGGAATATTACTCCCGACCGCCATGTGGTCGGACGCTGGCCCGTAGCCCGGTTTTGCAACCGGGCTACAACCCGACCAGATTCTGGTCGGGAATAATCTCCCGACCACGTGGCGGACGGGTATTATCCCGACCAAACTGCGGTCGGGAATTGTTTCGCGACCAAATTGCGGTCGGGAATGTTATGACCAGGCTCCGGTCGATATTTTGTGGTCGGGAAAAGTATTGCCGACCGATTGCGGTCGGGAATGTATTTCCGACCAGACTTTATCCGACCGCAGCTTCGCGACCGCCCTGCGGTCGGGAATGGGCTTTTCCCGACCGCAGGAGGGCTTTTCCCGACCCGAGCTGCGGTCGGGAAAAGCCCCGTTTTCTTGTAGTGAATGAAAGGCACGTGGATGCCTTGCCCAAATCATATATAAGTTTAGTGCTTGTTGTATCATTCTTAATCAGTTCTTAATTAAAAACGTCTATAGTTAAGATTGGCATCACTAAAAGATTAAAAACAGAAACAAATTAGTGACGAAATATCAAGTGAATTATAAACAAACTTTCATATAAAGGAACACAAACTAAATTAACTGTTACATCTGTACTTTCTCACATTATCACATTAGTACTTATTAGTAACAAATGCGCAACAACTTTTGTTCAATTAGAACTTCGCGTTAATATAGTCAAAAAGAATTTCAAGGTTTATTTTCTCTCAAGATATTATCATGTACCAATTACTTGTTAGTAACAATGAAAGATTTAAAAACAATTTAAGCTACTGTGAATAAATGAAAAATGAGTTAAAATAAATGAAAAATGAGTTAAAATCCCGATGAATTTCTGTATATAAAGCAGCAACTACCTTAACACAATCAAAGAAAAGTAACCACTTTGATGATATCACTTGAAATTTTATGGGGAATATTTTGTTACAACTTATCATGTAAAACGTATAGTACAAAAAAGGGGTATAAATCACTTTACTTGAACATATATGATGACTATCCGAAGCTAATCTTTGGACTACGTACTCTTTTCTCGAAGGTGCACTATTGGAAGCTCGAGCATTCATAAAAGCCAAGAACTTTCCAAATAACTCTTTCTAGACCAATCAGTGGGGGTTTGGGCAACATGAGCAGTGACATTGTTATCAAGAGCCTCATAAGTGCTCGTAGCATTAGCAGAGTGTGACTCATGCATCCGTCTCCTGCTGATGCAGCGTACGTGGTGGAACGAGAAGAACAATTATCAAAGTTCGTTGATTCAATAGAATACCGAAAATTGACGACGTGAGAATACCTCAAAATATCATTAAAACATCAAAAACTGCTCGTCAAAGTCTGCGCAAGTTCTTTTAAAGATACAAACCTAAACATCTAGAATGTAAATAATTATAAAGTCCTGAAACTTTTAGAATATTGCTGAAAGTGTCCAAAAATTAGAAAAAAAAACATTCTTGCATGAAAAGGAGAGAAAACTAAGACTGCGACTGATTATGGCATTTGCGCCACTTCTTCGGGTGTCCCAATTTTCGCATCAACGCCTCCTCAACTTGAACCGCATCATTCCCGCCCGGGTAGAGAAGATTCGACCTCGAATCTGGACCCTCATCGTCATCATCAGCAGAGTCACCAACAAAAGGAACAAGATGCTTAACATTAAAGACATCGGATGTGCGAATATGGCTCGGCAGCTGCAAACGATAAGCATTAGGATTAATTTTCTCTATAATCTCCACGAGACCAATCTTCTTCGCAGCGAGCTTGTTGTACTCATGGGCAGGGAAACGATCCTTGATGAGAACAACCCACACAAAATCACCAACCTCAAACACAACAGCACGCCTCTTCGAATCAGCGTTCGCCTTATACTTAGCAGTATTGGCCTCCAGGTTCGCGTGGGTCTGCTGGTGCACCTGTGCTAATTGGGAGATAAAATCCTCAGCAGTAGCATGGGGTCGAACCTTGCTGGGCAGAGCAAGCAAATCCAGGGGACCCCGCGGTGATAAACCATAAATAATATGAAACGGACTGAACCCGGTGGTACGGTTGACAGCATGATTGTGGGCGAATTCAGCTTGAGGCAGCTTTAAATCCCAAGCTTTCGGATGATCACCAACCAAACTGCGCAAAAGATTTCCCAACGAACGATTAACAACCTCCGTTTGCCCATCCGTTTGAGGGTGGTAAGCGCTACTAAAACTTAACTGAGTGTTAACCATACGCCATAAGCTCCGCCAAAAGTGACTCACAAACCGAGTGTCCCGATCAGACACGATAGACGCCGGAAGGCCATGAAGACGATAAACATCACGAAAATATAGCTGAGCAACAGAAACAGCATCAGAGGTACGCTTACATGGAATGAAGTGAGCCATTTTGGAGAAACGATCAACAACAACATAAATAGAGTCGCAACCGCGTTGAGTGCGGGGCAGGCCAAGGACGAAGTCCATGCTAACATCAGCCCAAGGTTGGGTCGGAATGGGTAGGGGCAGATATAACCCAGCATTGGAGGAAGAACCTTTGGCGAGCTGACAGACACGGCAACGAGCAACAAATTTGCCAACCTCCTTACGCATCGAAGGCCAAAAATACGAAGCCGCAAGCAACTGAAAGGTGCGATCACGACCGACGTGACCCTCGTTGTGAAGTTCTTGGATGAACTTCAACCGCAGGCTACAGTCAGGAATGCATAACTGTAGGCCGCGAAACAGGAACCCATCTTCCAACAAAAAATCGGTAAACTCGCCTTGCTGAATCTTCGTAAGAATCGGAGAGAAGAATGGGTCAGCCATGTATAATTCCAGAAATGAATCAAAACCAGGCACATGAATGCGCAACTCTGTGAGAAGGCCATGGCGACGACTCAACGCATCAGCCACCCGATTAGAAACACCGGCCTTATGCTTAATCACGAACGTAAATTGCTGGAGAAATGAAATCCAAGACGCATGACGATGAGAGATCTTATCTTGGCTCCCAAGATGTTTGAGAGAGTCATGATCAGTGTAGAGAACAAACTCTCGCTGAAATAGATAATGACGCCAATGTTTGATGGCTTGAACAACGGCATAAAATTCAACATCATATGTACTAAAACGAAGCTTAGCACCCGAGAGCTTCTCGCTGAAATAGGCAACGGGGCGCCCAGATTGGCTAAGGACAGCGCCGATCCCAGTCTTCGACGCATCACAATGTAGTTCGAAAGGAAGAGAAAAATTCGGTAGAACAAGAATAGGTGCAGTGGTGAGGCGACACTTGATCTCATGAAACGCCGCATCCGCGTCCGCTGTCCAAAGAAACTTGGACCCTCTCATGCAGTCCGTTAGAGGGGCCATAACACCACCAAAATGAGGAATAAAACGTCGATAAAAAGACGCCAACCCATGGAAGCTGCGAACTTCAGTAATAGAGGACGGTTGGGGCCATTGGGCAATAGCGAGAACCTTGCTAGGATCGACTTGCAGGCCATCGCGAGAAATCACATAACCAAGAAACTGGATGGACTCCGTTAGGAAAGCACACTTGGCAGGAGCAGCGTAAAACTGATCGCGACGGAGAACCAATAACACCTCGCGTAGGTGTGCCAGATGGGCAGCATGGTTCACGCTGTAGATCAATATGTCATCGAAATAAATGACCACAAATTTCCCAATGAAAGGCCGAAGGGCTTGGTTCATCACACGCATAAACGTGCTGGGCGCATTGGATAACCCGAACGGCATGACCAGCCATTCATATAAGCCCTCGCGGGTCTTAAACGCCGTCTTCCATTCATCCCCCATACGAATACGAATCTGATGGTAACCACTCCGAAGATCTAATTTACTAAACACACGGGCACCCCCCAACTGGTCCAGCAAGTCATCCAATCGAGGAATAGGAAAGCGGTAACGGACGGTAATCTTATTGATAGCACGACTATCCACGCACATACGCCAAGAACCATCTTTTTTGGGGGTAAGGAGGGCAGGCACTGCGCAATGACTAAGGCTCTCGCGAATGTGTCCCTTAGCAAGTAGTTCTTCTACTTGTCGACGCAACTCTTCATGTTCTTTTGGACTCATACGGTAGTGAGGTCGATTGGGTAATGCAGCCCCCGGGACCAAATCAACGTGATGCTGAATATCACGCAACGGGGGTAATTCGGAGGGAAGGGTGTCGGGAAACACATCCGCAAACTCGTGTAATAAAGGTTGAATCGCGGCAGGAATATCAAGAGAATTATCCCCAGAAACAGGAGACGAAAGCAAGATAAATACCACGCCGGAGTCTGCCATAGCAGCTTGAAAAGGACCACGAGATAACAAAGTGGTGGAGAGCGAAGGTTGAACAGCGGAAGTAGAAGCGCCTTTGGGTTTATTCGGGACCAAGACGATTTTCTTCCCACGAAACATGAAGGAATATGTATTAGCCCGACCATCATGTTGAACAGTATTATCATATTGCCAAGGGCGACCAAGTAACAGATGGCACGTATCCATAGCAACCACGCCGCAATGAGCAACATCATGATAAGTAGAGCCAATGGAAAAATGAACAAGCACACGTTTCGACACAGTAACATCCGTACCTTGACTGAGCCAAGAGAGACGGTAAGGCTTAGGGTGGGTCTCAGTGGAAAGATTAAGTTTGGAGACCGCAGTCTCAGAAATCACGTTTTCGCAACTTCCTGCATCAATGATGAAAGTGCAGATCTTCCCCGCAATGGTGCAGGTCGAATGAAACAGATTATTGCGCAACCACTCATTATCAGGAGCACGAGGGGTGAGAAAGGATCTGCGCAACATCAACAGAGGGCCAATATCACCCGACACAAATTCCTCCTCGATTACGTCTGGATAGTCATCATAAATCGGGACTGAGTCCGCATCTGTGGGGGATTCCGCATCCGGAACGTCGGTCAAAAGACCACGGGCAGCAGGTTTAGGATTCCGACACTCGGCCTGGCGATGGCCAAAGTCCCCGCAATTAAAACAACGCAAACCTCCGTTAGGACGACCTGGAGGTGCGGTTGGAGTACCACGAGTAGGAGCAAGGGACCCAGGGGTGTGGGACAGTCGACTGGGGTCGAGACGGGTGGGAAGAGGAGCTGACTGCGCAGTGGTTTGACGAAAACTGCCAGCGGCACGACGAGTTAACTGTTTCTCGGCTTGGGAAGCACGTTGATGCGCCTCAGCAACTGTCAACGGATCAAACATATTGAGGACGTCCTGTAGTTGGAGGCGTAGTCCACCAATATATCGAGAAACCAACTGCAGAGGAGATTCATTCAGAGCAATGCGAGCAAGAAACTCGTAAAAATCTGCGGAATAATCATCAACTGAGCGACTGCCTTGACGCAGATTCTGAAAGCGCTGGTACAATTCGCGCTCAAAATTGTAGGGCAGAAAGGCAGCCCTCGCATGCTTCTTGAACTTGTCCCAACTCGAGATCTTGGTTTTACCGCTGCGAGCACGAGTGTTTTTCAACTATTGCCACCAAGCCTGGGCACGACTGCGCAAACGAATTGCTACCAGAGGCACGCGACGATCATCAGGAACACCCTTGAAATCCAAAATCTCGTCAACTTGGGACAGCCAATCAATAAACTCCTCTGGTTTGAGGCAGCCATCGAAAGGTGGAATCTCGACCTTGAAACTCTGCTCCCAACGTGTGGCAGAACTCTCTGGGGAACGGTGCCGGAGAGTACTAAACGGGTTCTCATCCGTAACAGTCACGTCATCTTCCTGACGAGACCCATGGACGAATGCATTCAGTCGTTCAGTCAACAACTCCACTTGTCGCTGAAGATCAGCGTTGGCCTGGCGCAATTCATCATCAGTAGTGTGGGTGGCGCGACGATTTCCGCGGGGCGGCATCATGCAGGACCGACTGGAATATGATACCACTATGATGCAGCGTACGTGGTGGAACGAGAAGAACAATTATCAAAGTTCGTTGATTCAATAGAATACCGAAAATTGACGACGTGAGAATACCTCAAAATATCATTAAAACATCAAAAACTGCTCGTCAAAGTCTGCGCAAGTTCTTTTAAAGATACAAACCTAAACATCTAGAATGTAAATAATTATAAAGTCCTGAAACTTTTAGAATATTGCTGAAAGTGTCCAAAAATTAGAAAAAAAAAAACATTCTTGCATGAAAAAGAGAGAAAACTAAGACTGCGACTGATTATGGCATTTGCGCCACTTCTTCGGGTGTCCCAATTTTCGCATCAACGCCTCCTCAACTTGAACCGCATCACCTGCCCATAGGACCTTCCCCGCCAGGAGGATAACCTATTATATGATAGCATTTATATAACAACAAAGGTGCATTTCAACTTCTTCTTGTTCTTATTATGTGGTTTGAAATTCTGGTTGTGATGTAGACAAGAAATCCCTTATTTGGAAGAAAATGCAACAAAAGCAGGCTCGTACAAAAATCGCCATAACTTCTGACTTGCTTATCTGTTTTTGGCCTTAATATATCAAATCGAACGTCTTTCTGTTTTCTAAAATTGGAGTTCAAAAGTGTATTAAAAACATTGTGGGCCGAGTCTGAAAAGTTTGTTTAGTGCATCTACGCAGACAATCAATTTTGCTGCGCAAGTTATCTAGTTTTCTTTTTTATTAGGAGTTTGTTTTAGTCTTTGTTTCCTAGTTAGAGTCTAATTCCTTTTTTTAAGGTTTGTTGAGCTATATATAGCTCATTTTCATTATTTTGTAAGACACTTTTTCTATTAATCTTTTGATTATTTAATAAAATCAAAATTTTATTCTAAGTCCTTGTGGATTTCAGAAACTCTGGTGGATTGCAGAATATTTCTTTGTTAATACGCTAGTATTTTTGAGTTATCACGCTTCCGTCCTGCGTCAAATTGCCAGGAGCGTGATTGTTGAAACCTTGGTTAACATGAGCATAATTGCTCTGGTAGTTAGAGTGCTGATTGTTTTGATAGTTAGAGGGCCTAATGAACATGGCCAATGCATCACCAACAACAAGTGTAGAATATATTTCTCTTTCATTCTCCTCTTGCAAGAGGATAGAATACACATTTGAGAGGTTAGGCAAGGGATCATTAAGAAGAATTCGTATACACACATTGTCAAATGAGTCATTCCAGCAAAAAAAAAAAAAAAAAACTTCAGAACGCAGTTGTATTGCTATAAATTGGCCATAGTGTAATTCACATTACACTGACACAATCCACATAAACAAGAAACAATTGGCCTTTAATTAGAGAACTCATCCCACAATGCACAAAAAGTGTTAAAATACTGAGTAATTGACTGAGTTCCTTGAGTAATACATGACACAAATTTCTGCAACTAATAAACACGCGAACTATCGGTTCGATCATAGCGTGTTTTTAATTATTCCATAGTTCTCTTGTCGTAGTAAGAAACGGCAAACTCTAACGAATTTCTTATTTAATAAAGTTTGAGATCCAAGAGAGTACCAAATAATTTGTCCTAATATAACACAAACGATTCACAAGTTCAAATTCAGGGAAATTGGTAGAGATTCATCAATGAACTGGAGCTTGTTCTTGATCGACAATGTCATGCGAATGTTGCGGCTCCACGAGGGGTAGTTGCGGCCATTGAGTAGATCCTTAAAAATGGAAGATTCAGTGAAGTCATGAGATCCAAGGAAGTTCAAAAAAATGAATCTTCACACTTATTGAACGATGCACCAAATCTAGTAGTGGCTGAAGTTTGTCGGAGTTGTTGCCGAAGAGTTCATCGGAGTAGTCATAGGCAAAAGAGAAGAGTGATTGGAAAATTTGATCAAGAAGACGATCAGAGCGATCAAAAATCACAATTACGCAGCGAAATTGTTAGATAGTATACCTAATTGATGACACCATCATGAATTTGTGAATCAACAAATATAAAAGATTGAATTGATGAACTGAACGATTCATGAAGAATCAGGTGAGTGTGTTTTCAAATTACATGAGATGTGTGTTGAACAAGTGAGTACAAACTAACAGATTTGTTGCTATATGTTGCTATATATACTAAGCTGGAAAAAGAAGATTAACATTTAACAACTAATTAAACTATTTAACTTAATAAAATAAGATTTATTATAAAGGGAAGACCGTTACACAACGGCTATAATTGAAAATTTAAGTTCTTACCTAAAGTGGAAAGTCGAATATTTTATCCTCTAATATATTGTTCTTCAATTCGTTTTAACCCCTCTTCCCCCTCCCCTTCATATACAATTCTTGGATACTTCAGTGCATAATAACATTGATGTTTTGTAATTTTTTTGTGCTCTAATGAAGTTACTATTCTATTATAAAAGTTCTAGGCATGCATGTTCCAAAAGAGAAATAGCGTCAAAGAAATAAGGATGCCATGTAAAAACCGAGCTGTACACATGTCCGACTATCCTACAAATTTTTGCCATAACATGAACAAGTATATTATGTTTCCAATAATTAGACAAAGAATCCGAATAATATAATTATACTACAAAGAGCGTCAAAAGGAGAAGTTTATAATTTTTTTCTTTTCTTTTCATGTGTTTCTTGAGTTTCTAGCTAGTTCTTCTTTTTCTTTTTCTTTTTTTCCTAAATCTTTGTTTAAAGTGTATAGCTAGTTTTAGAGTTTATAACTGAGGTGACACAAAAAATATTATTTCTATAATTAAGGTTGAGTTTACTTTCCACACGTCAAACCAAACGTGTGATTTCCCTTTTATCTGTCGGCTGTTCTTTATACTATAGGTGGATGTTATAAATAATATTTATGTAAGAAAACTTTTGAAACACTCTCCTAAGATTAAACGTAAGTTCGAAAAAATAGAATAAAGTAAGTATGAAAGAACCGTGTAATAGCGTTTAGGGCTGAAAAGACCTTGAACGAGCTTCAAGCGAGTCTTGTAACAAGTTATTTAAATTAGTCATAGATATTGAATCGAGATATTGAATTTATGTGTGCAATACAGCAATTATTCACTCGTGAATTTGTGTAGATCGAGCTACCGTTCAATGTGCGTTGCTTTCTGGGTGGGGGCCGATCACCTTGAATAGAATGTGGACTCAAATCCCTGCCAACAATTCGTCACTTTATAAGTAGAACAGTCAAATTTCAATATAGTATGGTTTATAAGGAATCTGATAACAATAATACACAAGAACAGAATCCTTTATGTACTTCTAAATTTGCATATAATATAAGCATTGCAAAATGGAAAAAGAATGAAGGTTACTGTGGGGTTGGAAACAACCTTGCTCCCATGAATTCACAGCCGATCACTGCCGCATCTGACCAGATTCTCTAGTAAAATTTAAACTTTATATGATCTAGAACTATCTCGTAAATATGAAAGAAGAAATGCGTTTGCTTCTGAATAAGGAAGATAATTAAAACAACGGATTAGTTTGGAAGAAATCTTGGTCTGTCACCTTTTGGTTATGTTAACAAGTGTTAAAAATTTCTCAAGTACATATATATATACTAGCTACACAATAATTTTAAGCGATTTATCTTGTAGTAATAAAGAATTGAATAAACAACTCAAATCATATTCTCTAAACAGCTTCGTGACACTCCGAATGTGTAATAGCAGTATAGCATGCACTGACCAATAAACATTAAACATATGCGATAACAAGATTAACTAGTATAATTCTCATTACCAAAACATGCAACGTGAACGTGATATATACATATAATAAATAAATACATAACAGTTATTACTTAATTCTAAACATTAATTCTAAAATTCATTGTCAATTATGGTTATCAAAATAATTGAAACTGTCTGCATCAAATGTATCGGTATATTGCAAGAATCTCAATTATAGAGCATGATGTCACGACTCACGCCTCACCTAGTCGAAGAGTTGCGCGGAAGACGTAGTCGCATCGCACGCGGGCGCGCGAGGGACGATGCCCACGCTCAACTCAAAGTTTTGTAGGTTATCATGTAAATATAACAAAACCGAGGGACTAGTTTGTAAATAGAGGGTGAGTCTAGATAATTGTGGAGTAGTCTAGAATTCTCTAGAATTGTGTCGAATGTTGCACCGCCTTACTAAGTCGGTGGAGGTTTCGTTATTTCTGGCAGGAGTGAAGTTAGTGATCCTGCTAAATACTTGTGTGGGGTCCACCCGGCTAAGTCGGTGGAAACCTCTATATATATGTAGTCTCCTTGGCATTTTTCGAGTAGTGGAAGATTTCCAAGCAAGATTGGAGTGTTCTAACTCAAAGCTTTCATTCCGTTAACTTTCCTTCGCACACTTTCGCACTTAGTCGCACTTAGTCGCACGATCGGCTTAACGAAGGCTGACTTGTCGAGCAAGGGTGCTGGCAAGACCGCACGTGACGATAACCTTCGGTGAAAAAGGGTTAAGTACGTGGCACGTGGTATCAGAGCCACGGTCGGGGAGAACCAAAGGCTCTGGGCTTCCGCATAAGTGATCGTTGCAACGGTTGTTGAGAGACTTTGTTGCGAAGAGTAGTATGTCGAGTTCAAGTGCAACGGAGCAAGGAGCAGCGCTGGCCCACGAGAGGCAAACGCGCGCCAGCACTCGACGTGGCCGCGTTCCCTCTCGCGAGCCTCGGTTGATCCAGCGTCAGAACGGGGGCGATCGTTGGAGCAACGCGTCGCATCGGTCGAAGGCGTGTTGGGCGAAGCTCATCAATTATTCGAAGACCTGATGGACTGAGTCCGAGACGTAGAAGACGTTGACGCGAAGGACTTGGTCGACCGATTGGCATCGTTGTAAGAACAAGTACTTTCTAACATTAACTTGATTTCTTTCGAAGTTCAATCGGTTAAGACTTCTATGGCCGAGATGCAAGAGGAATTCAAGGCCATGAAGGAGGAGGTAGTAATGTGCCGGCGAGCTGTTGCCCATGTGGACAAGCATCGCACACCGGCAATACAGCGGGTCGACGTTCCTAGGCCGAAGCCATATAATGGGGCACGGAACGCACGAGAGTTGGAGAACTTCTTGTAAAACATAGAGTTATACTTCTCATCAGCTCACGTGGACGACGCCGCTACTCGGTTGAGCACCGTTCCACTCTTTCTTACCGACGTTGCCATGCTTTGGTGGAGACGGCATCAAACATATATCAAGAAGGGGTTGTGCCGAATTGACACTTGGGATGAGTTCAAGGCCAAGATCAAGAGGCAATTCTACCCAGAGAACGTTGAGTTTGAGGCCCGGGCTAAGTTGCGGCGCCTGCAACACCGCAATGCAATCCAGAACTATGTGAAGGAGTTCCAGGAGATCACGCTCGAGATCCCAGACTTGACCGACAAAGATGCATTATTTGCATTCTTGGATGGACTTAAGCCGTGGGCTAAGCAAGAGTTACAACGGAGGAATGTACAAGACCTTGCCTCCGCCATTGCCGCCGCTGATTCGATTATCGAGTTTAGGCCGACGTCCGAGGGCAACAAACAGACGACGAAGGGACGCCGTGATGACGGTAAAGGCAAAGGTGGGGGAGCATCGTCATCACACTCAAAGCCGAAGTCAGGTACGCCAAAACCTTCTCAATCTAATAAACCAGGGGCTTCGGGGCAATCTTACTGGGGGTCGGGCGAACGACCCAAGTCGAAGGAATGCTTTTTATGCGGTAGTCCCGATCACCGCATAGCGGAGTGCCCTCAACGGGGGCGCATGGCTGCGATGTGGCAGAAGCTTGAAGAACAGTCGCAGCCCGAGCAAGCGGAGGAGGAGGAGGCGCACATGGGGTCGATGCGTCTACTCAATGTCGTTAAGGCTCAGGTGGAGCCGAAGAAGGGCCCAAGCCGTGGGCTTCACTTTGTGACCGCAACTATCCAAGGAAGGACGGTGAAAGCCTTGGTAGATTGTGGGGCGTAGTACAATTTTATGAGGGACGGTTTAGCAAAGGATCTCAAGCTTACCGTCATGCCGACGGCCGGGGCAATGAAGTCAGTGAACGCACCAGCCAAACCTATCGCAGAAGTGGCCAGACCGTTCGAAAGAAGATGGGGGAATGGACGGGCGATGTTCCCTTTATGGTCGTATAGATAGACGACTATGATGTGGTGCTGGGACTCGAATGGTTCTATCAGGTACGTGCTTGTATTGTGTCGTTCTCTGGTTCATTATACATCTTAGATAGCAAGACTACATGTGTTATACCGACGAAGAAAGGGACAAGGATGCTATCGGCGATGCAATTCGCAAGGGGATTGAAGACTGACGAGTCCTTTGCCGTCTTCCCCATTCCCGACGACGAGCCAACACCGACGGGCACGGTGGACGTGCCGAAGGAGGTCCAGACGGTCCTTGACTAGTTTAAGGACATTATGCCCAACGAGTTGCTGAAGAGATTTCTGCCACGAAGAGACGTGGACCATAAGATAGAGCTCGTTGCAGATACTACGCTTTCACGAACACCCTATCGGATGGCACCGCCTGAGTTGGAGGAGCTTCGACGCAACTCAAGGAGTTGTTGGAGGCAGTCATGATCCAACCATCGAAGTCGTCGTATGGAGCATCGGTCTTATTTTAGAAGAAGCACGACGGGTCGTTGCGGGTGTGCGTGGACTATCGGGCGCTCAACAAGCTTACCGTCCGCAATCGATACCCGATACCGCTCATCGGCGAGTTATTTGATCAACTTGGAGGAGCCAAGTTATTCTCGAAGATTGACCTTCGATCGGGCTATTGGCAGGTGAGGATAGCCGCGGGGGACGAGCCGAAGACGGCGATGGTCACCAGGTATGGTTCGTATGAATTTCTTGTTATGTCGTTCGGACTAACCAATGCACCATCTTTTGTACTTTGATGAACAAAGTGTTGGGGCCATTCTTAGACAAGTTTGTAGTGGTGTACCTGGACGACATCGTCATCTACTCGCCCAACTTAACGGAGCACGTTGAACATTTGAGGCAAGTGTTCCAAGCACTTCGGGAGGCCGAGTTGTATATCAAGCTCGAGAAGTGCTCGTTTGCCCAAGAAGAGGTGGCGTTCTTGGGGCACAAGATCCAGCACGGACGCATCATGATGGAAGATTCGAAGGTTCATGCCATCCTAGAATGGAAACCTCCGGAAAATGTCCATCAATTACGGTCATTTTTGGGACTTATCAATTATTACTGGCGTTTTATCGCGGGTTACTCAATGATAGTCGCGCCCTTGACGGAGTTACTTAAGAAGAACAAGTCTTGGGATTGGGATGAGTCGTGCCGACAAGCTTTTGAGGAGTTGAAGGCACGAGTAACGGAGGAGTCGGTACTTTCCCTACCCGACCACTCAAAGTTGTTCGAGGTTCACACCGATGCACCCGACTATGCTAGCAGTAAGCTTAACGAGACGAAACGGCATTACACGGTGCATGAGAAGGAGATGACCGCCATAATCCATTGCTTGCGGACTTGGAGGCATTACTTACTTGGGAGTCACTTTATCATCCAAACTGATAATGTGGCAACGAGTTACTTCCAAACTCAAAAGAAGCTAACTCCCAAGCAAGCAAGGTGGCAAGAATTTCTAGCGGAGTTCGACTACACGCTAGAATACAAGCTGGGGGCGTTGAATCATGTAGCAGACGCCTTGAGCCGGAAGGCCGAGCTCGCTGCCATCAACCAACCACTTAGCTCAATGAAGGAACGCATCAAGGAGGGGCTGGAGTGCGACGTCGTGGCCAAGAACATTCTGGAGTTCGCTCGTGAAGGCAAAACTGGAAGGTTCTGGATAGACGATGGGCTCCTTTATACGCAGGGAAATCGCATCTATGTGCCGAAGTGAGACAACTTGCGGCGCGAAATCATCCGGACGAGTCATGATACTCGATAGGCGGGGCACCCAGGCATGAGACGCACGAAGGCGCTCATCGAACGGACTTACTATTGGCCGCACATGGGGCAGGACATTGAACACTATGTGCGGACGTGTCTGGTGTGCCAACAAGACAAAATTGAACAAAGGCAGCCCGACGGACTTTTGCAAATGCTGCCGATGCCGGAGCATCCATTCGAGAGTGTATAGATGGACTTCATCACTTCGTTGCCTAGGTTCGAAGGATGCGGCACCATCATCGTCGTGGTGGACAAGTTTTCTAAGTATGAGACGTTCATACCGGTGCCACCCGACGTGACCGCCGACGAGACGACCAAGTTGTTCATGCGTTACGTAGTGAACCTTTGGGGCATACTGAAGACGATCACAAGTGACCGAGACCCATGCTTCACGGATAAGTTTTGGTCTGAACTTTTTAAGTTATTGGGATCTAACTTGGCCTTTTCCACTAGCTTTCACCCGCAGACGGATGGGCAGACCGAACGGGTGAACGCATTATTGGAGCTATACTTGCGGCACTTTGTTAGTGCCAACCAACGCGATTGGTGCCGTCTACTCGATATGGCCCAGTTCGCTTATAACTTGCAGGTGAACGAGTCGACGGGACGTAGTCCGTTCGAGCTAGCAACAGGAAGGCAACCGACGACACCCCAGTCCATCACTTCCGGTGACGAAAGGAAGAGTCCAGCAGCCTACAAGTTCGTGAAGACTCTTCAAGAAGAGACCGACATGGCCCGTGCCGCGATGAACAAGGTTGCTAATAAGATGAAGAAATATGCAGATCTTAAACGGCGAGCCGTGGAGTTCAACGTTGGGGACAGGGTCATGGTGAAGTTGAACGCGCATCAATTCAAGAGTTTGCGTCAAGTTCACAAATGATTAGTGCGACGGTACGAAGGACCCTTCGAGATTGAGCAGTGCATCAGCACGATGGCATATCGGCTGAAGTTACCGCCCAACCTCAAGATCTATCCGGTCTTTCACGTGAGCCAGCTCAAGCCCTATCACGAAGACTAGTAAGAACCGGACCGAAGCATTTCCATGCGGGCACGGACGGCGGTAGTTACTCAATTCGACAAGGAGATCGAAGAGATTCTAGCCGACCGCAGCGTTCGGAAATGTGGAGTCAAGCCCAAGTACGAATACTTGATCCATTGGAAGGGGCAAACGATGGCCGACGCAAGTTGGGAGCCGGAGGATGAATTGTGGCAGTTCAGGGACGTAATCGAGGCATTCAAGGCAACCAAGGCGCCGAGGACGTTGCCAACTTTGGTGGGGAAGGATGTCATGACTCACGCCTCACCTAGTCGAAGAGCTGCGCGGAAGACGTAGTCGCACCGCAGGCGGGCGCGTGCGAGGGACAACGCCCACGCTCAACTCAAAGTTTTGTAGGTTATCATGTAAATATAACAAAACTGAGGGACTAGTTTGTAAATAGGGGTGAGCCTAGATAGTTGTGGAGTAGTCTAGAATTCTCTAGAATTGTGTCGAACGTTGCACCGCCTTACTAAGTCGGTGGAAACCTCTATATATATGTAGCCTCCTTGGCATTTTTCGAGTAGTGGAAGATTTCCAAGCAAGATTGAAGTCTTCTAACTCAAAGCTTTCATTCCATTAACTTTCCTTCGCACACTTTCGCACTTAGTCGCACTTAGTCACACGATCGGCTTAACGAAGACTGACTTGTCGAGCAAGGGTGCTGGCAAGGCGTGAAATTCATACATATACGGTACCCTTATTTTATTTTCTATGAAAATACTCATGCCCACCCCCTAACTACTATCAATAATAATAAATAATAAATTAGAAGAAAAGAAAAAAGAGAATAAGCATAAATAATATAGTCAAATTCTTGCTAAGAGGAAAAAGTAAAAGAGTATAAATGCAAAAGGAAAGAAAAGAAAAGAAAAGTCATTTTCCCACCATCATCTTCATTCCTTCCCAACCCAACTCAACTCAACTAACTACTCTCTCTCACTCCCACGGTCCCACCGTTTGTTTTTTTTTTCATTCCCTTACGAACAAACTAACAAAACCTTATTAAATTCTTTTACTATTTTGTTTGTTGGTTTCTGTATTCGTTAATTCTATTCTCTTTTAATTTTTGCCGGTTTTGATGAGAAACGTGGCATGGGTTTGGGAGCAAAGAATTAAATGGATATGAGGTGTAAGCTGTGTGAGTGCTTAGAGGAGGAATCATAGAATTTTATTGCTAGAAGTATGGATTATTGAAAATAATAAGACATAGATTTGGATATTTCCCTTCAACCAATCGTTTCAAATAAAAAATAGTGTGGAGTTGAAGGGAATTCTCCGAAGAGAAAATGGATTATGGGAGTGTGTGACTTGAATTATTTATTGGTCTGTGTAGGTATATGTCTACCGCATTGGAATTCAAAACCAATTGTGTCTTTGTTCCAACCACTGTGTAACCCCTATACAGAAGATAGGCTGGTTTGCTTGAAGAGAATCTTTTCTATGATCAGATCCGAATCATGTTGTACATGAGAAGGCTCCGTAAGATCTAGTATAATTAAGCGAACCTATAACCTCAATACAAGAAAATAAAAATCGAATCTTTATTTCATTATTATTATTATTATTATTATTATTATTATTATTATTATTATTATTTATCGGTAGTGCTATGGACCAACAAGTACCAGGTGCTGTGGGTACAAGCGCGAGTTTGGCTTTGAGATTAGGACAAGCCATTTTCGCCGTTGCTTCTTTGCTCTTCATGTGTTTGGATGTTGAGTTCTATAGCTATACTGCCTTCTGGTAATCTTTTTTAAATTCGTTTTTTTTCCTCCTATTTATGTTGATTGGTGAAGACCCTTTTATTGTTTCTGGCTTTTACTTAACTCTGTTTTTAGTTTGATTAATTTTGTGTATGAGTTTGTGGATTCAAAAGTGTTCATGAGTTTTTTGTTTGGTGATTGGGTTGATCATGAGAAGGATCATTGAATTAGTTTTGATGAGAATTTGTTAAGAGCTTCATGATTGCAATAAGTTTATTATCTAATGTTGATTTATTTAACTTTTTTGTTGGTGGATGAAAGTAGAGAGATCAATCTTGAGAAATATAGGTTTTAGAGGGGGTCAGGTCAACTCATGAGATGGCGAACTTCAGTTTGTGGAGTACGCCCAGGGGCGGAGCTACCCAGAGGGCTTGGGTAGGCTCCAGCCCGGGTCGATTTTCGACCTCGCCTATTATAGGTATCTTTTAAAAAAAAGTAGCTCTCAGATAAGATACAAATACATAACGAAAGGAAGAAATAATGTTAAAGTAGGCTTGTCAAAGTGGTATGTCCCTCTACTTTGGGTGCTACAGGTCTTGAGTTCGAATCCATGAAGAAACATCTCGTTTTTTGCTAGATTTTTGCTTAAAATCAATATCACCAAAATGAAATCACAATTCATTAATTGTTGTTTATGCTACATTTTTTTTCTTGAAAAAACCGAATTATTATCAAAACCAATATCTCCTAACTGAAATTTCAATTCATCACTAATTGTTTTTTCTTTTCCTTAAGAAGCCCAAAAACCTAACAAAATCAATAAATATAAGCAAGTAAGTTCAGCTTTAAATCTCATTACACTTAAAAAAAACCACTCTTCTTACTCTCAAACCGATACCGAATCTTGAGATTTTTAGTAAGGTGTACTAAATTATCTATAGTATCATATAAAGAAGACAAATTGCGACACCGAACTTTTAATTTTCAGTTTTAGCCTTATAATTTTAGTACTGGCACAATATTTTATAATTAAGTTTCTAATCTAGTCTTATGATTTAAGGGAATCATTAACTACAATAATATGATGATTGGTGATTTAGTTTCCAAAATTTGAAACTTTCTATATAAATTACATATTTAATCTTTACTCATTTAAGTTATTTTCTTCACTCTATAGAATAAATTCTTAATAATGCGAGGATCGCGTGCTAGTGCTTCTAGTATTATTATATACGAATAGTATACTAAATTTGATGTTTAAATTTATTTTCAAATATATTCTTGTGCATTCAAACTAAATTTATTATTTTTTGGGCCTTTAAAATAAGACTGTTAAAGTTTTTTGTATACGTCTATTAAAATTTTCTTCTATTCCAGTATAGATAGACATATATACTAATTATAGGAGAATCATGTATAATCCTAAGAGCTCGTGTACAAGCGTTGTTGGTCAGTTTTACTCTTCACAAAAATATAGAGTTTAACTTTAATAACTTCTTTACTTACCATACTATTATTGGTCAATTTTATTTTCCATTCCATCTTACACAATATACATAAATCTTTAAGTTAATAGCAGCCTGGGGTGTTCTGTTTTGGAAAATATGGATCACAGTTGTTTGGACTTTCCAGACTTTGACAGTGCATTTCGTCAGCAGCGCAGCCGCTGATTGCCTCTGAGAAACATCCATGCAAGAACAGAAACATTTTAGCTTCATCTTGTCCCTCGGTCGAGTACGTGTTGCAAGATGTTTTGTTGCGGCATATACGTATAGTCAATGATCAATCTGTCTAGTTGAGAAAAGAACAAGGATTCTATGTCATTTTCTTTTGCTTATAAATGAGAGAGTGACGTGATATAATCATATGGTGGAAACATAAAGAACGTCATTCTTCCAGATGGAAGATGCCGATTGTGTCAATATATTAATTATAACGTGTGGATTAAAGTCATTTGGACTTTCAAGACTTTGCCAGGGTAAATCGTCAGTTGTGTAGCCTGAAATTGTCGGATCGTGGATTGACACAACAACTTTGAGAGTTAAGCCGGCGTTGCCTTAACTCTAATATGATCTTCTTGACAAGAGTATAATGCAACGGAATTTAAAGAACACAAGAAGATATTTTTCAGAAGTTTTCAATAATATTAAAAACTTCCTAGCCTTAGGCGAAATAACCACTATCGAAATAATGATTTTAACAAAACGTTCCTCACAACAATTCACTCACGCTCTTTGTTGATCGGACTCAACGAAGCAGACGAGCACGAACTACTTAACTTCTAAGAACTAGACTTAAAGTAGTTGATACAAAAACTTCGCAAAAGCAAGACGAAGACAATACAAAGAATTAATCTCTTGGATTAATTAGCACTATTATCTTGTAATCATCTTGATGAACTTCACACCTATATATAGGTTTCTTGAAACTTGCACTACAAGGTGTGTTGTTCACAGTTTTGGTAACTCTTGTTGTTTCCTTGTTGAATTGGACTTCCTTGTTTCCTTGAATAGGTGTTCCCTTTATTAGAGTTCTAATAAGGTAACACACCTTCTTCAACTCAGAGTAATCCTGGAAAGATCCTAGTTGCAGTGGAACGCCAATTTGTTTCATTTTCTTCAAACCGTGTTGTTGACTTTTCAACTCTCTTGAATTATGAAAACTTCAAGTAAGGAATCTTCCAAAGCTCTTCCTTATGTTTAAGACACCTTCTTGGACATAAACATAAACAACTAAAATCGTTGAACTTGATTAATAAGTGAATAAAGGCAAAACTCAAAATATAGCAATTAAATACAGTTTTCAGGCAGACTCTCGGTTTTCAATGTTATCGCCAATGTTGTCCCATCATCGCATAACATTGATTCCAAAAAACCTTGCACTTTCAATCTCCCCATTTTTGCCTTTCTTCACAAAACCAATACCTGTTCCAATCAAGTCTTATATCCAGAAAGTTAGAATCAACAAGAAACAAATTAAAAACTACTTAAACTGCTCCCCCTCAGTGCAAACTAACAATTCAAAGTTAAAATAACAAAGACATTTATTAAGGTCATCACCACATCAAAAGATGTTCAGACTTCAACATTCATCAATGTTGCCTCAACATTGAAATCCGAAAGTTTCATGCATTAAAGGTTAAACAGCAAAACAGTTCGAAGTTTGCTTTCATAAGCGATAGCAGTTAGAGCAGTTCAAACAGCAACAACACTTAGAGTTACAACCCATAGCTAAATAACAAGGTTAATAACCTTGATCAAATCAAACAATGTAAAGATACAGTACCAGAAAAAACACAAATAACAGCAGTTCAAAGAAACAAAACATAAAACCAGAAACCAAAATTAAAATTGGAACTACTCTCCTTCTTTTTGTGAAGAATGGAGTTTCTCCAAGTTTTTCACCAAGTTTTCCAGCTCTTTGAGGTGTTCCTTCCTGTCCTCTATCTCTCTCTGAGTTTCAGCAATGTGACCCTTGGACCAAGTTATCAGGTGATCCACAAAGGTTGAAATAATAACCAAGCAATCCTCTTCTTTGGACATTGGCACTAAAGTTCCCCCAAACTCCTTAGCCTTCTTCTTCTCTTTGCTTAGTCTCACCACTCCTTCATGGTTCCAAGGAAGGTCTCTCACTCTTGCACCAGACAAGTAACATGGGAGAATTGATAGCTCGGCTTCATTCTTCACCCAGCCCACTTTGGCACTTGTCTTCAATCCTTGCTTTTTAAGGATCTTGCATATGAGTGATGGGAAAGGTAACATCCCATTCTTCCTTCCTGCCACTTCTGACATTGACTTCACTATCCTCTCCCCCAGATTCAAAACTAGCCCATTCTTGATCTTGTACACTAAGATAGCTGATTCCTTAATAAGTACAGTGAAATTCTTGCTTGGGAGCCAGTTGAAGCAAGATATCTTGTGCAAGACAGCACTGAGAGAGGTAAGCTTTGTGGTTGGCAGAGCATCCTTCCAGATTTTGACCAACCCTCCAGTCAAGTCTTCAACTACATCATTGTAGTAAGGGTCCTCAGATTCAGCACAAACAGGAAAACCACAGATCTTATTGATGGTGTAAGGGTCAATTTTGTAAACTCTCCCCCTCACCCCAAGCCTTTCCTAGCTTTGGAGATCTGTAATCTCTTATCCATTTAGAGAGATTAAGGTAGAATTCCATCACTATCTCAGGAGCATAATCATGTAGCTCCATCACTGATTGATGAATTCCTCTTGCTTCAAGAAAGTCCATCACCTTGTGTTCTTGAAAGTTGGACATCTCTACAGCTCTTTCAAGGTGGATTTCCCTCTTCTTGTGAGTGTCCCACTATTTCTCCAATTCCTTGGTCAGAAAGTAGAGTGAGTGGTACTCTCTCTTTTCATCAGGGTAAACCACATATAGGTCATCCTTGTACTCATCTGTTTCTGATGTTGCCTCAACATTAGCAGCAACATTCTGCTCCTCATCAGCATATTTCTCTTCTTCTTTCTCTTCTTCTGTCTCCTTCTCATCATCAACCTCAACAACATCAATTTCTTCCTCCATAACCTGCTTCCCTTTCCTCCTTCTCTCAGCAGCAGCAACAGCCTTTCTTTCTTCTTCAACCCTTTTCTCAGCTTCAGCAGCTCTTTTCTTAGCTAACCTCTCACTTTGCTTTTTCCTGGCCTCAGAGCATGTGATGGCAGTGTCAGACATTTTCCTACCAGCAATATACCTATCCCCAGCACCCCTGCTCTTTTTCTTTTTAGCCCTAATCCACTTTCTCACCAAAACATCCACAGATTCGCCAGCCTCCACCTCAACAGATATATCAATGTTAACTTCAGGAGTAGGTTCAGCCGCGTTTACCTCGATTTCAGGTGGATTGGTGATTGGAGTGGTGGCCTCAGATGTTGGCTCAACATTGGAAGTCGATTCACCTTGTTTGGATTTCTTCCCTCTTCGCTCATAGTGAATCGCGGTCCGTTTTGCACTAGCATCTTCTTCAGTATGTGAGCAAGTGCGTGCAGCAGTGGGTTCACTGCTAAGAGCAACATCTGCAAGAGTATTCAATGGAGTCTTGCTCGCCATGGTTAGTATGAGAGAATTGCAGATAAAATTTGAGAGAATTTTGAAAATAGAGAGTAAATTGCAGAAATTTTTAAGCACAAGTGAAGAAATTAAGGTTGAGATTCAATATATAATCGTTATTAGTGGAGAGAGGATGAATGTTAGTGGGTAGTTAATGTCCATTTATCAATTAAAATCATCCCACTATGTATTCCCGCGCACACGTGTCAATGTTAGAGTAACAAGTAACCAGAGCGGTTTTCAAAAATTTGAAAACTTATAAGTTCCTGTTTTCAATGTTGGTCTGTGACAGTGCACAATGTTGGGATAACATTAGATAACATTCAAACCAGAAGGTGTTGGTACACGGCTTCACCAAGGAAAATTCATGTGAGAGCTTGTGATACTTCAAAATTGCATCTGAAACTAAACCAATATAGCAAATAAGTACCTCAGACACAATTATCAGATCAAGATTTTGAGTAAGCAACATAGAATCAAGAAAACACACAGAGATAAACAGTTATGAATTCAAGGAGAAATTCACTTCCACATTATAGAAAGTCACAGAAAAGTGTGTCACCTGCAGTATGTCACCCAAAGTGTATGCCTCAACACATGAATTCAGAATTTCTACTCCATTTAAGCCCAAACCGACACAACACAACACTAAGAAGGAAAAACAATGCAGTTCTACATGAATGCAACAATGTAATGTCAAAGAGGCAGATGGTAAACACTAATGAAGAACTTCTCAAACCAGCACAGTTCACATCTCTTTATAATCTTTATTATTTTCTTAATTCATCTGAACCAAAAACTGAAGGTTGCTAAACATAAAGTTAATGTCACCACTGAATGAGGGCAACCTGAACTCCACACACCCCCAGTAACAACATTAACAACAACAAGTTAGGCAAGTACAAAGACCTTGAATGTTGGCAATTCATTTATCCTGCACCCCAACACCTCAATTCCTTATGCATACCTGTTTACTAACCTACATTCAAGAGAATTCACTAAGTGATCAATGCTACCAAGTGTAAGAAACCTAAACCTCAAACACCCTAGCAGAAAGGATCACCCATATGTGTTCCTTGGCCAAACAAACAGAGATATGCAAATAAGCACAACTGAATAACATTAAAGCTGTCAACATCATGTACCTCAGCTTCTCCACATGTCATGTAACCTTTCATATGAATAAGACACAACTGAATAGACATCAAAGTAGTGAACTTTGTGTACCCCAGCTTCTCCATATGTTAGGCAATCACAGCCTCAGACAAACAGAATTGAGTGTTATTAACTTTTTCGAAGCAGAGATGTAAACTGATAACTAGAAAGAGTTATTCAACAAAGTGTTCAACCACACAAACCAAATAAGACAAAACAAGGATTAAATGAGACTCACAAAGAAATAAAATTCAATAAAGGAAAACAACAGAATACCTACTACACCACAACCAATATACCAGTGCTAGACAATGGTGTTATGTCAACACTGGTTTCTCAACATCCTCACATATTGCACATGCCAAGAGATTTCCTCAAGCTGACGAATCTCTCACTATCTAAAGGTTTTGTAAACATATCAGCAAGCTGATTTGTTGTCTCAATATGCTTAATGTTGATGACTTTGTCCTCTACCATATCTCTTTAGAAATGGTGCCTAATGTCTATATGCTTAGTTTTAGAATGTTGCACAGGGTTCCTATGGATGCTTATGGCACTTAGATTGTCACAGAACATAAGAAGTGTATCACTATCTAACCCATAATCTAAAAGCATGTGTTTAAGCCATACAAGCTGGGTAACACAGCTGCCAGCAGCTACATATTCTGATTCAGCTGTTGATAATGAAACACAGTTCTATTTCTTGCTATACCAGGAGACCAAATTATTCTCTAAATAAAAACAGCCCCCACTTATGGATTTTCTGTCATCCACATCACCTGTCCAATCACTGTCACTGAAACCAACCAAGTTAGCGTTAGTGTCAAAAGAATACCAAATGCCTAAAGGTGAAGTTCTAGAGATATATCTAATAATTCTCTTCACAGCAATCAAGTGAGATTGCCTTGGCTCAGATTGGTACCTAGCACAAACACATACTGAAAAAATGATATCAGGTCTAGAGGCAGAGAGATATAGCAAACTACCAATCTTGGACCTATACAATGTTGGGTCAACATTGCTGTTAGTGCCATCTTTTGTTATCTTCACTGAAGAGGACATAGGAGTGTTGCAAGGCTTGGACTCATGTAGCTCAAATCTCTTCACTAGATTCCTTGCATACTTCTCCTGGTTCAGGAAGATACCCTTCTTCAGCTGCTTCAATTGCAATCCCAGAAAATAGTTAAGCTCTCCAATCATGCGCATCTCAAAGGTCCCTGTCATAGACTCAACAAACTTGTCTAAAGTAGACTTGTTAGTGGAGCCAAAAACAATATCATCCACATAAATTTGAGCAATACATATGTCAGAGTTTTTCTCGGGATAAACAAGGTTCTATCTCCATCTCCTCTATTGAAATCTAGACCCAACAGAAAATCAGTTAGTCTCTCATACCATGCTCTAGGAGCCTGTTTTAAGTCATACAAAGCCTTCTCAAGTTTGTACACATGGTCAGGATGTTTAGGGTCAGAAAAGCCTTTAGGTTGTTCTACATAAACCTCTTTGTCAATCAAACCATTCAGAAAGGCACCTTTAACATCCATTTGGTAAAGTTTTATCTTAAGACAGCAAGCAATGGCAAGGAGTAACCTAATAGATTCTATCCTAGCTACTGGAGCAAAAGTCTCATCAAAATCTATACCTTCTACCTGAGTATAACCTTGAGCAACTACCCTAGCTTTGTTCCTCATAATTACACCATTCTCATCAGTTTTATTTTTGAAAATCCATTTTTTACCTATTACATTCACATGTGATGGCCTAGGCACTAGATTCCAAACTCTATTTTTGGTGAATTGTGAGAGTTCCTCTTGCATGACATTAATCCAGTAACTGTCCTTAAGAGCTTCAGTTACATTCTTTGGTTCAATAGAAGACACAAAACAAGATGCATTATCAACAGTACATGAAAAAGACATGCAAACACACAACCTTACCATATCCATGTACTTAACCCTATCTTTGTTGCGTGTTCTCACCCTTTCAGTAATCTGACCAATTACTTGAGAGGTTGGATGATCCCTTTGGATCTTATCAGGAGGTTCTCTTCTGGATTCTGGAACTATTTCATCTTCAGAATCTGATAGCGCATATGTTGGCCTAACGTTGGGGGTTTCTGGTGTTAAGTCAACATTGGTTCCAGTCTCCAGCTCAGCTTCTCCAGCTTTTGGGTTCAATGTTGAGTCCAATGTTGGGTCAACATTTGAAACTGTAGCTTCTTCAGTACCTACAGAAACAGTTGAATCATCAAATATGACATTAACTGATTCTTGAATAGTATGCAATCTTAGATTGTAGACCCTGAAAGCAGCACTATTAGGAGAATAACCAACAAATATAAACTTTTCACTCTTGGGATCAAACTTGCTCAAATAATCTCTATCTTTTAGCAAATAGCAGTCAATACCAAACTCATGAAAGTGTGCAACAGTTGGTTTTGAACCCTTCATAAGGTGTCATAGTAGTACCAGGTCTAAGATAAACTCTATTACTAATATGATAGATAGTATTTAAAGCTTCAGCCCAGAGTTTTTTAGATAAGTTTCTTGAATTTAGCATAACTCTAGCCATCTCTTGAAGTGTTTTATTCTTCCTCTCAGCAACACCATTTGTTGATGTGTCTTAGGTGCAGAGAACTCATGGAAAATCCCTTTAGATTCACTGAAATTAGCAAAGGAAGCATTCTCAAATTCTTTTCCATGGTCAGACCTAATTCTTCCTATAGAAGAGCCATAAAGATTCATAATACTAGTATGCAAAATCTTGAATGTGTTGAATGCCTCTGATTTTTCTTTCAGAAATTTAATCTATGTATATCTTGAAAAATCATCAACAATAACAAAAGCCTACTTCTTACCATTAAGGCTACTAACCTCAATAGGACCCATGAGATCCATATGTAACAATTCAAAGCACTTGTCAGTTCTAGGGTTAGTACTCTGTACCTGGAGTGGAGTAGGTACAACTTTTGTCTGTTTACCTTTCAGGCAGTCTCCACACACAATTTTACCTGGACTAGTCAACTTAGGTAGGCCTCTTACATCTTCTAGCTTCTGTAGTTTCTCCAGATTCCTATAGTGCACATGTCCTAACTTCTTGTGCCACATGACAGATTCATCTATCATAGCTTGATAGCATTCTGCTTCATCTTGGGCAAGATATCAGTTATCTTTTGATCTTGTACCTATCATGACACAGACAGTGTCACTATTAAATACATCACATGAATTTTTGTCAAAAGTAACTAACAAGTTATCATCATAGAGTTGACTTATGCTAATTAAATTTGCTTTCAATCCATCAACCAACAACACATCCTTGAGTGGTGGGAATCTTTCAACATCCAGTACTCATTTGCCAATTATTTTCCCTTTGGTTCCACCTCCATAGATAATTGTACCTACAGTCAAAGGGATCACATCTTTCAGGTTGTCCATGTTTCCAGTCATGTGCCTTGAGCATCCACTGTCAAAATACCACTTACCTGCAAGGTTAGAGTAAACAGTAGAAAAGACAACATTGCAAACAATTTTAACCTTAGGAGTTCTTAACTTTTCAATCCAAGTTCTACTTTTATGTCCTTCAGCTTTGTCACCTAATGTTGGGATAACATTCAGAAGCAAACGCATTTCTTCCAAACTAATCCGTCGTTTAGCTCCTTTTCGAGATATTTTTTTATTTTTTTCCTTTTTGGTAATTTTGCTTTTTGGTCCCTTGGGTTATCGTTATTGTGATTTGAGGACCGGGCGAGCATGATTGGCGCGGTTTTTAATTGACTTTTTTTTTTTTATCTATAATTTGGTTTTTATTTGACTACATATTAAGGGAAAGGGGCAAAGTTAAAAATTTCAATAAATAATTATACGTGTGCACTCTTTCGATTTAATGAAAGGTCTAATAATATTTTCGTTCGAATTTTATTATCGTGAGTATTTAAACTTTAGTGGGATCTATTCACATTAATGCAGACTCCATGAAAAAAACAATTAGAATCAATAAGTTTAATATTATGTGACGATCACTAACATAGTGATTTCAAAATGAAATTTAGGAACTTTTCGTTATTAGATACATCAATTCATTCATTACATCGCAAATGTCGAATGCTTAAATATAACTAGCAAATGGAGCACGCATAATATTTATGTAATACATCAATCAATTAATCAAAATAACCACAATCATAATCATACAAAATTAACTTCAACTCAAATTTTACGCAAACTCGACTCATTGGAAATTTATCAAACACTTGGTCTGGATTCACAAATAGCCATACCACCTTACGAAAAAAAGTCAAAATCAAAATCTAATTAAAGGGCTTTATCGTCAGCTCGCACTGGATTATAGTAACACATGAGGGGCTTTGAATAAACACTTTGAGCTATGGTTGCCCTAAACTATTGCTTAAAATAAGAAAAAGAAAAAAGAAAAACTCGAAAACAAGTGAGATTTAAAATGTAAAAATATTAAAAATCGAGGGTTAAAGAGATACCTGAAACTCGAATTTGTTCAATCAAAAGATTTAAATCTCAATCATCATTCACAATCTTGTATTCATGAACTTCATAGTCATAGCTTCATCAATAGAACAAGTAAATATTATGGGCCCCAAAAGAAAGCCCACTCATGTTGGGCTGCAAATAAGGGAAGCCCAGTTGGAATCCAATTCTTGGGATTAAGACGTTCTCAATTTTATACTAATATAATTTATGAAAAGAATCTGAAAAATTACAGGTTTATCAAGACTGCATAAAGGATATTCTTCTATGTAGGGGTGGGCATTTGAAACGGGTACCCAATCCCAAGCTCATTCCATTTGGTTAATTTCCATGGGAAATGGGTACCCGCAATGCAGGTACCCACACATAATTTGCGAGAATGAGAATGAGAATGGGTAGTACTCGGCGATTTCTCGACCCCATATGGATACCCGCACATTTGTACATTTATATGTTATATATATTGATATACTAATAATGTATTATATACAAAATTTATAATAGTAGCATGATATATATGTATATATATATCAAAATTATATAGCTATATTAAGTAGTTGAATTAACTAAAAGGAAAGATAAACTCAATGATTTGGTTTTGTTAATTAATGACGTTGTTGAATTTGAATATTTGAATTAACGAATGAATTAGATGTTTCACTTTTTGCTTGTTACTATTGTATCTTTTGCAAATTAGTGGAGATTGAATATATAATTATTATTACAGAGTATTTTTGGGTTTGCTTCTCAATTTTTCTAAGCTGAAGATACTTGTAAAATAAGAATTGAGTACCCCATTACCCATTTCGCACCCGCGCGGGTACCCACTTGCGGGTACCCGCATATTGCGGGAATAGAAATGAATAGCGGAGTCTCATTTTCCACAAGCGCGGTTACCCATGTGTGAGTACCCACAACGCAGGTACCCATCTCACGCCCATCCCATTCGGGTATTCCCATTGGGTAAATAACGGCTATAAAATACATTTAAATAAACTTACTATAAGAGGAAATAAACTATCATAACTAATGAAGCTTAATTAAAAACTAATTGTTGATAATGGTCTTATGATATCCCTCCCTCCCCCCCCCCCATCCTCCCAAAGCCATCCTCCCAAAGAGGTGCAAGGAGGTCAACAATGTCCATCGTGGATATTAAACTGGATAAAGGTTGACGAGGAAGAGGTTTTGTAAGTATGTTTGCTTTTTGGTCCCTTGGGTTATCGTTATTGTGCTTTGAGGACCGAGCGAGCATGATTAACGCGGTTTTTAATTGACCTTTTTTTTTATCTATAATTTGGTTTTTATTTGACTGCATATTAAGGGAAAGGGGCAAAGTTAAAATTTCAATATATAATTATACGTGTGCACTCTTTCGATTTAATGAAGGGTCTAATAATATTTTCATTCGAATTTTATTATCGTGAGTATTTAAACTTTAGTGGGATCTATTCGCATTAATGCAGACTCCATGAAAAAAACAATTTGAATCAATAAGTTTAATATTATGTGACGACCACTAACATAGTGATTTGAAAATGAAATTTAGGAACTTTTCGTTATTAGATACATCAATTCATTCATTACATCGCAAAGGTCGAATGCTTAAATATAACTAGCAAATGGAGCACGCATAATATTTATGTAACACATCAATCAATCAATAAAAATAACCACAATCATAATCATACAAAATTAACTTCAACTCAAATTTTACGCAAACTCGACTCATGGGAAATTTATCGAACACTTGGTCTGCATTCACAAAAAGCCATACCACCTTACGAACAAAAGTCAAAATCAAAATCTAATTAAAGGGCTTTATCATCAGCTCGTACTGGATTATAGTAACACATGATGGGCTTTGAATAAACACTTTGAGCTATGGTTGCCCTAAACTATTGCTTAAAAAAAAAAAAAAACTCAAAAACAAGTGAGATTTAAAAAGTAAAAATATTAAAAATCAAGGGTTAGGGAGATACCTGAAACTCGAATTTGTTCAATCAAAAGATTTAAATCTCAATCATCATTCAGAATCTTGTGTTCATGAACTTCATAGTCATAGTTTCATCAATAGAACAAGTAAATATTATGGGCCCCAAAAGAAAGCCCACTCATGTTGGGCTGCAAATAAGGGAAGCCCAATTGGAATCCAATTCTTGGGATTAAGATGTTCTCAATTTTGTACTAATATAAAATTATGAAAATAATTTGAAAAATTACAGGTTTATCAAGACTGCATAAATGATATTCTTCTATGTAGGGGTGGACATTTGAAACGGGTACCCAATCCCAAGCCCATTCCATTTGGTTAATTTCCATGGGAAATGGGTATCCGCAATGCAGGTACCCACACATAATTTACGAGAATGAGAATGAGAATGGGTAGTACTCGGCGATTTCTCGACCCCATATGGATACCCGCACATTTGTACATTTATATGTTATATATATTGATATACTAATAATGTATTATATACAAAATTTATAATAGTAGCATGATATATATGTATATATATATATATATCAAAATTATATAGCTATATTAAGTAGTTGAATTAACTAAAAGGAAAGATAAACTCAATGATTTGGTTTTGTTGATTAATGACGTTGTTGAATTTGAATGTTTGAATTAACGAATGAATTAGATGTTTCACTTTTTGCTTGTTACTATTGTATCTTTTGCAAATTAGTGGAGATTGAATATATAATTATTATTACAGAGTATTTTTGGGTTTGCTTCTCAATTTTTCTAAGCTGAAGATACTTGTAAAATAAGGATTGAGTACCCCATTACCCATTTTGCACCCGCGCGGGTACCCGCATAGTGCGGGAATAGAAATGAATAGCGGAGTCTCATTTTCGACAAGCGCGGGTACCCATGTGTGAGTACCCACAACGCGGGTACCCATCTCACGCCCATCCCATTTGGGTATTCCCATTGGGTAAATAACGGCTATAAAATACATTTAAATAAACTATCATAACTAATGAAGCTTAATTAAAAACTAATTGCTGATAATGGTCTTATGATATCCCCCCCCCCCTCCTCCCCAAGAGGGGCAAGGAGGTCAACAATGTCCATCTTGGATATTAAAACTGGATAAAGGTTGACGAGGAAGAGGTTTTGTAAGTATGTTTGCAATCTGTTGAATGTTGGAAATGTGAACCATCTTAATTAAACCTTGTCAGGCCTTTTCTCTAACAAAAAAAAACAGTTACTTTAAATATGTTTAGTGCGTTCATGATGCACATGGTTGATAACAATGTTGAAGGCACTCTTGTTGTCTGTGAGGGTTTTTATCAAACTTAGCCCACTAAGTCGGCACTTTTTCAAAATATACCCACTATGTTGGCACTGGCCAAACTTAAGCCACTATGTTGGCATTGATATCAATATTCACCCCCTGTTGACACATGTCACATAATTTGCCCACGTGGACAGCGCGTGGTGCCACGCGCGTCAGTTTTTCATACGTGGCAATTTTAATTATTTTTTCCATTTTCCACGTAATTTTTTTTAATTTTTTTCCTATTTTCGTTTTAAATTTAATTAATAATTAATGAAAAAAAGAAAAAAAAATAGGACCAAAGCTACTTACGGGGAGAGAGAAACAGACCACAATTCATTTCATCTTTTCTCTGTCTCCCACCATAACACTTCACCCCCAATTAACTAAACATGAACCCTAAATCCCCAAATCAAGCATAAATTTTGTAAATCGGCCCAGTTTCAGCATCAAAGCTCTCGGATTTCCACCACCGTTGGTTCTCTCTTCTTGTTTATCCTCAAATCGCCCCCAATTTCGCACGTAAGGACCCTAAATTCACCCGCAATTTCTTAATTTTTGCTAAAGATTAAGCCCAAATGTATAGCTACAAATTTCTCGTGTAAGATTCTCGTGTAATTTTCAGCGAGAAATTAAACATTAGTTGAAAATCGCCCCCAATACTCGTGTAATCCTCAAATCGCCCCCAATACCATAATGTGTTGAAAATTGACAGGGAGAAATGAATTGTGGTATGTTTCTCTCTCCACGTAAATAGCTTTGGTCCTATATTTTTTTCTTACATTTTTTCATTAATTATTAATTAAATTTAAAACGAAAATAAGAAAAAAAATTAAAAAAATTACGTGGAAAATGGAAAAAATAATTAAAATTGCCACGTATGAAAAACTGACGCGCGTGGCACCACGCGCTGTCCACGTGGGCAAATTCTGTGACATGTGGGCAAATTCTGTGACATGTGTCAACAGTGGGTGAATATTGATATCAATGCCAACATAGTGGGTATATTTTGAAAAAGTGCCAACTTAGTGGGCTAAGTTTGATAAAAACCCTTGTCTGTGAAGATGAGAGGTGTACTTGTTTGCTTGACTTGAAGATCCTGAAGCAGTTGAATGAGCCACAAAACTTCACAGAATATAGTTGCAATAGCCTTATATTCAGCCTCAGTGGAAGACATGCTGACAGTTGGTTGTTTGTTGGCCAATCAGAGAATCTCCTATGTATATTGCATTGTATGTAATACTTTTTCTGGTAACTTGCAACCAGTCCTATCACTGTCACAAAAAGCTTTAAGGTGAGTTTCAGATTTAGAAGATAATAGGATACCTTTTCCTGGACAGGATTTAACGTATCTCAACACTCTATGTGTTGTTGGTGTTCAGTTGGGTTTGACATATGTTGTTTTAATTATTGAATGATATAACATAAATTAGGTCTTGTAATGGTTAAATAGAGAACTCGCCTTACTAAACGCATGTATATTGATGGATCTGATAGAGGAGGAGAGTCGAAAACAATGAGTTTGGCTTTTGAGTCCATTGGTATGTTGATTGGTTTGCAACCAAGGTATCTTGCTTCAGTTAGGATATCTAAAACATACTTTCCTTGATGCCATGTTTGCTTCGAGTAACATCAATACCTAAAATATATTTTAAGGAACCAGGATCCTTGATAGTAAACTGATCATCCAAGTGTTACTTGATCAAGATGATTTTCTTACCTGTAAATATAATATCATCCACATATATAAAAGTATCAGTAAAAGAATAGAGTTTGACTTAATGAAAAGAGAAAAGTCATAGATGGAATACTTGAATCCATATGCAGTTAAGCGTTGAGTGAGTTTGTTGTACGACTGGCGTTAAGCCTACTTTAAACCATATAAACTCGAATTCAAGAGGCAAACTCTATTTTCAGAAGCTAGGCAGTATCTTGAGAGAGGCTTCATGTATATCTGTTCATCAAGATCTCTATGGCGGAATACATTATTCACATCCAATTGATGGAGAAACCAGTTCTTTGCGGCAACGGTTGCAAGGAGAAATCTGACAGTAATGAGCATCATTGGGGAGAAAGTGTCAAAGTAGTCTAGGCCTTCTTCCTGTGTGTAGCCTTTAGAGATAAGCTTGACTTCGTAGCTTTCTATAGTGCCATCAGACTTGTGCTTTATTTTGTATACACACTTACATCCAATACAATGATGTCCTTCATGCAGTTTAGTGAGAATCTAGGTGTTTGTTTTCTCAAGTGAAGAGAGTTCAACTTTCATGGCCTCTTGCCACTGTTGAGACTTCTTAGTATGTATGTAATTCTTAGGTTCACTATCATGAAAAATAGCTGCAGTGAAAGCTTTGTGAGATATGCCAAGCCTATTATGGATAAGTAATCTGATATAGGATATCATGTTGTGTTAGTGATATTTTATTAGCTTTATGTAAAGACTTAGACATGGAATAATCATAGAGATTTAAGTAAGCATGTGGTCCAGCTGTTCTGTAGGACGTTCTTACAACATATGAGGTATTAATATTAACCCCTTCAGAAATACTTGGCGCAACAGTGGGGTGTTGCACATTTTGAGATGTCAGAGTGTTATCACTTTGAGCCAAGGATTCTGAAATGTATGAACTATCCATATCTAGATTTTTTTGAATCTCAAGATTTCCAAAAGGTGATAGAGAGCCTTCAGTCTCATAACCATGTTTTGAAGGTGCCTAGTGTTCTTCAGGAATTGGAGGAGGGACCTGTAAAGCTTGATTGTTCACTGAAATGAAAGAATCTGTGCATATAGGAACATAATGTTCAGTGACAGGTGAATGAGGCACAAAAGGACTTTGATTCTTGTAAGGAAAGATGGTGAGCAAGTGCATAATAACTAGTTAAGAAATAACTCTTCTATAAATAATATTGTATTTGTTGTATACAAGAAATAACTGAACCTCAAGAGGCATTTATTAATTATATGTCAAAATTGTACATATTCTACGTTGAAACGAAACACGAGCACTTTTGTCGATCAAATCACAAATGTGCAATTTTCTAGTAAAATCCAAACACATGCAATTTCTTAATTGAAGATGCACATGCAACTTCTCATCCAAACGTTCAAAAATGTAAATAGAATCGATGATTTGATTAATAACAAATATTAAACATTTAATTAGACAAGAACACCCAATGCAGACATCAAGATTTCAAGACCTATAAATTTAGTGAGAAAAGTGACGACTATGGTGGGTAAAAATATTCGGAGACTTTAACTTCTAAAATCTCTTTAAACTCAACTTCTACAGTGTTGGTTCACCGTGTCACTCGCAACACTTCTTTTCTCTTTTGAAGGTCCGCTCTCCGCATAAAATGTTGGGGAGGGTCATGCATCTTAATTGATACAAACAACATTATCAAACCGAGAACGCACATAACTCCCAAAGATGACTTCCAACCACATATGTGGAAGTAGGATGAAATAATTAATAATTGAAGCAATGAGGCTACCAATCACAATAGCTTTTTCGAATAATAAAGCACCAAGCTTTTTTTGCATTTTCGGCTGTGTTTGGGAGCATAGAATAGGGATCAACTTAGATTAATACATTAAATGTGCTGAGTCGTACACAAACATGATAGATTGGGAAGTTGGCCAGGATATAAGATAAAATTTAAAAAATGTTCTACTTTGGTTTATATATTCCTTCAAGAAACCATATCAGTGCAAGCAAATGCAAAATTGAATCCTCCAAGTACTACAAAATCAGTAGCATTCATTACAAGTTCTTTGTTGATCGACTTAAGAAGATTTAAGCCATCCCAATGTTCTGAATCTAATCAGATCTGAAACTTTCCCAGAATGAATTATCGTGCTATCGAATAATTTATTTTGTTATATGCAATCTTCTATTGTTGTAGTTAATACGAGCTTTTAGATGAAGTTGTCAGCTTTATTAAAATAATATTACTGAGTTTATTTGAGAGTTGCTTAATTGCTACTTTTAATGCATAACTGGTCTATATTTATGATGAGTTTGTTGGTCCTCTTCATTTAACGGTTGAGACATTTAACATTGGATTTAATGCGGGGTGATAATGCACCGCTTCCTCGGGAACAATATGCTCAAACTGAAGTTGTAGCGTCAATAATGGAAATATATCTTCCACTAGTATCAATGACTGCTCAACCTAGGGTGTGGATGCTCCATTCACTCTAAAGTAGTGCCCCACATTATAAATATCGTGCAAATAACACTTATGAAACATAGTTATTCTATCGATTCCACAAAAGGATTACACTTTCCAATGGCAATGAGTGAGATTTTGTACCATGGTCCAGGCAGAACGTAAAACTCCCCACATTCAATTGTCAAGGATATCAATGCAATGATTTGTTTCAAGCACAATCAAGATATGGAGATTGATTTACTAGATCAACAACTTATATGCCAAACTAAAGAGATGCAAAGAATTATAGGAATGATTACCAAGAGAATAAAGTAGACATATATCAAGGGAAAAGTCATGCCGGAATGAGAATAGATAGGGAACATAAATTTAAACTCTCTTAGCACAGTGTTCTTACCAGTAAAACGGAGTACTATTAATCGCAACTAGTGCATGAGGAACTTGGAGTGGCAGAGATAACAAAATAAATAGATATCACTCAGATGACTATGTGACACAATTGGCAAATTCTAATGAAAGTATGGAAGAATATTATATAAAGCTGATATATAATGGGTCAACTAACTTTATTGGACACTTATACATCTTAAATAGAACGCTAAATCCAAAGAATTTAGTAGAAATTTCCAAGAAAAACTGTTTCCCTTGACTTTGACAAGGATTGCACGGAGTGGTTTTCCAAGACCCTTGATAAGTCAATTAAGCCATATGAAAAAATAAGGATAATGTTCAAGAGTCATTTCGCGATCCAAAAGCGAGATAATTATAACAAAGTTAATCATACTCGGTATGTTTAGGTGAAGAAGAAAGTCTATGAGACTGCATCAATAGGTTCAACATTGTAATATTGAAGGTAGATACACCATCATGCGTGCATTTGCACATTGTCTTGTTCTAGTGTTGGAGGAATAAAATAGTAGCTAATGCACTCATATGAAATAGTTGGCCAAAATGAACATTCTTGTAGGGAGATAGTTCAAGAGGAAATGAATGGCATGAAAGAACGTCATTCCTTAGATCTAGTATAAGAATCATGATAGTTGTGGCGATGAACTATGCCAAGATAACAATGACAACAACAAAGGTCGATTATCTCAATGACCTACACAAACTATGCTTTCTTGAACGTTGTTACTGATACAATTTATGCGTTGTCTCTATATAATGTTGGTAAAAAGACATGTGAAGGATTAAAAATAAAATGGTGCACTTTGCAAGTCATCGCGAAGAGGACATTACCCATAGAAAGATCTCAAATTGATCTATCTCTTTTACGTAATGATCTTAATATGGAAAACTCTTCACCATATTTTTCGTAAGGTTAACAAATTATTTTGAGTTTAGGATAATCTTGGAGTAGCTAAATCTTGTCCGTAAAGTAGCCACGTCAACTAAGATTAAGTGGGAACATAAATAGCGTTGACCTATACGAAGATATTCAACGTTATAAAAAGTTGCAGAAAACAATCTCAACACGTGCCTTGTAACTTCTTAAAATAATATCTATAGTGAGCAATTGTATAAAAATGAGTTTCCAATATGCTTTAAGTGACATTATTAATTGAAATTCAACTTGGGCACCTGTGTCAACTGATCATATATCTTCCCATTCACACACAACAAAAAATAAATAATAATAATAATAATAATAATAATAATAATAATAAATAATAAACAAAACTAAAAACTCGAATTTCCTTCAAACTCAAACACAATAGGATAAAAATACTTTTACATTCTCAAAATCCTAAAGCCTCAATATTCATGTCTTGTTTAAATAAAAATCTAATTGCAGCTCACATTCCTTCCATCAATTATCATGATCCAATCAAATTGAACATTTTGATTTTACTATGATAAATTATGTGTGCGGTTGACCATAACTATGCAACCACTGTTCTTTGTTAATTCTATTTTCTTCAATTTATTCCAATACTTCCTTTAATTTGCATTAGGTCCTTCCCATCTTTAATAAAATAAAAGAGTTTAATAGTGCAACAACCCATCACTCTTACCACAAACTGCATGCCTTGTGGATGACAATGTGGCATGCAATAATTTAGGAGAAATGAGTGAACGAGTTTTAATACTAGTAAAACTTTGCACATAGTTAAAATTTGTTTAATGAAGATGGCGGTGATGGTCGGTAGTTGGGGCAACCGACCGCCGAATCTTTGTAAAATATTATTACTGGCGGTTTTCCATTTACAAGGAATACTTTGAGTTCATCGCTCCCCACAAACGAGATGCAAACTTTAATGAAACCAAACAAATATTAAGGTGGTGAACATATTCCATAAACAAGATACATTATGAGTAAACGTTATTTAGTTATATGGACTCCATATTATTTATACAAATCATAACTGTTATTCTCTTTTGTTTTGGTCCTAATAAAACTGGCATTATGTTAGGTAAGGATAATGTGAAAAGGTCATTTCAATATTTAAGAATTAGAAATAATATGGTTACTTTTAGTCTAAATCTTAATCAAAGCATCAATTCCCCTAACTCGTCTAACAAAAAAGAATCAAAACATGAGGTATTTATAATAGCAAAAGTAGGGAGATTTTGGTTAAGCAGAGATACACTTAGATTTAACTTTTAACAGAGAGAATCGTAAGACTTAAGAAAAACACAAGGTAATGAGAAATTATATAAACCAATAAAAAATTACATACATAGTTCCCAAATTTCATTCAGAATTTTTTCCGACAACCGTGAAACAGAGAGATATATGTCATTTCTTTTACATTTCAAAAACCACCACACATCCTTTTTTGGGTGAGGGTTATAATCAAATCTTGGACCACGAATGTACTAAGAGGATTTACCATTTGTAGGAGACAATGACTGAAAAATCTTACGGTAGATTTACGTGAAAATGATTTGCTTTATATGTGACAGAGACACAAACCAACTGGCATAGATTCCAGAAGTTGGTTGCTTGTTTATGAGTAGATTTTTACCACAGATAAACAAACCTGATTACTGGTTTTGGACACCGGAGTGAACTGGAAATTATTCGGCAAGATCTTGGGTTTCATTGACCAATGTATACATGGACGAATAAGAGAGATGGAGATGCGAATATTATGGAGAGGCTGGACCAAGCCCTTGCTAACTCGAAATGGGTTGAACGTTTTCCAAATGCGGCCGTTATCCACTTACCTCGCACAAAAGGAGATCATCACCCAATTATTACGTGCTACGACGGAAAAGAGAAGGTGAGAAGGGTCAGGCCCTTTCGGTTTGAGGCAATGTGGCTTAAGCCCACGGATTGCGAAGAAAACATGAAACGAGTTTGGGACGATAATGCGCATCTTTTGGAGGCTGGGAAGAAGATACCGAGCCACATGATTCTGTGGAATAATATAAAGTTTGGGAACATATTCAAAACAAAGAGACGACTGAGTAAAAGAATTGAGGGGGCGCAGCGGGCGTTGATGTTTAGACTGAACGCCTATCTTGTGAATCTTGAGCGAGAGTTGTTGTTGGAATACAATGAAACTCTTAAAAGAGAAGAGATTTTTTGAAAACAGAAATCGCGAATCAAGTGGCTCAAGGAGGGGGACCGCAACACAAAATTCTTTCACAAGTCGACGCTTGCGAGAAGAAAACGTAACAGGATTTCAACGTTGCAAATTGATGGGATATGGGTGAAAGAATAGGAGATTTTGCAAAGCCACACCTTTGATTTTTTCAAGAGCCTTTTCAGGGGTACTACGCACCAGACCCTGAGTCTTAATATCTCGGTATTCCAACAGCACATGGACGTGGAGGCGTCGGACTCGGTGGGACATGAGGTTTGTATGGACGAATTAAAACACACTATATGGGCGACACACCCGTTGAAAGCGCCGGGACCAGATGGAATTCAAGCCAAAATATACCAACAATATTGGGGATGGATGAAAAATTCATTATTTGAGTTCATAAGCGCAGCGTTCAAGAATCGGTCCTTTGATCCGTCGGTGTGCGAGGCCTTCCTTTGTTTAATCCCAAAGGTGACAAATCCTGCCACTATTTCTCAATTCCGTCCTATTGCTCTATGTAATGTGACTTATAAGCTGATTACAAAGTGCATCACATTGAGACTTAAGGAGATAATGCCCCAATTAATAGCTCCAACTCAATCGAGCTTTATCAAAGGCCGCTCGACACAAGATAATATTTTTGTTGTACAAGAAGTCTTACACTCTCTTAGAAATAAGAAGAAAAATAAGACCGGGTGCATGGTTCTAAAACTCGACCTCGAGAAAGCCTACGACAAAATAAGTTGGAGTTTTTTAGAAGAAACATTGAGAGCGTTTAATTTTCCGGAGCAAATTGTGGAGTTGATTATGTTTTGTGTGACGAACGCCTCTACGAGAATTTTGTGGAACGGGGAACCGCTTAATTCCTTTACGCACGAGCGTGGGCTTAGACAAGGAGGTCCCTTATCTCCATATCTTTTTGTCCTATGTATTGAGCGTCTCTCGTATTTAATTCAAGAAGTCGTGGCTAAGAAAAATTGGGAACCTATCACACCATGTCGGGGAGGGCCGAAAATATCCCATCTTTTCTTCGCCGATGATCTTATTTTGATGGGGAAAGCAACTCTCAAAACAACAAGGGAAATTAACAAGACGTTGGATCTCTTTTGTTGCTCGTTGGGGCTGAAATTGAGCGCACCAAAATCTAAAATTTATTTCTCGCAAGGCGGCGACAATCAGATAAAGAGGAGAATTTGCGAGCTTTTGGGGTTTGCGCGGACCATGACGTTAGGGAAATATCTCGGGGCTCAACTAATCCATGGCCGCACAAAAAGGGAGGATTTCAATGATATTTTTGATAAGCTTCAGTCGAGACTTACGGGATGGAAAAGTCAGAATCTCTCGCTTGCGGGGCGAGCTACTCTCGTCCAATCAGTCTCTACGGCCGTACCAATCCACATTATGCAGTCGTGCTGGCTTCCGGAGAATGTTTGTGCAAGGCTCGACAAAATCCATAGGGAATTTCTTTGGTCACAAGATCTGAGCGTTAAAAAACTTCACCTTGTTGGTTGGCCTAAAGTGTTGAAAGAAAAGAAAGACGGGGGGCTGGGGTTAAGGTGTGCAAGGATAAATAACGCGGCTCTATTATCGAAACTATGTTGGAAATTGATGCAAAGTCACGAAAGATTGTGGGCTGATTTGGTGCGGTCCAAATATCTCAGAAATACGACTCTTATTGAGTGCAAACAAGGTTGGGGGATAGCATTACATGGAAAGGGACGCTTAAGTGTATGCGCAGCATCAAACCTTTTATTCGCTGAAAAATTGGGAACGGGGAGAAGATCTCACTTTGGTTCGATAACTGGATGGGAGACGGGACGCTAAATGAGTCGATTTCTATTATTGACGCAACGGAGTTGGAACTAAAATTAGCGGATGTTATTGACACCGAGGGAGAGTGGTTAATTGATGAGCTAGCGACTTATATTCCGGTTGAGATGCGTCAAAAGATCTTGGGGAAAAAAATTGTACTGAGAGAGGAAGAAGACCGGGTTTTATGGAACGAGACGTCGAATGGGATATTCACGTGCCAAAGCGCATATAAAGCTATGGCGTGCACGTATTTGCATTCTCAATAGCCCTCACAACACAGAAGATGGATTTGGTCACTTCCTTGCAGCAGTAAAATCAAATACTTTCTTTGGCTGGCACATCAGGACCGTCTCGCCACCAATCATCTCCGCAAAATCCGTAAAATAACGGATACAGGGGCTTGCGAGACCTGCCCACATGAGGAGGAAACGGTCATTCATATTTTACACCGTTGCGTACATGGGAAAGCAATTTGGAGAAGACTGCTGGGAGAAGCCGAGTGGAAAAAGTTTGAATTAACGGACGATCGGGTTTGGTTGAAAATTAATTTGATAAAACAGGAGAAGTCGAGCAACATTTTACCGAATATTAATTGGGGAACTATTTTTGCGGCTAGCGTCTGGATTATTTGGAAGAGAAGGAACGCCAAAATATTCAAGGGCAAAGGGGATACTGTTTTCACCAGCATTTGTAACATCAAACAATTGAGCCACGACCTAATGCAAGTGAACCGCAAGAAACTAGAAGCGCGCAACCATAATTGGGAAAAATCGAGGGCGACTTGGCTTAAACTAAATGTGGATGGAAGTGCCATATGCCGCAATAACTCCGGCTCTATCGGGGGCGTTTTGCGAGACAGTGAAGGCAAGTGGCAGTGGGGATTCCAGGAAAGAGTCGAGACAAATCCGACGGTGCTTGAAGTGGAGATCGAGGCTATCCGACGAGGTCTGATGATTGCTTGGGAGCGTAGAATTCAGCGTATGATTATAGAGACGGACTCAAAGGAAGCGTACAAGTCGATTAATGAGGACAAGGTTTAAGAGACGCAACTCAAGGAAAAATTGATGAATGTCAACGACTTATGCACAAACCATGGGAAATTGAATTCCTATGGATTCCACGAGGAAAAATAAAGTGGCTGACGCGTTAGCCAAACGCACGAGGGACTCGGATGGAGGAAACTGTTTTCTACTATCTCCCCCCCCCCCCCCCTCCGAGTTATTTTCCTTTTTGTCGAATGATGTAGCCTAAAGGCCTTTTGCATTACATCTTTCTACCAATATATATATATATATATATATATATATATATATATATATACTATAATAATAAAGGAGGATAGCCCAACTTTCATCTTGTAATAGTTTTTTTCCTTTTTTGCCCTTGGTAATTGTAGAAGTGCCCTTGCAGTTTTCAATTCTTTATATTCTACCCCTAAAGTTTTCTATTATTTACTTATAGCCCCAAGATAAATTGCAAAACAGCCCTTTAACATTTATTTTTCCTTTTTTGGGTCCGCTACAAATTGCCAAATAGTCCTTGCAATTTTTGACTCTCTCAATTTCGCCTCTAAAGTTTTCTGTTATTTACCTATGGATCCAACGGTAGATTGTAAAATAGTCCTTCAAATTTTAAGTTTTCTTTTTTTGGCATCAAAAACTTTCTTATTCGACTCATTCCATCGTCCGTCTTATTTTGCAAGCATATGTAATATGTGAAATACAAATGCGTAACAAAAACTACCCAATGGTATTTCTATTTGAAAACCCCCTTACGTAAATCTTTTTAGCAAAAAAAAAAACCTCCCCTTATATTATATTTAATTTGGATACGACACCCAAAAATTATCTCTGTGTTATTTCTAATTGAAAAAACTCTTGTGTTACTTTAAGAGGGGCGCCCGCAACTTTTGACTGAGATGGCAGACCACTATTTAGCAAAAAAAAAAAAAACTATTTTGTCCCAATTGCATAAGGCCCCCCATGAAATATTATATATTTTTATACAATCCCACAAAATATTACGAATTCCTTTTAATTTTTTTATTCTTTCGATCTCGCCTCAAAAATTTTATGTTGCACACTTACGGACCCGTTGTAAATTCTCGAATGATCCTTTTAATTTGTACTTCTTTTTTTATCTTGATCTTTGCTACATATTTTTTTTAACATGCATTTGCTACATGTTTGTTGACGCTGCAAGTGAAACATAAGAGAGCCGCATTATTTGACTTTCATGTTGCTTTCCCTTTTTCCATTTTTAAAAATGATTTTTCTTATACCAATACTATTATATAATGATGCACAATAATTATTGTATATGAACAACAAACTTAAATACTACATACTGATATATGCGAAAATGACTCTTTCTTTTTGAAAAATTACGTTATGACTGTATAAATTTAGCAAATGTGATTGTAGATAAACTTAAAGTAGATATTGTTTAAAATAGCAATTAAATAGAATTAAATGTTGTTCATTGTAAAAAATAGTCGAATAAATTATCGATTGAATTAAAACAACAGCTTTTAAAATTGCAATAATATTAATCAATTAAAATTTAAAACTCATGTGCGTCGATATTGTTTAAAATTGCAATTAAATAGAATTAAATGTTGTTCATTGTAAGAAAATAGTCAAATAAATTGTTAATCGAATTAAAATAACATCTTTTAAAATTGTAATAAAATTAGTCAATTAAAATTTTTGTACTAGTATATATATAATGACTATCCGAAGCTAATCTTTGGACTACGTACTCTTTTGTCGAAAAAGCATTATGATTAGAGTCATATTTACAGAAAAAAATCAAAAAAAGTTGGAATCACTCATCCAAACTCCTTTATAAGCTGCTAGAGTGTATAATGCCAGCCGTCATGTTCAACCTAGCGCCGCCATCTTCCCACGAAATTAGCCCCGCGTCAACGGAGTTTGTTCCGCCAGACTTAGGGCAACAAGAAAATCGCACGCAGAAAAGGTTACGAAAATTCGACGATCCACAGACTGAGATGGAGACACAAATGTCGAATGCACCTAGTCAAAAAACACCACAGCAAAAACAAATCTCCTATGCTGATGCAATCCGAAAGAGACATGACCATGTTCGAATTAACGACAACGAAATCGACGAGGAAAGCAATTACATTGCCGTTAGCCCGCCCACGAATGAGATGCCTTTCAAAAAATTCTCAAGCCTCCCGGAGATGAAAGAGCGTATGCAATGTCAGTGGGAGGACGCAATCATAATTAAGGTCCTCGGAAATTCGTGGTACTACCCCACATTGGTGAACAAACTCGACTGGATGTGGAAATTGCAAAGCGAATTCGAGCTTGTGGATTTAGGACATAATTGCTACTGTATGAAGGGGCTGCGTCAAGAGAAACGAGATATGATACATACGGAGGGACCATGGCAATTAGCTGGTAATTTTCTATCCATCCAAAAGTGGTGCCCGAAATTCCTCGCATCAAAGGACAAGGTCGATAACGCTATCACGTGGGTCAGAATTTTAGACCTCCCAGTCGAGTATTTCTGAACGGCATGGATTCGACAATTGGCTAAGAGTATTGGTGACCCGATAAAAATTGATGGAAATACGTACACGACCACGGGAGGAAAATATGCACGCTTTTGCGTACAAGTACGTACGGATTTACCACTGGACCTTGGGGTATGCATTGACGATGTGGTGTATCAAGTAGTCTACGAAAACCTTCCGACGATATGCTATACATGCGGTAAAGCCGGACATAAAACAGAACAGTGCGGGTCGAAAGCCGTTGATAACAACGAGAGGGACGGTCTGTCAAAATCAGCAATACATGAAGGCGTAGAATTAAGGGACGGAGCGGATTGGTTAGCGGCGAAGGCCAAACAAAAAGAATACAGTGAATGGATGATAGTCCAGCCCCGAAAAAACTCCAAAACGTTGAAGCCGAATGCAAAAATAAGCAACAACAACCCCGAAAGAGAAAAAGTGAACTTGGGGGAGAAGTCATATGGTGTTGTTAACAAGCAGGGGTCTAAGGAAAATAGTGCTACAGAGAAAGGAATCTTAAAAGAAATTCCACAAATAAGGAAAATCCCTCCAAGGCAAGCGGAAGGAAAGGGAAAAAAGGCCTTTAATTCGGGCAACACTCCTAAACGGAAAAAGATTCTCCAACGCGCTGGATTAGAGCTGCAAGGCAGCAAGGAGTCTGCATCCAGTAGGAACCCCTTCTCTATTTTACAAGAAAATAACGAAATCGGAAAATCATACTCACCGATTTTTGAGAGCACGACGCCCATAACTTTCGGCCAAAAACATGCTAATCTATCACGTGTACTTCAGAAACGGGATGTTAATAGGTCGTTGGGAGGAAGTTCTGGATTTTGTCACGAGAAGACACCAATTCCACGGGCTCTTAATGACATTACGAACACGACGGAGAGATCGACTAGTACATGTCATGGAGATCCCACCATCCATCTGGGAAGTGGAGACGAGAACGATATTGGTCCCGATGATCGGGGAACAGACTACATGGTACATGACGACGGTGATAAGTCGATGAGAGTACATAAGGCAGACGCATCTAATGCTGGAAATACTACGCCAATTGACGGCGATATGGTTGGGGTACGAGATTAACTACCTCATTCATCCCTACCATATTAATTTAATGTCGATTAAAGTCGTGTCGTGGAATTGTCAAGGGACTAGGAAAGAGGAATTCCGATGGAATTTTAGAGAATTTGTAAGGGTGCATAAGCCGAAAGTGGTATACATTCTTGAAACGCGGGTTAGCGAAACCACTGCGAGAGATATAGCTGCAACCCTTGGGTACTCACGTTTTGTTATTGCCCCGACAAATGGTATGACGGGCAGGGTGTGGATGTTATGGAATAAAGAAGAAGTCGACGTGGAAATCTTGGATATTAATTACCAAGTGATCCACGCTAGAATTCGACCGATTATGGGAGATCCGTCGCGGGTCACGGGCATTTATGCGCAGCCAAGGCGCGAAGATAAGGTTAGAGCGTTTGATAATCTTGTTTCGATGGCTATGGGATGCTCGGAACCATGGTTAGTAACAGGGGATTTTAATGAAGTATGCTACGCTTACGAAAGAAAAGGGGGCCGAACAGTTCCTTTGAGTAGGCTCAATTTTTTCTGAAATTACCTCGAGAGATGCGGATTAATTGATCTCGGATTCCAAGGCCCGACGTTCACTTGGACGAATAAAAGAGACGATGGGGTGAATATTAAAGGGCGTATCGATCGAGCGGTTGCAAACCAAGCTTGGATGGATTTATTCCCAAAATACGAGGTCTTTCACACGACCCGTACATGCTCGGACCATCACCCGATTCTAACTTGCTGCGAAGGCAGGGAAACGGGGGGAAATAGAAAGCCTTTTCGATTTGAAGCGGCTTGGTTCTTCAATGCCGAATGCGAAAATCTGTTGCGTCATATATGGGAAGAGAAAAAAGATTTGTTGGATGCCATACAAGAAGTTCCGAGAGTTCTTGAGCCATGGAACCGTCAACGGTTTGGGAATATTTTCCAACGAAAGAGGAAAATAAACGCGAGGCTGCTGGGTATTCAGCGAGTTTTGGCACATAGACCGAACGCGCACCTCGCAAAACTTGAATCCGAACTGATCCGAGAGCTTAATGAAGTCCTTAAGCAAGAAGAAATTTTCTGGTTCCAAAAGTCACGGATTAAATGGATTTAAGATGGCGAACGGAACACAAAATTCTTCCATAGATCGGTCATGATTAGAAGGCGACGCAATAAAATTGTTAATCTTAAGATTGACAATTTCTGGGTGAATGATGAGACAATACTTTGTGCGTACCCGAGAGAATATTTTGAAAAATTGTTCTCAAGCAATTCTCAACAAGGCGGACCGATGAGGGGGGGGGGGGGGTCTCTAATAATTGATGTTAAGGAGCTGAAGGAAGTCGTCTTTGCGTCACATCCATATAAAGCACCGAGACCCGATGGCTTACAAGCCATTTTTTACCACAAAAGTTGGGACTGGATTCAACACTCGGTTCTTTCTTTCGCGGAGGACGTGTTCAAATACAAGAAATTCGGCAAAAAAATCTGCGAGGCGTTCTTGTGTTTAATCCCAAAGGTAAAAAATCCGGAACTTATCTCGCAGTTTCGCCCTATCTCTCTGTGTAACGTGTTATACAAATTGGTGAAGAAGTGTATTACAATGCGACTTCGTAATATTATGCCTCATATAATAGCACCTACACAATCCAGTTTTATTAAAATAGGAGCACTCAAGATAACATATTTATTTTGCAAGAGGTTCTTCATTCTATGCGAAATAAAAAAATGTCAAATATGGAAACATGATAATGAAGGATTTAGAGAAGGCGTACGATAAGGTTGACTGGGATTTTTGGAAGATACTTTGCATGTTTTTATGTTGCCACAAGATCTTATTGAGATTATCATGTTTTGCGTGAGAAGCGCGACTACACGAATTTTATGGAATGGAACGCCACTTGAGGCTTTCTCACATAAGTGTGGTTTAAGGCAAGGGGATCCTCTCTCTCCGTACCTTTTCGTATTATGCGTGGAAAGGCTCTCATACCTCATAAGAGAGTCGGTTGATACGGGGAAATGGAAAACTTTAATCCCATATCGCAACGGGCCTAAACTCTCCCATCTTTTTTTCGCCGATGACTTCATTTTGCTTGGGAAGGCTACGGTTGATACGGCGCGCACGATCAAGAAAATTCTCGATAAGTTCTGTTCGGCATCAGGTCTTAAATTAAATCTGGCAAAGTCCAAGATTTTCTTCTCCAAAAGTCACGGATCAACGGTTAAAAGAAATATTTGTGAGACTTTGGGTTTTGGGCAAACGGTAAATTTGGGCAAATGCCTCAGCGTGAACCTCACGCATGGTCGGGTAAGCCGTGACTGCTGCGTGGAATTATTTGATAGAGTGAATGGGCGCTGCAAAGATTGGACGTGTAACACTTTGTCTCTCGCGGGGCGAGCAACACTTATCCAATCAGTTTCGACCGCAATGGCAATTTATTTGATGCAAACGACGTGGCTACCGGAGCATGTTTGCAACAAATTGGATAAGTCAAATAGAAACTTCTTGTGGTCAACTGATGTGCACCAGAAAAAAAATCATCTCGTTGGTTGGCCGAAAGTAGTGAAGCCGAGAGGGGAAGGAGGATTGGGGATCCGAAAAACCGGAACAAGCAATGAAGCGTTTCTCGCCAAACTCGCTTGGAAAATAATAAAGGGAGAAAGATCGGTTTGGAGTGAAATGATAAATTCCAAATATCTCAAGAACTCGAGTATCCTTGATTATAAGGTGAAGCCCACTGATAGCACAACATGGAAGGGAATCATGCATTGCGTCGACCTAATGCAATCCTTCCTCCGTTGGAAGATCGGGGACAGAAAAATGATTCGAGTTTGGCTCGATAACTGGTGCGGTACACGGCTGTGCGACGAAAATTTCCGCATCCATCCTAATGATCTTCACATTCGGCTGAGAGATGTCATAGATGATGAGGGGGAATGGAACTGGAACGCTTTCGATACCATCGTACCGCGGGTAGTGAAGGATTTCTTGAGGAGAATGTGGTGTTCACGGAAGAACAAGACGTGGTGAAGTGGACTGAAACTTCAAGCGGAGCATTCACGTGCCAATCAACATACACGACATTCTTTAAAAAATTTGCGAACGTGGAAGTTATCTTTCAAAATTGTTGATGGGCGTGGAAAGTAGAGACGAGCAGCAAAATACAATATTTCCTATGGCTCGAGGGGCAAAATAAGCTCGCAACAAAAAACCTCCTTCGTGTGAGACAGATATCCCAAGATTCCAACTGTCCTATGTGCAGTTGCGCGGAGGAAATGGTTCAGCACATGCTTCGACATTGTGCTCATGCAAGAAGGATTTGGAAAGAATTACTCATGGGAGAGGATTGGGAAAATTTCAACAATAGCCTGGATGGTACTTGGCTTAAGGAGAACGCCCTGCATAAATGTAGGAAGAGCTCACGAATTCCAAATGTTGGCTGGTCCGCGATATTTACAGCTGCGGTTTGGATTATGTGGAAGGCAAGGAACGACAAAATATTCTGCAATGTCACGGAAAGCACAACGATCAGTCTAAGCAAAATCAAAGCTCTTAGCATGGAAATCCATGAGGCGCAACGGAAAAAAAAGATGTCCATAAAAGCTCAAAAATGGACCAAACCGAGGGAAGATTGGGCGAAGCTTAACGTTGATGGTAGCCTTCATTCGGAGTCCTACACAAGCGCAGCAGCGGGCATACTCAGATCACACCGAGGTGAATGGATTTGGGGATTCCTAAAGAAATTTGCAGCCACGTCGGTCGACGAGACAGAACTTGTAGCATTAAAAACGGGACTCCAAATTGCTTGGGAGTGGAGAATTCTGAGACTAGAGGTCGAGACGGACTCGTTGGAAGCCTATAAATTGTTAATCGGTGAGGGTACTGCACCAGACGACGTTAAAGAGCTAGTGAAGGAGTGCACGGAATTGATTAGACTCCCATGGACATGCAAAGTACGTTGGATACCCCACGCAGCAAACCGCGTAGCGGACGGGCTAGCAAAAATAAGACAAGGCGATAGGGAGCGAGATATCTTTTGGAATGATCCACCCCCCACGTGTATGATCTTTTGAAGTCGGACATGGTCTAAGGACCTTTGTATCCCCCTTTTTTTCACCAAAACAAAACAAAAAAAAAGTCATATTTAAGTGACAAGATTTACTGATAGGATTCAATAGAAAGTAAAATAATGGAAGTGGAGTAAAGAAAAGGTAAATAATGAATCCAATATGAAGTAGTAACTCATCAATCATCATCTTTCACTTTCTGCTTAATAAATTTGTCTCCCTTCTTCTCTTCTTCCAATTTATTTCCATTCAAAGACATTTTTCTTTAATTTCCACAAACACAATCATTCCGTTAAAACTCTGAAGTGAACTCAGTTGAAAAGTCGATATCATTTCAATAAAAAGCCCAACCCCATAAAATGAATCGCACTTAAATAACATTCTTTTTGTTTCCACTTTAATTTTGAGTTTTTTTTTTGATGACGTGGGAACCCTCAGCCGCTACCCTTCGGGTGCGCACCGGGTAAAACCCACGAGTCGACGAAATAGCCTGCAAACCTCGCCAACCAGATGTGAATCAACACTAGGCTAACCATGTGTGATAGGCTCAGGCCCAGAAGGCTGGAATCAAATTCGCTCCCAATGGGAATCGAACCTGAGACCTAGGAGAGGCATCCCCTCCTCCTTAACCAATGGGAATCAAATTTGCTCAAGGCACAATGGGAGCTGAAATACCCATTTCCAAAGGCCAAGCTTGGTAAGCTAAAAATCCAACCTTTATGACATTACTTTTTCTCTTCCAAGATTTGATTAATTTTGCATTGAAACGGGGTTACTAAGTGATGTTGTAATAGAAGTGGATGATATGGCTTTCCATCTTCACAGGGTAAGTTCTTTTTATTGTCACAAACTGCAGCACTTCAATTTCTTTTTTAGTTTCTAACATGTTGTACAAATTTATCAGTTCCATGTGATGTCAAAAAGTAGAAAGCTTCACGACCTCATAACAGAACAAGAGAAAAAACCAAACAACAACCCATAATCCCAACAACAAAATCGATAAAGAGAATGAAGAATAACTGCAAATTAAGCTTCTAGATTTCCCAGGCTATCAAAAGGCAGCAGATGACTCAGTTGACAACATGATCAAGGCATTAACATAGCCAGGTCATGAACACATGCAAAGCAATTGATCAAGAGCACATGCGCAGCAGGAAGAGGATCAAGAACTTTATTCCTTCTGACAGCTGATAGAATAAGTCTTATGATGGAATAATGAGTTGTAACTTTTACCTTTTAGTTGTTATTGTTGTCTATAAATGTACTGATTCAATGTAATGATAAATACACAGAAAACATTCTTCTTCATCTTATAATAGCAGTTTCATAATTCATATGATTTCGATTGTGTATTCATTAAACAACAAATGAATCAATATGATAACCTATACATCATTTGAAATGGTATCTGTTAACGGGTTTGGAATTACGACCTAATTAACTGAATTATTTATTTGGGTTGGAACGCCTTTGTCCGTGGTTCGAAAACTAAATGCTATTTAATGGGAGAGAAAAACTGACAAAAACATTCCTTCCTTTTATTCACTATGATCCACTCTCTTTTCCGAGTCGATGCGCGTATTTCTGAGTCTATACGTGTGTTTTTTCCTTAAATTGCCTCATCTTCGCTCCCTGTTCCCTCTGTTTATATAGAGTTTTTAGGGACATGTGTCGTTATGCATGTTTTTACAGGTGTCGTTATGCATGTGGTGGTGTTCTACACGTGTTACAATGTTCATTTAACCAATAAGATAACGTGTCTATCTTTAGTGCTGACTGTATCATTTCTTCTTCCGAGGGCTTTGGTCTTCTTTATGATAAGGGCTAGACTGCCTTCTTTGCTTCTGAGAGCTCATTGTTTCTAATGGTGACTCGAGGGCCGAGTCTGAGTGTTCTCTTAGTGACAGTGTTTCTATGAGAGGTATGTATTCTGGAGTGTTTACTTCAGGATATTCTCCGAGGGGGTGTTCATTCATGGGTTGATCTCCGAGAGGGTTTTAGCTATCGTGGGTAGGTGTTTTCTTTCTCCGAGTTCCCGGAGAGTGTTGTTCTGTAGTTGTTGCGTTACCGTGAAGTTCCGACCTCTGGGTTGGTCGACAGGAGTAATGTTCCGAGAGTAATTGTGTTGGTAGTGCATAGCAAGGAAGTGTTTTTGTCAAGGTTCTGGGACTTGGGAGTCCATTGGGGCCCTGCTCGGTATCGTGATGGATATCTGAATCAGGTGGATCCATCCGGGTTTGCTCTTTATCCAATGCCACCCTGATATCTAGTTTTGAGTCATCGTGACTTTCCGAGGGGCGCTAGGTGCCCTCGTCGGATGGCCACTCCTACCACTTTGGGTTAGTAACCGAGCGGTATTGGTCACACCCGATGGGCCTCCTCGTTGGGAGTGGGTACAACTCATCGGAAGTACTTGTGACAATAGTATTGTCCATTTATTAATCCTTTTGATTTAGGACTAATATTCTCTTTAATCTCGTATTTTCTTTTATACGGTTAACACTAGCCCCCCCAAATTTCGATCGCTCTCGTAGAGACGAGGGAAATTTTATTTTGTGGCCTCTGTGAGGTAAGGGGATTAGGTTGGCGGTCTTTGCGAGGGGAGGAGAATTTCTCCTTTTTTGGGATTTCCAGGGATATTATGTGCAGATAAGCATATGTTTATAATATCGTGAGAAAATTACCTTTTTGCCCCTGAGAAGCAACGGTTCAGATAATTGTAATGGTTCTTTTTGATCGTTGGATGTCTTAAATTGGGCTTTACTCATCCGCCCGTCGATCTCAAGGACACGTCGCTTCACGAGTGGAGACGTGGGTCGTGGAAAATGGGACACATTTTGATGACTATTGTCTATAATTAGGCTCGTCCGTACCATCTTCCTCATTTCACCTTTCTTTTATCTCCCAAACTCTTGCTTTCTTTCTTTACTGATTTGCCAACTCTTTTCCTTACTCAAAAAAGAAAATGGCTTCTTCCGTCAATCCTTCCGCCGTTGATGTTCCCGCCGCTTCGGTTGTCACTGCTCCCCTTGCGGGACCTACCGCCGCTACCCGTAAGAGGAAATCTGTCGCCGCTGAAGGGAGCGGCACCGCTTCGGCTAGGAAAGCTAGGGTTTCGAAATCGAAGAAGCCCCTTGTTCGTGATTTCTCCAAAGTTGAAGGCATCCGGTCTGTTGTCACCTACGAGCAAGTCATGGATCTGTTCCAGGCCACGGGGACCGCTATGAAGAATGTGACTGTTTACATTCCAACTGAGGATCAAAGTGCTTGTTATCCTCCCGTGGGTATGCTCACGGTGTATTTTGCACAGGTAAACTACGGGTGACGCTCGTTTATGCCACCCTTTTTTTGTGAGGTTTTCAAGACCTGTGGCATATGTTCGAGCCAATTGGTGCCCAACGGGTATGTTGCGCTTTGTATCTATGTGTTTTGGTGCCATGTCAAGGGGTACAAATGTGGGGTGGACCACTTTCTTTCGATTTTTGACGTGGGGGTGTCGCCCGGGGGGTACCCCTTTTACCATGTCCGCTATCGAGACAATTCTGGGAGTTCCACGAAGAGGATTCTGGGTGCAACGATTACTTCATAGTGTTTGGAAGGACAAGTTTTTCTTCGTGAAGCCTGTCCGAGGGAGGTGGGACGTTCCCTTTAAGTGGGGGGAAGGCGCGACTCCAATCCACATTATCGATGAAAATACGGTGCTTTCCCCGGTGGTTGCTCATCAAAGGTTAATGGATTCGGAAGATTTTCCGCAGCTATTTGATTGGGTTGGGCTTCACTATGTAGTTTTCACTGATGATAAGGTGAAGAAGCCGCTTTCTGTCTCGTCTTTGTATCTGCCAGCTTTTAGTAAGTTCTTTCTTATTCTCATGCTTTTCCTCTAGTAATTATCTTTTCAATTTTAATGATCAACCATTAGTTGCGATATTCCTCCGAGTGGTTATTTGTATTCTTCTACTACCCGCCCTGACTTGCTTTTGTGTGGTGTAGAGGAGGTTATAGCGAGATACTATCTTGTGCCAGGTTCTGAAGAGGCAGTTCCGAGTGGGCATAGTGAAGCTTCCGAGGGGGGAGACCACATGGATGGCGAAGTACGGTTTTCTACAATGGTAAGGGTGGATCCGGAAGCTGAGGAAGTTCATTGGGACACCCGTGTCTCTTTGTGAATGCTGATGGGGTATGTTTGGAGGCTGTTCCCTTGTGACGTGTGGACCCCACGCTCGCTCTGGCCTAGAGGTCAACTTCTGATTCAATTGCTGGTATTTCTCCGAGGAGCTCTGAGGGGGTTCTGTCTCCGAGGGTGGGAGAAACAAGGCCCATACCTCCCAAGCTAGAGGTTGTGCATATCTCTTCTCGGGACCCTTCTCCATCTCCTCCTCGTAAGTTTTCTCCTTTTTTCTACTACTTGTTTTAAACCTCGAGTCCTTTTAGTATGATTACGTAAATATATCCATTGTTCTGGTAGCGGCACTCAATAAGGGGAAGGCCCCTATGTTCCCGGGCACTGGTCTATTTGCCCAACTACTTCAATCGAATCCGGGGGAACTGGCAAGGGGTCCAGAGGCGTCTTCCAAGGGTCCTACTGACTCGCCGAGGGGCTTGGAGGTGAAGAAAGAAGTGTTGGGCACCCTGCTCAAGGGAGAGGGTTCATCGGCCGCCATGGAGGTTTCTGAAGTGGTGACGATGGAGGTAGCAACTGTAACTTCCACTGCGACTGTCCTTCCTCCGACTACTGATCTTCCGAAGGGGGCTATACTGCGAAGGTCTGCTTCTGAGGGAGACTTTTCTCAGCCACCCGGGAAAGAGCCTCCTACCGTGGGGGAAGCTTATCATGAGATCCTTCATTTCTTTGGGTCCGCTCTTTCCGCGCCTGCGGAGGGATACCAGTTTCTGCGGGCTAGTACCGTTTGGATGGAGGCTATCGTAAGTATCTACTGCCTCTTAATCTTCTTTTGCCATGGTTCTCTTACCTCCTTATTTATATTCTTCTTTCTGCCTTGCAGTCTAAGAAGACTCGGGAAGTTATTACTTCTGTGGAACAGCGTTGTTTAAGGGAGGTGGCAGAAGGGGGGGGGGGGGTACTCTTCGGGAACAAGTGGCTTTTCTGAAAGCCCAACTCCACGAGGCTGAGTCGTTGGCTGCAGTCCTTCGCACCAAGTTGGAGGCTAGCGACTTCAAATGGAAAGAGGATCAGGGGGCAAAGGAGGTGATGCGTCTTGTCTTGCAGAAGGTGCAATCGACCTATGATCAGATGGAGGCTTCCGAGAAGGCTGTTCGAGCGCGATTTTCTCGTTTGATGAAGGAGAAGGCAGAATCTGAGGAGGTCCTCTGTGCTCGGATAGAGGCTCTAGAGAAGGAGAAATCCGAGGGCTTAGAGAGGGAGATGAAGCTCCAATCGCGGCTACATGAGCTAGTGGAGCTGGGATTAGTTGATGTAATGCCCCTGAAGGACGTACAACCCCGGATTGACGAGGTTGTTAGGTGTGCGACAGCAGAGGTGGAGCGCCGGTTTACTTCCCTGTCCGCCCGGGATACTCTTGGGCATATGCTATGGGGATATTTGGAGTGTGCCACCTTGGCTTGAGAAGTGGTGCCTTCGGGGGTGAATTTCGGTCGCATATTTGATATCAAGAAACTTGCTAGGCCGTCCCCCGAGGAGGTTCAAAACATACTGAAGATGTTTGATAATGTGGTGACGCCAAGGGCTTCTCTTGTCCCCCCTTCGATCACCTCCGCTCCTGGGCTAGTAGTTCTGGTCGGGTTCCGCTCCTGGGTCCCTCTGCGGGAGTCCCCGAGGAGTTTTTCATCGCTCTATCCCCGCCTCCTCCGAGTACGAGAGCGTAAAATAGGATCTCTTTTATGTTTTTATTTTACGCAATTTTAATATCCCGTCTTGTAAGTTTTTCCGAGGGCCTTATATGATTTTTTCCCTAATGAACAAACTCTTTTTCGAGTATTTGTCTATTCTGAGCAAATATAATCACTTGGTTTATTGTCTCCAGTATTTCTTTAAAATAATAAAAAGGCTTGCTGACTAGGTTAAAAATTAAGGGTGAGGTGTCGCTTGGCATGTAGCCCCTTTTCTTAAGTAAGAAAATTATTGGACACGTGTATCCCATTAACTAGTTTAGACAGCTCAAGCTTTTCACTCTCTTTCTAAGATGGTATAAGTAGTTGTTCAGTAATTCTTTCATAATTAGATAAAGTTTTTACTGTTTAAGGCTTGTCACATTTTTCTGAAAAGCGGAGTTTCCTTTTGAAATTAAGTAAAGCAAGTACATTACTTACCTTGTCAAAATGATGCCCCCATTTTTTAAGCAGGATGATCCTTCTTCGTCCCGTCATTCTCCTCGAAATTCTGCTCGGACTCCTTCCCTATTGTTAGGAGTTCGACACGCGGCCTCAGAGAACTCGGTTCAGGGGAGCAGGCATAATGAGCGCAGGGTTCATGGGGGGAGAGGCAATTCCGTGAGGATCGTGTCTATGTCTCCGGAGGAATCTCTCTCTCGTATTAACCACATACGTCAGGTGTTCACGGGTCGTGACTCTTATCCCTTGGTAGACGAGTCGTCGGTGTTTACCAGGCTCGTGCTGGAGCCCGAGCGGATGATGGGGCCAGGGCGTATCGGTACTGCCGTTGGTAGTGAGCATGGTGCTTCCGTTACGACGCTTTTTGCCCAATACAACCTGGACATTGATGAATATGACATAGTAATACCGCACCCCGAGCAGAGGGCTTATGATCCTCCGTCGGGCTATCTCACCGTTTTCCGGGAGCAAATGCGGTGCGGGTTACGGGTGTTTTTTCACCCTTTTCTCCAGACTTTATTTCACTATTGGCAAATATGCCCAAGTCAGCTAACTCCGAATTCTTATCGTTACCTGGTGGGATACATTTTATGTTCCGAGTTACTGAAGTTGCCACTGTCTCCTTCTCGGGTGGGGGTTATATTCAACCTTCGCCCCTGCTCGGGTGGTCTCCCTTTCTTCAGCCTGGCCCATCGGGACAAGAGGAAGGTCTTTCTAGGCGTATCCCACTTTCGTAATAATAGAACGGATTGGAAAAGGGGATTCTTCTTTGTCCGTCCGAGGGGCTTATCGGCTAGGTCATGGGGAGTACCGCTTCAATGTGGGCTTGGTTATATTACCCCTGCCGAATCGATTTTGCGGAGAGAGTGGGACATCTTGTCCGATAGCGGGTTGTTTTTGGGGATGTACGATATCAGTAGTCTGTTAGAGTTCCCGGAGACATTGATCATGGCTGGCTTGCAACATGGGGTGGAACTCTTCAATCTTCCACAACAACCTCTCTATAGCAATTTCTTTTTCCGTTAGTTTCTTTTCTTTCACAACCTTTTCGTGTGGTACTTTAATGTCCCCGTTGTCACGCTATTTTCTTGTTTTGACAGGAGCGGAGATGGGGGCTTTTGCCATTGAGCCTTTTAATGAAGCTTTCCTAGGAAAAGCAATGAATAGTAGGTATAATACTCCGGATGATGAATCATCCGAGAGTTTTAATTTAGATGAAGTGGCTGGCCCTTCGAGGGTAGGGGATTCGCCCGTGGCAGCCCCCCCAGTGAGTTATGTGGCTCCTGAGTATGATCCAATAGCTGCGCTTGCGCGGGCGGATATTCTCTTACCTCCCTTGGCCCCGTATTCTTCCTCTTGGGGAGATACGAGGGTGGTGCACTCTGTTGCGGAGGGTTCTTTGTCTCCAATTGTGAGAGCTTCTACGCCGCCCGGAGAGGGTTTCGACCGCGTCCCGGGGCCGTCTTTTGAAGGAAATCCTCCTGTTATTGGGTCGGAGCCACTCGGGAGCGGTGTCTTGTCCCCCTCTGTTTTGGCGACGATTAGCTTTTGCCGCAATTATCTGAGCGGTCTTTTGAACGCTACCGATTGCGAGCATATGAAGTCTCTACCCTTATCGGGTCTTCAGGACTTAGCCTGCAAGGATTTATGTAAGGTAATAGTGTATTCTTATTTTATGTGATACTAACCTTTACGGATTTTCTGCAATTGTGCATTTATTTGTCCACAGATCTACATGGTGTTGAACGCCATCGGATCTCGGGGCGGATCATCCTCAGATACGGAATTGGTGTACCGCCGTAGGGACGAGCTAGAGCAGGGTTTGTTGGATGCTCGAGAAGAGGTAGATCAGCTGCGGACTGATCGGGAGAATTCCGATGAGGCTCATGCCATCCTCTTGCAGTCAGAGTGGAACAGATCCTGGGACTTAGAGCGTCTTTTGGTGATGGAGAAAGCTCGCGTAACAAGTCTGGAGGACAGGCTGGGTGATCTCCGGGAGCAAGTTCGTGCTGTCGACGAATAATTATTGCGGGTTACCGGGGAAAGAGATGCAGCGAACTTATGGGTGTTGGAGCTAACTCGAGCCCATGAAGTTGCGTTAGTGTTGGCCCGGATCCAAGCGGTTTTGGGCGTTGTGGGGCCTTCTGTCCTCCACGAATCCCTTGCGCAAGAGATGCGTGATCTAGTCCGTACGGGATATTACTTGTGCCGGGATACAACGGAGGCCTTGCTGGGATTCCCTTCAGATATGGTGATTCCTGAGTTGGACATTCATCAGGTATTCCCGGAGGCTCCTTCTTCGCCGGGGCCAATCGCGTCTGCCGGAGATCTGGATCATACGTCCGCGGAGGACCGCCGCCGTTTGATTAAGGAAGGAAAGCGTCCTATAGAGGACGTTTAGTTTATGTGAGTGTTTGGTTGGTGTCAGGACCCTTGTATAGGATACGGTCCGACCTACTTTTAGTATGGGGTCTCGCGTTTTACGCTTGATGGTTCATCGGGTTAGGTTGCTAGTATGACTCATAGATGGGGAGTCATTATTTTGTCGTGCAACCTTATCTCCCATGTATTGTACAGGCACCATCTATAAACAACTTTATTTATGTACAAAGCTGTTTTTGTTACATTATGCATAGTATTTCCTAAGGTTAAAAGCATTCCAAGTATTGCTAAGGATAGCGTCCTCGGAATTGGCGAGGAGATATGTCGCAGCCCCGATGATCCCCGCTATCTTGTATGGTCCCTCCCATCGCGGCTCGAGTTTGCCCACGTTTTTGGAGGCTCCGACCCGTTTCAACACTAGGTCCCCAACTTGAAAAGTCCTGGGTTTCACCTTTGAGTTGTAGTACCGGGACATCCGGCCTTTGTATTCTTCATTTCGGGCAGCGGCCCACATTCTTTTTTCTTCGAGGAGGTCGAGGGCGAGGGCCAAGTTAGAACTGTTAGCCACTTCTTCGTATTCCCTAACTCGCCAGCTCTCTATAGAGATTTCCGTAGGCACAACAGCTTCGCAGCCATAGGCTAAGCTAAAGGGGGTTTCGCCCGTAGCCGCGCTTTGTGTGGTACGGTAGGCCCATAGTATGCCTGGTATTTCCTCCACCCACCTAGCTTTGTGCCAGTCGAGTCGGGCCTTCATATTTTTCAAGAGAGTTCGATTAGTCCTCTCTACTTGACCGTTGGCTTGAGGGTACCCCACCGAAGCGAAGCGGTGTTTAATTTCCCAATGGTCGCACCACTTTTCTAATCCCTGATCCGTAAACTGTAGACCATTATCACTTACCAGGTTCTGAGGGACACCGAAACGACATAAGATACTCCTCCATAGGAAGTTGATAACCGCGCCCGTGGTTATACGGGCCAGGGGTTCCGCTTTTACCCACTTGGTGAAGTAATCCACTACTACGAGGAGAAATTTCTTTTGCCCGACATCGGGTATAAGAGGTCCCACTATGTCTATGCCCCATTTAAAGAACGGGCAGGGGGTTGAGTGCGGTTCCCATGGGGCAGCGAGCTGATGAACCCGAGGGGCATAAGCTTGGCACGGTTTGCACCTTTCGACATGGCTTTTGCAATCATTGGCCATCGTGGGCCAGTAGTAGCCTTGGCGAATCAGGCGCCCGACCATACTTTCACCGCCCGTATGACTGCCGCATGTTCCCTCGTGGGTTGCCGCCTGTTGAGTCTACCAGTTGGTCAATACTTGGGAGGGGATAGCAATCCTTAGGGCATGCGTCATTGAGATTTGTGAAATTCATGCACATTCGCCACTTACCCCCATGCTTTGGGACTAAGACCACGTTGGCCAGCCACTCGGGGTAAATGACTTCTCTGATTTACTGTAGACTGAGGAGTCGCTGAATTTCCAACCGGATGATTTTGTTGCGCTCCGGGCCCATCTTTCTCTTTTTCTGTTGGACTGGCTTGGCCCCGGGTTTCACATTAAAGAAATGTTGACATACCTTATTGCTGATTTGCCCTGGTGGTCCGTCTTCCCACGCGAAAATATGGTGGAATTCTTTCAAGATGGGAATCAATTGGGCTTCCACTTCAGGCTCCATTTGGGTACCTACTTTGATAGCTTTCTCCGGACTTCCCTCTACGAGTTCCACCAATTTTCGCTCTTCCACGGGTTGTACTCGCACTTCCTCTGCTTTTCGTTTTTTGCTGTTTCCGAGGGTAGGTTCGTCCTCTTCAGGAGGGAGAGCATTCATGCGGCACTCCCGAGCCCTTGCCTGGCTCCATCGGACCTCTCCGATACCTGACAAGGTTGGGAATTTTACCTTGAGATGGAGTGTTGAAGGGATTACCTCGAAGGCCCGAATGGAGGGCCGCCCGCATATTGCGTTGTACATTCTTGATGAAGCCTCTACCACCCAAAATTTTGTGGGCTCCGTTCTTCGAAGAGCTCCCTCTCCCCATGACATCGGGACCGTTATGGTTCCGAGGGTGTTGGAGGTTTCTCTCGAGAAACCTATTAACGGAACTTCGGCTACTTCTAATCGTTCTCTCCTTAATCCCATGGCCAGATAAGTGGGAAGAAATAGGACATCTACGGAACTACTAGTATCAACCAGTATTCTTTGGACGTCAATCCCATATATCACGGCTTCTATTACTAAGGGGTCCTCGTGGGGATAAATCACTCCTTTTAAATTTGCGGGTCCGAAGGTGATGCTAGGAAGCTTTGCACCTTGAATAGACCCCACGAATAATCCGTGTTCTGCTCTCCTAGCTTCTTTCAAATATTGCTTCTTTTTACCTTGTGATGTCACGGAGAGATCTCCTCCTTCTATCATACTAATGGTACGTCCCGAAGGCGCGTTATTTTCATACGTTTCTGGGGGAGGGGGTGGGGTCCGCTGTCTCACAGTTTTCTCTCAAGGCTTCCGACGGGGAGTCGCCCGGTCTTTTTCTTCCTCTTCCTTTCGGGGTCTCTTATATGTATAACGAGGGGGATTCTCGGGGTTGTTTACCTTGAGATAGTTCTTAAGGTATCTGGCCTCTAAGAGGCGGAGCACCTCCCTTTGCAGGGTGGTACACTCCTCGGTGGTATGCCCATAAGTTTTGTGGTATTTACAATACTTACCCGTATTCCTGTTTCTGTCGAGGAACCGGGCCTCCCTTGGCCATCGCAACTCAGTGCTGCCTCACATCACATTGAGTACTTCAACGGGGGCAATGGTCATTGGGGGCAAGGGAACCGAATTGAGGAATTTCTTGACCGGACCACTCTCGTCTTTACGTTGAGGTGGTTTCCCTTCCCGGTTTCTTTCCTTGGCTTTTACTTCCCGTTCGGTGGATTCATGATGTTCATTGTCATTGTTCTCTAGACGTCTCTTCGTGCCTTCAGCCTCCTCCATTAGGATATAAGTCTCCGCTTGCTGCATCAGCTTGTTCATATCCGTGATATGATTTCCCGTAAGGTAGCGGAAGAATTCGCCCGCCCGGAGCCCTTGCGTGAGTATATCCGCCAAAATGGTGGTACTAACGTTCGGAACATCCAGCGCCGCATCTGCAAAACGCTTTATGTACTCTCGTAAAGGTTCATTCTTCTTCTGTTTAACGGTGAAGAGGTGCGTGGCGGATTTAGGGTACCGCCGGTTGCAAGCAAAATGCCTCACGAATAGGTGAGCTAGTCGATCAAAGCTGTCTATGGAACCGGGTGCAAGATGGGTAAACCACGACTGTGCCCGTCCTCCAAGGGTTACGGGGAACACACGACAGAGTACGTGGTCCGGGGCGGAATTGAGGTCCATCCCGACTAAGTATTGGTGTATATGATCCTGCGGATCCTTTCCATCTACATCCCCAGTATATAGAGGACCATTTACAGGCCGCATCCCCGCGGGGTTAGAGGCTAAGGCTATCTCGGGGATAAAAGGGGATGTTTTAAAGGTAAGTTCTTCCTTAGGTCCCATTGTTTTTTTAATATCACCCACCTCTTTCCTAAGATCATCAAAAATTCCCCATATGGTATGATCCTCACCTGAAGAGGGGAATGGTGCGAGAAGGTCCGGAAGCACTCTTCTTCTCTCTTGTTGGCCCGTTCGGCGCATTTCTCGATAGTCGTAGCGCGCTTGGCCGTTCTGCGGGGTTTCGTATTTCCAGGGATCGGAGGCAGGGCTCCACCTAGATTGAACCCGACCTCCTTCGGTACAGGGGTTTTGATGGCGAGAGGATCGAGGGGATAAATCGTGAGGATCCACGTATCCACGCGAGGTCCTTCGGGCCCTAGTCTCTATAAGTCTTTCAAAGACGGAACGAGGAACGTTGATAAAGTCCCTTTCTTCGCATTGGCGATCGGACAGAGTTTCTTCCGAATGGTGGTGTTCAACACGTGTTACAATGTTCATTTAACCAATAAGATAACGTGTCTATCTTTAGTGCTGACTGTATCATTTCTTCTTCCGAGGGCTTTGGTCTTCTTTATGATAAGGGGTAGACTGCCTTCTTTGCTTCCGAGAGCTCATTGTTTCTAATGGTGACTCGAGGGCCGAGTCTGAGTGTTCTCTTAGTGACAGTGTTTCTCCGAGAGGTATGTATTCTGGAGTGTTTGCTTCAGGATATTCTCCGAGGGGGTGTTCGTTCATGGGTTGATCTCCAAGAGGGTTTTAGCTATCGTGGGTAGGTGTTTTCTTTCTTCGAGTGCCCGGAGAGTGTTGTTCTGTAGTTGTTGCGTTACCGTGAAGTTCCGACCTCTGGGTTGGTCGATATGAGTAATGTTCCGAGAGTAATTGTGTTGGGAGTGCATAGCAATGAAGTGTTTTTGTCAAGGTTCTGGGACTTGGGAGTCCATTGGGGCCCTGCTCGGTATCGTGATGGATATCTGAATCAGGTGGATCCATCCGGGTTTGCTCTTTATCCGATGCCACCCTGATATCTAGTTTTGAGTCATCGTGACTTTCCGAGGGGCGCTAGGTGCCCTCGTCGGATGGCCACTCCTACCACTTTGGGTTAGTAACCGAGCGGTATTGGTCACACCCGATGGGCCTCCTCGTTGGGAGTGGGTACAACTCATCGGAAGTACTCGTGACAATAGTATTGTCCATTTATTAATCCTTTTGATTTAGGACTAATATTCTCTTTAATCTCGTATTTTCTTTTATATGGTTAACAGTATCAGAGCAGTGTTTTGCATTGTCTCAAATATCACCTTCATAGCTGCCGCACATCAAACTATCAGTTCCTATTTTTTCTCCTTCTGTCATAAACCACAATGACAAACTCCACTGACTCAAACTCCACAGCACAAGCATCCACAGATGCTCAAAACAATGCACAGAGCAATATCAACCAAAGAATATATGAGGATCCCTCAAATCCATTCTTTCTGCACCATGGAGAAAATCCAGGGCAATCACTTGTGAGTCAGAAACTCACATCACAGAATTATCACAAATGGAGTAGAGCCATGTATGTAGCTCTACTGGCCAATAACAAAGTTGGATTTATAGATGGAACTCACCTAGAGCCCAGCATCTCAGAACCAGACTATGGAAAATGGATGAGGTGCAACTACATGGTCCTAGGATGGATATCAGCTGGAATATCTGATGAACTAGGAGACTACACATTGTTCTCTGATAATGCATACAAGGTATGGCATAAAATAAAACGCAGATTCTCTAAATCCAGTAACAATCACATATTCATGTTAGAACAGAAAATCATTGGAACAAAACAAGAGGGAAATGCACTTGTCATTTACTTCTCTAAACTGAAATCATTATGGGATGAAGTCAGTCAATATGAAGAACCAAGTAGTTGTTCTAATGCAAACTGTAATGTGATGTCTATGCTGAATAAAAAGAATGAATGCAGAAAGGTTATGCAATTTTTGATGGGACTAGATGAAACTTATTCACTAGTAAGAAACCAAATTTTACTAAAGAATCCTCTGCCTACTCTAGATGATGTTCTCAGTCTAGTACTTCAAGAAGAGGCAAATAGAGAGATGTCTGTTGTTTTTAATCCTCCTGTGGACACTGCATCTATGAATGTAAAAGTGCAAGCTGCACCACAAATAGCTTCCATAAATGCAGGTTACCAGACCAATGGAGGTTATCAGAAACAACAAAAACCTTGGAACAAGTCTGGAGGAATGAAGAACAGGCCTCCATGTGCTAAGTGTGGAAAAACAAACCACACCATAGACAATTGCTATGAGGTTTTTGGATATCCTCCTGGTCACATATATGCTAGATTCAAGTCTGGATCTAATGGAAGCAATGGATACAATGGTAACATCAATCTCAACGGAAATAAGCAAACCTCAGGAAGTGTGAATCAACTGAGTCAAATGGGATCTAATGCAGGACAAAACATTCCCTTATCACAGGAACAATTTCAACATATGTACAACATTTTTCAGAATAATGCTAACCTGACAAATCAGGTTAAGAATAATCCCATGATGACAAACAACTCAGGTAATTACTTGACCCTTAGTTGCTGTTATTCTAATCACACTCATATGACTAGGCATAATCCAATTGAGAAGACATGGATTCTGGATTCTGGTGCTACAGATCACATTGTCTGTAATCAAGCACTCTTTTCTTCATGTGAACCTGTTACCAATTCCTTTGTAAAGCTTCCTAATGGACTGACTGCACAAGTAACCATGATTGGCACTGTTAGAATTAGCAAGAACATAACCTTGAGTCAAGTTCTATATGTTCCCTCTTTCTCTTTCAATCTTGTCTCAGTGAGCAAGCTCATCTGGCAAATGAAATGCTTAATCCTCTTTTGGTCTGATTTGTGCATCTTTCAGGATATCAGCAGTTGGAGAACGATTGGGATGGCTAGAGAGATCAAGGGATTATACTGCATAGTGGAGGATAGAGAACCCTCTAAGCTAATCAGTGTTCTTTCTCACATTAATTCTGTTCAATCTTTTCCATTTTATGGCACAATAGATTGGGACATCCTTCTGTATCAAGACTATCTCTTCTTCATTCAATAAGTGATGATTTTCCTCACAATTTTGACAACATTGTCTGTGATATCTGTCACTTTTCTAAACAGTCTAGAGTACCTTTCTCTCTGAATCCTAAAAGAAGTGATAACATCTTTGATCTCATACATGTTGACATATGGGGACCTTATAGCACTGCTTCTATTAATGGCTCTCATTATTTCTTAACCATAGTAGATGATCATAGTCATTTTACTTGGCTATATTTAATGAAAACCAAAGGGCAAGCAAGAAAATTGATTGAAGATTTCTTTCAATATGTATTTGTTAACGGGTTTGGAATTATTTCCTATTTAACGAAAGATATTTATTTGGGTCGGAACGCCCTGTCCGTGATTCAGAGGCAATGACAAGTGGAAATAATAAGAATAGCTGCAAGAATATTCCCTTCCTTTATTCACTGAACTTTTCCTCCTCTCTTTCTTTTTATGTATTTGAATGTCAAGTTGTAGTAAGTAAACTGAGTTATCTTAAGTTGTTTTTCTTCTACGGATCACCTTCCCTTATATAGACTCTGGTAGGGACAGGTGTTATTGTGCATGTGCTTTGGTAAGGACAGGTGTTGTCGTTACCTTGATACAAGTGTTTAAAATAAGGATAAAGTTTATCTTTTATCGACTAAGCGCTGACTAGATTTAATCTCCATCTCTTTTGATAGCTCCGAGGGCCTTTGATGTGGATTGTTTTGATAGAGCTATTCTTCCGAGGGACTCTTTTTCTCTTTCTTGATTTGGGTCCGTTCTTTAATGATCAGGAGTAATCTCCGATGGCATAATTTGATCTCCGAGGGCGTGGTATAATCTCCGAGAGTTAAATATGATCTTCGAGGGCTGAATTTGCTCCTTTTGAAATGGTATTTTTTCATCTAAGTCCTCGGAATATGTTATATGGGCACTCTGTTATTTACTTCTGATTTTTCTCCGAGAATGAGTCCTCGGGCGATGGTCCGAGGGGCGTCTTTTCCGAGGAGTGTTCAGCAAGGAAGTTTTCTTGTAAGTTCATGGGACTCGGGGTCCGTTGTGGTCCCTCTTGGCGCATTGGTGGATATCGGAGTCGTACGAGTCCATCGGGGTTCGCTCTTTTTCCGATGCCGTGCTGATATCTGTTTTTTTATTCACCGTTTGACTTTCCAAGGGACACTTATGTTCCTCCTCGGGTGCTCTTGTAAACCTTTTCGGGTCAGTGACTGAAAGGTAGGGCAATCCTCCGAGGGGTTTTCTTTATATGTACATCTCATCGGAAGTACTCGTGACAATAGTATTGTCCATTTATTGTTTTTTCCGAGTAAGAGTAATCTTCTTTATTTTATTTTTGGGTTAACACTAGCCCCCCCAAATTTCGATTGTCTTCGTAGAGACAAGCGGAATTTTAAATCATCATCCTCAGTGAGGTGAGGGGTTATTTTTTGTTTTAGTGTCCCTGTACTTATTTTTTGATATTTGTCCGAGGGGTAAATATATATATTCAGAGTTTTGCAAGTGATTTTACCTGAATACCCTTAGGGCATCAGCGTTAAGCACGCGAGAATCTCGGAGGCGCAGGTTGCGGGTTACCGTTTGACCAGTTTCGAAATTTGGAGCATCTGACCGTTGGCAACGGTCAGAATCTTGACGACGTGGCGTGAGCGGGCGACGGTTACGTGGAGTCTTGAATAAATGCCACGTCTTTATGGGCATCTGACCGTTGTAGCCTTTGGTTATAAATAGGACACTGTTGCCTCTTCTTTTCTTCATTCACTCAAGTATAATCTGCGATAATTTTCTCTCAGAGCCACAAATTTCTTCTCTTATTCTCTATTTTCTTGCAACTCTAAGTTCCAGTAGGTTTACCCACTAAAAAAAACTTTCCTCTTTTTATATCCATGGCTTCTTCTGCCAACGTGAACCCTGTTGCTGCTGTTACCTCTTCGGAAGTCATTGCTCCGATTGACACTTCTTCGAGCGTGAGGAGTATTCCGGTGGGAGTTGTTACTCGTAAACGCAAGGGAGAAATTGCTGCTGCTGCTGAGGGCGGCGCCACTTCCTCGAAGAAAGCTAGGGTTCCCAAATCAAAGGAACCGCCTCTTCGGACTTTCGCTAAGGTGGAAAAGATGCGGAATATTGCTACTCGTAAGCAGGTAGCGGATCTGTTTACCTCAACCGAGGTCCTTCAGAAGAATATGGTATTCCGAATCCCGACAAAGGATGAGAGGGCATGTTATCCTCCTCCGGGTATGTTGACAGTATTTTTTGCCCAGGTGAAGTACGGGTGGCGTTCATTCATGTCACCTTTTTTCTGTGAGCTTTTCAAGACTTGTAATATCTGCCCGAGTCAAATGGTGCCGAACGGGTTTGCCGCTATTTGTATTTATGTCTTTTGGTGCCAAGTGAATGGGCTAGAGTGCTCGGTGAATCATTTTCTTTCGATCTTTGATGTGGTGGTATCACCCGGGGGGTATCCGTTCTATAATGTTCGTCACCGGGACAACACGGGGGATTCCACGAAGAGGATCTTGGGTGCTGCTATTACCTCACATAGCGTCTGGAAGAATAGATATTTCTTCGTGGGACCTGTTAAGGGTGAGTGGGATGTGCCCTTCGATTGGCGAGAGGGTACTACTCCTGTGCACGCTCTGGACCAGGAGGTGGTGTTATCTCCTATAATTTCTCAGCACAAATTGATGGAATCGGAGGATTTCACAATGTTGTACGAGACCTCCGGTCTTCACTACGTAGTTTTTACCGGCGACGCCGTAGAGATGCCTTTATCTTTGTCTCCCGATGCGAGGAGTCTCTTTCGTAAGTCCTTTTATTTATTCTTTTATTCTTTTATTCTTTCTCCGAGTACAGTAATAAATTGTGCTTATACACATTATCGGTGGGTTGACGCAGGGGAGGTCATGGCGAACTACTATCTGCAGTCGAGTCCGAGGGAGCCTACTCCTAGTGGTGTTTCTGAGATACCAGAGGAGGGTGATCACGAGGAGGAGGAGGTTAATGCTCCCGAGAGTAGGCATATGGGTTCAGAGAAGGGTGAATCTCACGAGGACCATTCTCTTCTATGCATGGATATGACGGGGGTCGTGAGGAGCGCTGTTCCCTTGCGTCAAGTAGCTCCTTGGGATTTGGCTTTGGTGCCCGTTTCCAAATCCGAGTCGGGGAATTTACCTGCTTCTGAATCTAATATAGGAACTTCTCCGAGAGTTTCCGAGGAGGGGATCTTTCCGAGTGTTACCGAGGAAGAATCTGCTCAGAAGGTTACTGAAGTAATAGACTTATCTTCCGAGGGTCCTTCTCCTCAGCCTCCGATAGTTTCCGAATCCGCTCCTCGTGGTGAGTTTCTATGAGATTTTAATGAGATTTTCATACCTTACTCGTGACATTCGCTGATGTGTTGACACTTTTCCTTTTGATGTAGTAGCTATGGATAAAGGAAAAGCTCCGATGGTAGAAGAGCCTTCATTATATGGTGAGTATCCGTTATTCGCCCGTTTTCCATAATTTTTTCTAGTTTCATTCTTTTTCTCACTGACAGTGTGTATCTTTTGTAGAGGAAGAATTTCTGGCCCAATTCAACATTCCCGAGCAGGAAGGTTTACGAGGGGATTCCGAGGATACTCAAGGGGAGTTCGATCCTTCTTCCGAAGACAGAGATGTGAAGGAGGGGATTCTTAATTCACTGTTGGGTAAGACTAGTCCACCCACAACAGTTGGTGGTTCTCGGGCCGTTTTTACGAATTCAGAAGTGATGACTCCCATAAAGGATGCGACTCCTCCGAGGGGGCATGTTCCGGTGACTTTGTCTCCGAGGGGTCATACATTCCAGGAGGCCGTTCCTCCCAGTGGATCCGGAGGGCAGTTCTCGTCTCAGACGGTGGGTGAAGCTTATCAGGATATTCTCCGATTTTTCGCCTCCTCTAGTTCAACACCCGCCGAGGGGTACCAATTTTTGTACACCAGTCTTAACTGGCTGGGGCTCATGGTAAGCTTCTCTAAATTAATCCTCTGAAATTACATGATATCTCTCTGTTAAATTCTTTATTGTTGAATTCTATGTAGATTGGAAAGACTCGGGAGGCGGTCATTGCCGTTGAAGAGCACGGTCGGAAAGACCTAGAGGAGTTAGAAGTACTCCGGGCGCAATTGGCACCTCTCTTAGTCCGAGACAAAGAGAGTCAAACTAGGGAGGACCTTCTTCAAACCAGGATTTCCGACTACGAATTTGTTCTTAATGAAGCAGAGAAGACGAGGGCGGATTTGCAAGGTAACTTAAACGCTGCTGAGTCCGCTTACAAAAAGATGGAGGCATCCGAGAAGGCTGCAGCAGCTAAGATAGCTCTTCTGGAGAAGGAAAGGAAGGAGTCCGAGGGGGTCTTTACTGCTCGTATTGCGGCTCTCGAGAAGGCGGTAGCGGACGGGAATGAGAGAGAAAGGGTTCTCCAGGAGACATTGGGCCAAGTTACTGATAGGGCTGAGTCAGCTGAAGAGAAGTTGGTAAACTTTCTATCTCCCGAGGACGTGCAAGCTAAGGTGGATGCAGCCGTTCAATTCGCTCAGCGGGAGATTTCACGACAGCAATCAGGAGTATCCGAGATGCCTTCTCACGAGCTCTTGACAGGCCACCTTTTATGGGGTTATCTGGAGTGTGCTAGGTTGGCTAAGTCTTTGATAAGGTCGGAGGTTGACTTCTCAAAGTCTTTTGACCTTCGTAAGCTGAAGAGGCCAACTCCCGATGATTGCCAGTACTTTGTGGGGAGATTTGGGGGTTTACTATCTTCTCGGGATTCTCCAGCACCTTCTCCGATGCGATCTGCCACTAGTCCGAGTCCGAGGGCTAGTGGTTCCGGGGGGTATTTTCTCCAATTTCCCGCCTCGCTCCATTGGGTACTTCTGCTGAAGAGACAATTTCTCCCCTCCCTCCTTCCACGGGAGCTTAGTCTTTTTTTTTTTTTTTTTTTTTTTTTTTTTTTTTGCAAGAATGTTCTTTGTATCTATTACCCTTCCGAGGGCTCTTCAGCTTAAATAAATATTTTGTTCAATTTCCTTTTTCTATTTTTTGGTTTTATAATTAAAATTTAACTAAATCAGATAATGACAATTCTTATAAGGTTGATGACTAAGTAAGCTTTCTAAGTAGGAGGTGTTGCTTTGCATGGTTAAGTAGGGTACGTGTCACTCTTAATTAAAAAAAGTTTCAACACGTGTCCCTTTTTTAACATAATAAGAATCTAAACTTCTTCTTTTAACCACGAGTTTAGAGAGTATATATATACTTAAGCTTTTTACCAATTATGCACTTATCTCTACTTTTGTAATCATAATTAACCATTAATTTTCTTTCACAATTGCAAGTACGAAGATAATACTTACCTGATACGATGATGCCTCCTTATTATAGAAGAAGCGGTTCAGCTTCGTCTTGTAGTTCTTCTCGAGATACAGCTCGGAGTCCTTCTGGATCATCAAGGGTTCCCTCGAGGGACAATCCATCCGAAAAGCAAGCGACACTTGGTGCTAGTTCCTCTCTTGGAGTGGCTCGTAGGACTCCATCTACAAATTCACGTAGAGTCAACCATATCAGGGAGATATTCATGAGTAAGGAGCCATATCCTTTGGCGGATGAGTCTTCGGAGTTCGATTTGATTCCTCTTAATCCATCAAGATTGATAGGTAGAGGACGTGTAGGATCCACTATGAGTACAGAATGTGAGACCTCGGTAAGATCTCTTTTCACTGGTTATAACTTAGATTTCGAAGATTATGATATAATAGTGCCTTCCTCGGGCCAAAGGGCTTACGCACCCCCCTCGGGTTACATGACCGTTTACGCCGAACAGATGCGTTGCGGGTTGCGGATGTTTTTTCACCCCTTTTTCCAAATACTTTTTCGGTATTGGCAGGTGTGTCCGAGTCAGTTAACACCAAGTTCTTATAGTCATCTGGTAGGGTACATCCTTCGTAGTGAGCTTTTAAACCTTCCAATGTCCCCCTATCGGGTGGGAACAATATTCACCCTTCGACCTTGCTCAGAGGGGACTCCCTTTTTTAGCTTGACCTATAGGGACAAGGAAAATATCTTCACTTGTGTATCCAGCTCCTATTCTTATAGAGGGGATTGGAGGCGGAGATTTTTCTTCGTCCGTCCGAGAGGTCAGTCAGCCAGATCATGGGGGGTACCCATCCGATGGGGTCTGGGATATATTGCTCCCAACCTTGAAACACAAGGGCAAGTGAGGGAGATATTGTTTCACTCGGGACTTTTCTCTGGTTCTTATGATATATCCGGGCTACTGGATTTCCCCGAAGCCTTGATTTTAGCAGGTTTACAAGAGGGGGTGGAGGGATATACTCCTATTTCTCGTCCTCTTCACAGTAACTTTCATTTTCGTAAGTTCTATTAATCATTCTTTAACTTGTAAATTTCATAAGTGCCCTCGGACCATTTTCCTACTAATATCTTTTGCAGGAGCGGAGATGGGAGCATTTTCCCTCAGGTCTTCTACCGAGGTTTTCCTTGGGAGAGCATTGCACGGTAGTCCCGTAATGGTGGAGATTGGTAATTCCGTTCCTCTCGTGAATGAGGGCATGGTTGAGATTTCCTCGGAGGAGGAGAAACCTGTAGCAGCCCCCCCAGTCAGTTATATAATTCCTCCGGGGCCGTCAGATACGATAGCGGTTCTTTCCCCAGCAGATTTTCACGGGAATCCTATAGTGTCACAGCCTAGTCCTCGTAGCCCTGCCATGGTGAGCGTGTTAGAGGAGTATCTTCTCTCCCCTGGCACAGAGGTCTTGCCGCCCTGGGAAGATATCCCTGATCGTATTCCTGTACCACCGCCCGAGGAGCACCCTTCCCTCGGGAGAACTCTTCCCCCCGGGGATAGTCAGGATGTTTCTCTTCTTGGATCAGAGGTGGGATTTTGCCGAAACTTTCTCAGCGGTTTATTGAACGTAACAGATTGTGAACTGATAAAAACCCTTTCGGTACCCGTTCTCCAGGATTTAGCCTGTAAAGACCTGTGTGAGGTATTTATTCATTTTATTTAATACTAACCTGTCTTCCGGTCTGATGCCCCTTGCTTTGTTTTTTGACCAGATTTATATGGTGTTGGATGCTCTTGGTTCTTACGGAAGCTCTTCTTCAGATCCAGGTTTGGTATACCGTCGTCGGGACGAGTTAGAGCAAGGTCTCTTGGAGGCTCAAGTGGAGATAACTCATTTGAAGGAAGTTTACGAGTCCGCTCAGGAGACTCATATCCATGCGTTACAATCCGAGAAGGATAAGGCGTGGGAATTAGAACGCCAATTAGTGCTTGAAAGAGCTCGTGTATTGAATTTAGGGAGGAGCATTGAGGTGTTACGTGGCCAAATGCGGTCCTCGGAGGAGCAACTAACACAGGTTACGATGGAGAGAGATGCCTTGAGTCAGCAGTTGCTGGGAATAACTCGTTCTCATGCGGTAGAGGTGGTTATGGCACGAGTCCAAGCTGTGCTGGAGGTGGTGGGTCCATCCAATCCTCGTGAGTCTCTTCGGGGTGAGATGCGTGATTTAGTGCATATAGGCTATAAATTGTGCCAAGACGCCGTACAAGCTTTGCCAGAGTTCCCTTCGGGCTTGCTCCTTCCGGAACTCAACATCCGTCAAGTCTCCAAGGAGTTTCTACCTTCACCTAGTGGAGATTTTGCGATCGGAACTGTGTTCTATGATGACCCCTTCTCTCTTTCCGAGGAGCAACGCAGAAGACTCATCAGGGAGGGGAAACGTCCCATGGGAGGGTCTTAGTTTGTAGATGAATGTTATATAGTTTAGTTCATAATACAGAGGGTTTTTATTATTATCGGGTTGTCTCGATGTCTCATATATAGAGCCATCATTCTGTCGGACAACTCTTTTTTGTACTATATCCCCTCGTATATGAACACTCTTTTTATTCATGCATGATTATTACATTAAGCATAGTACTTCCTAAGATTGCTTGCGTTCCATGTGTTGCGAAGTATTGCCTCCTCGGAGGTAGCAAGCCGATAAGTCGCCGGTCCCACAATTTTCACTATCTTGTAGGGTCCTTCCCATCGTGGATCTAGTTTACCCACATTCTTAGAGGCCCCGACTCGTTTCATCACTAAATCTCCAACTTGAAAGGTTCGGGGTTTTACCTTGGTATTGTAATATCGTGACATCCGAGCCTTGTATTCTTCCATTCGGAGGGCGACTCGGGTTCTTTTTTCTTCGAGAAGATCAAGGGCAAGGGCTAAGTTTGAGCCATTGGCCACTTCCTCGTATTCTTTGACTCGCCAGCTTTCTATGGAGACCTCCGAGGGCAAAACAGCTTCACACCCGTAGGATAGACTAAAAGGGGTTTCGCCCGTAGCAACACTTTGCGTGGTCCGATAGGCCCACAATATCCCGGGTATCTCCTCAACCCACTTAGCTTTATGCCAATCAAGTCGGGCCTTCATGTTCTTCAAGAGGGTTCTGTTGGTTCTTTCTACTTGGCCATTTGCTTGAGGGTATCCCACGGAGGCAAAGCGATGTTTTATCTCCCAATTATCGCACCATTTTTGTAATCCTTGGTCAGTAAACTGCAAACCGTTGTCACTTACCAGGCTCCGAGGGACACCAAAGCGACAAATAATACTCCTCCAGAGAAAATTGATGACTGCCCCTGCAGTTACTCTAGCCAGGGGTTCCGATTCCACCCATTTGGTGAAGTAGTCAACGACTACTAATAGAAATTTATTTTGACCGGCATCGGGAATAAGAGGTCCCAGTATATCAATACCCCACTTGGAGAATGGGCAAGGGCTCAAATGAGGTTCCCAAGGAGCTGTAGGTTGATGGGTCCGAGAGGCGTATGCTTGGCAGGATTTACATCTTTCGGCATGGATTTTGCTATCTTTGGTCATTGTGGGCCAGTAATAGCCTTGTCGGATCAAGCGTCCGACCATGCTTTCACTGCTGGTATGGCTTCCGCATACCCCCTCGTGAGTTTCTGCTAAAGCTAGTTGTGCCTCCTCTTCATTAAGGCATCGAGCATGGGGACATGAGTATGTCCTTCGGAAGAGTATCCCGTCTTTGAGGAAGTATCGGAGGGTTTTTCTGAACATCATTCGCTGAATATGCTTGTCCGAGGAGTATCCCTCGGGATTCTGCAAATAGGCTTTGATAGGGGTCACCCAGCTAGATGAGGGATCTGAAATGGTATTCACCTCTTGGCCTTCGCTCTTTTCAGATTCATTGACATGCAGTAGAGTAATCTTCCGAGTATGTATTGCAGCTGTTTGTGTAGCCATTTTGGACAAAGCGTCCGCCTCTTGGTTTTCTTTTCGGGGAATTTGAATTATATCATACTCTTCAAACCATTCGGATCTTTGACGAACAACTCGGAGGTACTCTTGCATTCTTTCTTCCTTTGCCTCATATGACCCCTTAATTTGCTGACCAATCAGTTGGGAGTCACTATGGAGGAGTACTCTCTTCATTCCCCCTTCCCTTGCTAGTCTCATACCGATAAGGAGAGCTTCATACTCGGCTTCATTGTTAGAAAGGGGGTAATCTATTCTAACCGCAAAATGAAGTCTTTCCTCCTCCCCCTCTTGGTTTACCAAAACTATTCCAGCCCCCCCCCCCCCCCCCATGTGTACTTACCGAGGATCCGTCCACATATACATGCCATCGTGGCTCCTTTTCCTCGGGTCTTATGCTCGTAAGTACTGTTACAAAGTCCGCCAGAACTTGCGCTTTGATTGATGGTCTCGGAGCATAGGAAATATCGTACTCAGTAAGCTCTACGGCCCATTTTATCAGTCTTCCTGATGATTCAGGCTTGTTAAGAATTGCCCTCAGGGGGTGCTTAGTTAGCACGGTAATTGGATGAGATAGAAAGTAGGGACGTAGCTTACGAGCCGTGGTAACCAATGCTAGAACTAGTTTCTCAGTTAGGGTATATCGGGTTTCGGCTCCGAGGAGGGTTTTGCTGACGTAATATACCAGGTGATGTTCCCCCTCCTGTTCTTTGACTAAGACAGCGCTAATAGCCTCTTCTCCGACTGATAAATACAGAAACAACTCTTCTTGGGGTATAGGTTTTACCAGCAAAGGTGGTTTCAACATATATCTTTTCAATTCTTCGAGAGCTTCCTCGCATTGAGGGGTCCACTGAAATTCCTTGACATTTCGAAGTATCTTGAAGAAGGGAAGCCCTTTCTCTGCAGACTTGGAGACAAATCGACTCAACGAGGCCATTCTTCCAGTTAATTTTTGGACATCTTTCACCGTCCTAGGGGTAGGCAATCCCATGATAGCTTCTGCTTTTTCGGGGTTTACTTCGATTCCCTTCTCCGTAACCATAAATCCCAAAAATTTTCCTCCTCGGATACCAAAAGAGCACTTCCGAGGGTTAACTTTCATGCCAAAGTTGTTCATAATGACGAACGCTTTTCGTAGGTCCTCGGGATGTTCTTCGGCAGTGTTACTTTTAACTACAGTATCATCTACGTAAACCTCTACTGATTTCCCAATAAGTCCTGTGAACATAAGACTTACTAACCTTTGGTAGGTAGCTCCCGCATTCTTCAGCCCAAATGGCATAACTAAATAACAAAATGTGCCTGCATCTGTGATGAAGCTGGTCTTATCTTGGTCAATAGTCGCCATTGGGATTTGGTTATACCCTTGGTCTCCATCTAAAGTTGATAGTAGCGCGCACCCTGCGGTAGAATCAACTAGCTGATCTATGCTCGGTAAGGGATAACAATCTTTTGGGCAGGCTTCATTAAGGTTGGTAAAGTCAACACACATTCGCCATCTTCCTCCATGCTTGGGTACTAGCACGACATTAGCTAGCCATTCGGGATAAATGACTTCTCGAATTTGCTTCAAACTAAGAAGGCGTTGTATTTCCGATCGGATAATCTTGTTGCGCTCGGGTCCCATTTTCCTTTTCTTCTGTTGGACAGGTTTAGCCCCGGGCTTTACGTTAAGAAAGTGTTGGCATACCTTATTGCTGATTCGCCCGGGTGGTCCACCTTCCCATGCAAAGAGGTGATGAAACTGTTTGAGGAGAGAGATCAGTTGACCTTCTATGATTGGAGCCATATGGGTGCCGATTTTGATTACTTTCTCGGGGCTTCCTTCTACTAATTCCACCTGTTAACGGGTTTGGAATTATTCCCTATTTAACGGAAGATATTTATTTGGGTCGGAACGCCCTATCCGTGATTCAGAGGCAATGACAAGTGGAAATAATAAGAATAGCTGCAAGAATATTCCCTTCCTTTATTCACTGAACTTTTCTTCCTCTCTTTCTTTTTTATGTATTTGAATGTCAAGTTGTAGTAAGTAACCTGAGTTATCTTAAGTTGTTTTTCTTCTACGGATCACCTTCCCTTATATAGACTCTGGTAGGGACAGGTGTTATTGTGCATGTGCTTTGGTAAGGACAGGTGTTGTCGTTACCTTGATACAAGTGTTTAAAATAAGGATAAAGTTTATCTTTTATCGACTAAGCGCTGACTAGATTTAATCTCCATCTCTTTTGATAGCTCCGAGGGCCTTTGATGTGGATTGTTTTGATAGAGCTATTCTTCCGAGGGACTCTTTTTCTCTTTCTTGATTTGGGTCCGTTCTTTAATGATCAGGAGTAATCTCCGAGGGCATAATTTGATCTCCGAGGGCGTGGTATAATCTCCGAGAGTTAAATATGATCTCCGAGGGCTGAATTTGCTCCTTTTGAAATGGTATTTTTTCATCTAAGTCCTCAGGGGCCTTTGATGTGGATTGTTTTGATAGAGCTATTCTTCCGAGGGACTCTTTTTCTCTTTCTTGATTTGGGTCCGTTCTTTAATGATCAGGAGTAATCTCCGAGGGCATAATTTGATCTCCGAGGGCGTGGTATAATCTCCGAGAGTTAAATATGATCTCCGAGGGCTGAATTTGCTCCTTTTGAAATGGTATTTTTTCATCTAAGTCCTCGGAATATGTTATATGGGCACTCTGTTATTTACTTATGATTTTTCTCCGAGAATGAGTCCTCGGGCGATGGTCCGAGGGGCGTCTTTTCCGAGGAGTGTTCAGCAAGGAAGTTTTCTTGTAAGTTCATGGGACTCGGGGTCCATTGTGGTCCCTCTTGGCGCATTGGTGGATATCGGAGTTGTACGAGTCCATCGGGGTTCGCTCTTTTTCCGATGCCGTGCTGATATCTGTTTTTTTTATTCACCGTTTGACTTTCCAAGGGACACTTATGTTCCTCCTCGGGTGCTCTTGTAAACCTTTTCGGGTCAGTGACTGAAAGGTAGGGCAATCCTCCGAGGGGTTTTCTTTATATGTACATCTCATCGGAAGTACTCGTGACAATAGTATTGTCCATTTATTGTTTTTTCCGAGTAAGAGTAATCTTCTTTTTTCCGAGCATAGACATCTTCTTAATGTTGCAAGATCACTCAGAATACAAGCTCATCTGCCTTTGCACTTTTAGGGTGACTGTGTTTTAACAGCAGCCTACCTTATTAACAGAACTCCTACACCTTTACTTGATGACCATACTCCATACTATCTATTACACTCCAAGCAACCACAATACTCTCACCTCAGAACCCATGGTTGCCTTTGTTTTGCAACTTCTCTGCCTAAGCCACATAATAAACTTCTTCCCAGAGCTTCTAAGTGCATCTTTATAGGCTATCCTGCTGATGTTAAAGGATACAAGCTTTTTGATCTTCATAATAAGCATGTATTTGTTTCCAGAGATGTCATCTTTCATGAACAAATATTCCCATTTCACTCTCCATCCACCACAGTGCCTCATCATACTCCCTCACCCCTTTCAACACCAGCTTCTATGGATTTCTTATATTATCCTTCTTCAGATAATGAACCTATCCATTTATCTGAACCAACTCATATCCAGGAATTAGATCATCCCTCAACACCTCCTTCACCAAATCACTCACACAATCCTCTCACTCCTCCATCTTCCAATGAACATCAGGCTTCCTCCAGTATGGATGACTCACCTGATTCGATTACTCATGTTGCTGACATTGAAATAAGAAGGTCCACTAGGCTTAGAAAGGTTCCCTGCCATCTCCAAGACTATCAGTGTAAGCACATTCAATCTAAGTCTTGTCTCATGGCTTCTACAACTGATGATATTCATCAAGGTACACTGTATCCACTTAAGCTTTGTTTTTACCACTTGTCTGATTCTCACAAAAGGTTCATTTTGTCTGTTGCCTCAACCATTGAACCAACCTCTTATGATCAAGCAAAACTTGATCCTCTATGGAGGGGTGCTATGCAGGCTGAGTTACAGGCTTTACATGAAAACAATACCTGGACCCTTACCTCTTTACCCCCTGGTAAAAATGCCATTGGATGCAAATGGGTATATAAGATCAAATATACTGCCACAGGTCAGGTAGAAAGATATAAGGCTAGATTAGTAGCCAAGGGATATAACCAATAAGAAGGTTGGGACTTCTTTGACACATTATCTCCAGTAGCAAAAATATCAACAGTCAGATGTCTCCTTGCTTTAGCAGCTGCTCAAAATTGGCTTCTCTTTCAATTGGATGTAAATAATGCTTTCTATATGGAGACTTGGAAGAAGAAGTCTATGTGTTACCACCTTCTGGTTTTGCTACTGAGGGGGAGAATAATTACTGTCTTCTTCACAAATCTTTATATGGACTTAAGCAGGCTTCAAGGCAATGGAATAACAAGCTGACATCCATCATCACTAATCAAGGTTTCAAGCAATCATATGCAGATCACTCCTTATTCATCAAAAATCTCAATGGTTCAATCATTGTGCTTCTGGTATATGTAAATGATATCATTATTAGAGGAAATTGCAAACAAGACATTGATTCTCTGAAGGACTATCTAAAACACCATTTCAAACTGAAGGACTTAGGTAATCTGAAATACTTCCTAGGCATTGAAGTTGCCAGAAATCAGAAAGGAATATCATTGAATCAGAGAAAGTATGCTCTTGAAATCATTAATGATTGTGTCCTATTGGGAGCTAAACCAGCTGGTACTCCTATTGAACAAAATTTGAAACTATCTCACTCAGGGGGAGTTGATCTAAAGGGTCCAACAAAGTACATAAGGCTGATAGGAAGACTGATATACTTGTCAGTCACTAGACATGATATCTCCTATACAGTCCAAACATTGAGCCAGTACATGAGTGATCCAAAGAATCATCATATGGAAAGTGCTTTGAGAATAGTTAGATATCTGAAAAGAAGTCCAGGACAAGGCCTCTTCTTTCCTAGCAATAATACAGTCCATCTCAAAGCATACTCTGATGCAGATTGGGGTGCATCTATAGATACCAGAAGGTCTGTGACAGGATATTGTGTTTTTCTAGGAGATGCTTTGATATCTTGGAAATCTAAGAAGCAGGTAACAGTGTCAAGATCTTCTGCTGAGGCAGAATATAGAGCACTAGCCACAATTGTATGTGAAATAGTCTGGATGAGACAATTGCTGAAAGACCTTGGATATAACCATAACAAACCAAGTATGATATATTGTGATAATCAGGCAGTAGTTCACATAGCAAACAATCCAGTGTTTCATGAGAGAACAAAACACATTGAAATAGATTGTCATGTGACCAGAGAGAAACTGACACAAGGACTAATTAAGCTATTTCATGTATCAACACAGGCACAGCTAGCTGATATATTCACAAAGGCACTAGACAGAAGAAGCTTTGATTCTATGGTAAGAAGGATAGGTGTTCATGATGTCCACTGTCATGTTGAGGGGGAGTATCAAAAGGCAGCAGATGACTCAGTTGACAACATGATCAAGGCATTAACATAGCCAGGTCATGAACATATGCAAAACAATTGATCAAGAGCACATGCGCAGCAGGAAGAGGATCAAGAACTTTATTCCTTCTGACAGCTGATAGAATAAGTCTTATGATGGAATAATGAGTTGTAACTTTTACCTTTTAGTTGTTATTGTTGTCTATAAATGTACTGATTCAATGTAATGATAAATACACAGAAAACATTCTTCTTCATCTTATAATAGCAGTTTCATAATTCATATGATTTCGATTGTGTATGCATTAAACAACAAATGAATCAATATGATAACCTATACATCATTTGAAACAGGCGGGGGTCCGAATCCTTCGAAACAGCCGCAAAACTCTGTTACGGCATCACAATCGAGCTCTCGCCCACCAACGCTGCTGCACTTGAGAGTACTTGGCAATGACGGAAGAGTACTCCGAAGAGAATCTCATCTCACAAACAGAAATGTATGTGACGCATTCAGTATTCAAGAATCTCAAACACTGTGTTATAACACTAGCCTCTTGCCAAAGACTAATGCCCATGTCTGAAAATCTCGGGATTAATGCATCAATGTTATAGCCGCCAAATCTCTCGCTGCAGATCCGACACTGAAACAAGGAGAAAAACAGGGGAGTTGACGGTTCATGGTTAGACGAATTGGGATATTTGAGTTTAGCGTTTCTCCAACGTTTGATTTTCACGATGAAAGCTATGAACGTAAACGGAGAAACCGTCGAAAGTTGTTTAATTCACTATGCTAACAAGTGTATCCCCTGATTTCACGGGCAGCACGAAAGCCATTGTCGTCAATGACTATTATTTCGAATCTCCCCATGGAGAAAACATCGACATTGTCTTCAAATCTCTATATCAGATTTTAATGACACGTAAAACTAGAGTTCTTGAATTTTGAAGGAAAGCTCAATAAAAGATGGTTGCATCAGAAATGTAATAACTTTTGATTCGGTAATTCATTTTAAGCCAATGATTGATCAAATCAAACGTCTTTTGATACTCTACATTTGGTGCAGACACCAATTCTCGCCCACCACGAGCCCAAAAAATGTCGTGTAAGGCAAATGCAACTCTAATTACTTTTAAATGCACATTTCTATTGATATTTTAGATTGTAAAGTAGTTCCTGACTTTCTCCATGCCTAAAAAGAACGTTGTTTAGAGCAAAGATCTTACACTTTTGTGAATATTTTTCTTTACAGGCTCATCTGTGAATTGTAGAGGCGGATAGGGAAAAGATATGCCGAATTTTAGATTGCCAGAAGCTGACATTAGAGGTTTTTGTTCATGATTGTACGAAGATGATGAATGATTTACTCATATGCTTGTGAGAAAGTGATAGATCTTCCAATAATCACAAACGTATATGTATACTATTACAATCCTAACAAGAGTAAGTGAATCACTAAAACTAAGGAAAGATAGATACAAATTTTTTACAAGGATATTCAAGATAATAAGGAAAGATTCTAGCTAGGTCTAATGCGCCCTCGCAAAATAGACGTTCCATCAGCAACGAAAATTTATAGGTTCAACAATCACATTGATTGTTGAATTCAAACCAAGTAAACATTGTGTTCATAGCGTGCATGCGTTGTTGCTCTATTTTTACCTGCATTATTGGTGTGTTTGGTGTGTTGTTGTTGTTGTTTTTTTTTTATGAATTTTGTGTGTTGTTGTTGATCTATTACGTTCGTTATACTCATTAGATCGTCAATTAAATCGGTTGTATTGAGCATTAACCGTTACAAATTGGTCGAATGAACGTGGATCATGGCGTCTATGAAGTTTGATGTTGAAAAACTCACCGATTTGAAAGATTTTGGGTTGTAGCGGTTGAAAATGCGAGCGTTGTTAGTTCAACATGGTTTGATTGAAGCGCTTGATGAGCCGATCATGGATAAATCTATGAATGAGAAATCTAAGAGGATGATCATTGAGAAAGCTCACAGTACGATCATTTTAAGCCTTGGTGTGCACATGCAGGTATGCAAGGAGAAATTTGCTGCAGCGGTCTGCTTAAAGCTCGAGAACTTGTACATGACAAAATCACTAGTAAATTGCCTCTACATTAAACAAGCATTTACTCGTTTAAAATGCAAGAGGATAAATCAGTAAAAAAAAGATTGATATATTTAATAAGCTGATACTTGGTTTAGAGAACATTAATGTAATGTTAGATGATGAGGATCCGGCTCTGTTGTTGTTGAGTTCTTTACCTAAATCTTATGCTCACTTCAAGGATACCTTGATCTATAGTTAGAGATGCACTTACTCTTGATGATGTGTAGTCTGCTCTGAACTCTAAGGAGTTAAATGAGAGAAATGAGTCTAAGAACTTAGTGAAGAGAGAATGTCTGGTGGTAAAGAGTAAACAGCAGGAGAAAGGAAATAAATGTGATAAGAAGAAGGATAATGCATAGGAGAAATCTGGAAATGGTGTCTTTAGGTTGTATCTTTGTCACAATGAAGGACACACTATAAAGTATTGCCCTGAGAGAAAGAAGAACTCTAACTCTGAGAATTAGAAAGAAACTGTCAATGTTGCAGTTGTTCTTGAAGGGTATGAGTCTGCAAATCTTCTCATGGTGTATGATTGTGATCCTAAAATTGAATGGGTCATGGATTCAGGGTGTTCATTTCACATGACACCAAATAAATCATGGTTTGAAGATTATGAAGAAAAGGAAGGAGGTTATGTCCCTCTGTGAAACAACAAGCCCTGTAAAATTGCAGGTATATGATCAGTTAGACTTAAAGTCCATGATGGAAGTATGAAACTTCTTCAAGAAGTGTGATATGTTCCAGACTTGAAAAGGACACTGATATCACTAGGTGGATTAGATAGAAAGGGTTTCAACTTCAAGTGTCAAGGTGGAGTTATGAAGGTTTTGAGTAGATCGATCACTAGTTGTGATGAAAGGGCATAGAAAGAATGGTCTTTACACTCTAGAAGGAGGTGTAGTTACTGGATCTGTATAGGTGACTGAATGTCACATTTCAAAGGTTGAGTTATGGCACAAGAGGTTGGGGCATGTTAGTGAAAGAGTATTAACTGAGTTGAGCAAACAAGGACTGCTTGGTTCTGAGAAACTGAATGCACTGAGGTTCTGTGAGAATTGCATATTTGGACAGACTTTTAGGCTAAAGTTTAACCAAGGATTGAACAGGATAAAGGGATCTCTTAACTACATACATGATGACCCGTGGGGTCCTTCAAGAACACCATCTCACTCTGGTGCTGGTGCTAGATACTACTTATGCCTTGTTGATTATTACTCAAGGAAGATTTGGGTGTACATACTGACAACTAAGGATGCGAGTTTTGAGAGTTATAAAAACTGGAAAAGTCTGATTGAAAACAAAACTGAAAGGAACCATATACATCCACTTGCACCCAATGCAGTGCATGTTAGGTGGCAATCAGTCAAGACCCAAGTGTTGGTTCTTTCAAGGGCATTTAGCTCACTTTTCATAGCATCTTGCCAATATTTATGCTTGCTTAGCTGAATGTTTTAAGTTCAGTGAGCATACTAGTTGCAACAGTGAAAGCTTTATGTTTCATGCTTAATTTATTGGTAGAAATGTATTGATCAATGGGGTATTGCTTCCCTTTAGTGATCATATTAGAACTTGAGGGAGGTTTATGTAATGAAATGGGAAGATAATAGTCATAAACCTTTAAGTAAGAAGGTGGAGCGGTAAATCTTGATGATTTACTGAGGATGGGGTTAGAGTTACATGTGATATTACCTATCACTGTGGAAGGTCTCATGAGATGGTTCATTGAGGGCTTGAGTAGTCTCAGAGGAGAAAACTTCATGGTGAATGTTGTAATCCACGTAAGGAGTCTGAGGGACCTAAGAGAAAACATCATTGTTGCTTTGTGCTGAGTCCTCTGTTTGTGAGTCAGAGTTTGCTGGTATTTGTTCATGAGGGTTCTCAACCACTGTTGCAAGTGAACCGTCTAAACTTATAAAAAGATATGTACACAACAGATTAGAGGGAGCACTATCCGATTGGTTACCATAAGGATGTAAGTGGTTAGTTTTGACATGAAATATGTTTTCATGAAATTTTAAATTCCTGAAGATGAAAGTTTTCATGGATGAGGTGTCTAGTAGAAGATACTCTTAGGTGCCCCTTGGATAACCAATGAAGAAACAATGTGTAGCCCTCGGGGAGAACTTGTGCCTGTGATATGGCATAGTAAATGCATATGCAAGGCAACCAAATACTTTAAGAAAATCATATCATCATAGTTAGAAGACTTCTTATATAACATTTCATAGGGACACTTATTGGTTAAGGTTTTAGAAGGCATTTTGTTTATTAAGAATGCAACTATAGTAATGCTGTTGCTCTAGTATTCTATAGGAATATTGGATGAAACTTTTAAGCTCTAGCTACCTGAAGAATATGTTGGTGCTTTCTCTCCACTAATTCATTTAGTTGTGGAGCTTCCACACATCTTGTTTGATGGAGGATTCCCAGCTTGTTGTAAAGGTCTTTAAGGATGAACTCTCCACCATTATTTGTTCTAACAGTTTTAACTTGGCATTGAGTAGCAATTTGTTAAATAATTGGGTTAAACATTGTCTGACACTAGACTCATGTTGCAACATAAAGATCCAGGTACACCTGGAGTAGTCATCAACTACAATAAGAAAAAGTTCAAAATCCATCATGTGAGGTGGCCCTGAATGGTCCCCACACATCACAATGGAGTAAATTAAAATGGTTAGGTAGAGTTACTAAGAGAAAAATGTAATCTCTTTTGCTTGGCCAGATGTCAAACATCACAATGATAGTTCTTATTACAATGAGGAACTTTTAATTGAGAACTGGCATGAAGTTAATCAAATGCAGGATGGCCTAGCTTTAGATGCCACAAACTATGATTATTGTTCACAGAACTACACTGCATAACAGTGGTACAAACATCAGAAGTAACAAAATGTTTATGAACAACTACATTATTAGTCTAAGCAAAAATGTAGAGGCTTTGGGAGAGCTTAGCGAAACCAATCTTCCTCTTGGCGTTGGTGTCCTACAAAGCACATGAACCAGACTTGAAAAACAAAGTAAGGTTAGAAGCAATAGTTATTTTAGATACATAGAGAATATTATGAGTAAAATATGGAACACATGACACATCTCTGAGTATCAGACTAGTGAAAAGTTGTATTGATTCAATGTGAGTAGCAATAGTGTAGTTATTATTTGGTAAGTGAATCTTGATGTACACAGGGGTGGGAGGAGTAACAAACCAATTCATATGAATGAACATGTGCTCAATGGCACCTATATCATGTATGTAGTACTAATGTGCAAGTGTGGTGCATAATTGGAGTGAAAAACAGAAATATAGGATTTAGATGTGCCAATCATTGTAGTTGCGGCATAATGGTTGGTAGTTTTATTAGAGTAAGTTGAAGGTGCACTAGGGGAAGCTCGAGCATTCATAAAAAGCCAAGAACTTCTCGAATAACTCTTTATGAGTAGACTATTCAGTGGTGGGTTGGGCAACATGAGCAGTGACATTGTTACTGGGGGCCTCATAAGTGCTTGTAGCATTAGCAGAGTGTGACTCATGCATCTGTCTCCTGCCTATAGGACCTTCCCAGCCAGGGGGATAACCTATTATCTGATAGCATTTATCAGTTGTATGGCGTGAATAACAACAAAGGCGCATTTCAACTTCTTCATGTTCTTATTATGTGGTTTGAAATTCTGATTGACAAAAACCTAACTGTTGTTGAAACATTGGTTACCAGGAGCATAATTGTGAATATGAGGTTTAGACTGATTATTTTGGTAGTTAGAGTGCTGATTGTTTTGATAGTCAGAGGGCCTAGCGAACATGGCCAATGCATCACCAACAACAAGTGCAGAATATAACTCCCTTTGATTCTCCTCTTGCAAGAGGATAGAATACACTTTTGAGAGGATCATTAAGAAGAATCTGAATACGCACATTGTCAAATGAGTCATTCAAGCCAAAAAGAAACTTTAAAACACAGTTATAGTGCTGTAAATTGACCATATTGTGATTCACATTACACTGACACAATCCACAAGAACAAGCAACAATTGATCTTTAACTAGAGAACTCATCCCACAGTGCACAAAAAGTGTTAAAATACTGAGTAATCGACTGAGTTCCTTGAGTAATACATGTCAAAGATTTTTGCAGCTAATAAACACACGAACTATCGGTTCGATCATAACGTGTTCTCAAATTATTCCATAGTTCTTGTGCCGTAGTAAGAAACAGTAAACTCTGACGAATTTCATATTCAATAAAGTTTGAGATCCAAGAGAGTTCCAAATTATTTGCCCCAATCCAACATGCACGATTCACAAGGTCAAATTAAGGGGAATTGGTAGAGATTCATCTATGAATTGAAGTGTGTTCTTGATCGATAATGTCATGCGAATGTTGCGGCTCCACGAGAGGTAGTTGCAGCCATTGCGTAGATCCTTAAAAATGGAGGATCCAGTGAAGTCATGAAATCCAAGGAAGTTGGGTGAAAGCGAATCTTCACATTTATTGCGCGATGCACCAGATCCAGTAGTGGCTTAAGTTGCCGGAGTTGTTGACGAAGAGTTCACCGGAGTAGTCATCGGCAAAAGAGAAGAGTGATCAAAACATTTGATCGAGAAGACGATCAGAGAGGTCAAAAATCAAAATTACGCAGCGAAATTGTTAGATTGTATACCTAATCGATGAAACCATCATGACTTTGTGAATCAACAATTATAAAAGATTGACATCAAAAGATTGAATTGATGAACTGAAGGATCCATGAAGAATCAGATGAGAGTGTTTTTAAATCACACGAGATGTGTGTTGAACAAGTGAGTACAAACTAACCGATTTGTTGCTATATATACTAAGCTGGAAAAAGAAGATTAACAACTAATTAAACTACTTAACTTAATAAAACAAGATTTACTATAAAGGGAAGGCCGTTACACAACAACTATAATTGGAAATTGAAATTCTTTCCTAAAGAGGAAAGTCGAATATTTTGTCCTCTAATATATTGTTCTTCATTTTTTTAAACCCATCTCCCCTCCCCTCCCCCTCCACATACAATTCTTGGATATGTCACTGCATAACATTGATGTTTTGTAATTTTATTGTGCTCTAATGAAGTCACTATTCTTCTATTATAAAAGTTCTGGGCATGCATGTTCCAAAAGAGAATCACAAATAGCATCAAAAAAATAAGGTTGCCATGTAAAAATCGAACTGTAGAAATGTCTGACCATCCTACAATTTTTTGCCATAACATAAACAAGTATATGTTTCTAATAAGGGAAAAAACACTTTCACCTTCTATCTATTGGTCGTTTATCACTTACCTCCTGAACTATTAATTTTATCACTTATCTCCTTGAACTATGCTAATCACTTCACTTTTACCCATGCGGCGTAATTAAGCCATTAAATAGGCACATGTGCTGCACGCGTCCAATTAATCAAGGGCAAAACAAACCTTCTATTTTCTTGGGGGGGGGGGGGGGGGGGGGGGGGGGGGGGGGGGGGGAAGTGATAATCGATCGTAGACCGGGGTGTAAAGTGATTCTTTTTCTAAAAGACAAAAAACAGTTTATAATACAATCTAAAATTAATTCTGAAATATTTATATGTATATCATAAAAATAAACAAATTTATTATTACAAAATATATTTATATCCCTAAAATAAATAAATAGAATTTTAAACTTTTAATAATTATATCAGTAAAATGTAAAATATTAACAAAATAATATCAAATTTTGATGAATAATAATTTGGATTTCTTTTGAAAAGCCATCACCTCCCCCCCCCCCCCCCCCCCCCCCCCCCATCTTCTTTCTCGATCTCGCGACCAACTCTTCGTGTTGACGACTTTTCTGCTCTATTTTTCACTCGCATCGTTGGAGGTCACATTTTTAGGCCGACCAAATTTGATTCGACCAATGACATTTCATATAATTTGTTGTGGTTTAATTATATAATAATTTTCCAAATTTGGATTAACGCAATAGCTTCTATTAAATTTTGATTCAACATTTTCTAAATTCAATCTACTCGTGTTAAGTCAAATTTGTGCAATTTTTTGACTTGTTTTTTCTTTTATGTAGTTCACTGTAATTACACTCTTCTTGTAGTTTAAACAAGAAGTAATTAACTCTTTTTAAAAAATTACAATCTCAAAAAATATATACTAATAGGGTAGGGAAGAGAAGATGACTTTTTAAAATAAGAAAAAACCAAATATATTTTAGAGAAAGAAGATGACATTTTAGAAAAAGAACTAATTACATTTTGTGAAATTTGTGAATTATATTTTTTGGATTTAAATATATTTTTAAGAATATATTTTTTTTATTTTTTGTGATATAAATGTAAATATTTATGAATTAATTTTATTTTTGTTTCATAAACTGTTTTTTGTTACATTTTTTTAGAAAAAAAAAATCACTTTACACCCCGAACTATGACTGATTATCACTTATCTCCCGAGTAAAGATAATGTCTATTTTGCCCTTGATTAACTGGTCGTGTGCATCACACGTGCCTATATATAGTCTTAATTACGTCATGGGTGAAAGTGATGTGATTAGTATAGTTCAGGAAAGTACATGATAAAAGGGAATTTGTTTTTTTTTTCCATGTGTTTCTTGAGTTTCTAGCTAGTTCTTCTTTTTCTTTTCTTTTCTTTTTTAAACCTTTGTTTAAACTTTAAAGGGTACAGCTAGTTTATAACTGAGGTGACACACAAAATATTGTTTCTTTAATTAAGGTTGATTTTGCTTTCCACACGTCAAACCAAACGTGTGATTTCACTTTTCTCTGTCGGCTGTTCTATATACTAGGTGGGTGTTGTAAATAATATTTATGTAGAAAAACTTTTGAAACACTCTGCTAAGATTAAATGTATGTTCCAAAAAATAGAATGCAAGCTCTGATAAAGTTAAGTCTCAAATCTGAATTGAACGAGCTTCAGCCTTCAAGCGAGTCTTGTAACGAGTTATTTAAATTAGTGATAGATATTGAATCGAGATATTTATTTAATATATGTGTGCACTACAGCAATTAGTCACTCGTGAATCTGTGTAGAGCTACCGTTCAATGTGCGTTGCTTTCTGGGTGGGGGCCGATCACCTTGAATGGAATGTGGACTCAAATCCCTGCCAATTGAGAGATGAATTAATTCGTCACTTTATAAGTAGAACAGTCAAATTTTAATATAGTATGGTCTAAAAGGAATCTGGTAACAATAATACACAAGAGCAGAATCCTTATTCGTTTCAGTACTTCTTAATTTCCATATAATATAAGCATTGCAAAATGAAAAAAAGAATGAAGGTCATTGTAGGGTTGGAAACAACCTTGCTCCCATGAATTCACAGCCGCTCCCTGCCGCATCTGACCAGATTCTCTAGTAAAGTTTAAACTTTATATGACCTTGAACTATCTCGTAAATATGAAAGAAGAGATATGTTATGCTTCTCAATAGAAGATAATTAAAACAACAGATTAGTTTGGAAGAAATTTTGCTCTGTTAATACCGTTTACCATTTGATTATGTTAAGAAGGGTTATAGATCTCAAGTATATACTACACACAATGATTTTAAGCAATTTATCTAATAGTAAAGAATTGAATAAACAACTCAAATTATTCCCTAAATAGCTTCGTGACATTCTGAATTAATAGCACTACCCTATAAACATTAAAATTTAAACATATACGATACCATATTAACTAGTATAATTCTTATTACCAAAACATGGAATGTGAACGCGATATATACATATAAATATATAACTGATATGGGTATTTCCCGTACAGGGCCTGTCATGGGTCAGGCCCATGTTTTCACCTATATCGGGGATTATCCCCAACATACATATCGAATATTACCTTCAATATAGTACAACTCATATGTTTATCACGTGAGTAGTCCTTGCATCCCGAGACCTATATAAATACCCGCTTTTCGGTAATTAAGGTAAACCTTAATTATCCGCAATTACTGTACATCTACATTGAGCCTAACTCGATATAGTATTCGACATCATACCCGATATACATCTCCGATATATATCATCAACGTCATCCTCAACGTAAATAGGAGACCACTTTCGACATAGAAGGCTCTGATGTCATCTCCGACATAACCTTTGACGTTATGTTCGATATACTTTCGACATTCTCCCTTGCATCTAACGTTAGTTCGAGATATTCTCGACCAAGTCTACTTGAGACTAGCATAGTTAGAGTAAGTCTAGTTTAGCGATAGACTCGTTGTATCATACTTGTAACCGACCATATTCCATATATACGATCTATTGTTAAATTAGTGGCGCCGTCTGTGGGAACACCAAGTTCCCGGACGAGGACGTCAAGATGCAAAGAAGGATGACTCGCTCGCGGTCTAATAGACTAGTGGTTGACAATTCGATGGCAAAAAGTACACCATGCCGCCTATTCCGGCCCCAGAACCAATGATGGGCCAGAATGAACCCGAGCATCCTCAAGCACCGAGGGAGCCAACTCTCGCACCCGGAGTGCATATAGTTTTGGCATAAGAAATCATGGCGTAGATCAACGCTACTGTCCAGACAACATTGAATGCGGCCCTAGAAACCCTATTACCGCGCTTGAACAATAGAGGGGTGGACGGCGCGTCACCGCGACCACAAGAATCCAGGACTGGAGGACCTGGGCCAGGACACATAGCTGATGAAGGTGAGGACAGTGGAGATTCCAGAAGAGATTTGTGTCGCCCGAGAACCCGCGGGGTTGAGGGGCATGACCCATTGATGGATAGGAGGAACATTGCTAGGAGGATGGAACAATTAGACCGCGAAAAGGCAGAAGTGGGACGAAGACTAGCTTTGGCAGAGGGCCGCAGTTTAACACCCTTTTCGGATGAGATAGAGTCGAAGGTATGAGAGAAGAGAGATACGATCCCTGCCATTAAATCATACGATGGAAGAAGAGTGATCATCTCCACTCTGTTGACATTGTCTTGAACTTACGTAGGTTTTCGCGCAACATCAAGGCGAAGATTTTGGCTACAACTCTGACCAAAGCAGCTTTGGATTGGTTTACCGGGCTGGATGTTCGATCTATAACGAGTTACAAGTAGATGAGGCAGAAATTTGAGAGCCAAATCTCCAACCAAAAAAGGATGAGGACCAGCATGCATCATCTGAATGTTATGCAACAAAGAGATAAAAAGAGCTTGGGGGATTTCATTAAGGGGTTTAATGATGAACTGATCAAGGTAGATGAGCCGAGAGGGGACTAGGATGTCCTCATGTTATTTAATGCTACATCGCATAAGAGATTTGCCTCTCAGCTGATCAAGCTTAAGTCGCCAACGATAGATCATATCAACACGCTCGCATATGACATCGTCTATGAGGACAATATGATGGTGACCAAGCAGAGTCCCAATCAAAGCAGGCCTCCAGGAAAGGAGCGATAGAGGGATAGGTCTCCTAGAAGATATACTCCACTGAATAGAGGAATATTGGAAGTATTTGCTGTTGCACAGAAAAACGGGTGGCTCAATGAACCTAGAAATTTGAGGGAGAGAAAATGAATGAAAATCTCCAGAAAATACTTTGAATATCACCGCCAAATGAGGCACAAAACAGATGAATGTACTGATCCAAAGAACGAGATTGAGAGGCTCATCAATGAGGGCAAGCTAGTGGAGTTCATGAGAAACTTAAAGAACGATTGCCGAAGGGATGACGGATCCCGTTCACCTCGTAGGGACCATTTTCGCTCCCCAAGAGAGATAAACAGAAGACAATTGAAGCTCCATCGGAGCATGGAAGGGCCATTGTCAATGCCCCAGTTTGAGGGATGATCAATGTGATAAACGGAGGACCGTTAGGTGCTGATTCAGCTCAAGGACGTAAGAGAATAACCCGCCGGATGCAGTTCGGGACATATATAGGCTATACTACCTCAGTTATGCAGGAGGGTTTCCTAGACCAAGAGATTTCATTCACAAATAGGGATATCGAGCAACTCACACCGCATGCATTGGAGGCAGGTAAACTCAATTTCCCACTAGTTGTTACAATTGATGTAGCTGAGTATCAGGTACGGAAATCCCTGATCGACAATGGTAGTTCCTTCAATATTATCTTTGCCCATGTCTTGGAGAAAGTGGTGTTACCCCAGAACATGTTGGAGATGGTCTCAACCTCGTTAACCGGCTTTGGAAGAGGAGAAGTAATTGCAGTGGTCCAAATCGCATTGCTCACCTCATTCAGGGAGGAACCATGCAGAAGGACAATCGCAGTAAAATACATCGTGATCGACCCTTTCTTCCCCTACAATGCTATCATTGGGCGTCCCGCCCTCAACAAAATGAGAGCCCTGGTATTAACCTACCACCAGAAAATGAAATTTCCTACCCAGGATGGACTCGGTGAAATCATAAAAGACGAGCAGCAGGGTTGGATATGCTATGTGGCCTCGCTGAGACTTTCTAGGATTAGGGAGATACAAGAGGTGGAAGCAACTGATCAAGAAATGAATACATGCCAGATACGGAGTAATCACCTCGCTTCAACTTGGGGCCCCGATCTTCAGTTTATTTACTGCCTTTTTCTTTTTTTGATTTCTCATTGGTATCCGCTTATGCGACTAATCCAGCCGAGCCTCGGTCGGGCTCTTTTTGAGAGGGGGACTCTCCCAGCGGTGTTTTTTACATCCACAAGACTCGAACTCGAGACATTGCTTAAGTGAACTCAAGTCCCTTACCACTTGAGCCAACAACCGTTGGTTTTATTTACTGCCTTTTACTATTCCTAGAATAATTGCGTTATGTCATTTTGAACAATTTCAATTCCCTAAATTGCCCCATCGTTGGACTGAACTGTAACTACAATAAGGGAACTACACCGATCTGATTCCCATACATGGGATACGTAGGCGAGTTAGGATCTACCTAGCATTCGACCGTTATCTATCGTTATCTCTTATCATTCAAACTGATAGAACTGCATTACAAAATTCGTAACTCATTGCAGGGAATATCCTATGGGATATGATAATAACGTGCCTCAATATTAGGTATCAAGTAAGCATGCCCAAAAGGCACACTGATTTGAAGATATCCTTCATAGAATATCCTATGCTATAAGGGCAATGTTGCCACATTTCTTTACTAAAATAACTATTCCCTATCTAAAGCAGGTACAATCACATTGCCCGTCAAGGGCATGCGAGAACATAAGTTCCACCTTTCAAGAGAAAATGGATAGCCTGAAATTCATTTTTCAAAATTTTCTTATCAATATTTTCAGATACATATTGTGTTTTCTTGTCCAAACAACATGAAAGTAACTTCTACAAAGCCTACGTGATCTCAACCACCGATGAGTGGTGAAGAATCTACAAGTCCTACGTGATCTCAACCACATATAAGCGATGACGACTCTACAAATCCTACGGGATATCGACCACCGATGAGTGGCGAAGTCTTTAGAAATCCTACGGGATATCGACCACCGCTGAGTAGTGAAGACTCTACAAATCCTACGGAATATTGACCGCCGATGGGTGACGAAGAATAAACAAATCCTACGGGATATCGCCCACCGATAAGTGGCGCATAATTTACAAATCCTACGGGGTTATAACTCTCTTATCCACCGCGATAGGCAGGAGAGCACCCTAAAGGGGCGGGCATCTACAAATCTTGGGGCATAACTCCCCTATCCACAATGATGGGAAGGAGAGCACCCGAGATGGAAAAAACACACCTCATAGGGTCATAACTTCCCTATCCACTGCGATAGGCTGGAGAGCAACCAAAAGGTGCGAGTCCTACAAATCTTTATAGTATAACTCTTATATCCACTGCGATTGAATGAAAGAATCCTACAAATGTAGTAACTTACGAATCCAAAAGGATCTCGAGTAAAGCACCAAATTATAGATCTACGATTATGAATTGCAAATGCCCTACTATAGACGCAGGGAGGGATGCAATATCAAAAATCATTCAAAACACAAGACATAACGAATTAAGTTTACAATATAGAGTACCACTATTCAAACAATTATTACACAACCAAATGAATAACAAGGCGATGCAACGCCGTTAAGCAGAACAAGAGATTATGCTCAAGCAAGGCCCTTCTCATTCAAAAGTGCTGAAAATGGATCAGGTTGCTCTGGAACAACGTCTATAGACTTATGATATTTAAGGGGAAACCCGTCGGGCCACACATGGCGTTCAGTTCCATGAAGTTGAACCCATCTCTGAACCCCTTCTTGGCGGTTACCTGCCCAGTCAATGATTGAAAGGCCTCCTCCCGCTCTATGACAGCGTGCTCAACAAGGAACTCTTGATAAGTCCCACTTGCCAAAAATTTCTTGGCAACCCGCATCAAGACCGCAGAAGACTTATCCTATAGAGACGACACATTAACTAGAAATCTCAACATGAGACGATATTGCACATGAAAGACACGCGGACTTATCACTTTCTCCATAACAGCTTGGGCCTTCGCAAGCTCAGACAACAAACGCTTATTCTCCGCCTTTACCTTCGCAAGCTCACTTTCGGCCCGACGACGGCCGTCTTGCTCTTTGAGAGCATGCTCTTTATACTGACCAGCGAGGACTGCCGTCTTCTCGTGCTGAGCACAAGCATCATCATATGCGTCCTTCATCAGCCAGCCTTTGCGTAACGCCTCTTCCTTATCAGCCTCGAGTTTCTCTAGGGCCATAGGATTAAAGTCGGCCATCTTCATATCGTCAGTCTCGAGCTGAGGAATAATAGCATCCTTATCACCCTCAGACTGACTGAAAGTCTTCATGGAGGTCACCAACATTTTCTCGAGCTGCAGAAACACTGACCATAAAAATAAAGTACTCGCAAAAAATATAAGAAACACTGCAAGATGTCAACAACCCACACTCTGGTAGACGTGCATATTGCAACGCACATTCTGCACCAGCTCCATTTTGGTAAAAATAGGGACCCTTGCCGGCGGAGCGAAGGCTCGCGTCATGCCGCGAACCACGTCAGCTTCCTGGAATTCCACCATTTTACCTTGGACATTAGGTCCAGGCCTCGCTCGCCCTTGCCCGGTAGTGGGATGTGGCAATGAGGAGCCCTCTTCTCGAGTCCTCTTTCGGCCAGATTGAGAGGACTGCGGGGCGGTCGGAGCAGACGGCCTTTTATCAGGGTTACCCCCAAAGCCTTGAGAAGAAGGCATCTACGAAGCAACATTTATAGCACGACCCTTTCCTTTAGCCTCACTAGCGACCCAATCAGGAGTATCTTCATCCATTGTTATGGGGACCTTAGACGAACCCCCCAGTTACGCCTCATCAGTTGTCGCGACGGGGATAGCTCCAGGCGCAACCCTTACAGATACATGATTACTCTCCACAGGAGGACCAACTGCAATCGCTGGGGGGGGGGGGGGGATTTCAGTTTGCTTCATCGGTGGAGGCTGAATTTCGGAGGACACAACAACATCCTGGACAATGGACTGCCCAGAGCAACGCATCCGCTCCGGCAAAACCCCCGATAATGTCAAAGACCCTCTCACCACCAGCTCCAGCAGTAATAGAAGCGACCCCCTCCCCGACACTAACACTTCCTACAAGAGATTGACCACCATCGGGCACGGAACAATTGAAACAGTTTGTTTCATTGTCGACGAAGACGCGACCATGCCCTCTGAAACACCAGCTTTCACACCAGAGTTAGACGAAACTTTATCTTCTCTCGCTGCCGATGCAACAGTTTCCTAAGCACGATGCTCCATAATTCTCTACATACGGGCGCGAATTCTAGACATGTCTTTTGAAAATAAGGAAACACGCAAGCAAAAGCTTGCAGAATCTGCAAAAACAATAAATAAAGTAAAATCCCGAAGAGAAATACACATCGAATGTCATATCGAAAAACATATCGAGAAACATATCGAAATTTATATCGGGTATCCCCTATATACCTGCCTGAAGAAAATTTGAACATGCTAGAAGACAAATGAATTATTCTCTCTCCGAACATGCTACTATTTATAGGAGGAAGCCTACAGGTAGGCATTAAATGCCCAACATATCGAACTTCAAATCCGAACTCGATATAAAATTAAATTAACAAAAATAAAAAAATTCAAATGAGGACCTCTGAAGATTCGCAAATTGCATTGGGGGGTCCACCAATATTTCTTCAAGACACAATAAATTCTCGCATCAAAGTTCTGTCATTTGAACTGGTGGGACGAGAGGTACTAGTAATTCAAAAACTTAGATATAATTTACAAATTATTATCCTCAGATAATAATTTCCAAATTGGGGGACTACATGATATTAATATTTTTCGTTTTGGGCCAGCCATGGGTCGGGCCCGTGTTTTCACCTATGCCGGGGATTATCTCCGACATACATATCGAATATCACATTCGATATAGTACAGCTCACGTGTTTATCACGTGAGTGGTTCCCGCATCCCGAGGCCTATAAATACCCACTTCCTAGTAATCAAGGTAAGCCTTAATTATCCACAATTACTGCACATCAATATCGAGCCTAACCCAATATAGTATTCGACATCATACCCGATGTCATCTCCGATATACTTTCGACATTCTCCCTTGCATCTAACGTTAGTTCGAGGTGTTCCGGATCAAGCCTACTCGAGACTATCATAGTTATAATAGGTATAGTTTAACGATAGACTCGTTGTATCATACTTGTAATCGATCTTATTTCATATAACGATCTATTGTTAAATAAATAACCGTTATTACTTAATTATAAACATCATTATCAATTATGATTATCAAAATAATTGAAACTGTTTGCATCAAATGTATCAGTATATTACAAGAATCTCAATTATAGAATGAGCTCAAAATTATCTTTACTCTAGTTGGTTCAAAATTTAAAATTTCTATACATTTGACCCCTTTGGTAAAAAAAAAACCAACATGCACTATTACTATTTCGGGTGGGAACCAAAGCGAGTATTCATTTCAAACCTTATAAAGGAATTTTTCAATGAGGTGGGTTTATCCGGGTGCGGGTACCTTAATAAACACTATCTACGGATTAAGACCGGATTGCAAGGCAACATGAATTGGTACCAATAATCTGTTTTCCATACGCTTACAATACTTGTCACCTTTTCATTATACCATGATTTTTATTCATAATCTTAGAAAGTATAGTCTCAATTATGCAATATACTTTCTTCACTTGCTAGTGAACTATCCTACTATTCCTTTTTTTTATTGAAGTTAATATTGCATTCAAGAAACCAAAACAGGGACGCCTTGCAAAAACGAGAACGAACGCGCCATAATACTGTCTATAGAACGGATTAAACCTAGAGAAACACAATACAAAAAAACAATCCAACAAGAGTCACTCAAAATCATCTGCATCTTCAACTGCGATCCGCGCTAGCTCTGAGCAACCGCATTAAATTACGTCCCACCCAATGTATACCAAATTACGGTTTAAACAAGGAGCGAATATCATGAAGTACATTCAAGATTTGTATATCCCTTACAGATTATAACATATATTTTCTTTTTTTTAAAAGTAAACTAGTATTGAATCACATTGATATAGGGGTACCCTTATTTGATTTTCTATGGAAATACTCAGGCCAACCCCTAACTACTATCAATAATAATTAATAAATAAGAAGAAAAGAAAAGAGAGAATAGGCATAAAGATGCAATGCAACCACATTAAATATAATAATCAAATTCTTTTTTTTTTTTTTTGAACTCTATAATAATCAAATTCTTAATAAGAGAAGAAAGTAAAGACTATAAAAGCAAAAGGAAAGAAAAGAAAAGTCAGTTTTCCCACCATCATCATTCATCATCTTCATTCCTTCCCAACCCAACTCAACCACTCTCTTGTTACCAAAAAAAAAATAAAAAAATTCAACTACTCTCTCTCTCTCTTTCACTCCCACCGTTTGTTTTTTTTCGTTCCCTTACGAACAAACTAACAAAAACTCATTAATTCTTTTTCTATTTTGTTTGTTGGTTAATTCTATTCTCTTTAAATTTGCCGTTTTGATGAGAAACGTGGCATGGGTTTGGGAGCAGAGAATTAAATGGATATGAGGTGTAAGCTGTGTGATCACACCTGTATGCTTACACCACCGAGTACTATAACCTCAATACAAGAAAAGAAAAAAATAAAAATCGAATCTTTATTTCATTTTTGTGTATTATTATTATTATTATTATTATTATTATTATTATTATTTATCGGTGGTGCAGTGGTGCTATGGACCAACAAGTACCAGGTGCTGTGGGTACAAGCGCGAGTTTGGCTTTGAGATTAGGACAAGCCATTTTCGCCGTTGCTTCCTTGCTCTTCATGTGTTTGGATGTTGAGTTCTATAGCTATACTGCCTTCTGGTAATCTTTTAAATCCCTTTTTTCTTACTTTTTTCTTTTTCTTGATTGTTGAAGACCCTTTTATTGTTTCTGGGTTTTTTTTTTAACTCTGTTTTTCCTTTGATTAATTTTGTCTATGAGTTTGTGGATTCAAAAGTGTTCATGGGTTTTTTGTTTGGCGATTGGGCTGATCATGAGAAGGATCATTGAATTAGTTTTGATGAGAATTTGTTAAGAGCTTGATAACTGCAACAAATTAATTATCTATTTTTTTTTTTTTTTTTACTTTTTTGTTGGTGGATGAAAGTAAAAGAGAACAATATTGAGAAATATAGGTTTTAGAGGGGTCAGGTCAATTCAATGAGATGGTGAACTTCATTTTGTGGAGTATGCCATGGTGATTATTTGTTGAGGAGGCGAGATGGTGTTGAATTTACCTTATTAATTCGTGTTCCAAGTGGTCTGCATGATAGATAGCATGTATGAACATAAACATTTTAGGTGTATCTTGTCCCTCATAATTGTCGTCAAGTAAGTGTAGCTGCGGCATATATGTAGCCAATGATCGGTAAGTCCGTATTTCCGGTTGGTTGAAGAACAAAGATTCTTTGACGGTCGCTTTTGCTCATAAATGATATGGTGACGTAAGTATGATCATTTGATAAGAAAAGAAGCAACGTCATCTGGCCAGATGGGAGATGGCGGTTGCATCAATATATTGTTTCTGGCGGTGATCTGTTTTGGAAAATATGGATCAAAGTTAATTGGACTTTCCAGACTTTGACAGGACAATTCGTCAGCTGCGCAGCCGCTGATTGTCTCTGAGAAACATCGATGCAAGAACAGAAACATTTTGTCGTTTAGCTTCATCTCATAATTGTAGTCAAGTAAGTGTGGCAAGATGTTTTGTCGTTGCATTTACGTAGTCAATGATCAACCTGTCCATCACTCTAGTTGAGAAAAGAACAAGGATTCTGTGTCATTTGCTTTTGCTTATAAATGCGAGAGTGACGTGAATATGATCATACGGTGGAAACATAAGGAACGTCATACTTCCAGATGGAAGATGCCGATTGTGCCAATATATTATTTATAACGTGTGGATCAAAGTCATTTGGACTTTCAGGACTTTGCCAGGGTAAATCGTCAGCGGTGCAGCCGCTGTTTGCTTGTGAGAAAGATTCAGAATCATATAGGAAACTATAGAGTAAATTCAGCAGAATTAACATGATTCTGTAGTTGATACTTTCACTTGGATGAAATTTTGGGGACAGGTGAAAAAGTTACACATCGGAAATAAAGCATGGTGTAATCATTAGTATATACGAATGGGCAACATCTCATTAATATGAGCCTTTTGTGGTTAAAACCAAAGCAAATCCATGATGACTATGTCTAAAATGTTTCATATTTAAATATCATATGATACTTGTGAAACTGCAGATTGCGTCTCATTCTTTCTATGATACTTATGCAATTGTTTAACCATGTGATCAGTATCTTAGGAGGAACCTTTTTTATGATTGAAGTACTTATATTTAGCCTGTTTTGACTGGTTATCTCTGTACTTGCTATTGCTGCAAGTATCTTAGGAGGCATGGGTTATATGTGGGATGCCCCTCTACTTTTTCTGTTTCGTACTCTCTACTTAATGTTATCAATTGAACTATCATCATAACGACAGTTTTATTGGTACAACTATTGTCTTGCATGGGCAAGAGCTTTTGCCACCTTTAGTCAATAATTATTGGTTTCACTTGATTTTACTTGCAGTTTCCTTGTAACAATTATGGGCTTGGTAATTCCATGGAGTTTGACATTGGCGACGGTGGATGCGGTCTCTGTTTTTATTAAACGTCCGGCTTCTCAACCTGGGATACTTTCAGTCATCGTCGTAGGGGACTTGGTAGATATCTTATGAAACTTTATACCTTTCCATCACATACATGTCATCATACACAGCACTCACTGAGCAACAATAATAAGCTTTATATTTTCCGTAGGTCCTGTCGTTTCTGTCACTAGCTGCGTCTGCTTCAACCGCTAGTGTGACGAGTCTTTTGCTTAAATCTGAAGGATTCTGCAGCGCAGGGTTATGCACGAGATATCAACTGTCGGCTGCAATGGCGTTCCTGTCATGGTTTCTGTCGATGGCGTCATCCCTCTTCAACCTTTGGCTTCTTCCTTCTGTGTAGTTACATCTTTTTGTTTATAAGAAAATATGTAGAAATCAAAACCACAAATATATACTACCGTTTTAGAATATTCAAATGATAGTATTTTTCAGTGAGATCTTAGAAGTGTGCATTCAAAACTTATAATATAGGAGAACATAGACATGAAGTAGATACTTGATAAGAAAGACATGATTACCAAATAGGAGCTTTTCAAGGCTGTTGAATTCATCATAATCACTTACAAAGCCGAATTTATTTATTTATTTATTTTTTTGGGAGAATTACACAAAGTACCCCTCAATTATGGGTAAATTACACAAAGCACCCCTCATCTTTGAGAAATTACACAAATTACCCTTATAGCCAAAAAAATTAAAATAATTAAGACAACCTTTCAAATTCAAATCATAGCAGAGACTAAAATTTGCAGATATTTATTTTTTCTTTGAAGAAATTATTTGTTTTCAATATATTTTGTCTTTTTAAACGAGATAAATGGGGTTTAATGCTATAATTTTGACTTATTTTTTGTTTTTTGTGCAAAATAAATGAAGAGCATGAATTTACATTCAATACTTTTTTTAAAAAAAATTATGAAAAATCGATTATAAGGGTAATTTGTGTAATTTCCCAAAGAAGAGGGGTACTTTGTGTAATTTACCCATAGTTGAGGAGTACTTTGTGTAATTCTCTCTATTTTTTATGAAGTAGTCGAAGTATTGAAAGACAATGTGAATGAGAAATGAAATAAACATTTTGTTAAAATAGTTTATTAATCTTAATTAACAAGTGAGTGTCACAAATTTATCACAGAAAATCTCAAGTCTGGAATTTTGAGTGTATACTGGACCCAAGCTTGACTTCGAGTTGTACTTTTTGTCCGACAATTTTTATACTTATGTTACCGACGTTATAATACAATACCCGACCCGACCCGACCCGACCCAACCCGTGAAGTATTGTACATGTTGGTTTGACTAAATATACTAACTAACCCTATGCAAGATTAGAAGTCGTTAATTCATTCATATATATACCACATTATATTTAAAAGTTAAAAGCCATCTCGCATTCGAATGAACAAAAGTAGTAAGTAATGCTTAGATTCCCCAACGTTGTTTCCCGCCATAAACAAGTGATAACTGTTTTTATTCGGTTACAACACACCATAATATTAATACCCAGCTGCTCTACTTGTTCTTTTTCAGACCAAACACTTAATCATTACATCGAAAAATGCTCTTCCATCACCCAACTCAAATCTCTTCACACCCAAATCATTGTTCGCGGACTCGCCCACGACACCGTTTCTCTCAGCAAACTCGTTTCATTCCTTGCATTATCGTCGTTCGGCGATCTAAATTACGCGCATTACCTGTTCGACAAAACTCCCCTCCCGAACCGGCACATGTACAACACCTTAATAAGGGCCTTGTCGCACAGCGGACACCCCGAAAAGGCGATCTTTCTCTACCAGAAGATGGTTTGTTCTAATATTTTGCCAAATGAGTTCACTTTTCCTTTTATATTGAAAGCTTGTGCCTTTCGGAGGGAATACGTCGTCGAAGGTGCTTTGGTTCATTTACTTGCTGTCAAGTCTGGGTTTTCTGACTCTCATGTATGCGTGCAAAATGGGCTTATTAATTTTTATGTTGGTTGTGGGGAGATTGAGTGCGCTCGACAAGTCTTTGATTGTATTGAAGTGAAGACTTTAGTCTCGTGGAACTCGATGATTGGTGGGTATGCAAAAGTAGGACTGTGGAAAGAGGCCTTTTCTGCCTTTGGTGGGATAATGGAAGGGGGTTTGGACCCTGATGGGCATACCTTTGTTAATTTGCTCTCTGTTTGTTCGAAAACTCATGATGTGCAATTAGGGAGGCTTGTTCACTGGTATATGGAAATTAATGGGGTTAATGTTGACGTTTATGTGCAAAACGCGCTACTTGATATGTATGCCAAGTGCGGTCATTTGCTCACGGCTGGAGTGGTTTTCAGAAGAATGGTTTATAAAAATGTCGTCTCGTGGACTTCCATGGTTAGTGCATATGCCAAACATGGATTTGTTGATTTAGCAAGGATCACTTTTGACGAAATGCCTGCAAAAAATGTGGTTTCTTGGAATTCAATGATTTCATGTTATCTCCAAAATGGTTTCTATAGGGAATCCCTTGCCCTGTTCTATGAAATGTGTGGTTCTGGTGTGGTTCCTGACGAAGCTACCGTAGTTAGCGTTGCTTCAGCTTGTAGTCAACTAGGGGATTTAGTTACAGGAAAGAAATTACACCACTATATCTGTAACAGTAGTTTAAAACTAACTGCTACTTTGCTTAATTCCCTCATTGACATGTATGCAAAATGTGGTTCGACAGAAATTGCACATGATATCTTTTTGAACATGCCAGAGAGAAACACTGTTTCGTGGAATATTATAATTAATGCCCTCGCGTTGCATGGTAGTGCATATAAATCTATTGAGCTTTTCCAAGAGATGGAGGCCAGCGGAATACAGCCGGATGCAGTTACCTTCAGTGGCGTGCTTTCAGCTTGTTGTCACTGTGGTCTTATTGAAGTCGGACGATATTTTTTCAACAAAATGGGTCATATGTATAAAGTACCTTATGCCATTGAACATTACGCATGTATGATTGATATTCTTGGTCGTGGAGGGTTATTGGAGGAAGCACTCGAGTTGGTCGGAAAAATGGGAATGAAGCCAGATATAGTTATTTGGGGTACGCTACTTGGTGCTTGTAGAATACACGGGAATATACCGATTGCAAAAGTGGTGTTGAAGCAGATATTGGAATTGGAAACGTATAGTGGAGGATTGTTTGTGCTCGTCTCGAACATATTATGTGAAGCTCAAAAATGGGATGATGCGAAGAAGGTAAGGAAACTAATGAGGGAGCACGGTGTAAGAAAGATAGATGCAGTCAGCTCTATTGATATTGACGGTTGTGTTTCTGATTTTATGGTTGATGACAAGAAACACGAATATTCGGACTTCATCTACGCTATGCTTAATCAGCTGATGGATCAGCTAAAGTCTGAAAGGGAAGACCAGAGTTTAATGGTGCAGTTCTTAGAAGTTGTGGAAACTTAGAAATATGAAGAGAATGACCGACGGCATTACAGGGGTGTTTGCAAGAGCTTTTAAAAGGAGCTTATGGGCTTTAAGTCATTGAAAAACATTTATTTAGTGTTTGCAATTCATGCTTTTGCTTTTCCTTCTCTTAAAAAAAGTCAAAAATAAGCAGAAGCCCAAAAGCATGTCATGAGGTGCTTCCATGAACTGCTTCTACTTATATATTCCTTAAATTTCTCTTAATATCCTATTTAAGCCATAATTAATGAGAAAAAAATCTCATGATTTTTCTCTTTTCTCATTTACGTGATATTCTCTATAATTTTAAATTGTAGTGTTTTAATTAATAATAACAAATAATTAAAGAAAAAGCAATAATGAAAAAAAATACAAAGAAATTCATAAAAAAAAAATTACTTAACAACAACATATTTATATTAACAAGTTCCAAATAAAGTTATACTTTCTAAAAATAAATGCTTACATCAAATAAATTGTGAAATTTAGTGTAATAAACGTATTAATTCAATAACCATAATTGTGCATGTGTGGGTGAAACATTAATATTTTGTATACTTTAAATATAGGTAAATAAATTTTATTGCATCTTGATCAATATTTAAAAGTTGTTTTTCACTAGCTATTGCAAACACCACAAAACTATTTTAACTGCTTTAAGTAACTTTTAAAAATACATTTGCAAACACTCACTGCTTTAAGTCAAACGCCGCTTTAAGTAACTTTAAGTAAAATTTATGAAGAAGTAGCTTTCATAAGTTCTTGCAAACACCCCCTACATCTACTGACTGGTGGCATTCTGTTCAAATTAAGGAGGATGTAAATCATGTAGAAGAATTATGAATTCTGTATTTTGTTAATTTGTGCAACGTGGTACATTTTAGTTTTAACCCATCACTTGGTACCAGTGACATTTTGACCCACCAATGCCACGAGTTGCTGATAGGGGTGGGTTCGGGTAGCAAAAAATTCGTCATCCGGTATTTCGAGTACGATACCCGTAATTCAGGGTAGGGTATACCCAATACCCGATACCCGTTTCAATATTGTGTTACCCGATTTCAATCAAGCACCATTCGGTTCGAGTTTGGGGGTACCTGAAATGCGTCATGTGCAGTGTTTTAAAAAGCGAAAGTGTAGGTGAGGCGTTTTATGTTCCAAAAAGCGAGGCGTAAGCCTTGAGGCAGAAAACGTAAGCTTTATGGGTTTTGATATTAAGTATTATAAGAAAAGAAGTGTTGCTAAAAATATGAATATATAATATGAATCTTATATAAATATGTTCTAAGTATAATATAAATGCACTTTGATCACACTATTATGCATATTTCAAATAAAACTACTGTGAAAATAGGTGTTGTGGCTTTTTTCTTTTAACTTATGTTTAAAAAAAAAGCCACATACTTTTTTTTTCAATAAACAAAGTTTTGACTTTTACCTTCAATATTATAATTATATTCAAAATTTTGCCATTGATTTAGTGAGAAATTCTTTCTTTTTTCAATATATAATTAGGCATTAGTTTATTTCTCAAGGCGTAAAGTGCAAAACCGCACCAAAAGTGCACGCCTTGGCAATAAGGCGTAAACTTTATAACACTTAAGATTTTGCATGAGCCTTGAGGCGTTTTCGAGTGAGCTTTGCTTCAAAGCGTGCTTTAAAGCGAGCCTCAAATAAACTTTTAAAACATTGGTCCTGTGACAAAAAATGGCCACTGGACGGAATAGGGTACCCGATTGAATGGGGTTTGGGTACCCCAAACTTCGTCCAATAGACATTTGGCCAGCGACTCCCCTGTTTTCAAAAACAGAGGACTTTCTTTTGAAAATCCCCTGTTTTCAGTGCTACCCGCCGTTTTTTGGGGGACTTTCTTCACGTTCGGCACCTACCTGTCTGAATAAAATCAATCATTCGAAAACAAAAAGCATTCATTCGAAACAAAAAGCAATCAATCAAAAACAAAGAGCAGTCATTCGAAAATAAAGAGCAATCATTCGAAAACAAAAACAATCTTACAAGTTCAAACAAAATCAACATAAAAATTGTTCATACGACATCGACATCATCGACACCTAACTCCCCTAAGTCCAACCAATACCAATTAACAAATCTTCATCCTTCAAGGTTTAAGCACCGAAGCATCTTGACCCAAACCGTTAATTCTACAATAATAATTAAAGAAAATCATTAGTATTAACAAACAAGTCAAATCAAGACTATCTTCATATCAATTTGACAAGCGGAATTAAAGAACAATCAGAAAAGTGATCGTTACTTTCATCCAATTTCTCCACCTCGTACAAGTTCTCTTCCACGTTTATAGGCACATAATCTTTGTGAAGCCAGTCTTGGGCATAAATGAGTGTTTGTACCATATTGGCAGACAACGAACTCCTAAATGCATCTAGCACACGCCCTCCAGTGCTAAACGTCGCCTCATAAGCCACTGTCGAGACTAGAGAATGTCACGAGCCATCTTAGAAATGATTGGATATCAATGGTTTTCTACTTTCCACCATCCTAAGATATCAAAATGTTCGAAAGTATCAATCACGACTTCTTCAATCATATACCTCTCAACCTCGGACTTCACTTGTGTATTTTTTTGTGAGAGTAACTCTGATTTGTGAATATGCTTATTTGATTTACTTGAATGTCTAGACTGAGTAGTTACTTATGATGTGTGACTGACCTTACTCTCGTTTGGATAACAAACAAGCACCCGTACGGGGCCACCCAGAGTGTTGAATGCTAATGATATATATATATATATATATATATATATATATGTGTGTGTGTGTGTGTGTGTGTGTGTGTGTGTGTGTGTGTGTGTGTGTGTGTGCGATTTGTACCTTTGAATTTGCGAAAATAACTGATGCGCATCCTTTAAGATCACACTAGATCAATCTTGACTAAGCACGTTTTGTTAACACGATTTGACTTAGTTAATTGGATTGCAGATTTGATATTTCTTCTAAAACAACTGACAACTGGGCTGATCTGTTAACACGGTAGATTATTAGAGACGCATAGGTGTATGGTAGGGATAACTCCTGCCATGCTTCACGGACCCATTACACGTACAAACATCAAATTATTATCAAGTACTGTAAGTAGATATAGGTAGTTTGTCTATGAACTATTTTGGTTAAATCATTGTGAAACTTGACATCTAAACAATCTTTTCTAGACAGTGGTGTTGACTTGACATTCAGATTAGATGTTCTCTGACCAGTTCACTCTGGCTAGCAAATAATGTTGTCGTTTGTATTTCCTTTGAAGATGGTTTCTGTTCTTCAGTTCCTTCTTCTAAACCTGTCTCATCATCAATATCATCTACACATTCCCAATTAGAACATCCTTTATATCTAAGCCTGTTAGCACATTATTAAGTAAAGTGACCATGGCTTTTACACTTAAAGCACCGAATATCTTTAAGTTGTTTAACATCACTTCCAGTAGGCCTCTTAAAGGTGTATTTCCCATTTTCTAGGAAAGTTATTTCTAAGTTCTTCGTGGATGTTTTTATACTTTCTAAATCTACCATTTAAATCAAGTTTATTGTACTTCTTATCAACAGTGCCAAGATATAAGTGAATCTCTTGCTCATCATCTACATCTTCTTCAATAGCCTTTAGAGCAAGGCCATTTCATTTTTCATCTGACGTCAATTGAAAATGTGCGGATCGGGATCAATATTCTTTTTAAGTTCACAAATGGTGTTAACTTAAATGTTGCGCCAACACTGAAAATCTCAATGTTGTCTTAACATCTACTGAAAGAGTAAATTTGCACAACGAATGTTAAAGACACTGTAGATGAATTTTAAGAAGATTATATTCATATAATATAATCTGCCGATCCACATGACGAATAATCACTAACTAAATAATGATTGTACAAAAAACAACTAAGATCGTTCAAATAATTTCACTGCTTTCAATCTAACTACTTAGACTTATAGAGATTATAGTTCTAACTTAGATAGAGAAAGGCATAGTACAACAAGATAATAACACTTAACTCTCTAAATTAATTTACTCGAATTATATGCTCTCATCTCGTATTATTGCTTGATGTCCATCACGCCTCTTTATAGATCTACAATCCGTAGCCAAAGACATAATAGACATGGTTGGATTGCTCTTGGATCTTCTTGAATAGTCTTGAATCTTCTTCAAACTTATCATTTGGCTGAAATCTTTCCTATCCGATCTTCACTTGACTTAATCTTCTTTTCAGTGAAGTATTAACACTCCTTATCTTCAGAAAACCTTTCATCCTTATCTTGTGCTTATATCGACTCAATCTTTCTCGATTTTGTTCTCTTGATGAGTAATCTACCCGAGACTTGATTCTTCAATATCCTCAAATACTTAAGATAAACTACAACCGTGGAACTAGATTAGTATGTGAATAAAGACAAAATAAATAATACAGTATAAAACATATGTCAAACTTAATATTAAGTCAACATTGTATACCTTTGTATTGGACTAACATTTCAATCTAACACATAAGTATTTTCTATTTTTTTATTAAAAAAGTAAAACAAACATAATTACATCATGTTTATTCGCCGTTCTTAGAATCCAAATGAAGGTTGCATTCCACGGCATGTAAAGGAGTCGTTTACATTCCTCTACCATGTCAGCATTTTGAGAAGTTATTTCTCCTGATATCAATTTATACACTGTGAGGGAATCAACTTCAATGTTAATATTAAGTATCCACCTGGTCCAAGCCAACTCTAGTCCTTCTTTCAAGGCTACTAGCTCTGCCTCCTCCACTGTTGGAGTAAGTATTTTTCTTTTTTTGGTTACTTGTGATTGTTTGGTTTTTAGTTGGTATAATGTGTATTTATAAATTTGAGAGGAGATCTCGAATTCTCCTCACCACATCATTTTCTAGATTATTCCTATTTTTTAGTTAATATTTACAAAAGGATTCAAGACTTATATTAGATCCTATATAATTAGTAGGACATAATTTTTTTAGAGACATCCATTACTTATATAGATACTAGTAAATGGAGCACGCGGTTCCCACGAGCATAATTAATTTTTCAATGTCATTCTATGTGAGTTAAAGAAGAAGATTCATCTAGATGACACAGGTTGAAAGCAAGTGCCATAAATTTGGAGTAGAAAAATGGAAGAAAAACAGATTATGGGGAAAGTAAATCATTAATTATAATTAGTAGTGTAATTAATTAGTCTAATTTAATGTGTAAGGCTATTTTGGGAATTTAATTATACATTTTTACAATGTAGCTAAAACTCAAGGTTAAAGTTGGAAATCAAAAGATTGGTGTCACAATGGGTTTCTTTATATAATAGTATATAGATTAGTCTACACGTAATGAGAATAATCTAGAATGGCGTAGAATCGCTCACTTTTAGAACTATTTTACTTGTTTCAAATTTCTATATGATAATTGTTGATCTTAGGAAAATATTTATTCGATTGCTTTATTTTATTTCGCGAATATATTTCGATGACAGATTCTCTGGATATCTTCCAAACTCGTAGTACCTTGATAAGGTAGATTTATATCTACGACAAATCAATGCGATAACCATAATCTTGAGTTATATATAATATAATCTTAAGAAGCGATTTTTTGAAATCCTCCATATGTTAAGGAAGCAATTCCCTTAAACGCGTTATTTCCTCGAGAAATCAGCACAACTTAATTAAACATACTCTATACAGAACTTTAAATGCATAAAAAATGAGAAGCTAAATTCTATATTCTTCCCAATGGAATTCGCTCATCTTCCACTTGATATCATTCATGCCATCCTCCTATATCTATGTGCAAAATCTCTTCTAAAGTTTAAAACTGTATGCAAATCATGGAACGATATAATCTCCGATCCGCGGTTCGTCAAATTTCATCGTGAAAGATCGAAGAACTCCATTTCCAAGCATCTATTTCTCTACAAAACCACATCAAGTAGAGAACTTTCCCTGTTGAAATTTGAAGAAGGAACACAATCTAATGCAGTGCTACAACAACCATATGGTGACATATTGTGTATGGGTGATGGTTTAGTACTCTTGAACAACCCTACTTTCCCAGTGGGAAAATTGTTTGGTTTATGGAATCCATCAAGTGGAAAGCATGCGCTATTCAGGTGCCCCTATCGGTGGTGGGCCAATTATCGACCAAATCTTGGTCTTTGTCGTGATCGAAACTTAGATGACGATTACAAGGTTGTAGTTAGGTTTGGTAAATATTACACTGTTTTCTCGTGTAACAACAAGACCTGGACGACGAAACAAAAGTTTCCGTATCATACTAGAACGGTCCGCCCCATGGCAGGGCTCTATGTCGAAGGATTTTCTTTTTGGATTTTGGAAGATGAACATCATTATAAAGCATAAGATGATATAGTATATTTTGATCCTAGAGACGAGAACTTCAAGAAGCTACAAAAGCCGAAACTTTTACAAGGTGCTAAGACATTCTTTTTGACAAGTTTAGGAGGTTGTTTGTGTGCATATGACAACACAACAAGAGGGGGTAGTACTATACTTCGGATTTGGGTAATGAAAGGACACGTCGATTCATATTCTTGGTCAGAATTAAGCAAAATTGAGATTATGCAAGGAGATAATTTGCCAAGTATTGTCAGGCCATTGTTTTTTTCTGAAAAGAATGAGAGAATGATAAGCGCGGACGAAAGATTTGAATATATTACAATGTCTCCTAGTCGTCCTGAAACTCTTGTTGTCTCAAAACATGGCTCCCACTCGGATATGCTTATGGCGTCTTATGTCGAAAGTTTATTCTTCCCTATTCCTGACTCCACTAGGCCGAAAAGGAAGAGAATGTATTGTGTGCAATAGAATATTCCCGCATGATGAAAAAATTACTTTTGGATTACTACGTTTCTGTTTAGAATTATAAAAATTGTTTTATTTTATTTTTTATTGTCACGATTGGTCTATGTTCCAATATTTCGTTCAATAGAACTTAATACTGTCACCGCCATCTCCTTCATCTCAAGTCGGAGCAATGAAGCTTTGATTTTTGTAAAGAGATTTTGCACCGTCCAAAAGTTTTTGGCTGATGTTAGGTCATGTTTAGGCTATTAGGGTAATTGACTTCATCCAAGGCATATATGTTGAAAATCATATATATCATGTCTCCAATGCTTCTAGTTTTGTACTCCATATCTCTTGAGAAAGAAAAAAAAAATGACAAGCTGATGGAAAAACACCTAGGAAACTCTTGTAACATTTGTTTCCACTTCTTGGTTGTGTACTAAAGACTCGTTTCGTATAACAACACCTAAAATACAAAACTCTCGTGCCGAAAAAAAAAATATTTCAAAGCTCTCTCAGAAGAGAACACGTTCCCGTATGGAACTCGTCAATACAACAAGTGGAACCCGCTCAGAATCTAACTTGAAGTCAATATATAGTAAAATTAAATATTATTTTTTTAATATTTATAATTTTTACTAGTAAATATAAATTTATTTTTAACTTTTACTAGTAAATATAAATTTATTAAACATTTTTTAATAATCCTGAATTTATATAATTTAAGTCAATATGTAATAAAATTTTATGACGTGGCGCCACGTGGCCGTCGTCTGTACGCCACGTGGGTGGCCATGTCGACTGGGCTTCAACTCAGCCCAATTCGAAGCCCACATGGCAAATTTAAAATAAAAAAAAGTTATCGGGCAAAAAAAAAGCCCGGCAAAAAAAGGGTAAAACTTGAAGTTCTAATAAATTAATGAACAAAAAATAAATAAATCGCCCATTTTACATATACTTAGATTTCAGAAATATTTCTCTCATTTTAATTATGTCCAAGTTTTATTTTCAAACATAGCTTTTTTGACTCCTCTATATTATCATCATCATGGTTCATCACTAACAACATAATTTCACTTTCCAGTAATGTTATGTTTTTTTTCATTTAATTTGTAGCTGCTGGAATTTTGGAAACAAGCTTCCTAATTTTGTTTTTAAGTTTTGACGTGTGCCGAATCCAAGAAGAGAGTCCTCGATCAAGCTTCCAAGTATTACTAGAAAAAAGGAAAGTAATTACTGAAAAAAAAAAAATTCTAGTTATTATAGAAGTAGATCTCTTACCCCAGTAACTTTCCTTTTCATACTCCAAAACACTAACTATAACCCTAAATATCAAAACACCATTAATTTTATTTGTTGACAAGTTGTTAATTAATACACGTATATTGAAAGAAAGAAAAGTAAGAAAAACTTTACAGAATTTAACAAAAGAGGAAATTCTCACAATGGTGGAGCAAGAACAATCAATGTTACCGCACTGGATGAATACATGGCTTCAACTTCAAGTCTACGAATCGAAAAGAAAATGCAAGAAGCATACACACAAGTACGAAACTGTGTTTTGCTGCACATGTATGGGAGAACCCGTCTGCGAACTATGCTGGAAGAACTCAACCGCGCACGAAGGCCACGAATCCTTGCAAGTCAGTGAAATAATCATATGATAATATCTTATTCTGTGTTAGTCTCTTTTTTTTTTTCTGTAAATTTTCAGTTGTCTTCCTTTTTTTCCTTCTTCGTTATTATTTGTTCTTTTTGTTACATACTAGGTTTATGCAGCTTCGCGTCGAACAGCAATCGAAGCAAACGAAATAGCGAAACAATGGGACCCTTCTGATATCCAGAAATACAGTATTAATAACAAATATGTTTACTACTTGAACCCACATGCGGAAGGCGTGGCAGATGATCATACAAAGAACGCCTGTAAATGCGAGACGTGCAAAAGGAGGTTGATGGAATCTAAGAACAGGTTTTGTTCCATTGCCTGCAAGGTAACAATCTCGATCGAAACAAAATATACATCTACCTCACATGTACCTTTTTAGTTTCTTAACAAATAGGTTTAGTTAGCCTATGTGTGCTTAATATTTTCTTTATCTAGTTTCAGAAAATCAGCATTGAAGTGTCTGTGCCAATAACAATAGCAATGCCCGTGAAGGAAAAAACTCAAGTTTCGGATCGGGTATTACCCATAAGGAAAAAAAGACGAAAGGGCATTCCTCGAAGAGCTCCGTTTTTTTAACAACTAACTGTGGGTGTAGATTTAAATCTGTTCATAAATATTCAACTTTTATGGAATTGAGTGGGTTCAAGTTGTTAATAGGTGTTGTGGAAAATTGGTGTATATAATATGCTACATACAAAACTCGGCCTAGTGTTGATCAAGATAAAAAATCAGAGTCTATTATGGGTTTATGTGATTGCCTATTAGACTTATTTACCATGCTTAACGTCTGGAATTCAAGGGAAAGTGAACACTTCTAATTTCTCTAGTATATGATTTGTGTATGTCAATTCATTGTAATTAGTTGCAAGCTAAAATAATATTTATTTTCTATACATCCATTAGTGATTTTGTAGGGACAAAAGGGTGACAGGATACATAATTCTCGAGCTATTAACTTTTATTGAAGGTCTTGTTGGTGGTGATGTTGTTGTTTAGAGAATTTTTAATGTTATATGCATATACATATAAGGAAAATATTTCTGTATATTTGCTTTGCCACAGTAGCATAGTAATCACTACAAGGTTGGGCGGTCTTTAGGGACCGCCCAATTAGCGACCTAAGTTAGGTCGCTCACCTTCAGTGACCGCTGAAGGCAACAGCGACCTAATATAGGTCGCTGAAGGTTATGAGGACAACATCGACTTAATTTAAGTCGCTGAAACTCTCAGCGACCTAAATTAGGTCGCTGAAAGTCCTAAGTTGTACTGGGCCACACATTTTGGCCAGAATTGGGCCAAAATGTGGGCCAGTAATTGGGCATTTACCCAAATTTTTTGCGGACGGAATCAGCGACCTAACTTAGGTCGCTGATTCCGCTGTATATAACAAATCTTTTTTTTTTATTTTCTTTAACTCTTTCTCTCCTAACCCATTTCACTCTCTCTCCTCACCCGATTCTCGCCATCTCCGCCCTATTAGCGACCCGGAGTACGAATAGCGACCGCAATTGAGTCACCCATTCCATTTATTCATCAATTTTCACTCCCCTCCGGCCGATTTCCGCGTTTTCCGGCGATTTCAATCTCTTCCGCGCGTCTCCGCCTCTCCTCCGCCGGTTTCCGCCCCGTCGTCGCCCCCTCTCCGCCACCGGCACTTAGGTAGCTTCGGTCCCTATTAAATTTTTGTGTTAATTTGGTACATTTGATTTTTTGTGTTAATTTGTTAATTTTGTTTGATTTTAGATTGTTGTTTTGTTAATTTGTATTAATTTTGTTAGATTAGTTAGATTGTTAATATATTAATTTGTGTTAATTTTGTGTTAATTTTTTAATATTGTTAAATTGTTTGATTAGTGAAGAATGTATTTTTTTGTTAATTTGTTAATTTTGTGATTAGTGAAGAATGTATTTTTTTGTTAATTTGTTAATTTTGTGTTAATTTGTTAGATTGTTATATTAGTGAATATTGTTAGATAGTTAATTAGTGACTAATGTTAGATTGTTAGATTAGATTAGTGTATGAAAAAAAATAGATTTTTTAAGATTTTTAGATTGTTAAATTAGATTAGTGAATGATTAAAGAAAAAATTAGATTGTTAAAATTAGATTGTTAAATTAGATTAGTAAGTGATGAAAGAAAAAAAGATTATTGTTAGATTAGATTAGTGATTGATTAAAAAAAAGATTAGATTAGTGAAGATTGTAAGATTAGATTAGACTAGTTTAAAATTCGATTGTGAAAATTAGATAAATTAGATTAGATTAGATTATAATTAGATTGTGAAAATTGGATTATTAAAATTTAATTAGTAAAACTTGTTAATTAGTGTTAATTTGTAAGATTATATTAATTAGTGTAGATTATATTTTTTAGGTTATAATTTGTAAATTTTGTAATTAGTGTAGATTTGTAAATGTTGAATTGATATTTAAATTTTTTTTACAGTACATATATATATTCGACATGTCGTCACGTAAGACCCCTAGCGGTACTGGAGATCGAGGTCTTGGAGGTCGAGGTCGTGGTGGGGTATCGAGTTCAGGTAGTGGTAGTGTTGCTCGTGGAGGTGTTGGAGGTATTGGAGGTCGAGGTCGTGGTGGTGGTACTGGTAGCGTTGGGCGTGGTGGTACTGGTAGCGTTGGACGTGGTGGTGGTAGTGGTGGCGGGATTGGTGGTGGTAGTGGTAGTGGTAGTGGTAGCGTTGGGCGTGGTGGTGGTAGTGGTAGCGGGGGTCGAGGTAGTTGCCGACCTATACGGGTTGTTCGATCGGGACGTGGTGCAGGGTTGAGCCATCCAGCCGAGCCGTCTGTCCCGCTACCTGGGTCAGGTGACGGATCTGCATCGACGACACCTCCACTACATCGGCAGTTATTTGTAGACGATGAGGCGGCCATCTCTGGAGCGGGTGTCCGATCATCAGAGTCCACCGCATCCCAGGTGGCACGATCACATACTGCGGATTCAGTTGGGACTCACGTGCCCCCATCAGTCGAGTCTAGCAGACTTCAGACTACACCGCCTACAGTCGACACCGGAGCTGGACCGAGCCAGAGATCGACCGGTACTCCACGACCGACCGATACTCGACCGGGTAGGGGACCCAATGTAGGGCTTACGGCGCTTCCTAAAGGGAAGAAGAAGGAGCTTATTGAGTTGAAGAGGGGTTGTTTTTCTAAACCCCCCAGTCGCGAGATTTCCAAGACGATCACTTCACTCATTCGACAGTTTATGAGTGAGTTTTGGCCCTCCTACTTGAAGGTTCCTGAGGATGTACGAAGAGAGATGTACTCGAGATTTACGGTGAGTTTTAAATGAATTATTAATATTTATTGATTTACTCGAGGTTCAAAATATTGTTTAATTTAGTTTATTAATTTAATGTATTAATTTATTGTTTAATATTTATCTTTTTTGTAGAATATCTATGGGATTCGGCGGTCAGAGAGGGAGCAGGTACATAGGGCATACCAGTTGAAGGCGAGAGGGATTTATAAGCGTATGCTTAACAAGGCGAAGGAGCAGTACATGAAGAAAAAGGACAAAGAGGAGTTTAAAGATAAGCCTAAGACGCCGTGGATGAGTCAGAGTTTGGAGGATCAGGCGGCAAAACACTGGGACACTGAGGAGTTTAAGGCGAAGTCCGTGAAGGGAAAGAAGGCTCGACGAGGCGGCAAGTTGGACGGCGATGCGCCCGCCACCTTTTACGGTGGTTCCATTGACTACGAGGAGATCCGGCGGCGCCTGGTATGTTTTGTTAAATTATATATTTTATTTGTAGTTAAATTTTAAGATTATTGTTTATTGATTAGTTTAAAATAATGTAATTTTAAGATTTAAAAAGAAAAGAATTATAACCAACTATTACTTACAATTTGAAGGAGAGGAATCAGCCCAACCGCACCCACCCTATCAGGCACGACGAGATTTATAAGGCAGGACATACGAAGAAGGTGGCGGGGACTGGCAGAGGTACAGGCGTACCCTTGAGGCGGGAGTGGAAGTCTGAGACTACCAGACTTATTTACGTAAGTGTTTTAAATTTTCTACTTGTTTTTAATTATCTTTGTTTTAATTTAATTTCTCTTTTTTAATGACATTTGAATATTCAACAGAAGACTTATAAGAGGGAACTGAGGATGAAAAACCCGGATGCAGTGGAAGATAAGGACTTTCCTGAATGGGACGCCGATTCGTGGAAGAAGGCGATAGGGAGTATCAAGAAGGGGAAGGCATCGGGTTTACCGAGCTATGCTGATCCTCGAGACTTCGACATGGAGGTCGGGAGGGAGCCAGACTACATGCGGGAGTTGCTCAGGCAGCTCCAGGAGGAGAACAACGAGTTGAGGTAGACAAAGGACCCGAGAGTCGACTCCATGTTGTCTTGGCTCCAGTCTTTTAGAGAGGACATGCAGAGGGATACAGGTCGACCAGTGCGAGAGCTTCCGTCAGACTTGTTCATGGGGAACGCTATTAGGAGCGGAGGCGCATTTCGGGTGCCGAGGCCGATACGTGAGAGACCAGATCCTTTTGCTCCAGGTACTTCCAACCCCACCCAGTATGTCGATGATCTTGATATTGATACTGATGAGTCGTAGGGTGATGATGATCTTGGTATGATGGATGTTGAGGCAGAGGACCTCGGTGAGGGTGAGGGGGGTGTTGGCGTTGATGAGGGTGGGGTTGGTGTTGATGATGATCCACTAGCGACCTTGGATGAGATGTATGATTTGGCGGAGAGTTCTGGTGATGAGGGGGTCGTGTATCCGCCTAGTGATGATGAGGGGGGTCAGTGAACTTGTTGCGGGTTTTTATTTGTAAATATGGATTATGATATTTTAGAACATATGGATCATTTATGGTGTAGTTGTTTTGTATGTATGGTTTGTAGTTGGTATGGAATATGGATTGAATGGTTTTGATTATATTTTTTTGTTTATTTTGGTTATTTTGAATTTATATGGTGTTGATGGTTGGTCATTTATGGTGTAATTGTTTTTGTTTATATGGTGTTGATGGTTGGTCATTTATGGTGTAGTTGTTTTTGTTTATATGGTGTTGTTTATATGGTGTTGATAGTTGGTCATACTGAAAAAATCACATTGTCATAGTCATACTGAAAAATGACATAGTCATAGTCATACTGAAAAAAAGAAAGAAAAGAAAGAAAGCACTAGTCTTCTTCTGAATATTGAAACTCATAGTCATATTCATTTGCCTCACTATCTACGCCTTCTTCTGCTTGTCCATCATCGTCCTCGTTACCACCTAGTTCATCAACGACCTCGAAGTCACCTCCACCCAACTGAATATCCATGTTGAACGAACTCAAGTCTACAAACATATTAAGACCTGCTGATTCGTTCGCTTGAAATACTGTCTCCGGAATTTCTGGGTCATGAGGGGTAGAATCTTGAATTGTGAGTGACGACATGTCGATAATGTGTCTAGCTGGAATATGTGATACCGACAACCATCCTTTTCTCCCTGGCCTTCCATTTGGTAGAGACGGATATGGGGCGTAATACGCCTGCATTGCTTGATTAGCACAAATAAATGGTTCATTGGTCTGCAGTTTTTTAGTAGGGTTAATTTCCACCATTTTGAATGTCTCGTGGACATTTGTGCCTCTCGGTCCAATATCATACCACAAACACTTGAAGAAGACAATGGTAAGTTGTTTTCCAGTTCTACCTCCCCAATATTCCACTTCCAATATCTCCTTTAAAGTCCCGTAGAAATTGGTTGAAGCGGTGTCTCCCATGTCACCCTTCACGTAAACCCCACTGCAGTCACTCTTCTTGGGCCCCAATTTCGAATCAATGTGGAACCTAAATCCATTCACAATGTATCCATCGTACGTGATTGCATCATTCAGTGGACCGTTGAGCAACGACAGTACCCTATCGTCTATCATGTAATTTCCGTTGCGGTACCCTTGTTTGAACCAGGCCACATATTCCTCGTTCCTTTTCGTTTGTACCTCCATGGCATTCAATCTACCGCACTCCTCTTCTATGAACAAACTGCATGTTACAAAAAAATAGTTAGTACTAACATATATAAAAGAAGATGATACTAGATGAAGAAAATTGTAGTAGACTCACTCTTCCCATCCCTCCAATTCTTCACAGTTAAGAAGTGTGTACAATTCAATCTGTTCTATTTCTTCCCCCGTTAACTTCTTCATCTTCGCCGATGGGCCAAGCGGTCGTCCCTTCTTTCGGAACAATAAGAGCTCTCCATCCCAATCCGTGCTTTCCAAAGTCTCGTTCCTGTTAAGTCGTCGGTGTGTAGCACCAGGGGTTACATCGAGATACTGGGAAATCAAATTTGATATCTCCGAATTTAAATAGGCATTGGCCATGCATCCCTCGGGCCTCGCTTTGTTCCCCACTGACTGCTTTAAATCAAACATTTGTCTGATATATACAACAAAAGGAACCATCTTACATTACATATAAAATAAATTAAAGACAATCATCAATATATACACCAAAAGTGATTTACCTCTCGAATGGATACATCCATCTGTAGTGAACTGGACCGCAAACTCTAGCCTCATACGGTAAGTGAATGGCCAAATGCTCCATAGAATCGAAAAAAGAAGGAGGGAATATTCTCTCTAGCTTGCACATGGTGACAATAATAGATTTTTCTAGTCCCTCCATAGCCTCTACCGATACCTCTGATGCGCAAATTGCCTTGAACAACAAACTAATCTCCACAAGTGTTTCCCATATGTCTTTCTTAAGGAAATCACGAAAAGCAATTGGAATCAATCTCTGCATGAAGACGTGGCAATCGTGACTCTTCATTCCGGACAACCTTTGTTGTTGCACATGTACACACCGTCCCAAGTTAGAAGCGTATCCATCTGGAAATTTTAGCGTGCCCAACCATTCTAACAAATTTCTCCTTTGATCTTTTGAGAGACAGTACAATGCCTTTGGCTTCTTCGTTCCCCCCCCGGGATGTTGAATCTAAAAATAGCTCACTACGGTTGGTCCAAAGTCTCAAATCTTTTCGTGATTTGATGTTGTCCTTTGTCTTAGGGTCATCCAAAATCGTGTTGACGATGTTATCGAAAAAGTTTTTCTCACAATGCATGACATCTAGACAGTGACGAACCAAGTTTGTGGACCAATAAGGCAGTTCCCAAAATATACTATTCCGCACCCAATTATGATTTTGGCCAAAACCTGGGAGTGGTCTGCATTGGGTACCGAACCCCACATTCCCAAGGCCATTAACAATTTCCAACATTTCAGCACCAGTCTTTCTACGAATCGCGTCTTCCTCCCGAATTTCACCTTTTTTAAAGTTATAGTCATCGTATCTCAAGTCATGACCTTCAGGCAAGAACCGGCGATGGCAATCGAACCAACTTGGCTTACCCCCATTCACCAACGGAAAGGATTGAGTGTCACCCATACAATAAGGACACGAAAGCCTTCCGTGCGTACTCCATCCCGACAACATCCCGTAAGCGGGAAAATCACTAATCGTCCACATGAGAGATGCACGTAAAATAAAGTGTTGCTTCCTCGAGACGTCGTACGTCTCGACGCCAGTGCTCCATAAAAGCTTGAGATCATCAATAAGTGGCCTAAGAAAAAGATCCAAGTTCTTTGTTGGACTATACGGCCCGGAAATGAGTAGACTCAAAAAGATGAACTCTTTCTTCATGCAAAGATCCGGTGGAAGGTTATAAGGGGTGACAAACACCGGCCAACAAGAGTACGTCTTGCCAGACATTCCAAAAGGTGTGAATCCATCTGTGGACAAACCAAGTCTTACGTTCCGTGGTTCCGCTGCGAAATCTGGGTGTGTCCGATCGAAGTGGCGCCATGCCTCCCCTGAAGCTGGGTGAATGATTTGGTCATTAACCCCATTACACTTTGTATGCCATGTCATATGTTTTGCAGTTCCTATTGTATAATACAACCTCTGAAGTCGAGGAGCAATAGGAAAATACCACAATTTCTTCTTCCCAACCTTAGATTTTAGTCCATCCACGTATCTACCTGCGAGGCATATCGGGCACTTATCGTAGTCCTTCGTCTCCTCTCCGTAGAACAAGAAACATTGTTTTGGACAAACATCATACGTAACGTACCCTAACTCGGACTGCAGCATTTTACGGATCCCTTTCGTGTCCTTAGGTAATAACATCCGCACCTCAGGCGTGAAACCTCTCTTCGCCAAATTAAAAACCTTATCAGAATAAATAGTACTAGCCTTGTGTTGTGTCTTGTACTCCAACCACTCCGACATCCACTGAAGGATACTTATATCTTCACCCGAGTCGGAATCCGAATACATGGGTATATTTCCTAGGTGCATCAACTTGTAGAACGCATGTGCTTCCGGGTTGGGCTCCTCGTTAGTTGACCCGTCCTCAAATGATCGACCTCCACGTGCATCCACGACCATGTCTACGAATGGCACATCAACATATACTGGGTTGTCGGGAATATCGGTGTGTGACGAGCCGGGGGAATCGGGCACATACGACGGTGTAGTATCTATTAACGTTTCCCCATGAAAAATCCACTCTAAATATCCATTTGTAAAACCCGACTTATGAAGATGATCCCGTACAACCTTTTTATCGAAAAACCGTATATTATTGCATTTCATGCAAGGACACCTAATTTCGCCCCGTAGATCTACGAATCTAGGACCTTGTTGCGTAGCATATTCAATGAAAGCCCGAACCCCAAACACAAATCTATCGCTTAAACAACCATCACTATCATACATAGCATACATCCAAGATTTATCTACTATATAATCCATTATTCATCTAATAAGTTGTAAAATATAAAACAAATAATTACAAATAATATAACAAGAATTTTAAAGAGCTAAATAGAATGATCAACGTACTTCTTGAAGCGTGAAAAAACGCGACACAAGAATGTTTTGTACGCCACGATTACTCTCGGTGTGTGTAATATTACCTATCACCAAATAAATATAATAAATTTAAGTTAGAATAATTAAATAACAAATTACATTGAAAATAAACATTTGGGATAGTGTAAGGCAAAAAAACGTGCATACCTTAAGGATTAGTAAAGGATGTAATGAATTTTAGAGGAGAATGGAGTGGCCTTTTTATAGGCCACTAACAGTCAATAGGGACCGCACTTAGGTCACTATTGCCAACAGTAAGTCTCAATAGCGACCGCAAGTAGGTCCCTATTAATACTAACCGTTGTTAATAGCGACCTACCTGCGGTCACTAATAACAATAGCCGTTATCAATAGGGACCAAAATGCGGTCCCTATTTAATAGCTGTTGTTATTAGCGACCAAACGGCGGTCGCTGTTGACAATAGCCGTTGTCAATAGCGACCGCAAGTAGGTCCCCGATATGTCAATAGTGACCGCGGATCAGGTCCCTATTGACCCAACATGCACCTATTTGCGGTCCCTACTAATATTCAAACTTTAAAATCATTATATTATGATGATTTGAGTACACCGGTGTTTGTTTAGTTCATAATTAATAATATAATAGTTAAAATAACAACAATTCACATGTTGCAATGTGTTTGGTTGTTTGGAATTACAAACACATCTCGTTCCCAAAAAAAATCAAATTTCAAGAATAAATATTAGTAGGGACCGCTCATAGGTCCCTAATAATTAAACAGGGACCGCTCTGTCGTCTCTATTAATTATTAGTGACCTAATTTCGGTCCCTAATTATTAATAGTGACCGCAGTTAGGTCACTAATTGTCAATAGTGACCGCACTGCGGTCCCTGTTTCCTTATTAGGGACCTAAGTGCGGTCCCTACTAATATTCATCCTTGAAACTTGATTTTTTTGTATTGATGTTGGTGTGTTTGTGATTCCTAGCAACCAAACTCATTGTAACATGTGAATTGAAGTAATAAATGATTGCAAAACCAACCTCATAATAGTTTAGTTGTGAAATAATAGATTGAATGAAATTGATCGAGTTATGAACGTTCAACGTATATTTCATGTTCTACAACTAATCATCAATATAGTTAGTTATAGTTGTTATTCATAGTTTAATTTTTTGTTTAACAACATCAAATAACATGATAACTTGATTAGTTCATAACTACAAATAACTATAATTAGCTATTGATGATTAGTTGTAGAACATGAAATATGTGTTGAACGTTCATAACTCGATCAATTTCATTCAATCTATTATTTCACAACTAAACTATTATGAGGTTGGTTTTGCAATCATTTATTACTTCAATTCACATGTTGCAATGAGTTTGGTTGCTAGGAATCACAAACACATCAACATCAATACAAAAAAATCAAGTTTCAAGGCTGAATATTAGTAGGGACCGCACTTAGGTCCCTAATAAGGAAACAGGGACCGCAGTGCGGTCACTATTAACAATTAGTGACCTAACTGCGGTCACTATTAATAATTAGGGACCGCACTTAGGTCACTAATATAGAAAAATTTGAATTTTTGGCGAAAATTTTAGGCGGGATTGAGGGGAAATTTGAATTTTACGAAAATTTGAAAATTTCACCCTATTCTCTATATATACTCACCACTCTTACACATCAAAATTACTCAATCTCCTAAAATACCCAACACCAAAACACTATCTTCTTTTCCAACACCAAAACACTATCTTATTTTCTCCAAACACAAAAATTTTTCTTCTTTTTACCAACACAAATCCAAAACAAAAATCACACAATATAAAAAACAAATCACCTACTCAATCTTTCATTGTTATTATTTTAGATCTACACTTTCTTTTCTTACTTTTCTATTATTTTGGATCTACACTTTCTTTTCTTACTTTTCTATTATTTTGAATCTACACATTCTTTTCTTATTTTTCTATTTTTTTGGATCTACAATTTCTTTTATTTCACTTGTTTTTTATTCATTCATCTTTTTGTTTTTATATTATTCATATTTTATATTCTATTATTAGTCATATTTCATTCATTTTTTATATTTTAATACTTTAATGTCATTATATTAATTTTTTCTTTATTATTTTATTGTTTTGATCTTATTATAACCATATTTCAACAAAAAAAACAATAATATTTCGGAATATTTCCGAAATATTATTGTTTTTTTTATTTTTGTCGCAGACTATTAGGGACCGCAGTTAGGTCCCTAATAATATTCATAGAACTCTATGAATATTATTAGGGACCTAATTGCGGTCCCTAATAAAAGTAATAGGGACCGCAAGTAGGTCCCTACTAATATTCAAAGAGTACTCTTTGAATATTAGTAGGGACCTAATCGCGGTCCCTATTACTTTTATTAGGGACCGCAATTAGGTCCCTAATAATATTCATAGAGTTCTATGAATATTATTAGGGACCTAACTGCGGTCCCTAATAAGACTAATAGCGACCGCAATCAGGTCGCTACAAAATATTCATAGAATCTATGAATATTTTGTAGCGACCTAGTTTCGGTCCCTATTACAATTATTAGGGACCGCAACTAGGTCGCTACGAAATATTCATAGATTCTATGAATATTTTGTAGCGACCTGATTGCGGTCCCTATTAGTATTAATAGGGACCGCAACTAGGTCGCTAATATTTATAATAGCGACCGCCTCCAAGTCGCTATTGTTTTTCGACAATAGGGACCTAATGGCGGTCCCTATTGTTTGAAAACAATAGTGACCTAAAAACACAATAGGGACCGGAATTAGGTCGCTATTGTTTAAAGTATCAGGGACCGGAAAGCGGTCCCTGATATTCCGGTCGCTATTGCACTCATCAGGGACCTAAGAGCGGTCCCTGATGGAAAGCGACCGAGGTCAATAGAGACCGCACAATAGCGACCTACGTGCGGTCGCTATTGACCTTTAGGGACCCCTGGGGGGGTCAATAGGGACCTAATTTTGGTCCCTATTGACCCCTTCGTCTTGTAGTGAATTAAATGGGATTTGACCCAAATTAAAACTCGAAGTAAGCCAAATTTGATATGTTCTAATCCAAGCTATGTGCTGATGGGAACAGCCCAAGTTCAGAATTAATTTAGCATGCTAGTTTTTGTGTTTGAAAAACAATATATATGAAGACTTGTCCACGTTTATATGCTCTCTGTTGGAGATATTTGGAATTGAGTCCAAATATTTTGTGTGTGAATTAAAATTTGCTTTAATGAGAAGCAAGTGGGATTAATCCCAAAATTGTGATAGAATTTTATTTAATCAAATAAATAAAATTCATGGTTAAATATTCATATTTATTTTGAATATGTGAATTAAGTCACACACTTAATGTGGTCAAAAACATTTGAATGAATTCAAATGGTTTGAATGACAAGAGTAAATTATCCCCTTAATGTATTGTGGTGGTTTTATGTTTTCTCAACTATAAATAGGGGCCCCTCTAGTCTTGTGAAAAGCATTCCAATCCAAGCATCCTAAACACAAAATATTTTTTGCATACTCATAGCATAACCATTTTCTTTTTCTGAGTTCTGCAAATACGATTCGAGTCCGATTTGAGAAGGTAGTATTGTCATTCACTTACTACCTTATTGTGTGAGGACGTTGTACCTTGGGAGGTCGTTTCCCACCAAGGGCTTGAAGGGTAGCCGGAAAAATTGATCTTAAGGGGAGAGGGCTAAGCCTTCGATTCGTCCTATGCTTCAACGGGATTTTTCTGACTCGTCTAATCCACTCCAAGGATTATCCTACAGTTGCTGAGAGGTCAAATTTTATCTTATTGTCTATTATCTGTTTAATTACATATACGTTATTGTTTAATTTTATGTTGTTATGATTCTAGAAATATAATCATGTTTATGTGTATATTTATTTATAAATTCACATGTTTATGTGCAGCACGTACGCAACAATCTTAAGATCAATTTTTATTCATGTTTATCATGTGTTGCACTTAAATGTGTTTTAATTTTTAGAATATGTTTATATATTAATTTGATGCTACTAATATGCTTCTATGTTTTATGATTCGAGATTACATGTTAATCCGCAAGTTAATTCTTGTTCAGATAGAATTTAATGTTTAGTAGTAGCGTTGGTTTTATTTACTTGCTGGATTTTAAATCTCTAAAGCATTCAAATTTTCTTTTCGGAAACTATAGTTATCTGCTGCAGGTTTTTTTTTCGGTTTGCTAAGAGTTTGATTTTAGCCGGGGTTCTTTTAATCTGCCAATCGTTTTCCAGAAATTTATGCGAGCATGTTTCTTTAGCTTTTAGTTTTTACATCCTGGTTGTAACAATTAGAGTTTTCTGCTTCTGTTTTCAAAATTAAAAGATCCAGTAGGTTTTCAAAAGGGATAATTCCTTCAAACCCCCTGAACTATAGTGACTTTTTGACACTACCCCCCTAAACTTTAAAAATAAGCACTTTGCCCCTAACCTTTGCCAACTTGTTCGATTTGCCCCACATCAAATTTCTGGCCAAAACTGAACGGAATATTCGATTTTGATACCCTCACGTGACATGCACGTGAATGTCATAAGGGTATTTTTGTCCATCAATTATAGTTGATATACCCCCCAAACTATGCACCCAGTAGCGTTATACCCCCTGAACTTTGGTTTAGCGAACTGCCCCCTAAACTTTAAAATTTAGAAAAAAATGCCCCTTGAACTTAGATTCTTTTAAAAGGTTGCGCCCTAATTAATTTTTTATTTTTTCTTGTTTTTTTGGCACATCATGGATTTCATTGTCTAATTTGTGTCTTTATAAAGATAAGTAATTTTTAGTTCATTCCTTTAGTGCATTTGGTCAAATATATACACAACCTATAGAATAATCAAATATACTTTCAAACAAATATACCCAATTGAGTGTTGTACAATATACTTTCAAACAAATATACCCAATTGTTCTTGAAGTTACTATACATATGCATCACACAAAATCTGTGTGCACAATATGGCAACAATCTGTCAACAACATCTATGAGTCCTTTCTGTTTATCTGATATTATCAGCCACCCCCCACTCCCATCAATTGTAATACCCAAATCCTTAACCAGCAACCCCAAGAACCATACCCAACTATCAACTTTCTCTTTTTCAACTACTGCATAGGCAAAGGGATACATGCAATTGTTTGCATCTATCCCAATGGCAGTCAATAGAATTCCTCCACTCAAGGACTTCAAGTGGCAACCATCTAGACAAATCACTGGCCTACAACCATCAAGCAATCCCTTCTTCAATTGACCCCAACACACATAAAATCTTTTGAAGACTGGTCCATTGACTGATGGTTGGGTCTTGATCATTACAGTGTTATTCTTGTCACTCTTACAACCTCGGTTGCATACCTCCACAACATAACATATTGTTCTTTCTCTGTTCCCACTGATAGTGTCCTCACTTTGGCTTTGGCTCTATACATTTGAAACTTAGTAAATCTGATCTTGTTATCATTTTCAAACAACTGCTTCATAGCCTCTACTGGCCACTTGGGATTGCTCCTGATCATAAACTCTTTGGAAGTGCCTGCAAGTCAATAAGTTACAAACTATTAGTCTACAATATTTAGAGACCAGATAACAACAAAACCCTTAAGGGGAAAAGTTGAATATTTTCAGTACTAGAATAACAGAAAATCCATAAAAACCTAGACAATTGGGATTACTGTGTGGTCCATGCAAGTGAATTCAGTACTTTTTCAATTTTTTGAATTGAAAACTAACGCACACCCCCTTATAATACTATTTTCATACATCAATTGCAGCAAAAAACGCGAAATCTTAACATTGGGGACCAATTCGTGGGCCTAACAGAATCAACTTTGCATCATTTAACTACAAAAAGGTGAAAACCCCTTAAGGGGTCCAATTAACGCATTTAGGCACGGATGCATGTAACAAAACAACAAATAAAAACGACCTAGGGTTTTAGGTATAACAAAATCTTACCATAATCGGGTGTTTGTAGGCCGTCAGGTATTGCGTCGGTTGCTTCCCTCCGTCGCCACACCATTTTCACTTGAAAACGCCTTCGATTTTGCAGAGAAATGAAGGATTTTGAATCGCGTATAAACCCTAGCCGTTTTCTTCTTGCACGAAATTTTGCTAAGTATGAGAGTTGGTAATGTTTTACCTTCTGAAACTAATATTTACAAGGTGAAAGTGTGTGTGGACGAAAATACCCTTAGGGGGTAACCTTTTAAAAGAATCTAAGTTCAAGGGGCAATTTTTTCCAAATTTTAAAGTTCAGGGGGCAGTTCGCTAAACCAAAGTTCACGGGGTATAACGCTACTGGGTGCATAGTTTGGGGGATATATCAACTATAATTGATGGACAAAAATACCCTTATGACATTCACGTGCGTGTCACATGAGGGTATCAAAATCGAATATTCCGTTCAGTTTTGGCCGGAAATTTGATGTGGGGCAAATCGAACAAGTTGGCAAAGGTTAGGGGGCAAACTGCTTATTTTTAAAGTTTAGGGGGGTAGTGTCAAAAAGTCACTATAGTTCAGGGGGTTTGAAGGAATTATCCCTTTTCAAAATATAATTTCAAAAAATTAAAATCCACAATATTGTGATTCGATCCCGTAACCGTTCAGTTCTGTGCTTGAAGTTCTACCGCTGAGCTGCTACTCTAATTCTTGTGTATTAACTGATCAGTTACGTATATATTCAATGATATTACTCTGCGAACTAATTGTTAAAATTAAAATGTAACTGCTGATATTTGAACCCGATACCCTCTTTGTGATGAGTGGTGTCTTCACCGCTAAGCCGTTATGAGTCTTGTTAATTATCCGGACGGTTAAGTGTATTAATACATTCTAAAAATCCGTTGTTGATTTATTATTGAGCATGTTAATTATCAAAAATGTTACAAGTGGAATTCGAACCTGCTACCTCCTCTGTGCTTAAATGAGGCTTTTGACCGTTTGAGCCATGTTAATTTTATGAATTTATTGTGTGGCCAAATATTTATTTGAGCTGTAAATCTGCTGAGAGTTTTAATTATATAAAAACGTTCCGGATGGTAGTCGAACCTGCGACCTTTGCCTTAACAGTTCTGAGCTTTATCCGCTGGGTCAGACGTTAACTGATAATAAATCTATGCGTTAGTTTATACTTGAATTAATGTGCGGCAGTTTATTATTTGAGTAATATGTGGAGTATATCCATACTATATATTTAAATTTAATATTCTGAGTAGATGCAATTTAAATATGTGGTTATATGTTGAGCATGGTTATGTGATTAGTGAAAATAATTGCAGTTGAGATATTTGAAAATATATAAAATTGCAAGTGTGCCCTATGAAGACTTTAAATAATTCTGAGTGCGAGACTTGTGAATTATTTAGAGATATGGGTGGTGAGAGCTCTAACAACAATGCCGCAAGCATTGATACCTTCCCAATAGCGGGCGAAGTTGAGGTTGTCACGCTAAATCAAAGTGCTAACGGTATTGAGACCGTAGTACCGGTTTTGAGAACCACTATGTCATATTCTCAACTAGAGAAACCTAAAAGAATTTCGAAATAATTCTAAGTACCGAGACTTGTGAATTATTCGAAAGAAATTCAAAATGAGAATAATTCTAAGTATTGAGACTTGTGAATTATTTGATGAAAATTCAAAAAAAAAATGAGATTAATTCTAAGTATTGAGACTTGTGAATTATTCAAAGAGAAATCAAAGTGAGAATATTTATAAGTATTGAGACTTGTGAATTATTCAAAGATATTCTAATTGAGAATATTTATACAGACGGTTCTGTCGCAAAAAGGTGGAGTGTAAGCGGACTTGTCCCTCCCTGGCCTGGGAACCTAACATTCTGTCTCAGAAAAGTGGACTTTAAAGAGGTTTTGTCCCTCCACTGGCCTGGAAATATCTGTATAAATAGTTCGGTTGAGAATTCTCGGCGATACTAATAAAAATAATTATGTGAATTATTTAATTAGTTATGGCGGCTGAAAATTCAAACAACAACTCGAACGAATGGTAGGTAGACATTGGGGCTACTCAACCACATCTGCGCGAACAAGTGGATGTTCACGACCTATCAACTTGTGGAGAACAAGCAGTGTTTCTTGGGAAACTCTGTAATCTTAAAAGTTGAAGGCAGGGGAACGGTTGTGCTAAAGAGGACCTCGGGGAAAGAGTTGACCCTGAACGAGGTGCTTCATGTTCCAAAGATTCACACGAATCTAATATGTGGTACAATGTTGAACTAGAAATGGTTCACACTTGTCTTTGAGTCAGACAAGGCTATCATGTTTAAGGGTGGAACCTTTGTAGGAAAGGGATATGGGTCTAATCTTTTAAGATGTCTGTTATGACTAAGTCACCTAAGGATGGAGCTAGTACTGAGGCTAGTGTTCAAGTTTGATGTAGTAAAAAGTCTCGTGTGAGGAGACTACTTTTACGAATAAATATAATCGAAGTTGCATGGGAGGCAAATTTTACATATACGTTATTTCGATTACTTGTGACGTCTTTATGACATGGAAAAATAATACAAGTGCGAGACTTGTATATTGTGCGTGTGTGTATATATATATATATATATATATATATATATATATATATATATATAGTTGTCGGAAATACAAGTGTGAGACTTGTATAATATATATATTTATATATATGTTTGAAGGAAATAACATAAGTGTGAGACTTGTATGTTATTACATATATATATATATATATATACACACACATAAATCCTTGTTCAAAATAACACAATGGTGAGACTTGTAAGAGTAAGACTTGTATGTTATATATATTTGTAGAAAATAAAAACAAGTGCGAGACTTGTATTTTGTTAGATATACATATATATATATATATATACATTTGTTTGAAATATTTGGAATTGAGTCCAAATATAAGTGCGTAAATTAAATTGCTTAGTGAGAAGCATGTGAGATTTAATACTATTTATTTTACTAAATAGATTAAATATTCAGATTTATTTGAATTAAGACGCTATGTACGCAAATCAAATAAATTCTATTTTCTTTGAGGATCGAGACACTTCTTTCATTGAGGAAAAGAAAAGAAACGTGGGGGCGAGAGGGAAGAAAATGTTGGTGCAGATTTTCTAAATTTTAGTTAGAAAATAATCATACTAATTTCTTTAGACTTTAAGAAGTCAAAGATAATAGTGTAGGCGATTGACGAAGGGTCTAACGAGAGACTAAGTAGCAAATTCATCGAGGGAAATGGGAAATTTGAGCCCACCTAAAGACATCACCCCATGATGGCAACCCTACCTGAATTGTAAACCCTAATTTGCAGGTTCAAAGAGACAACCGAATTGTGGGGGTGAGTCGAACAAAGCACTCGGGAAATCGAGTTCCCAACCCATTTCTATGATGAAAAAGTGATGGACCTGTACAGGTTAAGGAGAACTTGAGGTTCTAATGAACCTTATGTCTTGTGACACAAGCTGGGTATTACAGGATACCCTTAATGAGAGATCACCTATGTCGAATGTGAAGGGGCCGCTTCGTTGAGATGAGTTAAAGGGCTAAATCTCTAGAGCATTCGATGAAAAATCGCCAAGGCAGTCCAGAGCCGAAACGGACAACAACGAGGACCAATATGGTATTGGAATGAGTTGTGTGAGTACTATTGTCTTGGTATACACAAAACGCCGAACAGTACAAGGCATCACGTCCACTGGTTGGCAAGTATATCCGATGGTACTTCACTAAGGAAGGTTCAAGGCCGAAAACCAACTATCCTGATGCAACAAGTTCCGGCAGAACTCTGAAATTGCATTTAACATTGTTAGGCTCACGTGCATTAAGCCAATTACATTCATGTGGGAGATTGTTGGAGATATTTGGAATTGAGTCCAAATATTTCGTGTGTGAATTAAAATTTGCTTAATGAGAAGCAAGTGGGATTAATCCCAAAATTGTGATAGAATTTTATTTAATCAAAGAAATAAAATTCATGGTTAAATATTCATATTTATTTTGAATATATGAATTAAGTCACACACTTAATGTGGTAAAAAACATTTGAATGAATTCAAATGGTTTGAATGACAAGAGTAAATTATCCCCTTAGAGCACGTTTGGAAGGCCTTAAGAGCCTATTTTAATTATATAATATGACTTAATATTGTGTTTGGATAGCAAATAATTAGTGTGCTCAACCCTGTATAAGTGGGCCATCTTGATTAATTTATCTTAAAGAGCCCATATTAATAATCACACCCTACCCCCTTCTGATTATTTCATCCCACCACAATCACCTTAGGAATTATCGGATTTGCCCTCGACTTTACCAAATAAATTGGTATAATGACTACTTTTGGGAAGGGAGAAATTAAGGGCATTTTGGGTAATTTAAATACTTTTGGTAAGATAATACATACTACCAAACACAGAATTAGGATGATTAAGGTACTAATTTGAGTGAAAAAATGTCCAACCAAACATTGTATTGATTAATTAATTATGTACTATGTGGTCATTAAATTATATGTGTTTTGCCCTCCAATGTCATCCAAACGTGCCGTTAATGTATTGTCGTGGTTTTATGTTTTCTCAACTATAAATAGGGGCCCCTCTAGTATTGTGAAAAAGCATTACAATCCAAGCATCTTAAACACAAAATATTTTTTGCATACTCATAGCATAAACATTTTCTTTTTCTGAGTTCTGCAAATACGATTCGAGTCCGATTTGAGAAGGTAGTATTGTCCTTCACTTACTACCTTATTGTGTGAGGACGTTGTACCTTGGGAGGTCGTTTCCCACCAAGGTCTTGAAGGGTAACCGGAAAAATTGATCTTAAGGGGAGAGGGCTAAGCCTTCGACTCGTCCTATGCTTCAACGGGATTTTTCTGACTCGTCTAATCCACTCCAAGGATTTTCCTACAGTTGCTGAGAGGTCAAATTTTATCTTATTGTCTATTATCTGTTTAATTACATATACGTTATTGTTTAATTTTATGTTGTTATGATTCTAGAAATATAATCATGTTTATGTGTATATTTATATTTATAAATTCACATGTTTATGTGCAACACGTACCCAACACTCTCTTCTTTGCGAGCCTCTTTTTCTCTTTCTTCTTGTTGGGTAATAAGCCTCTTTTTTTTTTTTTTAAATGTGTTGGAAGTAACTCAAATTATAAGAGGTTTGACATACTTATGGATAGGAGTAACTTAACTCAAAAACACCACAATAGTACTTAGCTTCCAAGCCTTTTTTTCGTTTTGTATTATGATCAAGATGTTTGCAGATGCATTGTATGAAGTTCGTAAGTCCAATACAACAATTATTATTGGGTGTTACATCAACATCAGTTAGTAAAAAAATATTTGAGAAATACTATTTTGAATTAAATGCGACTTGTTCTGTACCGTACTTCATACTTACTGAATTAACATTTAAATTCAGATTCATTGAATAATAAGAAGTGGAGTTTACGTACAAATAATTGAACACAACTGGCCTAAAATATCATAACAAGTCACAAATTAGGCCCGGAATCATAAGAAGCTTGGCTCATGCAAACACTGCCATTTGTTTGTATTTCTCGATTTCCTTTAATACGTACTAAATTTGTTGCCTCATATTAGTTTTACAACCATTGATCTCGTTCTAAAAAAAAAAAAAAAGAGGCAACGTTTTTTTCTCGGTGTTCTTCCATATGGGCCGGGGGACATATATAAATTAATATGTGATTGAAAAGAATAATTTTATATGCAAATTTTGACTAAACAGGTTTAGTACAAGGAATTAGGGTCTAGGGAAATCATCTTTAGTTAGACGTGCTTTGCGATCACAATTACTCGTGTATTAAAATTAGTTTGTGGATACGGCTGTTCATGTATTTATTATCCTTGTTTTATATGTATGAATTATGATGTGCCAATAAGCAAAACATTCACTGCAAGAAAATGTGTTATCGGCTACGGAATCGCTACGGAAGATTCCGTAGCCCATAATCCATTTTTCCGTTGCCAATAGCTATTGGCAACGGAAGGCCGTTACCAATAGCCGTTGCCGATACCCTCGTAGGTAATGACCTTTGGCTACGGATGGCCGTTGCCAATGGTTATTGGCTACAGAATCTTCCGTAGCCAATAATGGAAGACCAAAATATCCTTTGCCATTGGCTACAGATGTTTTCGTTGCCAATAGCCATTGGCAACGGAAATAATCCGTAGCCAATAGCCATTGGCTACGGATTATTTCTGTTGCCAATAATTATTGGCTACGAACCTTTCCGTAGCCAATAATAACTATTGGCTACGGAATATTTTCGTAGCCAATAGCCAATAATTATTTTTTAAAAAAAATGTGGCCGTCAGCTATTGGTAATGGATTAAATCCGTTGCCAATAATATTCATATTATTGGCAACGGATTTAATCCGTGGCCAATAATATTCATAATATTGGCAACAAATTTAATCCGTTGCCAATAATATTTAAAATTAGAAAACAAATTGCAAATTTCGAATTCTTTAATTAAAAAAACAATTACAATCATATATAAATTAAATAAATGGTTTTTATTTCAATTAAATAAATTAATGTATTTATTTCAATTAATTAAATTAATGTATTTTATTTCTATTAATTAAATAAATTTATTTTATTCAATTGACAAAAAATCTTCATTATGATCTTTTTTAGTTGTAGAAGTAATTACTAAACAAATTAATTAGATTATTATTATAATTCTATGCTTGAAATAATCATTATTTAAAATTAGAATTGAGGATTTTACTAAGGAGGAGTTGTGAGAGAAAGAAGTGGATGGTGAGAATGAATTTATGATTGAAATTGTTAGGGTATTCATAGAATACAATAATATTTTTGGCTACAGAACAATCTGAAGCCAATATTTATTGGCTACGGGAGATTCCGTAGCCAATAGCCAATGGGTACGAACTGTTTTGTTGCCAATAGTCATTGGCTACGAAATATTCCGTAGCCAATGTTTAATTTGTAGTTATTTATTTATTTTTTAAATAATTGTCATTAGCTATGGAAAACTCCCGTTGTCTTTCCTCGGAGCCAGGTAAGTTAAGTAAAGACTTTGCCGGGTGATTTCACTTAAAACGAATTTTCTTAACTATTAGCTACGGATACTGCCGTAGCCAATATATTGGCTACGAAAGTTTCCGTAGCCAATAGTTATTGGCTACGGCAGTATCCGTAGCTAATAGTTAAGAAAATTCGTTTTAAGTGAAATCACCCGGCAAAGTCTTTACTTAACTTACCTCGAGCCAATAGTTATTGGCTACGGGTGTCTTTCGTAGGCAATAGTTATTGGCTACGGTTCTATTGTTACGCACTAAATATCAAAGGCCATTACCTCAAGAAGTAAGTAGTTATTCTAATACTGCTTTTAGTTTAAGTTGTATGAACTGTATTAATTAATATATGTACATTTATTAATTGGCTAGATAAGTAATGTATTCACACGGAGATAGAAGTTGGATGTACGATCGCTTAACTGAAAATGGCCATTTGACTCAAAGATTTGTTTATGGGGTTCAACAATTAATAAAGTTCGCTTTGGATCCAACAAGTTTGTTAGACAATTATAATAATCCTAGGTGTCCATGTATAAAATGCGACAATAGAAAGTTATTGCCCGAAGAAGAAGTGGCCGTTCACCTTTGTAGGTGGGGGTTTGTAGAGCAGTACCATGTGTGGGTAGCTCACGGTGAGAATTACACTACAAGTACGGCGAATTTTGTAGGAGAGTCGTCAAGTCAAAACGTAGGAAATTACGACTATAGAGTTGGGGACGTTAACGTAGGTTCGATGAGGAATCTAGTTGAGGATGCCTATGGAGGGGAGTTTCCTGAGGCCAATTATAATGAAGAGCTGAACTGTGATGCAACAAAACTTCATAAACTGTTGAAACTCGCTGAGACGAGGTTGCATAAAGACAAAGATAAGTCAGTGTTGCAGTGGATGGCTAAGTTTCTAACATACAAGATTGAGCATAACGTGTCTACAGCCGCAGCAAATAAGTACTTACAGTTAACTCGCGATGCAAAGTGAATGGCTTCAGGTTTCATACGGAGGCTACAAAGTGAATGGCTTCAGGTTCCATACAGATTCACATAGTGGTGGCAAAAAAACTAACTGCATCGGCGTGTATGTGAAGGTGGGGGGGGGGGGGTGGGGGGCGTAGAAGAAGAGTCTGAGATGAACTATTACGGCATCATCAAGGAAATAATTGAGGTATTCTATTGGGGAGGCACGCAGGGGCAGTCGATTATTATGTTCAAATGTTTGTGGCTTGATGTCTATCATGGTGTTAGAGTGCATCCGACTTACAACTTGGTTGACATTAACCCAAGAAAACTGCTAGCAACAAATGAACCATGTATATTTGCAAACCAAGCACTACATGTGTACTACACTCCATATCCTTCGCAAAATGTGAAGGATAGAAAAACACAATGGTGGGCAGTCCACCCTATTCGTGCTCGTCATGTAGTTGACACATCCTCACTGTCCCAAGAAGAACATGGCACGGCCAATCAAATGCCTGAACTTTTCCAAGATGATGAGTCTCATGGGCCCAACGAATTTGTGGATTCGAGTTCATTTGACCCCCGAGGTCAACTACCAGACGATGAGTTTGAGTTATTTGAGGAACCTACTTTGTCCTAGTTACCACGAATGTTTTTTTAAGTTGGAAAATTGTAATGAATTTCAAATATCTATTATGTATTTGTGTTTATTTGGTTATATAATAACGAATGAATGTTCAAGCAACCATATAACTTGATTTTTAAAAGTAAACTAATAAACTAGAATATATATAAGTGTTTGGTAAAACACACACACACACACACATATATATAATATAACTTGATTTTTAAAAGTAAACTAATAAATAAAAATGGTAACACGAATATTAAAATTAAACTTTGTTTAATACATGCCGAGAAAAATTCATAGAAGTTCTTACATGCCGAGGAAAATTTATAGAACCCAAACATACATAAAATTAATAATAAGTAAAACAATCAAATATAAGTTCTTAAATGTCGAGGAAAGTTCATAGAATCCAAACTAAACACAATAGTAAATATTATCTAATATAATATTAAATATCCATTAAACTAACAACTCGGGCCCGTTCCATCATCGTAGTTCTAGCGATGGTTGATATCGGGAAGTACGTTCCCGGCGACATAGTTAGGGTCCCCAGGAAGAGGAATGATGAGAAAATCACAAACATTGGACCAATTTGCCATGTTCTGACCACCACTCTTGTCTTGATTAGTTCCAGCATTGTTGTCACGCTCCAATATTTTTCTCTCCAACTTAGCTATCCGCATATTTGAGGCATGCACTAATTCTTGTGTCTCCAGCAATAGTTTTTTATGTGCGGCTAACGTCTCGTTCGTTTCTCTTTCCTTCCTAGTGATCCTTACTTGGTCTCCCTGTGACACTTTCCCCGAAGAAATGCCACGTGGTGCAGCATTAGCACCGCCGGGCAGTCCTCTGTACGTCCCCTTCTTGACATTTCGTTTGCTTCTGCGAAAAACTCTGGAATCGAATCCGCTAGCCATGTGGCTTCATTAAGCCTATATTCTCTTTTAAGTATGGCGCAATATCTCTCCTACACAATTTTTCAATAAGAATATTTAGTATATAAAAGGAAAAAATACGAACTATACCCATCGTTTAGCCTCTTTTACGAAACTATACCCAACCTTTGTAAATCGTAACTATGTTATACCTAGACTAATTTTTCAGCAAAAAAACGTCATATTCTGATCTTGTGACATCAGCAATCCGATTTGCACGAGGGCAAAATAGTCATTCCATTTATTTATAATAAAAATTAAAAAAACTAAAAAAACAAAAAAAAAATAAAAAAATAGACCCCCCCCTCCCCCCAACCCCAACCCCACCCCCACCCCGCCGATTTGCAGCAACACCACTGCGAATCGCGGTGATTCACCGCGATTTGCAGCGGTGTTGCTGCAAATCGGCGTGGTGGGGGGTGGGGGGGGGGGGGGTGCGACGGGGAAGAGGGGGGGATCTTTTTTTTTGTTTTTTTTATTATTTCTTTTAAATTTTTGAGTGTAGTACCGATTTTATCCCTGCAGATTCCCAATTTTGGCCGGAAAATTAGTCTAGGTATAGCATAGTTACGATTTACAAAGGTTGGGTATAGTATTGCAAAAGTTCAAAGGTTGGGTATAGTTTCGTAAAAGAGGCTAAACGATGGGTATAGTTCGTACTTTTTCCCTATATAAAATGACATATACAACACAAATTACTTTTACATAACGATACACTTACCCAATACGCCTTGTCCTCCATGTTCACCCATTGGTCCAACGGTTCGCCCCGTGGACCCTTTTTCACCCGAGTCCACATGTACGACTCATGATATTTCAATTGCCTATCGAAATACTTGTTCTACAATGATATTTTGAAAGACAAATTAATAATATTCTATAATCTATGACTAAATTAGATCACTTCAAAATTAATAATTTGTAAGTAACGTACGTGTCTCTGTGAATGCTCCTCGACACTAAGACTTCCACCGGTGTACGTTGAACACACAGAGTTGCTGTCGGTGTTGCTCTTGTTTGCCTTTCTATTCTGTGATGCCTTTTTAGAGATTTTGTTTGTGGTACTTAGCTCCCAATATGGTTTGTATTCCCGCATCAATGTATCAGACATTCAAGAAAAAGGTTGCCCTTCATAAGTAGGATCATTACACCTTGCGTAGTATAACTTTTTGGCCCAAGACACATTGCAACAGGGTAGTGGCAGATTATCTGAATCTAGCAAATATCATGTCCTCATCATCTTTATCCCACGCGTACGTTTCCTTGTAAAATATTAATGACTCATTAAAATAAATTAATAATCTAACATTATATACCAAAGTTGAAAATCAATAAATTTAAATAAGGTATTAAGTACTTTCTTACCCCAAACCTTTGTTCCATAGCAAATTTATCTTTGTCAGTGACTTGGCTTAGATTCTCCGCCATAGTCCGATAACACCTCTTGATAATGGCGCTAATTGTGCTGTTGATTTGGTTTTTTCCACTCTTCCATTCTCCAAACTCATTAACCGCGATATTTTTTCGCTTCGAGGGGTCCGACTGCGGCAGGTCACCTTTTGTCAACCCATGACAACCACGACGAGATGTACTACCCGCACTTGAACGTTGGGAACTTGGAGACGGCGCTCTCTCGACAAAGCTTGCAACGTCATCTCTTGATCTTCATCATCATTTTCATCATCATTTTCGTCTTCGTTTTCGTCGTTGCCTTCCGGTTGCACATCCATCAACCCGTGAGCTATGCATCTAGTTGGAGGAGTGAGAGGAAGGGCCCTCGACGAGGGGACAATTGGCAGAAAAGTCGTTAAGAGCCTTCGATCGGTCGTCGTTGTTTTATATGGAATATGAGTGGGCTCTTGCTCGGCAACATTGTTGCGCTCTTCGGTGGGGGCACTCCTTCCACTAAGGGACGCTCCAATTCGTGTTAGATTTAGTAGACTAATCGTAAAATTTCCTTTAGCATTTTTTCGTGGGGCGAAATATTTATCGGCCATAACGAAAGCACTACTATTTAAAAAAGAGAAAGAGATATAATACTAAATTTAGAAGATAGATGAGAATGGTTTGATACAAAATTGAAGAAATATAGTAGTATTTATAGAGTTATTTTTTGTATTTTTTTTTAATCGCAGTGGCAACGGAAGATGTCGTTGCCCTTGGACAAGGGCAACAGACACTGTCCATTTCCAATAGCCAAGGGTTACGGCTTGGCCGTAGCCCTTGGTTTAGGCGCCAGAATCTGGCGCCATAACCAAGGGCTACGTCCTTTGGGTATGGGCAACGGACATTGTTTGTCGCCCTTGTCCAATGTGTTTTTCTTTTTTTTTTTTAGTAAAAAGAAAGCCATTGGCTACGGATTCTTTCGTATCCAATGGTAAAACAGTCATTGGCAACCACACCCGTTGCCAATGACCGTTGCTAATGCTGCTTTTTCTTGTATTGATTAGGTTAGACTTAGGCATCGTAGTTGACAGATTTAAGATCTTTATAAAAAATTAAATTAAACAACAGATCTCTAGTATATTGCAATAATTTTGAAAAAAAAAACGGTATCTACTAGTTTTGGCATACATTTGGATAAATTATTATACACCACTCATGGGAAAGGGGAGAGATTAAGTGTAGATAAACTAATACTGGGATGACTCCTTTACTTTGTCCAACTAATTAAGCCTAGTTAGATTAATAGTCGTAAATATAATTTTGTTTGCTTTGCATAATAATTAGTTGGACTAGTCCTGCATGGCATCTTATTTGGGGTATTATTATAAGTTCGGCACCCCCTCCCCAACTAATAATACCCGAAATAGGATTAAATTCTAAAGACTTAATTACCCCTTGCTTTTTTGCTTTTTGACCAACATAACCTTTGTTGACTACCTAATTACACAATAAAATCCATATTATCCTTTTTTGGATTATATTTAATAAATAAAATATTGTGACCATCGTGCCCCACGAGCCATGCTCCGATCCGAGTTGGTTCAATGGTGGTCAGCCACTTTACCCATTCCAGACTAAAGCGCAAGTCATAGGAAAGGGTCTCACTTGTTCAGGATCAAAGCCATACACGTTTTATAAATTATATTTTGATATATACAACGAAAGTCTTGGTATTACAAATAATGTGACTATTTTAATAGTAATGTACTAATGACAAAACACGAATATTCCAAAATGCACGCCTGAACAATTATCCAATTGGTCCATGTTGCCATGTTGATTTTATCCTGAGGAATGGAGAAAAGAAACGAGGAATAAGTCTTTAATGACTTAGTGAGATTCATATTAAAGAACTGGTAATGCAAGAATTAACTGTGATCTACTGGATACATTTCGGGAGTGATCTTACCGGTGGAAACGGTTCAACTAGACAATTTGATGTAGCAATAGTACTGGAGTTTTCATAGAATAGTTAATGAACTTGTGCTTAACAATAAACAAATCCAGTCTTATGACATCTACTATTCTACATTATACCTCCCGACGAGGAGCAACCTCGCAAACAATCAAGAGACATGCTCGAGTATATGTCGATCCAGCACGCGGGTTACATCCAACTCCTGACTGCAAGCGGCGCCTAGATAGATGGGTATCAAGCGAAATTACTTAAACCGACAGTCCTTACTACCCGACAGTAACTCGACTCAATCCTTAGACCCAACTTTCCAAAGGCGTCCCAATGGGTATAACAAATAAACAAACAAGCTAGTAAATCGGATAACACCCGTTGCTCCTTGAGCTACATGTCCCGAACATAGTTCGTTGCTCTTTGCACAATTCAAGAACCAGCAGATGAGATTATAATATTGGAGAATTATAATGATTATGAAAAGATATGATAAATAATAAATGATTGGATATGATTTAACGATGAGTAATAAAATCATGTTATGAGATGAGATGAGATGCCAAACAGTATTATGATGAAATATTGGTTGTTCGAGGTTTGGTAATGGAGTAGTGACTTTTCTGTCCAAGTTCCTCATCAAGGCCTGATGCCAAACGAGGCTAGAACAAATCAGAAATGGAACCCCACCTTAACTCGTACGGGAAACCTTGATGGAGTTGATTAGTTCGTCAAATCTTTAACAAATTTAAATAATATTAATGAACTGAATTTATAATTCACCACAACAAATATTAGTACTTTTTTTTCAATTGTCATGTTGGTGAAATTGAGAACGTTCTTGTTAAGAATGCTAGTTACAATGTAAATCTTAGTAAATAACACATAAGCTTAATTTATGTCATTACAAAAAATATGAAAAGCTTAGACTATGAATTTACAGAAAAATATATTATTTAACTAACTCTAGGAAAACTCATCTTTTTAGTCTTTAATCAATTCCAAACTTTTAATAACCACACACCAAAGTATCATACGAAATAACACCTTAAAAAGTATAACTTAGTCATTTATTACTTTATTTTACATAGTAAGTTTAAATAAGTGATGTGATAAGGGATGATAAATAATCTTATTTGATGGTTAGTTCATGAAGTGGCAAGAATAATCTTGTAAGACTTATGAAAATAGTATGTTAAACATGATAAATCTACCATTTAAATGCTATAAATAAGATCACAAAAATGTCACATGATTATAAATCATAATAATCTAATTATAACTAATACTATATCATGTTAAATTTATGTGTATGATACATACATTGAATTATGATGGCGATTAAACTTATAAATTAAGAAAACAAAGGGTGTGCCAAATAAAATGAAAAATCACCGTAGTTTTTGTTTTACCTTTGATCGGACATCCAATGAACTTGGTTTTCAAATATTTTTATGCTTTATGGTTTCTAGCATCATGAAAGATGTGGGAATCCAAGATTTTGTGAAAACACAAAGGTTTGCTATCCTAAATAATTCTTGCAACATAAGAGTTGCTATCGGATTTCCTAGCAGCAGTTTACGATTTATGGATTATGCCCTACTAGATCATATTATTTGAGAAAGATGTCTTCACACAAAAGATAGAAGACACCAATTAGAGTATTCATCCGTTGGCCTTGATTAAAAAGGATTTTTCTACAATTAGTTATGATATTTCTAAGGCGCAGAACCGGTATTTCCTGCGCAGTAAAAGTTTTGGCGTCTTTTTGGGTAGAAATTGGCTAGAGAAAAATCTGAAAAAATTAGTTTCCGAACGAAAACACAAAAAGGAACAAATTTTATTTCTTCTTACTTTTGCAGAATCGGATTATTTTGGGCTGTAAAAAATGGTGAAGAAGGGTGAGAATTTATAGGTGAAAATAGTAGTTTAATCATACTTATTTAGGTCCCACCTTGATTATTTTATAATAAATCACAAAAAATCTGAATTTAATCATGCTCTTAAGGATGTCATGGCTTACCTCATCAAAAATATGACATGGCTTACTTCATCAATTGGTTAATTACATATCAATACCCTCAATTATTTATAATTAAAATCCAAATAGGTATAATTAGATTTCTTTGTTACATGCATATTTACTTAGTAATTTTACTAGGTAATTCAATCAACTTGGTTAATATTTGAAATTAAAATATATATTTTAGCATTAGAGACCTATAAAAATAATAAAAGACTAAGGGCGATTTATAATTTATGCCCGTTAATTTCCACCAACTTCAGGTTTTGCCCTTTTTTGGACCGGGCTTTATTTTTGCCCGATAATTGTTTTTTTTTTCTTAAAAATGCCCGATGGGCTTGCCCAGAGTTGAGCCCGTCGGGCATTTAAAAAAAAACAATTATCGGGCAAAAATTATAAGTTAGTGGAAATTAACGGGCAGAAATTATAAAAAGAGAAAATGTTGATGGCTTCACCCCGCACTTTGTCTAATTGCTTAGAATTAATTACCTATATCGGTCATGGAGTTAGATAAAATCTTTGAAGAATATATATGTGTGGCTAATTCTGTGTTAAACGCCTCTCGATGGTTTTCTTACTTAATTAACAGGATTTTTTTCTTCCTCTACGCTGCCGCCGCCACCACCACCTCCCCTCCCCTGTTTGATTGACCCATTTCATCAAACACCTCAACTGCAAAATCGAAAAAGAGAATTTCAAAGAGAAATGGCACTAGCCGAAGCAAGGGCTTCTTGGCAGAGAACGGCCAACCGATGCTGGTCTAAGAAGATGCCAAAAGAGCTCCGAACACGAGCTCCGTCCCTTTTAACCGAATCCCTCCGTATACTAATTTATCCCCAAATTCAAAGTGGTGGCTACAAATATTATTGGCAATTCCGACTATTATTATACTCTCTCAACTCTTCTTGTTTAATGATGTATCCAGATGTGTTTGGAGATATTCTTGGCAATTCCGACTATTATTATACTCTCTCAACTCTTCTTGTTTAATGATGTATCCAGATTTTTGTTGCAAGTTGCATAATTTTCACTCGGATCATGAACCAAAGACTCCAAATCCGGTGAGCTTCCGTTCATTTGGCAGTTTTCCATATCACCATCAGAGAAATTTAATTGTTTGTCGATGAAAACTTGTTGTTGACAGGCGTAATTTGATGGCATTTGTAGCCACCACTTTGAATTTGGGGATAAATTAGTATACGAAGGGATTCGGTTAAAAGGGACGGAGCTCGTGTTCGGAGCTCTTTTGGCGTCTTCTTAGACCAAGCATCGGTTGGCCTTTCTATGCCAAGAAGCCATTGCTTCGGCTAGTGTCATTTCTCTTTGAAATTCTCTTTTTCGGTTTTGCAGTTGAGGTGTTTGATGAAATGGGTCAATCAAACAGGGGAGGGGAGGTGGTGGTGGCGGGCAGCAGCGTAGAGGAGGTTTTGATGTTGACATGGGTAAATCAGTAAGCAAGTAAAAAAGTCCTGTTAATTAAGTAAGAAAACCATCGAGAGGCGTTTAACACAGAATTAGCCACACATATATATTCTTCATAGATTTTATCTAACTCCATGACTGATATAGGTAATTAATTCTAAGCAGTTAGACAAAGTGCGGGGTGAAGCCATCAATATTTTCTATTTTTATAATTTCTGCCCGTTAATTTCCACCAACTTATAATTTTTGCTCGGTAATTATTATTTTCTTTTTTTTTTTAAATGCCCGACGGGCTCAACTCTGGGCTTCGACCAAGCCCATCGGGCATTTTTAAGAAAAAAAACAATTACCGGGCAAAAATAAAGCCCGGTCCAAAAAAGGACAAAACCTGAAGTTGGTGGAAATTAACGGGCAGAAATTATAAATCGCCCAAAGACTAACTTTTAAGTTTATGGACTAAAATGCAAATTTTCTTAAACATTTAGGGTCAAAAATAGAGATTTTCAAAATTTTAAAGCTAAAGTACAAATTTATTTTCTTCCTAATTTTCGGGGCGTTACAAATATTGGAAACGTTTCAAAAAAATTAGAAATGCTTCGAAATTGTTCGTAAATGTTTTGTGAACATCACCAAAGAATAAGAAATAAACTAAATTCCATCATCAGTTTGAAAAGAAAACATCAATTTATGTAATTTTCTTCTATATTATACACTCAACATTATAGTAAAAAGTTGTTAATGCTTCATACATAATTTTTGCAGAGAACTACATTGATGTTTTACATATTATATTACTCAAAAGGAGCGTTCTTATTAAATGGATGACATAGTGTATCATACATAATTAGTAAAGTTAAGCTATGACAAGCAAACTTTTGTAGAATTCATATAAGAGCATTTACTAATTACAACCATTAGTAATTAGGACGAACATTTACATGGAAGAAAGTTAAATTAATACGCATTTCTAGAAAATTGCAGTGATTTCAAAAATGTATAGGCATTTTGTTTTGGCTATCCCACAAACCGAAATAATTAGAGCATTTTGTAAGAAAATGATTAAATTTTGATCCATGGTTCCAGCAAAGTCAATGCAGATGTTTCATCATCGAGGAAACGTTGAAAGTTTTTATTATTTTGGTAGAAACGAAGCATATATAATCATAAGGATCAGCCGAAACTTTGTAAAACCGATTTAGCTTTAAGGTATTTTGTTTCTCCAATCACTAAAATCAAGCATTTTCGTGGTTTACCGAAATGGATCGAGATTCCAACCTACAACGCCCATTCATGCAACAAATTCAAAATCCTGTTTCTTTATGACATTATATCAAACATTTGATTTACACAAGAAATTGCTATAATATGTCAAGCATACACATCGAAAAATCATTTAAGGCTTTAATTTAAGAGTGTTTTCGAATCAAATCTCGTGTTACCTTCAAAGTCCGCAAGAAAGACGACGTCTGTGAGAAGTGCAGGTGTCAGACTCGACTGAAGCGGCGGCGGCGTGAGATGCGTTCATACAAGCCACCCATTGTTGAGTAGGAGTTGCTATTGTTGATATTATGTGGTTTTACGATTTTGGTATAAGGATGGTGGAAGAGGGACAAAAATGGTGTAAGAGAAATGGGTAAGATTCCAAAAATACAATAAGGGCAAAAATGTTATTTAACCCAAATAAGTTGTAAGATTAAAAAATTTGGGTCAATTAGTCCAAGCAAACATGGTGTTATTTGTTTTTATTAAGCTTTATTAGGGTACTTATTAGGCAAACCGTGCAACATATTAATTATACACAAGTATATTAGTAATGGTAAATTAATAGTCATGCAACTATTAATTTTGAAAGCAAACGAGTCCGAAGAAAACAAAAATAAATTAAGAAAATATTTACAACCATTACGGTGCTACAGTTGTGCCTAGTAGTCTAGTACTCTAGAGGGGTCTTTTTCAGAAATGGTCATTTATCGTGGCCTCATTACAAAAATAGTCCGTTATCGCGTCACTGTCTAGATTTAGTAATTTATCGTGGTTTTTCGTCCAATTTTGGTCCTCCGGCCACATTTTCTACCGGATTTTAACCAGATTTTTGGGGATTTTGACTAATTTGGGCCAATTTTGACCAGATTTTAACAAAAAAAATAAAAAAAAACAAAAATAAATTTATAATTTAAAATATATAGTTTTTGTAATTGAAATCCCAAAAAAAAATTAAAAACAAAAAAAAATTTAAAATATATTGTTTCTATGGTTGAAATCCCAAAAAACAAAAAAAAATTATAATTAAAAATATATAGTTATTATTATTGAAATCACAAAAAAAATATTAAAAAGCACAAAAAAAATTGTAATTTAAAATATATAGTTTTTCTAATTGAAATCAAAAAAAAAATATATAGTTTTTCTAATTCAAATCCAAAAAAAACTAAAAAAAAATTGTAATTTAAAATTTATTATTTTTATTATTGAAATCCCAAAAAAATAAAAAAACACAAAAAAATTTATAATTTAAAATATATGGTTTTTATTATTGAAATAAAAAAAAAATAAGAAAACACAAAAAAAATTGTAATTAAAATATATTGTTTTTATAATTGAAATCCAAAAAAAAAACATAAAAAAATAAAACAAATTTGTAATTTAAAATATATAGTTTTTATTATTAAAATCCCAAAACAAAAATTAAAAAACACAAAAAATTAGTAATTTAAAATATATTGTTTTTATTATTGTTTTTGTTTTTGACGTTTCTTTTGGATTTCAATTATAAAAACTATATATTTTAAAGTACAAGTTTTTTGTGTTTTTTTTATTTTTTTTGTGATTTCAATAATAAAAACTATATATTTTAAATTTTAAATTTTTTTTGGGATTTCAACCATAAAAACTCTATATTTTAAATTACTATTTGTTTTAATTTTTTTAGGATATGAATTGTAAAAATAATATATTTTAAATTATAAATTTATTTTTGGTTTAATTTTTTTTTCTCAAAATTTGGTCAAAATCGCCTCAAATTAGTCAAAATCCCCAAAAATCTGGTCAAAATCCCCAAAATGGTCAAAATCCGGTAGAAAATGTGACCGGAGGACCAAAATTGGCCGAAAAACCATGATGAAGGACTAAATCTAGACAATGGCGCGATAACGGACTATTTTTGTAATGAGACCACAATAAAGGACCATTTTAAAAAAAAAACCTACTCTAGAGTGTAATTGTAGGGTTAATTTAATTAACCCCCCATTTTGCAATCTGTCAGATATTTAAAAGTTTGCACGTACCAGCAAAAGCTACCATTACAAAAATGATCAGTTTTAACTATATCTTATTCTCTAGCTAAACAGCAAAATCACTTTGCTGATTTCAAAATTAGCAGGCGAAATATGGTCATGAGGTTTCCCAGTTGTTGGTGTCTAAAGTAACAAATAGCAAGCAAAAATTTTGACTGCATCTTACGTGGAATTTACCTAACGAAAAAGCAGTTGACAGTGTCCAGCATTGATCAACAAGCGAAATTTTTGACTGTATCATACGTGGAATTTGCCTAGCAAAAAAGCAGTTGGCATTGTCCAACAGAGATCAGCAAGCTAAATCTCGCTTGCACTGTCCACGTGGAAAATAATTTAATTCGTGAAAAATAATTTAATTAATACAGGTACTCAGTATAGTACAGAATGCGCTAGCGAAAATTCCCTTGCTTGATGTTTATCCATACGTACTTTGTAAAATTATATACATATAGTATTCAGTATTATACCAAAATCACCAAGCAAATTTCAGCTGGAAACGTATTTATACATACAAAAAAATTGAAATAAAATATGCAACAGTTATTTGCCGCTTTTATGTTTGAATGAAGTCAGTAAGCGAAAATTCGCTTGCTGATTTTAGTTCCAAATTAATAAAAATAAATTCCGCATAATAACGCACCATTATAATTAATTAAGAGCTAAATTATATATATATTAAGAGCTTAATTAATATACTTATATTACATATAAACTATACACTCAACTTAATTATATTATTTATATAAATTATTAGCAAAAGTTACAAATTAAGCATAAAACTAATAACAAACATAATCATAAAGTCTAGCAAAAGTTATCACTCAAGTATTAACTACAAAGAAACAAAAACTATAAGTGTAACAAAAGATGGATTAAAGAAAAGAAGAAGTACAAAGTTGAAACAAAGTGTAGGAAAAAAAACCAAATTTTTTTAGAAAAAGAAAAGTTGTTTAGCAAAAGATTAATCAAACAAAAATATATCACCAAAATTACCAAGAATATAAAAAATTTAAAGTGATTCATTTGAAGACAGATGAAAAACTTAGATGTGAAGAATACGGGAGAGATTTTATGATGAAGAATGAAGTGGTGGAAGTGTGTATTTATAAGAGGTCATGGTATAAAATTCGATACTGTATTAACAAGCAAAAATTGTTTGCCACGTTACACGAATCGATGACTTGGCTGATGAAAAAGCACAAACAAGCATAGGAGACACGTCTCATTGGCGTGGCTTTTAGCAAGCGTTTTCTCAGTTGCAATGTTGCCAGCCAACATTTTGCAAGCGACTATTCCGTTGCACCTGTCCAACAAGCACACCAACAGGCGATATTTCTCGGGCAAGTTTGTGTTATCTTTACTCTACGAGATTTCCTTCTTCTTCTTCATTTCAAGCCTCATATTCCAGATCAAAATTTTTATCTCCTCCTTATCACAAAGAAAGCTCCCTCATTTTTGCGATTTATCAAAAATTATATTCTAAAGCCGTTAGTGTTCTTCGTTCTCAACAAGCTCGGGTCGAAGAAGTATGGTTTGTGCACATTTTTTCTTTTACCGGCTTAATTTGGTTCATTTGTGAGTTAATAGTTTTGTTTACGTACTTTAATTTATCATTGCTTATGAAATTGAGAGTGAAATTCGTCCACATATATTTATTAACATAAATATGGATGGTGTTTGTTGTGATATATGTGTAGATTAAAAATGTATAACAACGCATATCGGGGTTGGATATGATAAATGGTGAAAATATTAGCAATAATTTTCTATGGGGTGTTGAAAGCTTTCTGCAGTATGTACTCAATCAACCTATTCTCATTGATCGGGGTAAGGTTAGACGTCCTTGCGCAAAATGTCGTAACAGTAAGTTTATGAAACACGATGAGATTAGATGTCACCTATACAGTAAGGTGTTTGTTCCACATTATTATGTATGGATTTTTCATGGTGAGACTACGTGTGACAACAATTTGGGGTCGAATACGTACAACGTTAGATAGTCATCTGGTAAGGTTGGAGGGCATTTTTAAAATACGTATACATTTTTCCTAAGTGTACAAAACCAAGATACAAGGATCGGTCTAGTACAAGTCGTCGTGCCAAACATATAAATATAAATATTTATAATGAGAACATATGAAATTTGTAATTTCAATATTGTACTTATGATTGAAAAGTAAATATTTCCACAAAATATAACATCATTAATTGAGAAGAAAATTATACAAATTGCCTTATTTAGAAATGGGGAAAAGTATCTTAATTCACATAGGGGTTGTTATAAAATCAAAAGTGACAAAAATTTAATTGGAGAAAAAGTGAATGGATCAATTTTCTTAATATCCACTTTTGTTATTTTTATTTTTTCTTAGTAAAATTTGAACATGGGATATTTAATTTACATCCACACCCTCCCAAAGATTGGTCTATTATCTCTAATCCTCGGCACCCCAATCCCCCTCTAGCCAACTCTGATGAAGCCTCGTGGGCGTGGAACTTATGCGTGACCAAATCAACATACAATTGGCTGACGTCGTCAACACGCACACAACTCACACTGACAATCACACAGATGACGCTTTAGAATGCCTTACTACTCCCCCTGTTAAGTTATTTGGCTAGCAATGGGTGCATGATGCCCTTCCCACATGAGCCAACCTGACGCAACGGTAAATCTTGAAAAACGACAATGGCTCTTATTTCATACAGTCAGAAACGACATACCATCTATTTTATGTTGTCAGCTATTTGCCCAGGTCGGACAACACTCTTTAATATACTCTCTAAACCTAGCTCTATCAATATCCCCTTGCACATTCATCCAGTTTGGCACACACCACGACAGGGAAACAAAATCGACTTTGGTACCCTAATTTGGCTTCCTTTTACTTTTGAGAGTCAACGGAATGACAAGTGGGAATTAGAGGAGGCGATTGATAGCTCCGCCTCGCGGGTACCAAATTTGATGGTCGGTGCCAATTTGTGGTACCTATTTCGAGTGGTGCCAAGTTATGGTACCAAAAGTAAAAGGAAGCCAAATTAGGGTACGAAACTTGGTTTTTTCCTCAACCCGACACTCAACTAGGCTATTGGGCCATATGGCAAGCTCGAAACAAACAAGTTTTTTGGGGCAAAAATCGTATCTGCCTCCGTCGTCGCTTCCTATATTCACTCAATATTTGGAGAAAATCCGACACTACTTTGAACAACATCCCCCAAACCATATACCATATCCCTTGCCTAGTCCAAACCCCAGCTCTACGAGGTTCATAAAATTAAATATAGTAAACCCATACTTGAGAAACCTGGGACCAGCCGTCATTATTGGCGATTTTTGTGACTCTATAGGTATAGTGGTGGGTGCATTCTCAGGAGCCACCGGGACACTCACCAACACAATTGCAGAACTAAGAGGGAGTTGATTTTGCTTTACGTCTTTATTATACTTGACTCATTATTGAAATTGATTATGAGACTACTTCTTACAGCTTGACCATAAGGGGGATGTATGGTCTCGACCAGGTTTCCCCTTCAACAGGTTTGAAGGATTTCGACTGAGTTTACCCAGCTAGTTGTCTCATGTACATATAGAAAGACCAATAGCATTGCAGATGTGCTAGCGCGTTTGGAGTTCTAGCCAGGTTTAGGTGGATACTACGCGACAATCTCAGAGACTCAGACTTGCACGTTTAGGCAATTTCCCCCGTCACTTGGAAAATTTGGTCCTGATAGGCATTGTATAACTAAAAGTTCTTCCCGAGATCAGATGTACATTATCCGTTGAGTATATATATAAACTTTTATGTTAAAACAAAGCTGGAGAGTAATTATCTGTTAAAATTATTAACCAAATGACTACAATCTGCTAACATTATTGACCAAGTGATCTACTATCACGACTCAGCTAAGATCTATTATTTCTGTGACGAATGATCTTCCCAAAGGACTAATGCGGGCTAATGATATACATGATTTTTTTTTTAATAACTCAACTTAAGTATTAGCGATGGTGCACAATATATTATATTTTAGAACCTTGGAAAGTTTAAATTCCAGTTATTATAATATTTTGAAATTTTAGTTATCGTAAAGAAATTGCATGAGACTAATGTTGTAAGACCGCAAATGCATACTCATTGATTGCTGATTATACGGTTCAACCCACAAATAATTAAAAAACCATGCACACACCATTTGTTTGTTTTCCTGAGATACGTCAAATCGCATTACTATCGTCCACCAATTGAGATCTCGTCTCGTTAAATTGCATGGAGGACAGATGAATTGACCTGAGGCTATTGTCTCCAGCTGAGTGACTGACGACTAAAACCTGACTGGTGCAATTTGCTAAAAAGAGTAAAGTAACGGTAGTTGTTACTTAAGCTTTGTTAGGTACTGCAGAGTGGCATTCATTATCATAACTTCACACGTGATTCAATTAATTGACCGTCTTTTTAGTCCTTTTCATTCCACCGGTGTCAAACCATCCACACATATTTTATCCCTACCTTATTTTGATTGATTCATTTAATATCAGCTCTCTACAGTTTCTTATCTATAAGATAAACGCATACAGAAAATGAAATAAAAAAAGTCCATTTCAGATATAGCAATAGCAATATGATGTAGAAAACTAACTCATCATACTACAATACATTGAGTACGAGTGCACTGATCTAACTCTATTTCATGTAATGTCAAGCGTAAAATTTCATATTAACATGTCACATGCATAGTTCAGTGATGTACGAACATGGTGCACACAACATGGACACTGCTACACACATCTAATTAATACAGTATTATCTATAACTAAATATATAGCGTAATATGTATTATCTGAATTTTTTTAAGGACGAATTATTAAATTTGCCCCTTAACGTTGTTTTAAAAGTTAATATGCTCTTTTTTTTGCCCTTCTTTTTATGCCCCATATCTTTTAAAAAGTTTCTTAAAAATGCCCTCGGCCCTTATTCGGGCCAAAATTGCCTACGTGGCGGTACAAAATTGTACTTTGCACCCCAAAAAAATTATCTTTGCACCCTATATAATATTTTGGGGTGCAAAGTATTTATTTTTGGGTGCAAAGTACAATTTTGTATCGTCACGTAGGGAATTTTGGCCCGAATAAGGGTCGAGAGCATTTTTTATAACTTTTTTTAAACATATAGGGGCATTTTGGCAAGGCCCGAAGAAAAATGGTGTTTTAACTTTTTGAAAAAAGATAAGGGCATTTTTAATAATTCGTCATTTTCTTAATAAACTTTCCGGAACCAAATTCTGGATGATCCTAGGGGCGTCTTAAAAGGTTTTTAATTAGAAGCGCTTTTTTGAAAATCTACAAAGACGAAAATTGTTTATAATAAGCAATAGTAAAAATATTTGTTAAGTGTATCTGAACTTGGTCGTGATGGAAAAACTGAACTTGAAAGATTTGAGTGTATTTTCCAAAACGTCTCATTTATTGAACTAGAAAATCATCATACAAATAGATTAAACCAAACCAAACCAAAACCAAACAATCAAGCTTGTAATCCCAATAAATTGGGATAGGCTATATGAACCATAAAGAATCACCTTGAGTCGTGAACATGAATCTTCTGCCTCCATACGTTTCGGTTGACGAGAGCATGTCTTCATTTAAATCTTTTAGATTCATGTCGTTCCGTATAACCTCCATCCACGTTTTTTTCGGTCTTCCACGAGCTCTAATCGTTTGTCTCAAGTCGAGACATTTAACTTATCGTATCGGTGCATCTATTGGTCTGCGTTTAACATGCCCAAACCATCTTTTAATAACAGTAAAAAAAAAAAAAAAAACAACAACAACTAAACTCGCTACTTAGAGAGTGTTTTACATGTTACTTACCAGCTGGCTATTATGTTTTACAATTTACTTGTCAACTTATTGAAAAATATACAACTGAGGTCCCAATTAGTCGTTGACAATCAACTGTTCATTTTGAACCCATTTTAACATATTTCTGTTACGTTGGGGAAAGTTGTAAAAATTAATAGACTTAAGACAACAGGTAAAGCTACCGACAAGTTGGATTTTAATAATGTGTTTTACTCTGTTATCACTACAAGATTTCGGGGCTTTTCCCGACCGCAATCTCCCGACCGCCATTTGGTCGTGATCATTCCCGACCGCGCAATAGTCGATACAAACATTCCCGACTGCAGCGTGGTTACGAAACGTTCCAGGACTATTCTCGACCGCGCTGTAGTCAGGAAAACATCTCCCGACTGCAGGGCGGTCGGGAGTGTATTGGGCCGGATATTATCAGCCCGAATTTTTGGCCCGGCTGGGCCGCGCAGCTGGGCCTTAGGGTCCCGACCGCACGGCAGTCGGGAGGAAGACAGACGATTTAGTCGTCTTCCTCCCCCTTTCTCTCCATTTTCGCCTCTCTCACCACAAAAACCCTAACCGACGTCCACCGCCTGTGCGCCGCCCCTCTCTCGACCGCAGTTCGGTCGACGCCTTCCTCTCTCCCTAATCTCGACCGCGTTCCAGTCGTCTCTCCACCTCCAGCGCCGCCTCTCCACCTCCACTCTCTCTCTCTCCGCCACCACCGCGCCCCGCCTCTCCACCTCCAATCTCTCTCTCTCTCCGCCACCACCGCGCACCGCCCCTCTATCTCTCTCCGCGTCTCCACCGCCCCTCTCCACCACCGCGCACCGCCCCTCTCCTCCGCCTCTCCACCGCCCCTCTCCACCACCGCGCTCCGCCTCTCCACCTCCAATCTCTCTCTCTCTCCGCCACCACCGCGCACCGCCCCTCTATCTCTCTCCGCGTCTCCACCGCCCCTCTCCACCACCGCGCACCGCCCCTCTCCTCCGCCTCTCCACCGCCCCTCTCCACCACCGCGCACCGCCCCTCTCCACCGCCCCTCTCATCTGCAACCACCCCTGCCTGTCCACCGCCTGTCCACCGCCGCGCCGCCACCTTTCCCGCCTCTCCACCACCGCGTCACTTTCTCGATCCGGTAAAATTTAATTAATTAGTTATGTTTAAAAGTTAATTAATTATGTTTAAAATTTAATTACTTATGTTTAGAATTTAATTAATTATGTTTAAAATGTTTTTATATATACTTATGTTTAAAATTTAATTATTAATTAGATACCCGCGCCTTCTCCCGACCGAACGCCACTTTTCTACACCGAAATTTATTTGGCGACCCCGATCCGGTAAGTTTTCGACTAATCTTGTATTTTTTTATTTGTTTAATGTTAATTTGTTTATTGTTTAATGTTTAATTTATAATGTTTAATTTTTAATGTTTAATGTTTTATTTGTTTAATTTTTAATGTTTAATTGTTAGATATCGTTAAATTTTTTAGGATTTTAGTAGAAATTGTTTTAAGAATATTGTTAGACTTAATATTAGTGGATTTAATTAATATTAGGAAAATAATAGTGCTTTTAGGAAATATTAGGAAAATATTAGTGCTTTTAGGAAATATTAGAAAAATATTAGTGCTTTTAGGAAATATTAGGAAAATATTAGTGCTTTTAGGAAATATTAGGAAAATATTAGTGCTTTTATGAAAACTGTTTAATGTTTAATTTATAATGTTTAATTTTTAATGTTTAATGTTTTATTTGTTTAATTTTTAATGTTTAATTGTTAGATATCGTTAAATTTTTTAGGATTTTAGTAGAAATTGTTTTAAGAATATTGTTAGACTTAATATTAGTGGATTTAATTAATATTAGGAAAATAATAGTGCTTTTAGGAAATATTAGGAAAATATTAGTGCTTTTAGGAAATATTAGAAAAATATTAGTGCTTTTAGGAAATATTAGGAAAATATTAGTGCTTTTAGGAAATATTAGGAAAATATTAGTGCTTTTATGAAAACTGTTTAATGCCTTTAGGAAAAAACTATATAACTTAGTGTTTGATTACAATTAGCGTTTTCTTTTATTTAGATGTCTTCCTGTGATCGTGACGAGCCCTTCCGTCGTAGTAGTACTTTTGGTACTGTATCTGGTCCTTCACCGCGTCTTCCTTCCGTTGCTCGGTCGACTGCTCCTCCCGTTGCTCCGTCGACTGCTCCTCCTACTGACGTCGGGACTACTGCCCCACCACCGAGGATACCTATTCGTCTCGCCTTACGTGATCAGGCTGCACCATCTGATACGGACGATTCCCGTGATTCCCTCGTCGCCGAGACTCCACCAGGTTTACTTGATGATCACGTAGCTGCGACGCCCTCGACATCTGGTGGATCGAGGCCTACGGCACCTGTGGGGCCCACTACTTCTTCCCGACCAGACGGGGCCCAGGCAGGATCATCTTCGACACAGCGCCGACCCGGACGAGGCCCAGCGAGAGCTCCAGAGGTTCCACAGGATCGCACCAGGCGTCCGACGATCCGTTTGACGCCTCTGGGCGAATTTGAGGATAGCAACGCGGTGGCCAAATCCATTACCACGAGTATTCGAGAGCATATGAGGGTCGTTTGTCACCGATTTGACAAGGTTCCTGCAGCCACAAAAGGGAAGTGGTGGGCTAGTTTTCGGGTAAGACTTTAAAAGTTTACAATATATATATATATATACATATTCATCAATTTTATATATCGAAAAACTAATAATAAACTTTAATTAAATGCAGGATAAGTATATTATTGATCCCACTATATTCAATGAAGTTCATAAAGTGTTCCTAAAAAAGGCCCAAAAGTGTTACAAGGAAGTTAACCACGCTGCGAAGCATTACTATTATGAGAGGCTCAATGATCCGAGGTGGGCGAACCGTCCGAAGAATGAATGGATGAGCGACGCGTTAGAGAAGATGTACATAGAGCATTGGGAGTCGGAGAAGCATCAGAAGAGGGCCGTCACTGGAAAGAAGAACAGGCGAGGAGGAGAGGAGCCAGTCCCAGGAAAGAAAGCAAAAGGGACGCATGCTACTGGAAAAACGGGCTACACGAAGATTTCTCAAAAGATGGTATGTCTTATTAAAACTTATTATACGAATATAATACTTATTGTCTTAAATTTAAATTCTTACATTATATCAATATGCAGGCTGCTGCTAGAGGTCCCGGTGCCCCTAAGCCTCGACACGATGAGATATATCGTTATCAGCACACACATGAGGTCGAGGTGCCAGAGGGAGCTCCACGTCGCCGAGAGTGGATTCATTCCGACTACAAGGCTATATATGTAAGTATTTTACTTGTAAAGCATTCTAATAACATACGTGATGAAATTAATGATGTACTAACTCATTTTTGTCTTATTGAACAGGATGACTACATAGCCCGTATGACAAGGAGGTACGAGGCGGACCGTTCACAGTGGGTCCATTTGGACAATGAGTTGTGGCAGCTTGCGAGTGGAGGGTTGAAGAAGGGGCTAGCTGCTGGTTTTCCACAGGATGTACCTCACAATGTGTTTGGGTTCGACACGCAGAACCCCAATGCCGAGCAGGATGAGTACATTCGCGTATTGCAGACAGATAGCCAGCAGCAGAGGGAGACTATGGCGAAGAAAATTGACGAGCTTGTTGGTCACATCGGATACTTGTCCGATCACATCACACAGACTACAGGTTGTGCCCCTTCTCGACCCACACCTAGCTTTACGGGTTCCGATGTAGCGAACCCTACTCAGGATCCATTTGCCCACGGAGTGGAGAATGTTCCATTGTACGACGATGATCTAGACGATGGAGCCGAGCTTGGGCTTGATGGTGATGTTGGACCCGCTACCATGGATACCTTCGGTTTTTACGATTGTGACTATGTTTGACTTGTATTATGTTTTGACTTGTATTATGTTTTGACTTCTATTATGTTTTGGCTTGTATTATGTTTTGTATTTCTACTATCTTGGGGATGTTTGTGATGTATGTCTTGTATTATATTTGATTGTGACGATGATGGTTATATTTTGACTTGTATTAATTTTGTTAAATTTTTAATATTCATCTCGAAACACAAACACATTAAGTAAGACAATATTTCAATAAAAAAATTAGACAATATTTCAATAAAAAAAGTAGACAATATTTCAATGAAAAAAGTAGACAATATTTCAATAAAAAAGAACACATTTGGAAAAAAAGTAGACAATATTTCAATAAAAAAAGTAGACAATATTTCAATAAAAAAGAACACATTTCAATAAAAAATTTTAATATTCGGAAAATTAATCTTCCTCAGAATCATAGTCACTCATCATCTCTCCCTCTTCCTTTTCCTCGTTGTCCTCCTCCTCCTCGTCTTCGTCAACCTCCACAATCGGTTCATCGGGCTCTTCTACTGCATATTCATCAACCATCTCAAACTCGTCATTGGCCAACTGGATATTCATATCAAATGAGGTAAGGTCCACGAATAAGTTAACCACTTCTGATACATTTTCTTGTAGAACTTGGTTCGGCATCCCTGATTCGACATCGTTTGCTCCCGCAACTGATGACATATCGATTATGTGTCTGGCAGGAATAGTTGTTACGGCCAACCATCCTTCTTGTCCTGGACGCCCCGTCGTCAAGTTTGGATATGGCACATAGTACGCCTGTTGTGCTTGGTTAGCAAATACAAACGGTTCGTCTCTCCAACTTGTACGCTTGGGGTCGATGTCAACCAACTTGTACGTCGCATGTTCCACTGTACCTGCATTAATATCATACCAAACACACTTGAACATGACAATGTATAGGGGTCTCTCGTGGCTACAATATACAACCTGTAAAACTTCTTTTAACGTTCCATAGCAGTTTGTAGCATCAGAACCACCCATGGCGCCCTTCACACAAACACCACTGCAATCACTATGTTTGGGCCCCAATATCGAGTCGACGTGAAATCTGAACCCATTCACAATGTATCCTTCGGAGGTTATTGCCTTAGTATTCGGACCATCAAGTAGAGGATTTATTCGTACGTCAGTCTCGTATTTACCACTGCCATATGTCCGTTTGAACCATGCTACGTACTCACGGTTCCTCTTTGCTTGTTTCTCCCTTTGACTAAGACCACTGCACTCTTCCATTTCAAACAATCTACACATAAACATTTACATTAGTCAGTTATTCTAAAAGTAATTCAGTATATCGTTATTAAGAATAATTAGAGAGCACTTACTCGACCCAATCGTCAAGCTCTGGACAATTTAGAAGCACATAGAGCTCTATTTGCTTCATTTCCTTGGTAGTCAAGGGCCTATCGTCAATTTTTCCTAGCGTACCGCCTCTCTTCCGAAATATTGAAAGCTCATTATCCCACTCCGTGCTCTCTAGTGTCTCGTTCCTGTTGAGTTTCTTAAATGTAGTCTTAGCCGAGACATCCAGATATTGAGCACACAAATTTGACAACTCCAAAAGTAGGTACTGGTTGGCTATACATCCTTCCACCCTCGCCTTGTTAAGTACAAAACCCTTCATGACGAACATTTGCCTATATCAATTAAATCAAAGAAAGATGAGAGAAAACAACAAATATTTTTAAATATAATAATTTTAAAAATATGAAATTGTACCTCTCGAACGGATACATCCATCTATAATGGACTGGACCCCCAACTCTAGCCTCGTACGCGAGGTGTATGGCTAAATGCTCCATGGAGTCAAAAAATGAAGGAGGGAATATCATTTCCATCTTGCACATAGTAACAATAAACGAGTCCTCCAAAATCTTCATATCCTGAGCCGACACCTCTGAGGCGCAAATCGCCTTGAAGAAAAGGCTAACCTCAACTAAAGTACCCCAAATCTCGGTGTCCAAGAAGTCTCGAAAAGCAATCGGGATCAATCTCTGCATGAAGACGTGACAATCATGACTCTTCATTCCAATCAGTTTTCCTTGTTGTTTTTGCACACATCTTCCCAGATCAGAGGCATATCCATCAGGAAATTTGAGTTTGGTCAACCAATCAAGTACCATGTTCTTTTGTTCCCTCGTGAGACAGTATTTTGCCACTGGCTTTGCATACTCACCACCTCTTCTTCCACCGGGTTGCAAAAACAATGCTTTACGTGTTGTGTAAAGCCTAAGATCGTGCCTCGACTTAATGTTGTCCTTCGACTTAGCACTGTCCAACACCGTGTTGATGATGTTCTCAAAAAAGTTCTTCTCACAATGCATGACATCTAGATTGTGGCGAATCAAGTTCGAGGACCAATATGGTAGTTCCCAAAATATGCTTCGTCGACACCAATTATGAGTTGTGTTAAAACCCGGGAGCTTAGGGGGATTTAACCCAAACCTAACCGATCGTAGCCTATCCACAATTGCCTTCATCTCCTCCCCTGTTTTCCTTCGAATAGGCGGCTCATGCACCTCCTTCTTCTTGGTGAAATCCTTCTTGTTGTACCTAAACTTATGACCAGGTGGTAGAAATCGACGATGACAATCAAACCACGAAGGTTTTCCACCGTTATCAAGTGTGAAAGAATCTATATCACCCATGCAATAAGGACATGCTAGTTTCCCGTGAGTGCTCCACTGTGACAACATTCCATAAGCCGGAAAATCGCTAATAGTCCACATAAGGGTCGCTCTCATCTGGAAGTTTTCCTTTCGTGAGCTGTCATATGTCCATAAACCATCACTCCACAATTGTTTCAACTCATCAATCAACGGCCTCAACAACAGATCCAAGTTCTTTCCAGGACTCTTCGGGCCAGGTATAATAAGGCTCAAAAAAAGGAACTCTGGTCGCATGCATAAATCCGGCGGGAGGTTATAAGGGGTCACAAACACGGGCCAACAAGAATATTGTCTCCCAGATTGCCCAAACGGTGAGAACCCATCTGTACAGAGCCCAAGTCGGACATTTCTGGGCTCCGCGGCAAAGTCCGGATAAGTGCGATCAAAATGTCGCCACGCCTCGCCTGCAGCGGGGTGTATCATTCTATCAGGTGACGCGCGACACTTCAAATGCCAAGTCATATGTCGGGAAGTACCGATGGTATAAAACAATCTCTGTAACCGAGGGCCTAGGGGGAAATACCACAACTTTTTCCTTCCAACCCTCGACTTTCTACCGGCCTCGTACCTATCTGTCTTGCATATCGGACACGATGTGAGATCCGGGTTGGCATTTTCACCGTAGTACAAGAAACACAGATTCCAACATACGTCGATCTTTTCGTACCCTAAACCCAAACCCGCAAGCATCTTATTCATGCCTTGAATCGTGCTCGGTAGCATTTCCTCAATCTCTGGGTCCATGCAATCCTTGGACAACGCTAAGTACTTTTCGCTCTCGACATTTGAGGATTTATGACCCGTCTTAACTGTCAACCAATGGGCAAACCACTGGAGCACAGTCTTAGGCTTCTTCTGGTGCATTTTATGGTCGCCCAACTTCATCAATTTGTAGAACTCCTTTGCATCGCGACTCGGATCTTCGTTGTGCACCTCTCCCTCAACAAATCGACCCCCATATGCATCCACAACCATATCCCTAAACAAAGTATCGGCATGAACAGGACTATCAACGTGAAAATTAGGGGTCGGTGATTCTGGTACATACGATGTGGATGCCTCGTTCGCCTCCTCTCCATGCAAGTCCCATATCCAATATTGATTCACAAACCCCGACTTATGAAGATGATCTTGTACTACGTTTCGTTCCCAATATTTTAAATTTGTGCATTTCTTGCACGGGCACCTAATACGTTTTCCATCTACGTAATCTGTTTGTGCTAATGCAAACTTTATGAATTCACGAACCCCAATCACGTAATGTTCATTCAAATAACCGGTATTACTATTTATCCTATCGTACATCCAAGATCTATCGGGACGATAATCCATTTATAATCTACGGAAATTAAAAAGAATTTGTTACACTTCTAAGAATTTAGCTTGATCTTATAAAATTAAATAGCGTAGGAAAAAAATGCTTACTTGTTGTAGCGTAGAAAAATACTTAGATCAAGTATTTGTTGCACACACATACGCCCCTCGTTGCATTTAATTACCGCAATATCTAAAACAAATCAATAAAAACATTAGTTTCTAAATAAACATGAGCTTAATGGTTATAAAATAGGAAAATTGGGATATAACAAGGGAAAATCGTGCATACCTTAAAAAATGATGAATGTTGGAATGATTTCTAAAGGGAATAGGAGAGGGTATTTATAGGAGATTCGCAGAGTATTCCCGACCGCACGGTGGTCGGAAAAACCAACGGTAATAAAGAGTCCCGACCGCAAGGCGTTCGGGAAACTTTGTTACCGTTACTAGCCGTTACATCTCCCGACCGCCGGGCGGTCGGGAAACTTTGTTACCGTTACATCTCCCGACCGCAGTGCGGTCGGGAAACTTTGTAGCCGCGGTCGGGAAAATAACTTACCGACCAAACTGCGGTCGGGAATGTTAGGGTATAGGGTTTAGGGTTTAGGGTTTAGGGTTTAGGGTTTACCGCTATTCAGTAACGATTAATATTCATATTTTCTCAATTATTATTTGATTAGTATTCATCTAGTGTTTTAAACATTGGTGAAATTTTATAAGTGCAATAAAAATATTATATTTTGTTATCCAAAGAATCATGAATCGATTGATCTTGTCATATATATTTACGTAACACTAATAATTCAGTAACGTAACTAATCATCATCTCATAATTTAGTTATATATATATGTGTATACCTCTAATTAACAAATGTGTTCAATAACACAAGTGGCTTATCTTTACTTATCACTAACGATTACAACAATTGTTGATTCCTATATATAGGTAGATAGATATATAGATAGATAGATATATATAGATAGATAGATATACACACGACTAATTAATATATATAGATATATATACATAGATATACACGTAAAACTCAAAGTTACCCCGACATAATATTATTTAACAAATAATTATTAATTTTTTAACTCAAATAAACATTAAACTAGTATTATTATAGCTCAATAATAATTTTTAAAAAATAAAAAATTTATCATTCCCGACCGGCGTTCGGTCGGGAGTAATATTCATATGATTCTCGACCACCCTGCGGTCGGGAATAATATTCATCGGTGTGTTTCTGGGCAAAATAATTGTCCCGACCGCAGGCCGGTCGGAACCGTTAAAAGTTTTGGCGGGGCCGCCAACAATTTAAATTTTTCAACAAAACAAAATCCAATCTCATCCGTTCATTAACCAAAACAATCCAACGACTCAAACCATGATCCGCGCCACTCACATCCCACCAATCAAAACCAATCCCACAAACCTTATAAATAAACCATACCCCATTGCCATCACTCCACACAATTTTTTCACTAAACACTTTTTCATTTATTTGTTGAAACACCTATCTTTCTTTTTCTCCAAACACTTTTTATCTTTTATTTCTTCAAACACTTTTCTTTCTTTTTCTTCAAACACTTTTTTCTTTCTTTTCCTTCAAACACCTTTCTTTCTTTTTTTCTTCAAACACTTTTCTTTCCTTTCTTTCTTTTTCTTCATAAACTTTTATTTCATTTATTAAAACACTTTTATTTCATTTTCTTCAAACACTTTTATTTCATTTCTTCAAACACTTTTATTTCATTTTTCTTTCAAACACTTTTATTTCATTTTTCTTTCAAACAATTTTATTCTATTTTTCTTTGAAACAATATATATAATAAAGAAACATTAAATTATATTGAGCATATAGATTGGGCTACATATAAAATATAATATTCCGGTAATTTTTACCGGAATATTATTTTTTTTATTTCTATGAATATTACTCCCGACCGCACACCGGTCGGGAGAGTATGAATATTACTCCCGACCGCACACCGGTCGAGAAAGTATGAATATTACTCCCGACCGCAAACCGGTCGAGAAAGTATGAATATTACTTCCGACCACAAAGTGGTCGGGAATCTTTGAATATTATTTTTGACCAATCGGCGGTCGAGATTTCTTGTAGTTCCCGACCACGTGTTGGCCGGGAAATGCAAATTATTTAAAATATATACGGGATGGTTTCTCGACCAAATTGCAGTCGGGAATATTACTCCCGACCGCCATGTGGTCGGACGCTGGCCCGTAGCCCGGTTTTGCAACCGGGCTACAACCCGACCAGATTCTGGTCGGGAATAATCTCCCGACCACGTGGCGGACGGGTATTATCCCGACCAAACTGCGGTCGGGAATTGTTTCGCGACCAAATTGCGGTCGGGAATGTTATGACCAGGCTCCGGTCGATATTTTGTGGTCGGGAAAAGTATTGCCGACCGATTGCGGTCGGGAATGTATTTCCGACCAGACTTTATCCGACCGCAGCTTCGCGACCGCCCTGCGGTCGGGAATGGGCTTTTCCCGACCGCAGGAGGGCTTTTCCCGACCCGAGCTGCGGTCGGGAAAAGCCCCGTTTTCTTGTAGTGTATAATATCTAATCTAACTTATGTAACACGGAATTGTCTGATATACATCGATCAGGGGGCACAACTCCCCCCTCTCACATAGAGGTGGGCGTCACATAGTTGTACCCCTGATGCACACAAGAAGTTCCCATGTAACACTGGTTAGATTGTTGATATGTATATAAGACAATAAAACTCATAATTATAAACACCTTTTCTATGCAACTTGTGGAAGTATAATAAACCTACTACGTACACACGAAAATCATGTGTGCTACTTTATGCTAAAGATAAGCATCATATTATGTCATTGTGAAAGATCATTAATCCCAGATGCTCAGTATGCCACTCGCCGCTTAGTGCTCCATTAGTTTGTAATATAATTAGCCCTACAAGGCTACAACGATACTAATGGTCTTACTTATTTCCTCACATAATTAATTACCTTAAGGTACCACAAAAAGAAAGTATATAGAAAGAAGAAAAAGGCCCCTTATTTGTTAGTTGTTACTTAGTAAACTGCGGGTCCCTCTATCTGAAGTTTACAGGTTGGCAGCCTCATGACCCCGCCCACTGACCCAACTATAATATTTCTATTTAATTTGCAGACACTGACATGATATCTCCTGGTTCAATTCTCCTGATCAGATTAATTAAATCACTAATCATTACTCCACGGTCCATCCTCAGTCACCCCTATATATAATACACATTCGCACATTAATCTTCATTCCATATCAACTGAAACTTTCATATATAAATAGAAAGAAAAAAAAAATCTCTCAAGGAAGAAATATATATGGGTATAAGCAGTTCATCATGCGACTATAAAAATGTGGCTACGGCTAAACTAATACACGTCGATGGTACATTACAAGAATTCTCGTATCCCGTTAAGGTTTCTTATATTTTGCACAATATCATTCTTAACCCCACGTGTTTCATCTGCGACTCCGATGAAATGGGCTTCGACGACGTAGTATGGGCGTTGAGTGACGACGAAGAGCTGCGGCTAGGACAGCTCTACTTTGCGCTTCCGTTGAGTAAGTTGAAGCATCGGTTGACCGCGGAGGAGATGGCCGCGCTGGCCGTTAAAGCCAGCTTCGTTTTGACCAATAGTGGCGGAGGGAACATTGTCGAGCTTTCCGGCGAGAGCGGTCGGAGGTCGTCGAGAAAGCTAGCCGGCGGCGTTAGAGTTGGAGGGAGCGGCCGGCGGAGCGGAAAGTTTACAACGAGGTTGAGTGCGATAGCAGAGTAGGGGTAGCGTTGTTACTTGTTATTAGGTAATTATATCGGATATGTAAATTCTATTTAGTGTTTCAAAACTAAGAGTGTATAAATGATACTAATAGTAATAACGTATCAAATTAGCTTATTATTCTTATTTTGTCCTTCATCGACTTTGACGAAATGATAAAAGTGATGGGTAAACTAATTGTTGAGAATTGAGACTTAAGTCAAATTTAGCATTAAGTTTTATAAAATCTTCTCCTATTCACTGCCCATTCCTTAATTATTTTCTATCTACTAACTAGGTTAGGAATATTTAATTATCTTGTCTAATATTGTACTTATAAATGTATGCACTAATATATCAATGAAAAATAACAATATGAATATGTCTTTCTCTTTACACTTGTTCATTTTAACATGGTATCAAGAGCTATGTTTGATTCCGCTTAAATTCCATATACACTGAATATACATATATATATATATATATATATATATTTATATATATACATATATCCCTTAAAAACAAATTGCCCAAATCTGACCGCCACTACCGCAGCTAAACCATCTGAATCCGACGAATCGTCGTCGCCACCACCGTTTCATTGTCGCTGCAATTCTTTTCAATTCTCCAGAAACTCATAAATCCACGAATCTCCTCACTACAAGAATGGGCGGTCAATAGGGACCGCCCATTCGCGACTCACATGCGGTCGCTGAGCTTCAGCGACTGCTGAAGACAACAGCGACCGCATTGGAGTCGCTCAATGTCCACGAAATGCGGTCGCTGATGTCCTCTTGTAAATTCAGCGACTCAGGGCGAGTCGCTGAAGGCCCTAATTTGTTGGGCCGAAATGTGGATCAAAATTAGGGCCAAAATACCCTAATTTTGGCGGACAAATCAGCGACCGCATCGCGGTCGCTGATTTTTTCCTATAAATACGAAAAAAAAAAATTATTCACAAAAACTGCTCCATTCTTCTATACCCGACGTGCCCGCCCGTTTCGACCCGACCCTACGCCATTAGCGACCTTTTCTCGAGTTTTTGCGACCCAAATTGAGTCCCCAACCCCTCAAACCCGTTTCCGCCCAATTTCTGCCGTCAATCCGTCAATTTCCGCCGCTAATCCATCCATTTTGGTCCATTTCCGTCGCCACCCGCCACCGAGTCCGTCCATTTCCGCCGCCACCCGCCACCGAGTCCGTCCATTTCCGCCGCCACCGAGTCCATTTTCGCCGCCGCAAAAGGTAATTCGATTTTTCCTTTTTTTTTGTTTCTTTTCTTAATTTTGTGTTTAATCCAAAAATAATTTATTAGATTTGTGTTAGATTTGTGTTAGATTTGTGTTAATTTGTGTTAATTTTGTGTTAGATTGTTAATTTGTGTTAATTTTATGTTAGATTGTTAAATGTTAATTTTGTGAAGAATTATTAGTTAAATAGTGAAGAATTTAGGATTGTTAAATTAGATTATTGTATGATTAAGAAAAAAAATAGAGACCGTGAAGATATTTAGATTGTTAAATGTTAATTTTGTGAAGAATTATTTGTTAAGATTGTTAGATAGTTAATTAGTGAAGAATTTAAGATTGTTAAATTAGATTATTGTATGATTAAGAAAAAAAAATAGATTTGTGAAGATATTTAAATGTTGATTTGATATTTAAATGTGATATTTTTATTTTTACAGTATATACATATATTCGGTATGTCGTCACGTAAGACCACTAGCGGTACTGGAGGTCGAGGTCGAGGTCGTGGAGGTGGAGGTCGTAGTGGGGTATCGGGTACTGTTAGTGGTGGTAGTGTTGGTCGTGGAGGTGTTGGTGGTAGTGGTAGTGTTGGTCGTGGAGGTGTTGGTGGTAGTGGTAGTGGTAGTGTTGGTCGTGGAGGAGTTGGTGGTAGTGGTAGTGTTGGTCGTGGAGGTGTTGGTGGTAGTGGTAGTGTTGGTCGTGGAGGAGTTGGTAGTGTTGGTAGTGGCGGTGTTATTGATAGAGGTCGTGGTAGTTGCCGACCTATACGAATTGTCAGATCGGTCGTCCTGCAGAGCCTAGCGATTCAGCTGGGCCATCCGTCCCCCCACTAGGGTCAGGTGACGGATCTACATCGAGGACACCTGCGTTGCAGCGGCAGTTATTTGTAGAGGATGAGGCGGTCGCTCCCAGAGCAGGTGATAGACCCCGATCATCAGAGTCCACAGCAGCCCAGCTGCCACGAGCACATACTTCAGCTTCAGTTGGGACTCACGTGCCCCCATTAGCCGAGTCTGGCAGACTTCAGACTCCACCACCTGTAGACGACACCGGAGCTGGACCGAGCCAGAGGTTGATCGATACTCCAGGACCGAGCCAGACTCGACCCCCGAGGGGGCCAACTATAGGGGTTACGGTGCTTAAACAAGGGCAGAAGAAGCAAGTTATAGAATTGAAACGGGGTTGTTTTTCTACACCCCCCGGTCGTGAGATCGCGAAGACGATCACTTCACTCATTCGACAGTTTATGAGTGACTTTTGGCCCTCCTACTTGAAGGTTCCTGAGGGAGTACGGAAGGAGATGTATGCGAGATTTACGGTGAGTTTTTAATTTATTGTTTAATATTTTTTAATTTAGTATATTAAATATAGTGTTTTTCAAATATTGTTTAATTTAGTTTATTAATTTAGTGTATTAATTTATTATTTTATATTTATCCTTTTTGTAGAATGTCTATGGGATCTGGCGGTCAGAGAGGGGAGAAGTACATACGGCATACCAGAAGAAGGCGAGGGAAATTTACAAGCGTATGATGAACAAGACGAAGGGACAGTACTTCAAGAACAAAGACAAGGAGAAGTATCAGGGCAAGAAAAAGACGTGGATGAGCGAAACTTTGGAGACTAAGGCGTCAACACACTGGGACACCGAAGATCATAAGCAGAAGTCCGCGAAGGGAAAGAAAGCTAGGCGAGGCGGTGTGGAGGACGGCGAGGCGCCCGCCACCTTTTACGGTGGTTCCATTGACTATGAGGAGATTCGACGGCGACTCGTATGTTTTTCTAATTATAATTTGTAAGATTTTTTTTTTACATGTCAATTATAAAAAGAATTTTAACCCACTATTACTTTAAATTTGAAGGAGAGGAATCAGCCCAACCGCACGCACCCTATCAGACATGACGAGATTTACAAGGCAGGTCATACGAAGAAGGTGTCGGGCACTGACAGAGGTACTGGCAGACCGTTGAGGCGGGAGTGGAAGTCTGAGGTGACCAGACTTATTTACGTAAGTATTTTAAATTTTGTAGCCGTTTACCACTTATGAATTCTAATTTAATTTTAAAATTAAGTTTGAATTAATTTATCTTTTTAATTATCTTTGAAAATTCAACAGAAAACATACAAGAGGGAATTGAGGAAGAAAAACCCGGACGCCGTAGAAGACAAGGACTTGCCCGAATGGGACGCCGATTCGTGGAAGAAGGCCATAGGGAGGATCAAGAAGGGGAAGGTGCAGGGTATACCGAGCTATGCAGATCCACGCGACTTCGACATTGAGTACGGTAGGGAGCCAGACTACAGGCGAGAGTTGCTCAGGCAGGTCCAGGAGGAGAACAGAGAGTTGAGGACGACACAGGACCCGAGAGTCGACTCCATGTTGTCCTGGCTTCAGGGTTTTAGAGAGGACATGCAGCAGACTACAGGCCGACCAGTGCGGGAGCTTCCGACAGACTTGTTCATGGGGAACGCTATTAGGAGCGGAGGCGCATTTAGAGTTCCGAGGCCGATACGTCCGAGACCAGATCCTTTTGCTCCAGGTACTTCCACTGCCACCGAGTATGTCGATGATTTTGATACTGATGAGTCGGGGAGTGGTGATGATCTCGATATGATGGATGATGAGGCAGAGGACCTTGGTGTAGATGATGAGGGTGATGTCGGTGAGGGTGGTGATGGTGTTGAGGATGCTCCACTGGCAACCCTGGATGAGATGTACGACTTGGCGGAGAGTTCTGGTGATGAGGGGGTCGTATATCCGTCTAGTGGTGATGAGGGGGGTCAGTGATCATGTGGCGGGTAGTTGTTTGTATTATTTCTTTTGAATTATGATATTCTGTTTTTTCGACTATTTCATTTTGAACTATGGATTTTTCGACTATTTCGTTTTTCGTTTTGGTAATGGTTGTGTTGGTTATGATTGTGTTCGTTTTTCGTTTTGGTTATGGTTGTGTTGGTTATGTTTGTGTTCGTTATTCGTGTTGGTAATGGTTTATGTTTTTTTTAATCAGACGAAGCACTATTAATTAAAGTGTTACAAATTTATTTGGTTTTAAATATCAATTTATAATTCTTTAGAAGGGTAATTTATATGCTAGGTGTCGTTCGTTTTTGCATATTGGACATCACCTAACAACACTAGCTATAAAAGCAAGAAAATAAAAAATTAAATGACGGTTGACTTTAAACATTTGAAGGTAAAAAAGTCGTGATGATTATTGTCAAATCTTCTTATTCCATGGTGGAAAACTTTATGTTTATTAGTACTTAAAATTCAACCTTAATATATTTGTTCATGTTGAAACACACTTTTTGGTTATTTGTGATGAAACTAAGGTTGTCAATAGGGACCGCATCGCGGTCCATATTGACATGCGGTCCCTATTGATAATAACGATGTCAATAGGGACCGCATATCGGTCCCTAATGACATTAACGATGTCAATAGGGACCGCATATCGGTCCCTAATGACATTAGCGTTGTCAATAGGGACCGCCTTGCGGTCCCTGTAAACGTTAAATTCTCAATAAGTACCGGATTGCGGTCCCTATTATCCATATTTGTGACTTAATTCCGGTCACTACTAATATTCATACTTTAAAATAGAAATTTTAAGATGACTCGAGGTGCCGCGTTGTTTGTTTAGTTCATAATAACCATTGTAATAGTTCAAATAACAATAATTACAACGAAGCATTGTAAATCCAAATATTATGTGAGGAGAACAAACTGCTTTGAAGATTTCCTTACTATTTTGTACGACGAATGATATTCTGACAAACTAATTTTATATACATATGTAAGTATAATGATTACTTGATCTAATGATTATACCCATAATCATATCTATTCTAGCATTAGTGACGTAAAGAATAAAAACGAATCACAACTACAACTAACTAGTAGTGTTTAGTTGTAGAACATGAAATATATCTTGAACGTTAATAACTCGCTCAATGTCAATCAATCTATTAATTCACACTAAACTACTATATATGAGGTTGGTTTGGCAATCATTTATTACTGCAATTCACATGTTACAATGATTTTGGTTGCTAAGAATCACAAACACACCAATATCAATTAAAAACAAACGATTTTAAAGTATGAAAACTAGTAGGGACCGCAATTTGGTCCCTATTGAGTCAATAGGGACCGTTTAGCGGTCCCTATACTGTCATCAGGGACCCAATTGCGGTCCATATTGATGTAACAGGGACCGCATTGCGGTCCCTATTAATATTCATTCTTTCAAATCGATGAATATTAGTAGGGACCAGAATTAGGTCCTTATACGGTCATCAGGGACCAAATTCCGGTCCCTATTGAGTCAACAGGGACAGCATTGCGGTCTCTAATAATATTCATACAACCATCGATGAATATTATTAGGGACCGTACTTAGGTCCCTAAACTAGCAACAGGGACCGCGCCGCAGTCACTACACAAATTTAGTGACCTAAATTCGGTCCCTAATATTTGTTAGTGACCTAACTGCGGTCACTGAATCCCAAAATTTGAAAATTTGGCAAAACTTTTGGGCGGGAAATTTGAATTTGCCAAAAATTTGAAATTCCACCCTCCCCTCTATATATACTCACCACTCTTACACATTTCATTTCATTATCTCCAAAAACTACCCAACACAAAAACACATTCTTTTCTCCAAAAATCACCCAACACAATTTTGTTTCTTCTTTTACCAACACAATCTTTCTTTTGTTTCTTTTCTTTCACTTTCTTCATTTTACCACTTTTTTTTCGTATTCTTCTTTCATTTTCTTTATTTTACTACTTTCTTTTCTTATTTTTCTTTCACTTGTTGTTTTATTCATTCATATTTTATTTTCTATTATTAGTCATTTCATTCATCCTTTTATATTCATTAATACTTTCACGATTAATACTTTCACGTCATTATATTAACATTTTCTTCATTATTTTACTGTTTTGATCTTGTTAAAATCATAATGTTACCAAAAAAAACAATAATATTGCGGATTTTATCCGGAATATTATTGTTTTTTTTTTTTTTTTTTCTGGAGGGTCAATAGGGACCGCAATTCGGTCCCTACTAATATTCAAAGATATTCTATGAATATCAGTAGGGACCAAATTCCGGTCCCTGATTTTGTTATTAGGGACCGGAATTCGGTCCCTGATTTTGTTATTAGGGACCGGAATGCGGTCCCTAATATGAAGGACCGCAATGGTTTTGCAAGACTTAGCGACTTAATTACAATCGCTATATCTTAAAAAATAGGGACCGCCACTCGGTCCCTAATTTTTAAGATAATAGGGACCAGAATTCGGTCCCTATTGATATTAAGTTATCAGGGACCGGATTGCGGTCGCTGATTTTCCGGTCCCTATTGACCCTCAATAGCGACCGAATTGCGGTCCCTATTGACAAGCGACCGTGGTCAATAGGGACCGGGCAATAGCGACCCAGTGGCGGTCGCTGTTGAGCATCAGGGACCCCCAGGGGGGTCAATAGCGACCCAAATTCGGTCGCTATTGACCCCTAAATCTTGTAGTGCCTCTTTGAAGTACCGTGGATTAATAACAGATCCACCACCACACCGCAATACCGCGGTTGCCGAGATATCGCCGCCGAAAAGTAGCTGTATCAGCTATAAAAGGAGAATGCGTGTAATGACTGTAACTAACTGAACATATATATCTTCATGTGAATACGAGGGAAGAATGCGCACATTAAATACATGAGACATGGACAACAATAACAACAAAGATATTTGACATATCAACATAAATCAACAGGAGATGAGGTCAAAAGTAAACCTTTACTTGGAATTTGCAGGCAAAGAACGGATTTGTCAAAATTAAACATTCACTTGGAATTTGCAGGTAAAGAACGGATTTGCTGGTAACCGCACCGTAAAAATAAATCATATTAATAACAAGTAATGAACAAGAAAAGCAATATATGAGATTATCATGTGTAAGAACTGGGACAATTTCACTGACCTTGACTAAAAATAGAAGCTGCAATGGAAATAATGAGACTGATGGTTGTAATATATAGGAGTTTATAAGGGGGAAACCAGAAATTTCGAATTTTTGATATTTGGACTGAATAATTTTTGGATTAGATGCTGAATGTTGTTATTCTTGAGCTGGAAAATTTTGGAGGGAACCGTTGGCGCAATTTTGAATGAACAGTGGCTTGCTATTCGGCTACATCAGCTTTTTGAAGCTGTCACAACTGACATACATGCAAAAAGTTAAATCTTTATTGTAGCATATTTCTACTTAATTTTAATTATGAGTTTTGAGACCAAGAATGACCCATTTTAATGCTTGTTGGGTTGTTTCAGAAGTCATAAACCAAACATTTTTTTTAGTTTCTGAAAATTTTCAGATCTTTCTGAAATGAACGCCAAACAGGGGGATAAGCATCCCCCGCCTCCCCTAATTTTTTAAACCACGATTTTCTTACTATATATACGGGGAAGGAAAAGGAAAAGATAGCGGCATATATTCAAAACTCTATCAAATAAACAACTCCAAAAAGTAGTAATGTAACAAATCAAATCACATCCTTACATATCATACATCTTATAATTATTTGAATTTTGAAGCTCAAACATATCGTAAATTTTGAAAACTCTCCTGTTGTTATATCTAGTAAAACAATATTAATCTTGTTTGTTTGTTTTTTTTCGCAGAAAGTTAAAATATTATTAGAGCCCAATATTCGGAGTGTTTTACAGAAATAGTTCAAAACCAGCCAGCACAAACATTCGATGCTGATCTAACCAACAAGCACGGGTATATCTGAAGCTCTAGACTATGTCTATGACTACTAATCTTGTTTGTTATTTTAATTAGTAAACATTTTCTTGTGATGTTAAAAAGTTATAAGCAATCTCACCATACAGCAAATTAATTCGAACGTTTTGAGTTTTATCACATATTGAACTTGATCTTCATTGTAGTTGTTTGGTATTAATTTTTGTTGTTCAAATTAAATATATGCATACCTCATCATATTTGTAAATAAAAATATTAGTTTCTACATATGTAGAAACATAATAAAATACAAGGTGGATTAGTTGTTTGCATTTATCTAGTTTACTTGGAGAAATTATAACATAGTCTACAATATTTACTTTGATAAATAGATATTTAATAAAAAAATGTAATGCATATTGTTGGTTATTGATACGTACCGTCCTTGTAAAATATGTATTAGTGAATTTTGCTTAAGAATAACAGTTATAACATAAGAATTATTGTACGCATTCATTTTCTTTAAAGCTCATTAAAGCATCAATACAAAACATCATTTTTTTTTGATTATTTTTCTTAATATTTCTTCCCCTTAGTTCTTTAAGAAATAATTTTTTAAACCCTCATATATGAGTCTTGGATACACCATTGTAGCGTGCTCTCTACTATGTTCATTCTTCAAGAATTTATGATTTTTATATATGTTGAGATGCTTGAATAGGAAAAAATATTTGTTGCATCCATTGTATTGGTGACGTGGTACAACCAACGATCTAGATTAAATATAGATTGAATAGGCCCGATTCTCTTATCCACAACAGAAACTTCTATCTCCATTTTTAGTAAATTATGTAAGCACATTAATTTACATGAACCATGAATCGATTAAACTACATGACATCACAAATATAGATCCAATGTATAATTGTTAAAGAGACATACCTCCGTTCATTGTGTCGGGGTAGCAATCAGCTAGGCGTGAGCACGAACCGTTAACGAACAATTGATAAAAAATCTTGATTTATCTATTCTCCCTATACACGTTACTTATGTGTTTCTTGAGTGTGATTTATGATGGATAAAGTCATAGTATATATAGGTGAAGAGAGAACCAAGTTCCAGTTAGGGTTTAACTATGACTTAATCTCGACTGTCCATCAAGGAAGAGCCTTAATTGGAAAATAACTCTATTAATTAATTATAATATAATTAGGTAACTAGAATATAGAATTAACATATATTCCTAGAAAACTAGGATTTCTTAGACCACAATTATGGAAAGATAAATACTAGAATATTTATCTTACAGTCTCCGACTTGGTAGTTAGGAATACTCATTAGTGTTTTCATTTGGAAATCATAACGCGCGCATAAAATGTTAAAACTTTTCTTTAGCTAGTTGCCATAAGTACCTTGATTAATCATGTAAGTTAATAAGAGTCATGGTAGACACATTATTTTGCAATATGATTCCTTTCATGTACCATAATATTAACAACAATCATACTTAGGCCATTAGTAAGAGTTTCGTAATGGTCCCATAATGTCTAAAAATAAAAGACAAATTCTGCTATCATAAATTCAACAATAATATGTGTACACAATGGATAAACAAAATACAAAAGATGTAGAAGTCCAATAAGAGCTCAAAATAAAATGTCGAATACAATAATAATGAATAATGAATTGCAGAAATTAACTAGGAGCTATCTTCAAGACCCATACTGCTATCATGTTTCTGAAATGGTTTTGGAGGTAGTCCTTTCGTAAATATATTTCCAACTATCTCATATGTACCTAAATAATCAATGACAATCTTTCCTTTTCTAACATCTTATTTCAGTGATAGATATTTAAGGTCCATGTGTTTTGATCCCTTAGATATCCTGTCATGCTTATAAAATTGAACTACAGCTTTATTGTCAGAGTAAATAGTCAAAGGCCCAGAAATAAAGCTCAATGACCCAAATTGTCAAACAAAATTCCGCAATCATGCTCCTTGATTTGCAGCCTCAAAACATGCCACGTATTCAACTTCCATAGTAGATGTGTAGAGCAACTCTGATTTTTGACTTTTCCATGATATTGCACCTCCAGCTAAGAGATACGTATAGCCAATAGTGCAATGCTTAGAGTCTGAGCATCCACCAAAATCTGAATCAGAAAATCCAACCATTTGTAGATGTGTTGACTTTTCTATACGTGAGCATAAAATTTCTTGTTCCCTTTAAATATCTCAGTACTTTCTTTGCAGCTTTCCAATGAGCGAGTCATGGGTTACTCTGAAATCTGCTTAGCATCCCAACAGCATGCCTAATGTCAGGTCTGGTGCAAACTTGTGCATATATCAAACTCCCAATAAGTGAAGCATAAGGATAACTTTCCATATCTTTACGTTCCAGTTCATTTTTTGGACATTGATCAAGATCAAGTTTGTCTCCTTTATGCAATGGAACAACACTAGAAGAACATGTCGTCATGCCAAATCTCTCTAGAACTTTATCAATATATGCTTTTTGAGACAGACCTAAAATCTCAAGTGATCTATCACAAAATATTTCTATTCCAATCACATAGGACGCCTCACCTATATCTTTCAATTTAAAGTTCTTAGATAGATAACACTTAGTCTCATGTAAAAGACCAAGATCACTACTGGCTAATGGAATATCATCAACATATAGAACCAAAAACATGAACTTACTCCCGCTGATCTTGAGGTACATACATGAATCAACAATATTTTCTTTTAAAACCGAAGTGAGTAATGGTTTTATCAAACTTTAGATACCATTCCTCGAAGCTTGTTTCCGTCCATAAAGTGATTTCTTAAGTTTGCAGACCATGTCTTCCTGGCCTTCAATAATGAAGCCTTCATGTTGACGCATATAGACTTCTTCTTGCAAGTCTGCATTAAGAAAGGCGGTTTTTACATCCATTTGATATAGCTCAAGATCGTAATGAGCTACTAATGCCAAGATAATTCTTAGAGAGTTTTCTTGACACACGAGAAAACGCCTCAGTGTAGTCAATGCCTTCTTTCTGATTATAACCTTTGGCTACAACACTAGCTTTATGACGTTCAATATTGCCATTAGAGTCGTGTTTGGTCTTGAAGACCCACTTACACCCGACTGCTTTGTGTCCTTGAGGAAAAGGAACAACGTCCCAAACTTCATTTTTATCCACATATTTTGTTTTATCTTTCATAGCATCAATCCACTTATTAGAATTAACATCTTTAATGGCTTGTTTGAATGAAATCGGGTCTTTAAGAATCTCAATATCAGATTCTACTTGATAAAGAAAATAATCATTGGAAATAGCAAATCTCCTCTCACGGGTTGATCTTCTTAATGCAGGTTCCTCTGGTTCTTCATCAATATGACCATTATTGGCAATAATCTCATTATGGAGTTGTGTATCATTATTTGGGTGCTCTTCATTATCTAAACCTTCGACAACAGGAAGATTCCCAACATCTTTAGGAAAAGAGGGTGAAGGGATAGGCACCCTTATTTCTTGTATGATTACATCTTGTATTTTATCACTCCCACTGATTTTGCCATTCTCATATAATCTAGCATTACCCGCTTCTACAATTCTCGTACTATGGTTAGGACAATTAAATATATATCATTTAGACTTTTCTGGGTAACCAATAAAGAAATCACTAATAGTCCTAAAGTCTAATTTCTATTCATGTGGGTTATAAATCGTGCTTCAGCTTCACATCCCCAAATTTGAAGATGTTTTAAACTAAGTTTCCAACCCTTCCATAGTTCAAAAGGGGTCTTTGGAACTACTTTGCTAGGAACTCGGTTTAAAATATATACAGTTGTTCTTAAAGCATAAATCCACAAGGATATTGGTAAATTAGCATGACTATCATAGACCTAACCATATAAGTACGATTTTGCCTTTCAACTACACCATTTTGCCGTGGAGAACCAAGTGTAGTATATTGAGCGACAATAGTAAGATTTTGGAGAAGTTTTTCAAAAGGTCCAGGATGTTGTCATGTTTCATCATACCTTCCATAAAATTCACCACCTTTATCTGACCTTATGATTTTCACTTTTCTATCTAATTGCCTTTCGACTTCAGTAATGAATAATTGTAGAGCATTCACTAACTCGGATTTTTCGTGCAATAAATAGAGATAACAATAACGTGGAAAATCCTTAATAAAGGTAATGAAATACTTTTCACCACCAAAAGTCGAAATGTCAAAAGGTCCACAAATATATGTATGTATTATTTCAAGAAGCTCGGTACTTCTTGTGGCTCCTTTCTTTGTGTGTTTTGTTTGATTTCCCTTAATGCAATCTACACATACTTCATGATTAGTAAAATCAAGACTTAGAAGAATTTCATCTTTTACTAATCTTTTTATTCTTTCATTGGAAATATGTCCCAACCTTTTATGCCACAAGAAATAAGAGTAGTTTTTAGACGACTTATGTTTTGTTTCATCATTAGTATGCATGGTGAGATGAGTTTCAGAAGATTGAGTATAAAGATTAAATCTATAAAGCCCATCAATTAAAATTCCAGAACCAACATAATTAGGATTCAAAATTAAATTAAAACAACCATCTCCATGATTAAGTCTAAAACCACAACTATCAAATTTGCTTACTGAAACTGAATTCGTGAAATAGAAGGAACATAAGAGGTTTGAAATAAATCTAACTGAAATCCACTATCTAAAATGAGATTGTACGTTCCAATAGCTTCAACTAGGACTTTGTCTCGGTTTTCCATGAATAAGAAGTTTTTACTTGGGTTTGTGGTTTAGGTCGGAAGAAAACCTTGCATGGAATTTGAAACATGAACATTAGCACCAGAATCAATCCACCAAGTATGAGGAGAAACATAGGAATTATTTGATTTAAAAAAACTTATGAAACCCATAGGGTTACCTTTCTTTTCGAACCATTCTCTTCGTGTATGGCAATCTTTCTGAAAGTGTCCAGTCTTTTTGCAAAATTTTCACCGGTCAACTCTCTTTGCCTTTTCCCCTGTTACTTGATTAGAGTCATTTAGTTTGGGTGGTGCTCTTTTATGGCTTGAGTTGTGCCTTTTTCCAGCTTTAGATCCATCTCCTTGGACAAAGTGAGCAACGCTAATACCTTGTTTGTTCAGCCTGCCCTCCTCTTGAACCAATTTGTTAGTCAATTCATTAACAATCCACTTTTTCTTAATAGTGTTGTAATGAATTTGGAAAGGTCCGTACTAGGGAAGTAAATAATTTAGAATAAATTGGACGAGAAAAGAATCATCCACCATCATTTCTAAATTATTTAGCTTAACTGTAAGGTTCATCATCTCAATACAGTGTTCATGCATAGAGCGTGTGCCATCAAACTTCATCGTTGTAAGTTCTGCCATAAGTGTCCCAACAAGAGACTTGTATGCAGTCTTAAAGCGTTCTTCTATTGAGGTTAAGTAATCCTTAGTGGTGAGGCAATATCGTCCGCGCCTGGATAGTCGAGGTGTTTGGGAATATTGTTACTCAAGTATTTGTGTTCGAAACGCCATTCTCGAGTTTGAGGAAAGGAGGCACAATATTTTTATTAAGGACTCTGAGTAAAGTACAAGGAGTCATGTGGAGTACACGAGTTAGAGCTAGAAAAATGCAATAAATTCTAAGTACAAGTAGAGTGTATGACAATGGAGAATATTGTTGTTTTTCGTGTGGAGAGGATTAGTGCTTGAGTTGGAGCCTGTCCTCCCATTTGCTTAGAAAATGGGACTATTTATAGTGTAAGTTCAAGATTCTTCGGCCAATGAGGGCCAGTATTGTCGCTTTTGTTGGTGCCCAATGGTGTGGGAGTCTTCTGCGCCAATGGTATTCGGGGATAGTCTGAGCCAATGCATGTAGTCCGGTATGCACCAATAAATAGTCTGCACCAATGATATTTGCTCCTTTCTGCCCCAATGAATGAGTTGGACCAATGGGGGATGGTCTTTCCTCGTTATTAGGGTAGTCGTGACGTTGGGAGATTTGGACCAATGGGGGATGATATTTCCTCGTTATTAGGGTAGTCGTGACGTTGGGAATGGTGATGATGAATAGTGCGTCTTTCGAGGTGAGTTGGAGGTCGTGGTCGATTTGGTACGTCATTGCGGGTCGTCTTGTTGATCATGAGTTGATTATGGTGGGTCTTTGACCTTGCCTTATCTTTACTCGTGTCCCTAATGTTGGTTATGTGCTCCTGTTTCCTCAATTTTGGCTAAGTGTTGGTGATGGCTCATGGGGTGTCGATTGATCCGAGGACGGTTATTCTTTCGGACTGGGAGGTCTCAAGTCATTTTGTACCCTTATCTTAGAGAGGTCTTAGGTCATTGGGGGGGAGGAGGTAGCGTGTTCGAGCCTTTGTGGCCCCACCCCATCACGTCTAAGAGGCATTGGCCGGGTCTGGGGGTACCTTTCTCCGAGTGTTTAGATCGAGTACCCTTGGTGGGTATTTTCGGGTCGTGACTCGGGGGTAACTCTTCAGAGTTTGGGCCGTCCATCTGTATCCTGGAAGAGGAGTGTCGTGGCCGTTACATTCTTTTCCGCAAGACCGTGGACAATTCCTTTATAGGGTACCCGCTTTTTCACCCCTCTCCGAGGGTGGGGCAGATTATACATCATCACTTAGCATTTACTGGTGTAGGTAGGGAAGTTTTGATGTTGGCATCAATTGTCATTCGTAAGAACATAATGCTCAGCCTGTCAGACTTCTCCCAAGATTTAAGGAGAGCCTTCTGTTCAGTAGTACTTGCATCCGTAATGGGACGTGGCTTCACAGTTGTGAGTGCCAAATCCAAATCAACTACCCCCAAGATTAATTCAATTTTCTCTTTTTATTCTGAGAAGTTGGTTCCCGTGATAAGTGGGACAGCTGAGGCGCATGATGACAATGGTGCGGAAAAAATTGTTGCAATTTATCGAGATATAAATTTATTAATTGAGGTGTGACACATAAACAACACATAATTTTTGGAATATGTACGACAAGAAAATATAGCGTTCCTGCGGGCAGTCACTATAAAGTCTACACATAATACCATTAAGAGTCGTGATATTCATTATTCTTGATTTAAGTAATATACTCACTTTAATAAAACATTGGAAATATGTGGATTTCTTTGGTTTACGTATATATTACTTCTTTTATTGTTGAAAATTAATAAGATTTTTGATTGCATGTGGGTCAACCAATTAATTCATAAGTTTTATCAATTTGTCCTAATAATGGTAGTATAATTTGTGATTTGAAAATCTTTTATATTTTAGCGTTAAAGTCACTGTGGTGATCTCTAACCTTAATAAAATGTAATTTATTACGTTAAATTCCTTAACATTAGGAATTGTTCATATAAATTTTATTGAATTAGAGAAAATTCAATTATGCCGTAAGGAACATTATGATAGAATCTTTAATTTTTCTATCAGTATATCTAAGGAAGTAAAAGCTTAAGATATACTAAGGTGGTGTTTGCAAACTCTAGTGAAAATGTAGAAATTCATAATTTTAAGTTAAGTTTCAAGAGCACTTAAATTTGAAAGTTGAGAGTGTTTGCAAGATAATCTTGAATTTAAAATTATTTAATTATTTTATTTTAAAAATATCCACCATAAGCCAAAAGCACCCTCACACCAGCTTTAAGATTGTGGGGGGAGGGGGGAGGTTTAGCTTAAAAAAAGTTGTGTTACCAAACAAGCTAGAATATGGTTATGGAAAAATCTTTAGGGGAGGGAACCCATCGTTCGTTGTGCTGATACCAAAGACTCATAATCCTCAGAATATTAACGAGTATCACCCGATCTCTTTAATTGGTTGCATGTACAAAATGTTGGCGAAACTATTGGCGAAAAGACTTAGTAAGGTGTTGGGTCAGTTATATCCATACAACTGATAGAAATTGAAGCCCATATTGCTCCACTTAAAAGGCATTTTTAAGTGGAGGGGGAACTTCTCTTTATTAACATTAATCCAAGACCATATTCAAGCGATGTGGGATACTATTTATCAACACGCCCCTCACGTGTGGCCCAGTAATTATCTTCGGTGTCATCACGTGGGTAAGTCGCGGAGCCCAACATACGTCTTGGGTTGGCTCTGATACCATGATAGAAATTGAAGCCCAAATTTCTCCACTTAAAAGGCCTTGTTAAGTGGAGGGGGAACTTCTTTTTATTAACATTAATCCAAGACCATATCCAAGCGATGTGGGATACTATTTCTCAACAACAACAATCAACATTCATTGGGAAAAGGCAAATTATTGACAGCGTTCTGGCCATCAATGAAATCATTGATGACATTAAGAAAAAGAAGAGCTCGTGTTTGGTTTTCAAGGCCGACTTTGAGAAAGCATTTGATAGCATAAGTTGGGATTATCTGGAGCTTCTGATGAAGCACATGAGGTTTGATCTTAGATGGAGGCTCTGGATCAGAGAATGCCTTAGATCAGCTACAGTTTCCATTCTTGTCAACGGGAGCCCAACCGAGGAAATATTCGTATCAAAAGGGTTTCGACAAGGTGACCCCTTGTCGCCGTTTCTCTTCCATATTGCAGCTGAAGGGCTCAGTGGCTTAATGAAAAAAGCAAAAGTTGAAAAACTTCATAAGGGAGTCGAAATTGGTAGAAATAAAGGTGAAGTTTCTCACCTCCAATTTGCCAATGACACGGTGTTTCTTTGTGAAAACACTATCCAAAGCATTTGGGCATTAAAAGCAATTCTCAAGAACTTCGAACTCATTTCAGGACTGAGGGTTAACTTTCTCAAAAGCTGTCTCATTGGAATTAACGTGGACGTGTAGAATCTTAATCATTACGCTAATATTTTCAAGTGCAGATTATGGAACCTTCCTTTCAAATATCTTGGATTACCTGCTGGTGCCAACCTAAGAGATATCATTAATTGGAAACTGGAGGTGAATTTGACGAAGAAAAAGTTATCTGAGTTGAAAAGTGACAACTTATCCTTCGGCGGCAGAATTGTTATCCTTAATTATGTCATTGTTGGTCTCCCTGATTATTTTTTTGCAATGTTTAAAGCCCCAAAGAAAATTATCGAGGAACTCACGAGTATTCAAAGACGTTTTCTGTGGGGGAGCAGCGGGAGAATAATAAAATTGCGTGGGTCAAATGGACAGAATTGTGCAAGCATAAAGAATGTGGTGGCCTTAATGTGTGAGAGCTTGAAGCTTACAACCTCGCTTTGTTGTATAAATGGAAGTTGAGGTGCTTCAACAGGGGGGGTGGGGGGGATCATCATGGAATGACATTCTTACCTCCAAATACGGTGATCAGGTTAACTCACTTGCCACAGGGAATAAAATACAATGCAAATCAGCTTCTTTTGGGTGGAAAAACCTCGTTGGACATAATAGCAACCCCCAGAATAATAGTTGGTTCTCTAGTGGACTGAAAATATCGGTTGGAAACGGTCGCAATACAAGCTTTTGGAATGACACGTGGATCAGTAATGAATCATTGAGGGTGCAATTTAGCAGGCTCTTTCGTATCTCCATCGATAAATATGCCTCTATTGCGGAAATAGGCCATTGGCAAAATAATACATGGACTTGGAATTGGCGTTGGAAGAGAGCACTTTTTGATCGTGAAATACCTCTCTTGGAGGAGCTTGTTAATGTTCTTTGCAATTTTCAGCCAAACACTGAATCTAATGACAACTGGAAATGGGTTTGGGAACCTTCGGGTCCATATATAGTCCGTTCAACTAGTAGTAGAATAAGGCAAGTTTTTTTTTTAAGGCAAAGACCCTATGCTCAAGAAGTTCTGGAAAACATTAGCACCCTTGAAAGTTGTCTCATTTGTTTGGAGTGTTATGAGAGATAGAATTCCAACTAAAGTAAACCTATGCAAGATAGGAATCATCGACGGAGCTAATGGCATCGAGTGCTCCCTTTGTGGGTCCGAACAGGAAACATCTTATCACCTTTTCTACTCTTGTCGGGAAGTGTTTCAATTTTGGATGGGAATTTACCGGTGGTTTGGAATTTCTACCGTTGTGATTAAAGGAGCAAAATCTCATTTTCTTCAACGCCTATACCTTTGGCCGAAGTCAAAAGGAAGAGACCCCTGGGTTTGTATTTGGTTTGCAATGTTCTGGGTTTTGCGGAAAGCAAGGAACAAAATGATTTTCAATGATTCACACCACACAGTGTTTGAAATTATTGAGGAGCTTCAGATTTTGTCATGGTCGTGGTGGAAGTCAAAGAACCAGGATTTCTCGTTCTCTTTCGTTGATTGGGTTAGATTTTCGAACGAGTGTATCAATTGAAATGACTTTTAATTCCCGGTTGTGAACAATTTCTTTATTTACGGAGTATTCCTTATACTCTATTTTGTATTTTTTCCCATTCATGATAATAAAAATTTCTTGTTGCTGAAAAAAAAAAGTAACTAAAATATAGAATTAACATATATTTCTATAAAACTTAAACCACAATTATAGAAAGATAAATACATCTATATCTTACAAATTAAAGCACAAAGAGTACGAATAACTACATATATAAACACGTTTGAAAAATCTCAGACGGTTATAGTAAGTGGTTTGATCCGAACATACGTGGTTGAAACTTGAAAGTATCATAATTAATTGTTGGGCTGCATATATTGATTATAAAGAGACGGCCTCCTCGATTTTACCAGTTACGTTGCGAGAGGTACAGCCTCCTAGACAGAATTTATTAAGTGCTAGGCTTTCTTTATATATTTAAAGGAATGTAGATTTTATAACGCGGATAATCAAATGAGGTAACAACAAAAAAGAAAAGAAAGAACCATGTGACAAACTAGATATAGCGTGAGTGGAGAATGCAAGTAGTATATCCAAGCAAGATTCATCGACCTAAACCATTCAATGTGCCATCTATTACAGCAGTGGATCTTCATATAGTCAAGCTCTAACTTATTATTTGGATAGTTTACAATTATTTAACTTCAGGCCACTCTTTTCTATGAAATATTAGTGGAAGTCCTAGAAAGCTAGTTTATTTTCTTCTGGTGTTGAATAATTATTTATTAACCTCTACTTTCAAGTGCAATTAGTTAAGCAACTTGCTCAGAAAAGGTGCGCTTACTTTAATTGATTATTTACCCAGATGCATTGCTTAAGTCCGTAACAGAGTACTAATTAAAATGGTTTGTTTTTAATCTATAACTCATATCAATTTTAGATCTTTAAAGACTGAGGACAGCAACTTGACTCACTGGTGATCAAGATTAAGATCTTCAGTTAATCATCTTTTCCCTAATGAAATATGCGATCGAAGGTGAGAGTTAGAGATATTCTTGAATGAATGATTTCAACTCGTTTAAAACGTTCGGAATAATCAATTGCTTACAACTATGACAGGATAAACCAATGTCGGAAGTTTATATTTAAATATGAGATAGATGCACCAAACCCCTTTATGCTAGTGGTTATTTGTCAAATATCTACTCCTAGAACTAATTTTTTTAGTTCGAGGCCCCCTAAACTATTAATTTTGTGCGAAGTCCCTTATGTTAACTTTGTCTACGACATTTTTTGTCCAAATTTAAGACAATATTCAAAATGATTTTTATATTTTTCAGAAATTTCTTGAACTAAAGTTTATTTTTTCGTGTACTGACTTTGTATTGTTCGATATAGTAATCACCATCGAATCCGTCTCAACGAGAAAAATAGTGTGTCCAAAAAATAAATCAACAATTTTTTCTGAGAATTGGAACAAAAATGCCCTTACCACGTGAGGTACGTCGCACAAAATTAATAACATAAAAACCACATAAGCGAAAAATTAGTTCAAGTATATATGACAAATGACCCTAGTAAGCCGACGGGACAACGCTTGCTATGCCGCACGGGCGATCGTCGACTCTAAGGGAATAAGTCCGTGACACTAGGCCCTAGGCAAGAATTTGTCTTTCTCATATCATTACTAATATTAGTATTTTCTTAATTTCCTCAAACCACGCAAATTTGGTCTTGTTTCTTTATGGGCAATGTACTTCCGTATACAGCCGCTGATCGGACTTTGCTGATGCATATTTATTTATTTTTTAATTGATGAGTAACTCTGCTGATTCATAGCAGAACTAAAAACATCTTCTACTTAGTGATTTTTTTTTAACTTTTTTTTGTTTGAAATTTTATGCTTAATGTGGGTCGTTGGCTGGGGGAGCCAATAGCTTGCCTTTTGCGGGGATTCCTTTCTTTAAATGAACATTGTGGGTGCACTGAGCCAATGGGGGTCGTCGCTTCTAAGCCCAATATATTGCCTTGACCAATCAGATTTAATCTACTCCTCATTTATAGTGGGTAGTTGGGAGTTGGTGATCAAATTTGCATTGAGTACCTTTTTGTAGCTTCTCATCGCATCTCGTTATGCCTCATTGGATTTTGTTAGCTAAAACGGCTGCCCTCCTCGTTCTGCCAAGAGTTGAGAAAGTAGAGAAATAGTGAAATATTTTCCAAATGTTGGTGTACTCAGCCGGAGAGTTTATACAATTTTGGAAAAGATGTATATAAGATCGATATGGGTCGTTCGCGTAGGGCTCATGGGATTCTGCGATAAAAGGGATCGTGAGAGCCATAGTGAGGTTTGCGTGAGCAAGTCCCGTGGACTAAGAACCTCAAGAGAGTGTTACTGGGGGAAACACGGGCATGTACGACCTTAGGGGTCATGGTCCCGCGGAGGAGAGGGTGTAATGATCGTTATCCGTGGAGAGGGGGTAGATCTCAGAAGGATGGATCTCAGCAGATTACTCGAATATGTCTCCCGTGGCGGGTGGAGTCATAGAGTGTTACTGAGAGAAGGGTCCCTGTAAATGCTACGAGTTAGGATAGGATTGGAAGAGGCCCGAGGGGCGCGATCCGAAGCCTTTCTATTAGTGTGGTCGGAGGAAGCCGGTATAAGGGCGACGTTAGGTGCTCATGTACATGGACACTAGTATTAGGGAACACTTAGTCCGAGTACTTTTCGACACCAGAGCAATCAATTTCATTGACGATGGAGTGGCGCGCAAGATCGGTAAGGCGAGCGGGTTCATCAAGTCGACCAACAAAAGAAAGGAGTCGATAGTGGGCGTAGCAAGGGACTTTCACGTGAAGATAGGGTCGTGGAAGGTGGTGATGCAATATCGTCTGGGCCCTCGAGGTCGGGATATTCAGGGATATAGTAATTAGTTTTGTTCAAAACGCCAATCTCGAATTTGAGGGAAAACAGGAAACGCGGTTATTTTATTAAAGACTTTCAATGAATTACAAGTGGGTCATGTAGTGAGATAGCTAGATCTAGCAGAGTGTGTGATATTTCTAAGTACAATTGTATTGAGATTTTAGCAGAATTTGCACTGTGTGTGTGTGTTTTTTTTGTCGATTTCCGACTCCCCTCTTTGTGCTAAAAATGGAGGCTATTTATAGGGATAGCCCTAAGGTCTTTGGCTAATAGGAATTGGTCTTTCCATCTTAACTCTGGGTGGCTCTGGCATCCAATGGTGTGAGGGTCTTCTGCGCCAACGGGGGTCAGATGTCAAGAGACGACCAATAGCATGAGTTGACTTCCGTTCATCTGAGCTGGTATTGAAGGCGCATGATCCAATGGTCTGTAGAGGTGGTTCTGAAAAAATGAGAGAGAATTAGTCTACCCCAATCATTAGTCTGCACTGGTAAGAGTTATTGCTTTCTGCGCCAATGGCTGATTCGGGCCAATGATGGGTGGTCTTCTGTTATAATGAGGGTGGTTGGGAGCTATGTTGAATGAGGGTGGTTGGCACGTCTTTCGGGCCTGGTCGTGCTTGAGTCTCTGCTTGGGTAGCCGAATGATTCTTCTGGTCATTGGTCTTGAGACAGACCCATGGGGTCGTTCTTCACGGTTGTGTGGTTGTCGAGCTACCTCTATAGATCATATTTCGAGTGTTTTTTACCCTTCCTTGTATTCACTCGTGTCCTTAGTATGTCCTCCTTCTTCCTTGATATCTTGCCTAAGTGTTGGATGTTGTCACCCGGGGGGCTCCCGCAATGAGGCCCGTGAGGTCCGATCGGGGAACGATTACAACTCGGTCTAGGGGGTTCCGTGATCTTTCCCTGTGGGTCCCTGAGGTTTAGACCGATTCTTGGTCGTGGGAAGAGGTCTTCCTGAGTCTTCGGATCCAAGCTATAATCCCTTCTTGAGGCGTTGGTTGATCGGGTTCCGATGGTACCTTCTCCGGGTGTTCGAGACCTAGTACCCTCATTGGGATGTTAGTTTGTCGTGACCCGAGGGTACCTGCTCTAAATCCCAGACCGTAGGCCTTTATCTGGGTAATAGATGGTCGTGGCTCAGGTGTACCTTTTCTCTAGACCTTAATCATTTTCGTGCGGTACCCTTTTTTCGCCCATGTGCGAGGGCATGTCGGATTATGCATCATCAACAGGGACCAATCAAGTGCAAGGTTGTGCCTTTGAAGGACTATGATGCCATCTTGGGACTTGAGTGGTTCGACAAGGTACGTGATTTGGTAATGCCTTGTTCAAATTCAATACTTGGCTTTAGAAGCCAGCCTTGCACGATATCGATCACAAGAGTGGTGACTCGGTCATGAACCATCTCTGCCATCACTTTGCTCGGAGAGCAAGTTGAGCCGGAGGCGTGCATCAACCAAGAGTCAAAGTGAGTCATGAGGCGAATGAACAGACGGTGGCGCAAAGGGCGCAAGGGAGTCCGCAGTTCCAACGGCGCCAAGAACGTCGCCGATTTTGGTGTGGTAAAATGCCATGCCCGGAGTGTTTACAGGACGCAAAGGCCAGACGATGTCGGCACACTTGTGCGCAAGGAGGTTTGACCACGGGCACAACAGTCGACTAACGGGCGTGCATGACGCAGCATCAGGGAAGGGCGTGCGACGCGGGCGCATGGACGTGAGGCATCCAAGTTCATCGATGCGACTAAGTGTTGCTCGCAAGGGCGAGCACAATACGGCGAGAAAATGCACGAAGGTTCTAGAGCACTCAGGACGTGACGCGAAGGAGTGCAGATGCCGCCTTACGAGAAGGGTCGAGAGGCTTCTAGAGACGATCGATCGAAGTGCGGTGCACCGACTAAACGGAGCATACGAGAAGAGGCGAGACTCCTCTCGAAAGATCCAGAAGATCACGTGCGGAACGGACGCACGTGCCTAGCAGAACCAAAGTGTTATGTATCATGATAGTTTTGTGGGTCAAAATGTAATTATAAAAAGTTAGGGATGACTTGTAAATAATCTCGGTCTAGATGGGTCTAGAGTTAACCGGAATAGACTAGAGTAGTGCACCGCCTTACTAGTGCTACAGTAAGTCGGTTAATCACGCCAGGAGAAGGATCCAGAAATCTGCTAATAGCCTATGTTGCACGGGTTTTGATACAGCGGTATGGGATGGGTACGGTACGGTACGGATACGCCGATACGGTATTTTTTTTTAAAACAGCCGATACCGATACGACAAGGATACGTCTATATATAATAAATTATTAATATTTATTATATGCATTTTTTATTTTAACAAACAATGAAATTTAAAACTTAAACAAGAAAAATTAAAAATTCACAAAAAAAATGTTTAACATTAAAACAAGTCATGCATCAAAACTAAAAGAAAACATACAAATGTGAATTATGACTAACAAGTTGAACAACAAGTTAACAAGCTTGTTGTAACCCATCACATATTAAAAGTTTGTAAAAAATACCCACAATAGTTTCGATACGCCTAAAAACACGTATCAGATACGTATCAAGATTTTTTTTTCAAATTTAAAGGATACGCCACGTGGCGTATCGAATACGTTAGTACGGGTATCGGTATCTGAATTGGTATCGATATGTATCAGGTACTGCATAACCTTAGTATCGATATCAATGCATCACAGCTAATAGCTTGAGTGCGCCTATAAATAGGCCAAAGGAGTCGTACATTTGAGTCACTGTTGCAAACACTTGTAATTGAACTTGAGCGTTGAGTTCAAGAGTTTAGACATCATTCAAACACTTGTGCTCACTTACTAATTCTTTTCCTCCGTTCCATCACTTTTCTTCCGAGCTTCGCAATCTCCTTGAGAGTTTTAGGCGAGTTTTAGGCTGACTAGTAAGCCGACGGGACAAAGCTTGCTAGGCCGCTAGGGCGATCGTCGACTCCAAGGGAATAAGTACGTGACACTAGGCCCTAGGCAAGAATTTGTCTTTCTCATATCATTACTAATATTAGTATTTTCTTAATTTCCTCAAACCAGGCAAATGTGGTCTTGTTTCTTTATGGGCAATGTACTTCCGTATACAGCCGCTGATCGGACTCTGCTGATGCATATTTATTTATTTTTTAATTGATGAGTAACTCTGCTGATTCATAGCAGAACTAAAAACATCTTCTACTTAGTGATTTTTTTTAACTCTTTTTTAAAAAATTTATGCTTAATGAATTGAAGAATACATTTTCCCACAGATCACAACCACAGAAGATATGTCAATTCATCTTCATTTCCAACTCAATCCCATAAATTTACACCAAAAGTAGAAACAAGCCGCTCTCTCAAAAACCATATATTACAAAAAACAAAAGACAAAAAAGAAAAGGGAACCAAGAACAGAGTAAACTACACGAAATGAATCCAGTTCACTTCACCAGTTCTTTGAATATAATGTACCTGAAACTAAAATTATGCGAAACCCATTCAATGTTTTTCCGAGACTTTCCAAGCTGACGCTTCTCAACACTTTTCCTCATAGAATCAGGCAAACATTCTTGGATCATCTCCATTATATCAGTAGAACTCAAGCCCGAATCTTTCGCAAATGATTCAACTATCTTTGGCAATAGGATTTTCTTATCTTTCCGTACACCAAAAGTGGCTCGAATATAAGCTTCTTTTGCCGCTTCCAACTCTTGATATACCCTCTTGGGCGTGTAAATACGAACCTACGTGCAAGAGAAACACTTCTAAAGACGAGAACTAATAGTCTTGAATAAAACCTTCACTTCATAGTAAAATAACGTAGCATTGCCTTCTCAAGTAAATATATGGCAGAAAATAAAGAGTAACTATTATATTATGTCAGAATGAAAACTGAGTTATGATCACTTACCGCAGGATCAGAATGACTCCCTGATGAAAGTGCAAAGTATAGAAGTGGCTCTGGGTGTTCTATTGCATATGCTTGACGTTCATCACCGGCTTTAAATTTTGTTTTTGAAGAAAGGAACAGCCTAAGCCACTGCATCAAGAGCATATATTATGAGTATATTATGCAAATCGGTTACATTTTAACAAAATTAAATATTAGAACTATTCTGAAAAAAATGAAAGCCTTTTCTGCCTTAGTAAACTTCTTAACAATTTTGCGATTTAGAGTTTGCACAGCCTGAGGCATAGCTGTTAGCAATGTCTAAATTAAGAATAGTTTGCTATGGATTTACCTGGCCAGGACGAGACATTCGGCATCCCAAAATAGAATTCTGTATTACATCTGCACTTATTATTTGACCTCCAACATTGTAGGCAGCCTAGGTAAGCACAAGGGTTAGATAATCTCATCCAGTTTAATCTAGCCTTGCTCAAACTAAATCATAACATTTCTTACCTTCAAAAGGAGTAACATACGTTTCATATTGTTTTGCGGGATACTGTATGCCAAAAATGCCTGTTCACGAATAACAAGGGACATATTGTCAGCTCCTGATTGAGATAGATTAATTAGATCAATATAGAGCAGATTTTTTTTTAGGATTTTACATGCATCACCAATGCATTGTGCACATTGATCCAGAATGCCAACTTCTCCTCATGTGACATCCTTTTAGGCTCTACCTCTTCTAATCGAGAAATAAGAGACCTGCCAAATAGAAGTCAGTGGCTAATATTGTTATATGAACATTGTAAAGCATTCTAAATCATACAAGTAAGATTACCGAAAATTCTGCAGCAGATATTCAATATCACTCAGCTTCTGACTATCACGGTTTATACAATTTACTTCGACCATTGTGCTGTAAGGTCCACTAAAATCATTCAGGCCTTCCACGTGAAAAGGGTTATCAAGCCGAAAATCGTAAGAAGAATCAATTCCGTATCCGGGACTCCACAATCCACGTTGATCTTTAGGACTCATACATGATAAAGATGAAATCGGAGATGAGAGGCCATGATTTGCCAATGGAGGATCAGCAAGCTTGCAATATATGTTTGACATGCATTTGACCATTTCTTCAGAAAGCTTGTTTGGTGTTGCGGGAATATGATCTGAAACACGGGTACCAAGATGCTCGGCTAAACTGATTACATTTGCATTATAATTTTGAGCATACTGAAAGAACACCAAAATCTTTAGTTAGCTCCTGATAATTGACAATAATCCAACGATAACAAGGAACAATCTTATATAGGGATGCACAGGAAATAATTTTTTTAAGAAAATATGCGCAAACGCAGAATAACTTTTCTCCATGTAATATAATTGAAACAGCACTAAAACTTTTCCATGCTATCCGTAAAAATAAAAATCTCTAATGCAAGTTGCACAGATCAGAAACTAGGCAGAGGCTAAAATACCATATCGTAAAATAGTTTGAAAATCACGGATAAGGTTGAGATACCTCTATCAAGGATAACGGTTGAGAATGGCATGCACGTACAGCTCTATCCACATCGTCCGCTGGAGGAGAGAATCTGTCAATAGCAAAACGATGAGAGAGTGAAGAATGAGAGCGTTGAACACCAGAATCCACAAGCTTCTCGTCAGATAGAATGTTGGCTTCCTTTCTTGAACGAGATATCGCCGAAGTTTCAGCTTCGGGTGCTACATTAGCCTTTCCTGATGTAACATCTGGTTGCGAAAAATCTAAGCGCCTTCTAGGGGTTGACAAGGGTGATTTTAATAATCCTTCACCTTTGCTCAATGGAGATAAGGAAGAGGTTTGTTGGTCAAATGCTTTTCTATACAATGAAAGAAGATACTGTTCCAAATGCCCAACTTCATGCTCCAATACTGCAATTTCTTTGATGAGTTCTGTGGCTGGCTGGAAAATGAAGAGAAGCCTTTAGCAAAACTACGAAATAGTACATTTTTCATTAAAGAATGAAACGAAAAACATGATCAAATAAAATCAGCTTCTCGTATAACACATTCATGTCATCCTATAGATGGAGCCATACAGATAAACAAATATAAAACCATACCGCATCCGTTCTGAAGCAATTAAACAGTCAAAGTATATAGATAAACCATTGTTACTGTATGAGCTACAGATTGCTACCTTAGGAATGACGGTTTCATTTGTAATATCATGGGAGGAAACTTTGTGACCCAGTGCCTTTTCGAGCGCACAACGAACAGAAACTTGATCATGTAATCTCTGTTCAAGCAGCAATATCTGCATAAACCAATAAAACAATAATGACAGTATAAGCAACTACCAACAAGAACAACTTATTAACTTAAACACCAAGGAAATGAATTAGCTCATATTTTAGTTCGTCAAATAACAGAACCAGCACTTTGTATAACTCATTTTTACTTATATTTGTGAAAATTTAAGGAACTTATAATATCATAATTCAATCGTACCTCTTGCCTCAACGTGTGCTTGACTTCCGCACTTGACGAATGTTTCTCGTTGCCACTGGTACAACCATTAAACCGTCCCTTGTCCTCCTATAATAAAACAAACCAACGTTTACCGTCAAAATCTAACTAGCCAGTTGATTCTAGTTTGAAGCATAACACATTCTTTCATAAACTAAGATCTCCCTACCAACTTCTGCTGCTGAACAGACTCAGTAGATTGACACAAGTTACCATCTTCCTCGGTAGCTCTGCTGTCCGGGAAGCTGCCATTGCAATAATATGTTAGAAAACAGCGCTTCGAGTTCAATACAGATACTTGCCAGCAAAAATCTAATTTTATTCGTCTGGCGAACAACAAATGGAAAATTTGTGACAAACATGATCCCTAACAGAAAGTAGACAACTCTGGTTTCTTCTTCACTACACCAAAATGAAATTACGAATCTTGATTGTGGGTATATGATATTGAAGAAATGACACTCCTAATTCTTCCACAACTCACATATATAGAGAAAATCATACTTACTTAAGCTAATTTAGTCAATTCTAATAAAGTGATTTGATTGAAACATTAAATTTCCAAAAAGCTACCTCTTGCAACGATTATGAGCAGCCAATCCAGGCCATTTACTACTGGTAAACCCTTTCACCTCCATCATTACTCTGCCAAAATCAGACAAATATTGTTCTTCAAGCTTTCCACATGTACCACCTCCCTCATTAACAACACACACAAAACAAAAACCCAAAAGCAATGTACCTTTCACAAGCTCTGCTTCTGATTTAATGAGGGTCAAGATCAGATTTTTACAGTACTAAACACAATAGTGCGAAGAAGGGTCCCTGAAAAACCGCTTCTTGGAGTCAAAATAAATAAAGTTTTTGTCACCGTAAAACTCAACTGACAGAGGATTCTGATGCTGGGAGGAGACCCTTTTGACTTTGAGCTCCTAAAATCTGTTTGCAATGCAACAACAATTGGTGTTGAAAATAAGCGAAATTAAGTAAAAAGGCAGCCTTTTTAAAGAGAGTCTACTTTGCTAATAATATCAAGGTGACAAAGGAAAATTGGCGTCTGTTATGGTAAAGTGCTTAATTGTAATTAAAATCAAAAAGGAAAAAATATCCTCAAAATCAATTTATGAATTAGTAATGATTTATTTATTATAAGTTATAATCCATCCATTCCAAACCCCTCATTCCTTTTTATTGTTGGGTTGCGACTTTCGAGTTGGAGTTGGTGAACCTCCATCAACCCCTTTGTCCTTTAGTTATACTGCTACCTCTATTTAATTAATTTATTTATTAACCAGAGTTATTTCATACTATTAGTTCTTACTGTACTGATCAGTATACTTATAAGTGGAAATAAGGTGTGGTGTCGCTTTCTCTTTTTGCTTGTTTTCCTGATAATGACAATTGACAACTCTAATTCTAATGGGGTCATAGAGACAGACAATAAGCATCATATTTTTCCTAAAGTGTTGACTAAACTGTTGACTGACAATATCTTATGATACATTTTGTGAATTAAAGGGATAGTTAGGTGGATAAAGGGGAATCTATAATTTAAAGTTTGAGGTTAACAAAAAGTTAAAGAGAAAAGATAAAAGTAAAAAGTTTAACAAGTGTGAGGCCCAAATAAATAAAAGTTGTATTACTCTATAGCCCCACTTAAATAGTTTAATGGAAACCAACTGGGTATTATTACAGTTATCATTTTTACCCATATATATATATATAGATGCTAATGAAGTATATAAAAGAATTTACTACTACTATATGATGATTCTTAAACAAAAGTATTTGTTGTCAATCAGTTCGTAACAGTGCCTATTCTCGAAGTCATTGTTTGTATTGGAATGACTTAAATGCATCAAACTTGCACAGGTTAAATCATAATCTCCTAATTAATTTAGTTTATAATTTTAGCCGTAATATGGAATTATGGAGTAGAATCTAAAATATAGAATTTTATCTTGGTCAATTTAAAATTTAAACTTAACAAACTATCGACAATCAAGAATCTGGATATATATATAGACATAGATATATACATTTTTTACTTCAATATACATACATATATATATATATATGTACATTAGAGCTTTTGTCTGTTTTGCATGCATCTAGTAAGGCTAGCTCATCGTATGCCTTCAATATCAATAAATCAAAAATGGTTTTCATATCGAGTAGAAATGTAGAATCATCATATCGAGTAGAAATGTAGAATCAAGGGACAGATTGATGCTAGTTGGGTAAGTAGTAATGTCACCTCAAAAGGGATGAAAGTTGAGGCTTATAAAAAGAAACATTGGATGCTTGAAAAGAAATGAAATCTTGTGGGTTTCCATTTGTCTAATCTCTTATCAAATACTGAAAAAATGTTTTTACGGTAAAAGGAAGATACCCACGTTGTCCTTGAGTACGCAAGGGACTATCGTTTGTCATAGAATCATGAAAAAGAAATACAAAATAATTGGGCTTTTACCTTTTTCTACTAAGATCTATACAAAAGAAAAAGAGAGATTGTATTTGTGGGAGGAGTCTCTAGTCCTCTCCTTTTGTCGCGACGTTGACCTACTTTCTAAAAAAGGTGCTGCCTTTTTATAGCTGCATGCAAATGTATGGGAAACAAAAGGAGTCTAAAAAAAAGGAGTGTAATAGAATTCAAATCATTGCAATTTACTTAATGGTATCGCTGATTATGTGACTTACTACAATTTAATTGTCAAATTTGAACGTCAAGTGTGCAAGTGTGTATCAACTATATTAGTCAAGCCTTCAACTTTTAATCCAAATAGTTTTGGTTGTTCGTACAGATCTCAGATTTCCACTCAAGTCCATAACTATTTGGCAAGTTACGATTGTGATACAAGGGAAGATATTCTAGAACTGGAGTCTGTCGAGGTCTAGACAGGGCAAAAAGCAACAACCAAATCCCCACAACAACGCCAACACAAGGCAGAAAGGGGTGACGGTTTTGCAGAACATGCCACTTATCTAAACCTGCCAGTCTCTTGTTCAAACCGAGTAATGACAATCGTTCCTCACTAATAGTTATTAACAAGAATAGATTTCAGTTAATCCTGAATAGAAGAAATATTCATTGCCATCTTCATAGAATAATCATACAGTGGACTTAATTCATTACATAACAAGGATTTAGCCTTCCATTAGGCTAAGGGAGAACAAAAACAGTAAAGTAAAACAGAAATGTAAAAACTTACTTGGAAAACAAGCCAAAAATCTTCAGACCAAAAGTTTTATTCAAACTGCTTATTGACGATTACAAAGTGTTTACAAGAGAAGTGTTTACAAGAGAGAGAAGAGAGAGAAGGGGACTCTCAAAATTCTTTTTTTTAAAACACAGACGGAAATGGCCTTATATAGAAGGCCGGACTTCAAAAAACATTACAAAACAACATAGACGGGTTTTTCAGATTTTTTTTTTTTAAGTACCCAAAAAAAAATATTACATAGTTCCAAAAGGTCATCTGACTAAATTATCCTTGCCATGATGTCACGGCGTTCATCGTCACCTTCTGGAAGCTCAAATCTCCATTGTTTTATTTGACTCTGATTTAGAGGAATTTCCTCTTTTAGGCATGTTAACAACCGATCTAAAAATTCCAAAAGCATCGCCAATTCCAAGATCTTCATTAGGATCCTGTGCATCTTGTAACTCCTTATTGAGTAATGGATTACAAAATTCTTCTTCATTAGAGCCCATGGAAACGTCTTCATTGAAATCTTCCATTTCTCTTATTAGATCTTTTTCCATTTCTTCAATATAAGCCTGAATAAGACTCTTTTTGTCGACATTTCTTGCCTTCAATTGGACTTTTCTTTTAATTAAGTCCCAAGGAGTATTTATCTCCTTATTCCTTTGGCTATCAGCTAATTTTTTGTAATTATCAATTTTTTCATCCATTTGACGGATAGTTTCTTGCCCTTCAAACTGATTTGTTTTTGGGTCAATCTTGAGCATCTTATCCCAAAACCTTGAAGAACTTTTTCTGTAGAGACAGGGAATATTGTCCTCATCTCTGCCAACTTGTGGAAACCATCTCCAAATCCATGGGATTGAAAATTCCAAGAAGAAATAGAAGGCTGATAATCCTTCAGGACATGCAATATTTTGTTGTCTTTCACGAATTTTTGGAGATATGTCAACCCAAATTTTAAATTTTTCCTTAAAAATTTCTGGCAAAATTTTTACCGAAGTGCCGTGGAATTTCCACCATTTAATAAACCAATTTGGTACATCTTTTTCAAATATTTTGCCACACATTTTTATAAACCATGTGTGTTTATTGTTGTTATTCTCATAAAGAAGTGTTTTATTAAAAGCTTCAATATAATCCCAATAATTGAATTTGAAGGGAGTTTTTGATACGGGATGTATTAGTTCCCTTTCAGCATATGGTGAAGATCCCCATTCATCAGCATGTATAACTTGCTTAATGACAATTTTGGAGAAATTATAAATTTCTGTTTGTGCTCCTAATGTAAAATGCTGTATTTCACAAGATTTTGTGTGTTCCATAATTAATTCATAAAACTTTCTGGGCTTATATGTGCCTGCTATAAAAAAGGTTGTATTAAGGTTCCTTCGGATTATTATCCAAGGCTCTTTTCCCATTTCATTTCCGAATCTTCTATTAGAAGGATGACTTCTGGATTTGTATTATCAATAAATCTGTTGTTATAATTCTCCTCAGTTGTTACCTTAGCATATGATGTTGATTCTGGGCTATCCACAGACTTTTGAGTATTACTCATTTTCTCCTTGTTTTTAGATTCCAAGAATTCCTGGAACTCTTTGTTGTGTGATAGATCAGCAGCTATAAGCTTCTGTTTGCCATTTCGACCCAGAAATTCTGGAGTCTTTCCTCTGCCTCCCCGTCCTCTATAAGAGGAGGAAGCCGATCCTCGGCTGTACATACCTGCAATCATGGAAACAAACATTAGGCAAGCAATAAACTTGCTAATTTCTTTCTTCTTTTCAACATCTGTTTTTGCTTATTTATAATCAGCTTGCGAACTTCTTCATTATGAAGCCACAATTCTCTAAGAGTTTTCTCCTGATATCTTTTGATATTATCCTGAAGGAATTTTATATCTCTAGCTAATAATTTCAAATGATAGTCGGAAGACATGATAAAAATTCTCTGGTTAAGAAATCTGGAAGACTATTATCTTCACCTTTCTTGTAAAGAATTTCAAAATCAAAAGGCGCGAGATGCGCTTGCCATCTGGCAAACATCTGTTTGGACACATCATGTTTGAAATCTTTATTAAACATAAACTTTGCAGATTTGCAATCAGTCTGAATAATAAAATGTTGATTATATAAATCATCTTGAAATTTTAAAACACATTTAACTATAGCTAAAACTTCTTTAGCCACGGTAGGGTAATTCTTCTGGGCATTGTTCCATTTTCCAGAATGGAACCTAACAAGAATTTCTTGTTTAGTATCAGGATTAATTTGTTTAAGGATACCTCCATATCCTATTTCTGAACTATCAGTATCAATGACCTTCTTCCAATTAGGATTAGTAAGCATCAAGCAAGGCAGAGATTTAACTCTTTCTTTAATTTTTCTAACAGCATTAGTATGTTGTTCTGTCCACGGACATGGTTTCTTCTTAAGTCTTTCATATAAGATGGACGTATCTTGAGTCAGATTTTTATAATAAGGGGAAATATAATTTAGACTTCCTAAAAACCTTTGCAATTGGGTTTTTTCATGAATTTCATCTGGAAATTTATCTGCGAAATCAATACTTCTATTAATAGGTATTATACTACCCTTTTCAATGAAGTTTCCGAGAAATCTCACTTTGGACTGAAATAGGGACATTTTAGGCTTAGATATGACGAGCCCATTTTTTATGATAATTTGTTTAAAAATCTGTAAATGCTTAAAATGCATTTCAATGGATTTAGAAAAGACTAAAATGTCATCAATATAAACAATTATAAATTCGCTATAAGGAGTGAAAATGTCATTCATAATTTGTTGAAATTCTGAAGGTGCATTCTTCAGACCGAAAGGCATGACATGCCATTCATAATGTCCTATTGGAACATTAAAGGCAGTCTTATATCGATCCTCTTTGCTGATTTGGATATGCCAATATCCTGATTTTAAATCAAATTTTGAAAATATGATAGAATCATATAATCTATCTAATAAATCCTTTTTGTTAGGAATAGGATGCCTAATCCATTTCAAAGCTTTATTAAGTGGTTTATAATTTATAACAAGACGAGGAACACTTCTTTCTTGTTCTGGATGTTTATTAACATAAAAAGCAGTACACGACCATGGTGACTGTGAGGGGCTAATTAATTTCTTTTGTAAAAGAGAATCAATTTCTTTTTTACATAACTCCAGATGTTCTTTATTCATCTGGCAAGGTCTTGCCTTAGTTTTAATTTGAGAGTCATCAAAACCTTCTTCATAAGGTAAAGAAACAATATGTTTCTTTCTATCCCAAAAGGCATTCGGGTGATCATTACATATAGTGATTGAAAAATTGCTTATTAATATTTTTATTTTATCCTGTAATTTAGGATTTTGAAGATCCTTCTCAATATTAAGAGAAGCAATTTCATATTTTAGGAAATTCAATTGTTTTTCTTTATAAAAGATAGAATCAAACATTTCATGAAGAAACCTCGTATAGGGTTTGTTTTTAAACTTAAAGAAAACTTTATGCCTTTCATAAGAGCCTGATAAACCTTCATGAGTAATACCAAGAGGGAATAACTTTGTAAGGAACGGGGTTCCCAAAACCATTTGGTTTGTAATATCTTTTGCAAGCAAAAAGCTTGTAGGAATACATGTATTATTATTACAAATATAAGCTTTAGAAAGTTTATATTCAATTTGTAAAGGTTTTCCTCCTGCATGAGATAATGCATGAGTAGTTTTTTGAAAATATCAAGTTGGTATTAAACCTTCTCGAATGACATTTAAGTCAGCACCACTGTCAAGTAAAACGTCAAAATGTTTTGTAAAATAATTATCAATCATTAATGTTGTCTCAGTATGCCATTTTTGAGACTTAATTATTTCCATAACAGATAAATAATCTTCATCTTCATTCTGAATTTTGAAATTTTTAATTTCATTATGTGAAGAAGTGGGAGCTTCTTCTTTGGAAGGAGTATTATCTTCCAATTTGGAGACTCTTATGTCAAGAGTTCTAGTGCTTCTTTTGAGATTTTTAATCTCCTCTTTAAGGTTATCAACCTCATTCTGCAAATCAAGAGCAGAAGTAGGGGTTTTACTCACTTTCCTGTCTTTGAGAAGTTTATGAACTTCAGACATCGAATATGGACCTTTTGGGGCCATTGGTTCCTCTGGTATATTGCTAAAAGATTCTTCTTTGGTACCAGAAGTTTCTGGCTCATTTTGAGTCAGATGATCAATCAATTTTACCTTAAGATCTTTATCTGTAAGATTCTTTATAATATCCAAAATAGTATCATTTGTCAAAACATTAATGTCTGAATTTTGAAATTGAGATAAGAGTTTATAATACTCATCATTCTCTTCCGGGGATTTTTTGTCACAAGGAAGACCCAGAGGACATGTATCACATTCCTCAGGTTCAAGAGAAGTATAATCTTCAAGATTTAACTCAGCATTAAAATTTTCTTCTGAGCTATAGTCTTCATAAGAAGTTTCCTCACTATCAGAATTTAATAAAAGCTTTGATAAAGATTCTTTTAATTTATCATCCACATCAAGACTATTTAGTTTTTTTTGACCCAACACCTATTAGCATAGTGTCCAACTTTACCACATATATGGCAAACTATAAGTTTTTTCTTATCTTTTCTAAAGTTTTCACGTTGAGATTTTCTCTCAACCCTTTTCTCCATTCTTTTAGCAGAGAATTTCCTTTTTCTATAAGTTCGTTCAGTACCATCTCTCTTATGCCCTATTCTTTTAGATGAGCTTGGATTATGAATTCTTGGGGTATCAATCCCAAATTGGTCACAGAATTGACCCAATTGTTTTCTTTCAATAAGATTTTGCCTTTTTATTTGTTGATTAAGCTTTATATCATTACATAAAGCCAATCCTTCCTGAATACATGTACCTATTAGGTTACCATAAGTATATCTCTCATAAGGAACAGAACTTTGATCTTTCCTAAGATTTCTACGAATTCTTTCAGCAAATAAGCTGGGAGGACCATCAACAAATTTAGACTTCCAATGAGAACTATTACACTCAGGAAGTTCCATGACCCGATTTAAGAAAGTATCTTTGTACCATCTAAAATCGGTTAATGTCTTGCATCTGAGATTTTGCAAGAGAGTTCGGATCATTTCACTATTGCCAGAATAACGACCAGTGAAATGTTCAATAATAGTAACAACCAAGGTGTAAACTGCATTTTCATATTGAGTATTATTCTCAACTTTTACAGTATTAAGAATACTAGCCTTGGCTGCTGGGGATATGTAATTATCCCACCATCCTTTAAGTTGGCCAGTAAAACCAGCAATAATCATGTTAGCAACATTTTTATCTATATTATTATTTTGTTTACAGATAGTACAATACATAAGCATTCTGTGAACAACATCATAGATTTGTTTATCAGTATTACCATCTATATTCCATTCATAAATACTTTTACCATTATAAGAATTATTATCGACAAATTCTCTTTCTTCATGAAGGGTATCCATAGGGGAAGGTCTTCTATAATAATATAACCTTTGAGTAGGCCTATCAGCCCATTTAAGCTTTTCAAGTCTATCACCAATCACGGATTTATAATCTGGATTTTTCTCAATTTCTGAGCTTAGAGTTGTTAATTTTAACTCTTTAAATTTTTCATTTAGGAATTTTTCTATTTCACCCATAGATTTTAATTTAAAATCAACAATTTCAGGGGGTGGTTGAATAGTGGGAGCAGCCATTTTAACAGCTTGAGAAGTAGAAGCAATATCTTCTATTCTGGTAATTTTTATATCATTTATGGCTTTAAGAACCATATCAAGTCTATTAAGTAAAGTTTTTACTTGTTCTCCTATGATATTAATACATAAATTAGTATAATTATTCTGTCGTATAAGATCATTGATATGTTCTAATGTTACGGGCAAGGTATTATTTTCCAGTAACTTAGCAAAAGCAAGGATGTTGGTATTTCCAAAATAACAAGCTTGTTGTGGAGGAAAGACACTAGTAATACTCTGTCCATTTGAAAGATGATAATTTCTTTCAACAGTTGAAATATAATATTCAACATAAGTATGAATAAACCAAGGAACAAAAGCATATTTGTTGTTTTGTTCTTCACAAAATTTATAAAAATTTTTCTGGATAATATCCTTTTCTTCTTTTGGAAAATTTCCAAAAAACCATTTTCTGAATTCTTCCCATCTGGGATGCTTGAATTCTTTACTTATTTCACGCCTGGCTGAAGAACCAGGGCTAAAATCAATTTTGGACTTAAAATCCATTAAAGATCAAAATTCATATCTGATGCAGTTGGATCTGCATCTTTCATGTTATGGACATTACCATGTTCATCACAAAACATTCCATTAACAACTCCTTCTTTATTAATGAACAAGTTTTGAATATTATTAGGGGTTTTAACCCTTCTTCTAGAGGTAGAAGCTCCAGAAGGAGTTTCGACGATATAATCCAAATGAGAGATATAAGATCTCAAAGAATCAGTCTTTGATAACTTGTTTTCTCCATGTTCAAATTGTATCTGAACAGTTCCTTCAGATGTTTGTAAAACATTAAACGAATCATGATGCGTGATTGGTTGCTGAATATGAACAGCCTTATTAATTATCCAATTTTCTGGAAACTGGATTTCATCCCATTTAATAGTTCTTCTAGTAGTAATCCTAGATTTTTTGAAATTAGTTTCAATTAAAATAGTTTCATTTAAAGGTTTATCAACCTTTCTACATTGAGGATTTAAAGTATATAGAGGTTTATAATAAACTCTATAACAAATACATATGACTTCAGTACCTGGTAGATAATTGTAACCATGAGTTTTAACATTTATTGTTAAGGCATCAAGAATATTAATATCAGACAATGATAATTGTAAATTAGGATATACATCAAAATATACTAGACCATGTGCCAAACTTGATTGAATCATTCCCATTAATGATTTTTTCCAATCAAGATTTCTACCATCTCTTAAGGCTGCTATAAAGCTTTCTGGTAGCACTTCTAATGTTAAAGGTTTAAAAGCAATTTGAATTAAATACTCAATATGAAAATGCAGTTTACACCTTGGTTGTTACTATTATTGAACATTTCACTGGTCGTTATTCTGACAATAGTGAAATGATCCGAACTCTCTTGCAAAATCTCAGATGCAAGACATTAACCGATTTTAGATGGTACAAAGATACTTTCTTAAATCGGGTCATGGAACTTCCTGAGTGTAATAGCTCTCATTGGAAGTCTAAATTTGTTGATGGTCTTCCCAGCTTATTTGCTGAAAGAATTCGTAGAAATCTTAGGAAAGATCAAAGTTCTGTTCCTTATGAGAGATATACTTATGGTAACCTAATAGGTACATGTATTCAAGAAGGATTGGCTTCATATAATGATATAAAGCTTAATCAACAAATAAAAAGGCAAAATCTTATTGAAAGAAAACAATTGGGTCAATTCTGTGACCAATTTGGGATTGATACCCCAAGAATTCATAAGCCAAGCTCATCTAAAAGAATAGGGCATAAGAGAGATGGTACTGAACGAACTTATAGAAAGAGGAAATTCTCTGCTAAAAGAATGGAGAAAAGGGTTGAGAGAAAATCTCAACGTGAAAATTTTAGAAAAGATAAGAAAAAACTTATAGTTTGCCATAGATGTGGTAAAGTTGGACACTATGCTAATAGGTGTTGGGTCAAGAAAAAACTAAATAGTCTTGATGTGGATGATAAATTAAAAGAATCTTTATCAAAGCTTTTATTAAATTCTGATAGTGAGGAAACTTCTTATGAAGACTATAGCTCAGAAGAAAATTTTAATGCTGAGTTAAATCTTGAAGATTATACTTCTTCTGAACCTGAGGAATGTGATACATGTCCTCTGGGTCTTCCTTGTGACAAAAAATCCCCGGAAGAGAATGATGAGTATTATAAACTCTTATCTCAATTTCAAAATTCACACATTAATGTTTTGACAAATGATACTATTTTGGATATCATAAAGAATCTTACAGATAAAGATCTTAAGGTAAAATTGATTGATCATCTGGCTCAAAATGAGCCAGAAACTTCTGGTACCAAAGAAGAATCTGTTGGCAATATACCATAGGAACCAATGGCCCCAAAAGGGCCATATTCGATGTCTAAAGTTCATAAATTTCTCAAAGACAGGAAAGTGAGTAAAACCCCTACTTCTGCTCTTGATTTGCAGAATGAGGTTGATAACCTTAAAGAGGAGATTAAAAATCTCAAAAGAAGCACTAGAACTCTTGACATAAGAGTCTCCAAATTGGAAGATAATACTCCTTCCAAAGAAGAAGCTCCCACTTCTTCACATAATGAAATTAAAATTTTCAAAATTCAGAATGAAGATGAAGATTATTTATCTGTTATGGAAATAATTAAGTCTCAAAAATGGCATACTGAGACAACATTAATGATTGATAATCATTTTACAAAACATTTTGACGTTTTACTTGACAGTGGTGATGACTTAAATGTCATTCGAGAAGGTTTAATACCAACTTGATATTTTCAAAAAACTACTCATGCATTATCTCATGCAGGAGGAAAACCTTTACAAATTGAATATAAACTTTCTAAAGCTTATATTTGTAATAATAATACATGTATTCCTACAAGCTTTTTGCTTGCAAAAGATATTACAAACCAAATGGTTTTGGGAACCCCGTTCCTTACAAAGTTATTCCCTCTTGGTATTACTCATGAAGGTTTATCATTCTCTTATGAAGGGCATAAAGTTTTCTTTAAGTTTAAAAACAAACCCTATACGAGGTTTCTTCATGAAATGTTTGATTCTATCTTTTATAAAGAAAAACAATTGAATTTCCTAAAATATGAAATTGCTTCTCTTAATATTGAGAAGGATCTTCAAAATCCTAAATTACAGGATAAAATAAAAATATTAATAAGCGATTTTTCAATCACTATATGTAATGATCACCCGAATGCCTTTTGGGATAGAAAGAAACATATTGTTTATTTACCTTATGAAGAAGGTTTTGATGACTCTCAAATTAAAACCAAGGCAAGACCTTGCCAGATGAATAAAGAACATCTGGAGTTATGTAAAAAAGAAATTGATTCTCTTTTACAAAAGAAATTAATTAGCCCCTCACAGTCACCATGGTCGTGTACTGCTTTTTATGTTAATAAACATTCAGAACAATAAAGAGGTGTTCCTCCACTTATTATAAATTATAAACCACTTAATAAAGCTTTGAAATGGATTAGGCATCCTATTCCTAACAAAAATGATTTATTAGATAGATTATATGATTCTATCATATTTTCAAAATTTGATTTAAAATCATGATATTGGCAGATCCAAATCAGCAAAGAGGATCGATATAAGACTGCCTTTAATGTTCCAATAGGACATTATGAATGGCATGTCATGCCTTTCGGTCTGAAGAATGCACCTTCAGAATTTCAACAAATTATGAATGACATTTTCACTCCTTATAGCGAATTTATAATTGTTTATATTGATGACATTTTAGTCTTTTCTAAATCCATTGAAATGCATTTTAAGCATTTACAATTTTTTAAACAAATTATCATAAAAAATGGGCTCGTCATATCTAAGCCTAAAATGTCCCTATTTCAGTCCGAAGTGAGATTTCTCGGACACTTCATTGAAAAGGGTAGTATAATACCTATTAATAGACGTATTGATTTCGCAGATAAATTTCCAGATGAAATTCATGATAAAACCCAATTGCAAAGGTTTTTAGGAAGTCTAAATTATATTTCCCCTTATTATAAAAATCTGACTCAAGATACGTCCATCTTATATGAAAGACTTAAGAAGAAACCATGTCCGTGGACAGAACAACATACTAATGCTGTTAGAAAAATTAAAGAAAGAGTTAAATCTCTGTCTTGCTTGATGCTTACTAATCCTAATTGGAAGAAGGTCATTGATACTGATAGTTCAGAAATAGGATATGGAAGTATCCTTAAACAAATTAATCCTGATACTAAACAAGAAATTCTTGTTAGGTTCCATTCTGGAAAATGGAACAATGCCCAGAAGAATTACCCTACTGTGGCTAAAGAAATTTTAGCTATAGTTAAATGTGTTTTAAAATTTCAAGATAATATATAATCAACATTTTATTATTCAGACTGATTGCAAATCTGCAAAGTTTTTGTTTAATAAAGATTTCAAACATGATGTGTCCAAACAGATGTTTGCCAGATGGCAAGCGCATCTCGCGCCTTTTGATTTTGAAATTCTTTACAAGAAAGGTGAAGATAATAGTCTTCCAGATTTCTTAACCAGAGAATTTTTATCATGTCTTCCGACTATCATTTGAAATTATTAGCTAGAGATATAAAATTCCTTCAGGATAATATCAAAAGATATCAGGAGAAAACTCTTAGAGAATTGTGGCTTCATAATGAAGAAGTTCGCAAGCTGATTATAAATAAGCAAAAACAGATGTTGAAAAGAAGAAAGAAATTAGCAAGTTTATTGCTTGCCTAATGTTTGTTTCCATGATTGCAGGTATGTACAACCGAGGATCGGCTTCCTCCTCTTATAGAGGACGGGGAGGCAGAGGAAAGACTTCAGAATTTCTGGGTCGAAAGGACAAACAGAAGCTTATAGCTGCTGATCTATCACACAACAAAGAGTTCCAGGAATTCTTGGAATCTAAAAACAAGGAGAAAATGAGTAATACTCAAGAGTCTGTGGATAGCCCAGAATCAGCATCATATGCTAAGGTAACAACTGAGGAGAATCATAACAACAGATTTATTGATAATACAAATCCAGAAGTCATCCTTCTAATAGAAGATTCGGAAATGAAATGGGAAAAAGAGCCTTGGATATATAATAATCTGAAGGAACCTTAATACAACATTTTTTTATAGCAGGCACATATGAGTCCAGAAAGTTTTATGAATTAATTCTGGAACACACAAAATCTTGTGAAATACAGCATTTTACATCAGGAGCACAAACAGAAATTTATAATTTCTCTAAATTTGTCATTAAGCAAGTTATACATGCTGATGAATGGGGATCTTCACCATATGCTGAAAGGGAACTAATACACCCCGTATCAAAAACTCCCTTCAAATTCAATTATTGGGATTATATTGAAGCTTTTAATAAAACGCTTCTTTATGAGAATAACAACAATAAACACACATGGTTTATAAAAATGTGTGGCAAAATATTTGAAAAAGATGTACCAAATTGGTTTATTAAATGGTTTAAATTCCACGGCACTTCGGTAAAAATTTTGCAAGAAATTTTTAAGGAAAAATTTAAAATTTGGGTTGACATATCTCCAAAAATTCGTGAAAGACAGCAAAATATTGCATATCCTGAAGGATTATCAGCCTTCTATTTCTTCTTGGAATTTTCAATCCCATGGATTTGGAGATGGTTTCCAGAAGTTGGCAGAGATGAGGACAATATTCCTTGTCTCTACAGAAAAAGTTCTTCAAGGTTTTGGGATAAGATGCTCAAGATTGACCCAAAAACAAATCAGTTTGAAGGGCAAGAAACTATCCGTCAAATGGATAAAAAAATTGATAATTACAAAAAATTAGCTGATAGCCAAAGGAAGAAGGAGATAAATACTCCTTGGGACTTAATTAAAAGAAAAGTCCAATTGAAGGCAGGAAATGTCGACAAAAAGAGTCTTATTCAGGCTTATATTGAAGAAATGGAAAAAGATCTAATAAGAGAAATGGAAGATTTCAATGAAGACGTTTCCATGGGCTCTAATGAGAAAGAATTTTGTAATTCATTACTCAATAAAGAGTTACAAGATGCACAGGATCCTAATGAAGATCTTGGAATTGGCGATGCTTTTGGAATTCTTAGATCGGTTGTTAACATGCCTAAAAGAGGAAATTCCTCTAAATCAGAGTCAAATAAAACAATGGAGATTTGAGCTTCCAGAAGGTGACGATGAACGCCGTGACATCATGGCAACGATAATTTAGTCAGATGACCTTTTGGAACTATGTAATATTTTTTTTTGGGTACTTAAAAAAAAAATCTGAAAAACCCGTCTATGTTGTTTTGTAATGTTTTTTGAAGTCCGGCCTTCTATATAAGGCCATTTCCGTATGTGTTTTAAAAAAAGAATTTTGAGAGTCCCCTTCTCTCTCTTCTCTCTCTTGTAAACACTTCTCTTGTAAACACTTTGTAATCGTCAATAAGCAGTTTGAATAAAACTCTTGGTCTGAAGATTTTCGGCTTGTTTTCCAAGTAAGTTTTTACATTTCTATTCTACTTTACTGTTTTTGTTCTCCCTTAGCCTAATGGAAGGCTAAATCCTTGTTATGTAATGAATTAAGTCTACGGTATGATTATTCTATGAAGATGGCAATGAATATTTCTTCTATTCAGGATTAACTGAAATCTATTCTTGTTAATAACTATTAGTGAGGAACGATTGTCATTACTCGGTTTGAACAAGAGACTGGCAGGTTTAGATAAGTGGCATGTTCTGCAAAACCGTCACCCCTTTCTGCCTTGTGTTGGCGTTGTTGTGGGGATTTGGTTGTTGCTTTTTGCCCTGTCTAGACCTCGACAGACTCCAGTTCTAGAATATCTTCCCTTGTATCACAATCGTAATTTGCCAAATAGTTATGGACTTGAGTGGAAATCTGAGATCTTGGGTAAACATGATTTTTCTACTTTTCTATTGTGTATATATGCAAAGTACGCAATTTCTATTATATTGACGTAGAGATAGATTCATGTTTCTAGGTGGGGGTCTAATATATCCCCACGAGTAGAAAGAAAAGTTTAGTTTCTTTCCAAAGGCATCCGGGCAAGTGCGTTAATTCCAATTATATATAGGATATACATGGATGCAAAAAGGCAGCTGTCTCTCCGAGCTTTGTCCCAATTTCCATGTCGTCCACCTGACTCGAGCAATAAAAAGAAAGCAACAGAATTAGATCGAAATTTTGTAAATGATGTCGGTAGCGAGGTCATTTAGAGTACTAGCTAGACTATGATGGAAAATATATAGAATAAACTTTCCATCAAACAATCATATGCGGTGTTTTATGAATGATCTAATCATATCCGCTTTTATGTCTGTTATTTTTAAAAATTATTATGGAACATATAATTGTTTCTAACTATGCAAGTTCCAACGTGAGACCAAGAGAGAAGAATACTGATTTCCTCTTTATTCTTTAACAAATTAGGCAAGCTTTCTGAACAATTTTCTTTCAATCTAAAACTAAGTCTCTTAATAATTTGCAACAATAACATAGCTTTGCGCCATTAGTATTATAACTAAAACTATGCATGCAGATTAAAGAAGTAGTCAAGATATTGTAGAGAAAATACTTGTGTCATCATAAACTTATAAACACAAAAAAGTCATATGTTCATTTTCAGGATCTAGCCATATTTTCTTTGGCTCTCAATATAATTCTACGCCACTAAAGTAATTGATAAATGAATGTTCAGATTTTACCACTACAAAAAAATGGCATTACCAACGGCTTTGTCCCTACTAGGTTGTCGTTATAGTACTTACGTCGCTAATGGGTAGCGATGAGCAGCCGTTGAAAATGAGGTATATTGCAACGGTTAGGCCGTCGCTACACACTAGCGATGGCCCAATCATTGCTACTCAAGTCGTTGGTAATAATATTCATGACATTACCTATGGCTCGGCCGTTGGTACTAAAATTTAAATTCGAACAATAGTAGCCACAGCCGAGCCGTAGCTAATATTGTTAGTAGGTCTCTACTAATATTCATCCGAATAAAAAAAATCAATAATATTTCGGCAATTTACAAAATTACCAGAATATTATTGGATGCATTTTAACAATACGAAACTTGTGATTTGTTGTGTGTTGAGAAGAAGAATCTTTGAATGGAAGAAAAGAAAGATATGCATGAAAATGAACAAAACTTTAAAGAAATTTAACTTCGACCTATTTTTCAGCCTTGCGCTGTTTCACCATTTTATTCATAAATTCCCTTTTTATATCGGAATTGCAATCCTCTTTTTGAATTGAAGACTAGAAATCGATGGCTTTGGCTTGGTTTATGACGTATGTCTGATTTGGTTTATAACAATGGTAGTAAATTTTTCAAGTCGTACTTGTGTTTGTCTCTTAACCGTTAATCTTTAAGATGTATAATTAGCTACTCAAGCTGTCGTGGCTTGACGTTTTTTGAAAAACGCACGGTCACGTGGCATGACATGTAGAAATAGAAATCATGGCACAACCATATACTTCCTCTGTGCTCAATGTAAATTAATTTACCGCATAGATACAACAATCCCCACAATCGCAATACATCAGTTATTTATGATTATTACTTATTATGTGATTATGTATTTCTAACTCAAATTATTCTTTTACCTTTGTTAGATATGTTGTACGGCGAATGAAAATTGGGCAAGCAAGTGGATCTCAATGGTATAAATCAGATAATAATATGAAGTATTGAACGTCCCAAATATTTTCACTAAAAAAAATCGTCTAATGTGAGAAAAAAACCGTCTCGTAAAGGCCAAAACCTTCACAATAAACTTGTCGTGACGAATAAGCCAACAAAGAGATACGTTCCAATAGGCCCGATATTTAAGGGTTATAGAGACGAAAACCCGAATCGTCGCTACAGATTGCGACGAATCAAGTCTTCGTCACAACAACTACTATTATTGCAACAATTTATTCGTCACTTGAGCAAGATATTTTCGTTATGATAATCTTCTTTCATCACAAGAGCAGAGGATATCAAAACAAATTGATTCATCACAATAACCTCATTTATGTTGTAACAAAATTTTGGTGTAATAAAGTTTGTGACAATTTATTTTCTCACTACATGAATAAAGTTTGTCATAACACGTTGGACGCGGAATAAGTAATTTTTTTTACACGCTCTCTCGTGACGACTTAGTGAAAATCGTCGTAATGCATGACATTTATGCGACAAAATATATTTTTTCACAACACATACTTCTTTTGTGGCGAAATTCTCATTCGTCCCAATAGATGGAGTTTGTGGTGACAAATTTAGTTTTTGTCCTATCAAATTGTCACATAACATGTTTTTTTTAGTGTTTATCCTATAAAGAGTGAGTAACTATAGTATTAGCGTAATACACAGCAATGAGATAGATGATTTTGGAGTTTTATTTCTACTTAGTACAATAAAGATATACTAGATTTAATCTTTGACTAAAATACGCATAATTATGAACGATGTAGATGAGAGTGTACAAGGTGTATCTGAAGTTTAGTTTCATTATTGTTCACTACAAGATTTCAGCAGTTTTCCCGACCGGAAACTCCCGACCGGATTTCGGTCGGAGCATTCCCGACAGCAATTCGGTCGGGACAACTTTTCCCGACCGATATGCAGTCGGGAAATTTTTTAAAACCATTCCCGACCGCATTGCGGTCGGGCAAAAGTGTCCCGACCGAATTGCGGTCGGGAATGCTCTGGGCGGGAAATTTCCCGCCCAGAGTGTCGCCCTAATCTCGGCCCAGCTGGGCCGCGCAGCTGGGCCGAGACTTCCCGACCGCATTGCGGTCGGGAATATGGTTATTTCCGACCAAATTGCGGTCGGGAAAGAGGGAGGTATTTCTATAAATACCTCCCTCCACCTCTTCATTTTCACTCTCAAAATTTTCACTCCCCCCTACTTTTTCCGACCGCCGATCAGCCTTTCGCGACCGCAATTCCGTCGGCACTTCAAATTCGGTAAATTTTTTCGCTTTTTCTTGTTTTTTAGGTTATATTTAATGTTTGAATATTTATTTTTTATGTTTAATTGTTAGATATTGTAGAAATTGTTAGGATTTAATTAAGAAATGCCTTTAGGAATTGTTAGGCTTTGGAAAAATATTAGATTTTTATGCCTTTAGAAATCGTTAGGCTTTAGGAAATGTTATAGTTTTAATTAGGAAATGCCTTTAGGAATTGTTAGGCTTTGGGAAATGTTAGACTTTTATGCCTTTAGGAATTGTTAGATTTTAGGAAATGTTATAGTTTTATGATTTTAGTAATTATTTATGCCTTTAGGGAATGTTATAGTTTTATGATTTTAGTAATTATTTATACCTTTAGGAATTGTTAGGCTTTAGGAAATGTTATAGTTTAGTAATTATTTATGACTTTAGGAAAACTATATATGATTTTTATATGTGTTAATTTATTTATTTGGACGTTAATTATGGAGTTATTTATGTTATATTTAATGTTTTAATATTAATTATTAATGTTATATTTAATGTTTTAATATTAATTATTAGATATTGTAGAAATTGTTAGGATTTAATTTGTAAATTCCTTTAGAAATTGTTAGGCTTTGGGAAATATTAATACCTTTAGAAAAAAATTATATAACTTAGTATTGATTAAACTTAGGTCATCTCTACAATTAGAAAAATTCTAACTTAGATGCTTTTACTTAGTTCGTAGCACTCCTCTTCGACGACATGTCGTCCCGTGATAGCGATTGTGGCCAGCCCTCGAAGAGAGGGCGTAGTGGTCCATCGAGCACTCCATCGAGTACTCCACCTACGACTGGTCCACCGAGGATAGGTCCTCGTCTACGGATCATTCATTCTGGTGGTGCACCACCCACTCCTGTCTATGCACCTGATACCGGTCTTGGCGAGTCCCCTACATCTTCACATCCACATAGGTGCATCGGATCGAGCGGTGGTACTCCACCAGATCTAGTAGTACCATTTCGACTAGATGATGATCACGTAGCATCGACACCATCGTCATCATCTAGGCTATCGTCTTCATCGAGGCCACCATCATCATCGAGGCCTACGGCACCTAGGCCACGTTCTACAGAGTCTACATCGGCGGGTCCTAGTACTTCTTCCCCTGCAGTCGTTGCCGGTGCAGGACCATCTTCAGCGACGCAGCAGAGACCGGGCCGAGGTGTATCGAGAGGGTCGCAGGTTCCGGCTGACCGTAGAGCCCGTCTTAGGGTCCAGCTGGATGAGCACGGCGTATTTATGGATGGGAGAAAGATATCGACGACGATTACCTCGATCATTAGGGAGTTTATGAAGACGTGTGTTCCTTTATACACCGAGGTCGATCCGATAGTCCAGGGACAGATGTGGGCTAAGTTTAAGGTGAGATTTAGAAAGTTTACTAAATATATATATAAATAGTAAGATTATTATTTAACGAAACCTTAATTAAAAACCTTATTTAATTGTAGAGCATATACTACATTGATCCGGATGACATGCGTCGTGCACATTCCGCATACGATGCGAAGGCTAAGAAGTGTTACAAGGAAATCGTGTACAATGCAAAGAAGAACTATTACGACAAGCTCAATGATCCGAAGTGGGCGTCGCGTCCGAAGAACAGTTGGATGAGCGACAAGTTAGAGAGGATGTTCGTGACGCATTGGGAGTCGGAGGACTATGCGAAGAAATCCACGGCAGGCCAGAAGAACAGGCGATCGGGAGAGGCACCAGACCCTGATCGTCCTGCACGAGCTACTCATGCTAGTGGGTCCCGGAGCTACACGGAGATTCGACGTAGGATGGTATGTCTTATTAAATTGAGTTTCTATACGAATAATATTATTGTCTTAAATTTAAATATCTAAAATAACAAATGTATATCAATATGCAGGCTGCTTCTAGACCTCCAGGGCCCCTCCACCTCGGCACGATGAGGCATATCGTTATCAGCACACACATGTGCCCAGTGGTCAACCAAAGGGAGCTCCACGTCGCCGCGTTTGGGTTCACCCCAAGTTTAGGGCTATCTACGTAAGTATTTAACTTGTATAATATTCTTTGATTACTGTATTAATATATGTCTTCCTTAATTACGTACTAACAATTATGACAAAATGAATAGGAGGAGTACATGCGCCTTATGACCGAGAGGTACGAGGCGGATCGTTCTACGTGGCCGCCACTAGATCAGGAGCTGTGGAGTCAGGCGATAGGAGGATTGAAGAAGGGGAAGGCTGCGGGTCTCCCTTCAGATGCACGTCACGATCGGTTTGGTTTCTCGACGAAGAAGCACCCAGACACGACACATGATTATGCGAAGGCGTTGGAGAGGGAGAACCGTCGTCTTAGGACTGTTACTGATGCGAGGATTGACGAGCTTGCTACTCAGGTAGATTACTTGACCCAGCACATCACCCAGACTGGAGGTACTCCTCCTCCTACTCGACCCAGGCCTTTAGGGGGATTCATGAGTGATGCTCGTCGAGACGGCCCTCCTGATCCTTTTGCGCATGGTGCTCCGGGCTGCATGATGTATGATGATGAGTACGAGGATGACCCCGATGAGGACCCCGAGGATGACACTCTCGATGGTGATGCAACCGATCTTGCCGGTGATGGTGATGATGGTGCTGGACCCTCCACAGCTCCTGATACATTTGGATTTCATGACGAGGACTATGAGTAGGAAAAGTTTTATTTATTTTAGGGATATTTTAGTATTGAAAACTGTGTTAGTTGTTTGTATTTATGTAATTTGTTTGATGCTTGGACAAATTATGTAATGTTTAAACTAGTTTCGTATTTATTCTGTAATTATGTTGTATATTATTTGTTCGTTTGATGCAGAGTAGTAGTATTATTTGTTCGTTTAATCTAAGTATTGAAAATGTTGTTAGTTGTTTGTTTATTGGTAATTATGCCTATAATATGAAATTAAACAACGTGAATCAAATTTTTTTATAAAATAAAATTTGACCTACTAAACCATAATCGATGCTAGTCATACATACTATCCTCAGAATCTGAGTCACTCATTATCTCTTCCTCTTCCTCTTCCTCATTGCCCTCGTCGTCCTCGTAGCCCTCCTCTTCCTCGTTGCCCTCCATTGCTGCCTCATCGACAACCACATCAAATCCCTCGTTGACCAATTGGATATTCATATTGAATGAGGAAAGGTCCACGCATAAGTTAAACCCTTCAGATGCATTCTCTTGTAGCACTTGGTTCGGCATCCCTGCGTCGACATCTTTTGATCCTGCAACTGATGACATATCGATTATGTGTCTGGCAGGAATAGTGGATACGGCCAACCATCCTCTCTGTCCCGGTGGCCCTGTCATCTTTTTTGGATAGGGCACATAGTACGCCTATTTTGCTTGGTTAGCGAATACAAACAGCTCATTGGTGTTGAGGGTACGCCTCGGGTTGATGTCAACCAACTTGTACGTTGAATGCTCCTGCGTACCTGCGTTTATATCATACCAAACACATTTGAACAAGACAATGTATAGGGGCCGGATTCTGCCCCAATATTCCACCTGTATAATGTCTTTCAACATTCCATAGAAGTTGGTAGCATCGGATCCTCCCATGTCTCCCTTCACATAAACACCGCTACAATCACTCTTCTTCGGGCCCAAAATCATATCGGTGTGAAATCTGAACCCATTCACAATGTATCCCTCGTAGGTTGCCACTGAATAAGCCAGACCTGTGATTAGAGGATCTATTCGTACGTCGGTCTCGTATTTCCCACTTGAATATGTCTGCTTGAACCATGCTACGTACTCTTGGTTCCTCTTGGATTGTATCTCCATTGGACTTAGTCCGCCGCACTCCTCTTCTACAAACAGTATGCATAGGAAAATCATCATAAGTTAGTTGTCTGTAAAGCGCTTAATCATTTCGTTATTAAAAATAAGGACTCTTTGGACCGGGTATAATAAGGCTCATAAAAATGAACTACGGTCGCATGCATAAATTCGGTGGAAGGTTATAAGGGGTAAGAAACACGGGCCAACAAGAGTAGTTCTTCCCAGATGGCCCAAAAGGTGTGAACCCATCAGTACATAGGCCGAGTCGGACATTTCTAGGCTCTGCTGCGAAGTCTGGATACGTACGATCAAAATCTCTCCACGCCTCGCCTGTAGCTGGGTGAATCATTCTATCTGTTGACTCTCGACACTTCAAATGCCAAGTCATATGTCTCGAAGTGCCTACAGTATAAAACAACCTCTGTAATCGAGGGCCTAGGGGGAAGTACCACAACTTCTTCCTTGCGACCCTGGACTTTTTACCAGCCTCGTACCTATCGGTCTTGCATATCGGACACGATGTGAGATCCTTGTTGGCATTATCGACGTAGTACAAGAAACAAAAATTCCAACATACGTCGATCTTTTCGAACCCTAAACCCAAACCCGCGAGCATATTATTCATGCTTGGAACCGTATTCGGTAGCATTTCCTCAATCTCTGGGTCCATAATATCTTTAGAAAAACTTAAGTACTTTTCGCAAGCGACATTAACTACTTTGTGCATCGTCTTGGTAGTTAAGAACTCGGCAAACCCCTGGAGCACAGTCTTCGACTTCTTCCTGTTCATTTTTATGTCTCCCATCTGCATCAATTTGTAGAACTCCTTTGCCTCGGGACTTGGATCTTCGTTGCGCACCTCTCCCTCAACAAATCGACCCCCATATGCATCCACAACCAATTCTCTAAACGAAGTATCGGCATGAACCGGACTATCAACGTGAATACTAGCAGACAGTGATTCATGTACATATGATGTAGATGCCTCGCTCGCCATCTCTCCATGCAACACCTATATCCAATATTGATACACAAACCCCCACTTATGAAGATGATCCCGTACTACGTTTCGATCAAAAAATTTTAAATTGATGCATCTCTGGCACGGGCGCCTAATACGATTTCTTAGATCTACGTAATCTGTCTGTTGTGATGCATATTGTACGAATTCACGAACCCCAACCACGTAATGTTGATTCAAATAACCAGTGTTACTATCTATCCTATCGTACATCCAAGATCTATCGAGACGATAATCCATTTCTAATCTAAGAAAATTAAAAAGAAATTGTTACAAATAATTTCACCAATCAATATATTTATCATTTATATAAAAATTTTAAAACTCGAGTATGACGAAGCCAAGGCAATTAATACTTACTTGTTGTAGCGTAAAAAATACTTAGATCAAGTATTCTTTGCAAACACACGCCCCTCGTTGCATTTACCGCAATATCTAAAACAAAGAAACATTAAAAAAAAAGTTAATAAAAACGATATTAATTGAGAAAAACTAACAAAAACAGTTATAACAAGAGGAAATCGTATATACCTTAGCAAGGGATGAATGTTGGACTGATTTCTCAAGTGGAATAGGGAGGGGTATTTATAGGGGGGCTGACAGTTATTCCCGACCGCATGTCGGTCGGGAATAAGCTTGACCGTTGTTATTCCCGACCGACATGCGGTCGTGAATAATTGTTACCGTTGTTATTCCCGACCGCATTGCGGTCGGGAATATTAGGGTTTAGGGTTTAGGGTTTAGGGTTTAAGGTTTAGGGGTATTGGCGACCGAAGATCGGTAGGGAATAATATTCATATTCTTAATTTCACAATTTCGCTCTCAATTTTAGATAAATCGTTCATTTAATGATCAAGTAAATCAATATTAGTTATATATTTCTGAAAATCTCAAAAAAAATTAAATTTAGTTGCACGTTGATGAATCGTTTGAAGCGTCGATTCATATTGTCATTTATAAATAGATTAGTTTATGTAGTTGCTAATAATGTAACTACTTACGATTATGTTAAACATATGTTAATATATATATATATATATATCACAATTAGCCTCTCTATACTAACGTTCGTAACAAACGTTAATCGGCAATTGTGAACTCCTCTATACTACGTATGATTATTATATGTAAAACTCCAAACTAACTTAACTTATACTCCGGTAAACTATACTAATTTAATAATTAAAAGTACATTAAACTAACTAACTAATAGTGCAACTCATGAATTTAATGAGATTCTATAGTTATACTTAACAAACACATCAAGATTTTCCAAAAGATCGAAAAAAGGTAAAATTGGCTATTTTTCCCGACCGATCTGCGGTAGGGAGAAATATTCAACCCATTCCCGACCGATTTTCGGTCGGCATTGACCATTATTGCCGACCGCATGGCGGTCGGGAATAATATTCAACGTTATTCCCGACCGATATGCGGTCGGCATTTCCCGCGTTTTTGGGCAGCATAGTATTGCCGACCGAATTTCTGTCGGAAAAATTTGAAAATTTGGCAATTTTTTTAAATTTTTGAAAAAATTCAACATTCTCGACCGATTTTCGGTCGGGAATAATCGAAAAAATTGGCGGGACTTGGTGGGAAATTCAAATTTGACGAAAAATCAATTTTTTTTAACTTTTTCTATAAATACACTTCACTATTCTCCTAATTTTTTCATCTTCACACACTTTTTTCATCTCCAAAAACTTTTTTCATCTCCAAAACTTTTTCAAAAACTTTTTTCATATTCAAACACTTTTTCAAAACCTTTTTTCTTTCAACTTCAAAATTAATTTTTTTCACTTCTTTATTCAACTTTTCAATAATCAAAAACTTATTTAATTTTTTTTGTGTTTTAAACTGAGCAATGAATCAAAAATTTAATTGCTCATCTAAAACCCAAAAAAACTAAATAATGTTTTTAGAATATTGCAAAATAGAACAAAAAATAATATTCCGGTAATTATTACCGGAATATTATTTTTTTTGTTCTGATGATTATTATTCCCGACCGAAAATCGGTCGGGAATAAGATGAATATTATCCCCGGCCGCATATCGGTCGGGATTAATTTAAATATTATTCCCGACCGATGACCGATCAGGAATAACATAAATATTAATCCCGACCGATATGCGGTCGGGAAAAGTCCCGACCGGCGGTAGGTCGGGATTTCCCGTAAAAAGATCCGACCGGAATTCGGTCGGGAAACAAATTGGGGACAGCACGACCGTTTAGCGGTCGGAATTTTCCCGACCGAATACCGGTCGGGAAAAACATTCATATAATCCCGACCGAATATCGGTCGGGAATAATATTCAAGTATTTCCCGACCACTAAACGGTCGGAATATATCCCGATCGTTGTCTGGTCGGAATTAGCGGTCGGGAAATTCCCTTGTCGACCGAACCGCGGTCGGGAAACTTTTCCCGACCGAAGCAACGCCGACCGGGACTTCCCGACCGAATAGCGGTCGGGAAAGACCCTTTCCCGACCGCCGCTGGGTCATTCCCGACCGGCTTTGCGGTCGGGAATAACCCGATTTTTTTGTTGTGGTTTATACATGCGTCTCTTGAGTACTATTATTCTGTTGTTCCCAGTTCCACTAATTTTTTTTTAATCTTTAATCATTCTATACACGTTTGCTTAGATACATCGATGTGAGTTTGCGAAAAATAAAAGAGGTATAATAACATTATTAGGTCTTGCAGCTTCATCGCCTATTACTTATAATTTAAGCCCCACGTCTATATTTTAGAGTTGCTGGTGCAATACCGCCCCCATTGAAACGGCAAACATGGAAAACTCTGACTTTGGGTGGAACAATTGCCATATTTTTGTCTTGAGAAGAAGGCGAGGTTTTGGAGGAGGGAAGAGTAATACTAAGACCCGACCACTTCTAAGATATTATAGCAGGAGAAATAACCGTGAAACTCTAAATCAACGGCACATTAACTCTTAAGAAATTGAAAGATAAGTAACAAATGTAACTCTTAAGAAAGTAGTCACCAACTTCCAAATCTCGTCTCATGTTTTTAGTATTTTCAGTTAATTGCATTTAATTTTACTATAAAAAAGAGTCAGCTTTCGAGTTTATAAGTTTTTCAGATTTTAAGTTCAATATATTTCTATTTTGAACCTTGCACTGTTTTGTAATCGAAGTTGAATTATTGCACTTTATTGAAGTTAATATTGACCAGGACCATTTTGCACTCAATTCAAATCTAATAGGGGTCAATGTATAATTATTTCTCAATTCTGTTAGAGCTGTCAGAGTTAGTTTTATTAACTGTTTTTCCCGCCTTTCTTAGCTCAGTAGCAACTCATGTATGTATAGCTCATCTGCGTGTAATTCATTTCACTTAGTTCAATACAATTTTGTCATTCTTCTCTTCACATGGCATCATTTGCCAGAACTCCAATTCGGGTACAATTTTCAGTGCGATTTTGCTAACATCGCTTGCCATTGTTATGCGATTACTGCTTTATCGCAAGGTTTCTTCTTCGGTGATCTTTTTTGATCACTTTTGCAGATTGATTTGTTCAATTTTTGCTTTTGATCGTCACCATGATGTCGCCTATGGTTCCTACACCGTTTACACCGCCGTTACTAGTGATTCCACTTTTGGATCTACTGTTAGATCTCCGTTTGGATCATTTTTCCTGCAAAGATTAGGATAATCTTGATAGGTGTTTCTGCTTATTTCACTCAGTTAAAGAGACTTTGGGATGAGATTGGTTGTATTGTTTGTGTTGTTATTTGTCACTGTGATGGAGCTAAGTTTTGCGCTTGTAATGTTGTTGGTAAATCTTTAGATTTTTGGTCCCTTAACAGACTTGTGCAGTTCCTTATGGGACTTAATTATTGCTATGATGGTGTGGGAGGTCAGATATTAAGCATTGAACCCTTACCTAAGCTTATGCCATGGTCTTGAGGATTGAGAAACAGAAAGAGGTGTAGGTTTCAATCACTGATCCTATGGATGATGTTGCCTTACTTGCTAAGTCTTTCTCCTACAAACCTGCTGATTCCAGTTTAGGCCCTGGTCATTCTAAGGACTTCAAGAAAAGGAATGGTGATAAGTTTTGTGACTATTGCAAGGGCAATGGTCATCTAAGGGAGACTTTTTTTAAACTAGTAGGGGTACCTAATTGGTATAAAGAATTAAAGGAAAAGAAAGGTGGTACTTCTAGTAGATCTTTTGCTAATCTTGTAGACTCTGCTCAATTTCCTACTTCTCGCCCTTCTTAATTGTCCTCTGGTGATACTAGTATTGCTCTTAGTTCTGGTGGAAGCTCAGGTTCCATCTGCAATGATGCCTTTCAGTGGAACTTCTTCAAGATGATAAGACTAATGATGCACTAAGAAAAGGCTCAGAAGGCACTCCATAATGAGGGTGGTAGTGTGAATTTTGCACACTATGGTGACTTTGATGTCATATCGCTTCTCTCATCTATACATACTATTCCTTGGGTGTTTGATAAATAAGCATATAATCATATGATAGTGGATACAAATGCTTTCTCTAAACTTCATGATATGTTTAAACCAACTCTTGTGTTTTTACCGGATGGCTCTGTTAACATGGTTACTAAGACTGGAAATGTGAGCCTAAATGACAAACTTACCTTGAAAACTGCTTTATACACTCCTTCTTTTAAGCTCAAATATGATATATGTTCAAAAACTCTTTGCTGACTCTCATATGAAATTCATATTGTTACCCACTCATTGCTTGTTGTAGGACCTTAGGACCTTTAGACTGACTGCACTATTGTTGTTGGAGTTCTGAAGGGAAACATAAACACTTTCAGTCCTCATTCTCTTGTTTCAAATAATTCTCTTGTGTGTTTCCAGTTCACACTTGGCCATTTCTGGTTCTGCTGTTGTTGCATTGTTGCATAATAAATTCGTACACGCTTCTCATACTGCTATGACATATGTACCTTGCATTCTTACTCTAAATAAGACTTATGCTTCCCTGGCTACATGTCATGTTTGTCATTATTCTAAACAATATAGATTGTCATTTCCTTTAAGTACTTCTCATACTCTTACACCGTTTCAGTTAATACATATTGATGTCTGGGGTTTTTATAAAATTCCCAAACCAAATAATGATCATTATGTTCTCACTCTAGTGGATGACTATAATAGATCCACTTGGACCTATTTGCTTGCTCACAAGTCTCAGGTGCCTGACTTGTTGAAACAATTTTTGGCTTTTGTATCAACTCAGTTCTCAGTTATCGTTAGATCTTTCAGATTAGATAATGGTACTGAGTTTACCATTGACAAATGTCAACTTTTGTTTGTTGAACATGGGATACTTCATTAGAAATCTGGACCTTACGCTCTTGAGCACAGTGGAGTTGTAGAAAGAAAACACGAACACTTGCTTCAAACTACTAGAGCTCTCCTCTTTCAGGCCAGTATGTCTCTCACCTTCTGGGCTCGTGCTTTACTAATGGCTACCTATATTATCAACAAAACTACTTATCAAGTGCTTAATTGGCATACCTCTTATGTAAAATTGTATGTTAAGGCTCCTAACTTCAGTTTTTTGAAGGTCTTTGGTTGCTTGTGCTACTCCACTAATACCAAACCACATAAAGATAAACCGAAACCCAGAGGTTTCAAGTGTTATTTCTTGGGCTATGTACCAAGTAAAAAATCCTTTAAAGTTCATAGCTTTACTGATCACAAGGTTGTCATTGATATGGATGTCATCTTTCATGAGAACCATTCTCTTTTGCTTCTTATGTTGCTAAACTCCATGGTGTTCCATTATCTTCCTTTGATGCTACTTCTCATTTCTATGTTGAGTAACCTCCGTTTTATATACATGATACACCTCATCCACGGCTCCACTCCTTACTCATCCGACTGAAGCAGATTTCTCTACACAAGTACATGATTCTCCATCTGCAGATTTCTCACCTCATACCTTGCTTGACTCACCTGCAGAGGCACCTATATCTGTAGAAGCGTTTACATCTGCTCCCCTTGGGTCTTTCAACCTCCTAGAAGGAGCTCCAGAAATACATCCTTACCAGCTCACCTAGAGACTTGTTTTTTAAATTGTGCATCTGATCCACTCTGTAGTTCACCAGAAGCAAAAAAGGATGGCTCCAGATACAGTCCCCTACCTTTCCTTTTGTTAGTAATCATGACATGTCTCCATCATGTCTCACATTATTTTAAATAGAGAACCCTCTACTTACAATGAAGCATCTTCTGATCCTAATTGGATTTTTGCTATACAACAAGAAATCTCAGCACTTGAGGCTAATAACACTTGGGCTCTTATGCCTTTTGCTACTGGCAAGCACCACATGACTCTAGGTAGGTGTTCCAGTTGAAATGAGTAGCAATAGCAAGAAGCAATCTGATAGTGACAAGGTTCACCACATGTGAGACGTTATCTGTATAGGTCTTTGGGATTGACTATACAAATAGTGTCTCACACGTGGTGAAACTTGTCACAGTCAGATTGCTTCTAGCTATTGCTACTCATTTCAACTGGAACATTCATCAATTAGACATCAATAATGGCTTTTTACATGGGTTCCTAATGAAGATATCTTTCTTAAACCTCTTGAGGGTTACACTCTTGCAAGCTCAACAAGTCCATGTATGGGCTTAAGTAGCATCAAAACAATGGAACTTGGAGTTCACAAATAGCCTCATTGCTTAAGGGTTCACTCAGTCCAAGTTGATGTCTGTCTATTTACTATGCGAGTTGGTTCTTCATTTGTGGCTCTACTTGTGTAAGTTGATCATGTTCTCCTTGCTGGGCCTTCTATCTATCTCGTTAATGCTGTCAAAACTCACTTACATCATGCCTTTACTATCAAAGATTTAGGTGAAGCTAAAAATTTTCTTGGGCTTGAACTTTCCAGATGTTCTTCTGGTTTGTATATCAACCAGTGCAAGTATGTCTTAGTTATTTTGAGTGATGTTGGCCTCACTCGTGATAAACCTTCTTCCACTCTTTGCCCAATTGCTTTAAAGTTTACTGGTACTATAACTCCATTAAGCCACGACTTGTTGGCAGGTTGCTCTATTTGAACATGAAAAGGCTGATATTTGCTTCATTGTCAATCAGCTTAGTCGTTTATGCACTCACCCACTCAGGAGCATTAGTCCACTGCTTTACAGGTTCTGCAATATCTCAAGGGCACTCTTTCTCTAGGCATGTTCTATCCCACTGCTAGTTCTCTAGAACTCACTGCTTTTAGTGATGTTGATTGGGGTCCTGCCCTGATACTAGAAGATCCCTACTGGATTTTGTGTCTTCCTAGGTAACTCACTTGTCAAATGGAAGACCAAGAAACAAGCTACTGCTTCTAGATCATCTACTGAGGCAGAATACAGAAGTATGGCCAACACCACTTGTGAACTTCAGTGGCTTTCATATATTCTCACTGACTTTCGGTGTCTGTGTCTCTGTCCATTCCTCTCTACTATGAAAATATATATGTTGTCCACATTACTCGGAATACGATATTTCATGAGAAGACAAAGCACTTAAACATAGACTATCACATTGTCAGAGATTGCTTCAAGTCAGGCATGTTGCACTCTTTGCATTGTACTGCTTCTGAGCAATTGGCAGATTATTTTACAAAGGCCTTACCTCCCTCCTCTTTCCTTCATTGGCGTGTCAAGTTAAAGCTTGGTGACCCTCACCAAGCTTCAACTTATGGGGGGCAAATTGAAGTTAATATTGACTAGGACCATTTTGCCCTCATTTCATATCTATTTGGGGTCAGTGGAAATTATTTTCAATTCTCTTAGAGCTGTAACTTGTAAGAGTTAGTTTTATTAACTGTTTTCCCACCTTTCTTAGCTCAGCTCGCAGCAGCTCATGTATATGTAGCTCCTCTGCTATAATTCATTTCCGTTAGTTCAATACAACATGTTATTCTTCTCTTCACACACTTCATCTTCAGTTCTCCAGTAATATTAATTATTTTCTTTAGTTATCCCAGGATCTTTTTTAGCTTTCTTTTGTTTCACTCATCCCCCGCTGACTTTTACTTTTCGCTGATATTTTATTTTATTTTATCTTGAAATTACGGTGCTCGATCCATTTTCTAAACAAATCAACTATAGCCGTGTCGACAAAATCGAAATAATAAACCCAAGAAATTAAATTTGAACAATAAATTAAACTAACACAGTGATCTAGGTACGACATTTCTTTTTCTGATGAACTTCGAGTTTGCAAGAACTTGGTTGACAATCTACGATGTCTTTAAGCAGTAGACAAGATCCATTTGACCCCTAACCCGACAAATTAGTAACAGAGAACCCGAGATGCAATTAATGATGCGGAAGTACAAAAAAAAGCCAATTAAGTTGAACAAAAAAATTACAAAATGCTCTCGGTCAACTTTTACGTAGTTCAATTAGACTTGGCAAGATTACACTTCCATACCATGCCATGATCTTTAATTTCCTCGTTACAGAAACATTTGAAGAGCTAGCATTAGTTTTTGTATTTATACTAGCAGAAATCCTGCTTAAGCTGTGGTTGCTAATTAGAGGAAGTTCAGGATAACGGTCGAGTTAGGTCTGATAGTACTAAATAACATATAAATTTGTTAGTAACAACTAGAAATCATGGCACGTCGCGATACTCGCGTATTTTTTGTTAATATTAAATGAGACAAAAAGATCTTTACCTTATAAAAATAGATTTTTCTTATATAAGATCTAATCAAGCATAAATATGAGAGAAATTACGGAAAGACATAATATAAAAAATTTAAATTGAGTAAATAATAAAGTTATTGTGGTGTAATTTCAAATTATAAGGTTAAATTTATAAATTAACTTTTTATATTATAATGTAACTTAAGTTATAAGGTTAAAAGTGGAAATTAAAAGTTTGGTGTTAATAACACTTTTGTTTAATTAATAACTAGAAACGTTGGCACACGGTCCCCGCACAATTAATCACTTCTTTTAATTTTTTTAAATAAATATGATAAATATTTTAATTTAAATTTGGATAGAACATATCCTAACGTTCTCTTTATGTAAGAGATTATTTAATACTTATTTCCTTTAATGTAAAGATTTAAATAATAATTAAGATAAAGTAAATTACAATTATATCCCTACTAATAATAAACTTTCATAGCGTTTAAAAGAGTAAAATTAAAAAGAAAATAAAAAAATTGGTCTCAACATGGCTTCTTTTATATAATAAGTATAGATAGTATAGATCTACACGAAATATTTTCGCTTTTTTATATATTATTTCCTTACTCAAAAATTAGGGTTTGAACTTTGAACTATCTATTCTCTTGCTTATCCTTTATTGCTACGATGGACCTGCTTTTACAAATATTGATTAATGATCATAATTGGTTACAAACATATTACAAGGCTGGTGATCATATGACATGATGGTGGTTGAAGAATCGAAGGAATATAGTTATAAAGAACTTTGGATGATTGAATAAATTCAGATATTCTTTATATACAGATTAAATATATAGAAAAACCTCTTAAATATCTCATAAATATTTTAGATATTTTAGATTTCTAAGAGTAATCGACTTTTATTCTTATTTTGAGTACGTAAATAAATTTTTTGTGACGAGTTTTATCTTAAAAATAAATCCAAGACATAAAGTTTTTTTTTCGTTTTTTTTTCTTTTGAATAGTGTTTGTTCATTTTATTATTTTTATTCAAAGAAATAATTTACTAAAATAATAAAATAATTGAATATATATTCAAGAGTACCTTTTTTTTCTTATAACTGAATTTTAGAAAATTCATAAAACAAGAATTAAATTCCTAATACTTGTTCAAAACAACTTTTAGATTTCTTTTTCTAGAAAAATATAGCTAGACTCATGATTTTAGTTGGAAATGAAGATAGAAACTATTGTAAATTACATAAAGGATAAGACCCTTGTAATAAGTTGCTTCTTTGGTCATGTTCTCTTTCTTTTATCTTGTTGTTCACGATATTGTTTCCATCCTCCTGCGAGTAAGATTTTGTTATCCTGAATTACCAATATCTCTTGACTTCATGGAATTGGAATAATATGTAGGGCAAACTGTTTTTTTTTTTGCCCTTTATTTTATGCTAACTTTAAGTTTTCACTACAAGACTGGGCGGTCAATAGGGACCGCCCAGTAGCGACTCAAATGCGGTCGCTGATCTTCAACGACCATTTCTCGAGTTTTGCGACCCAAATCGAGTCTCCAACCCCACCAACCCCGTTTTCGCCCCCATTTCCGCCATTTCCGCCGCCAATCCGTCTATTTTCGCTGCCAATCCGTCCATTTTTGTCCATTTCCGCCGCCAATCTGTCCATTTCCGCCGCCGCTAAGGTAAATTCGTTTTTTTTTTTTATTTTCTTAATTTCCTGTTTAATCCGAAAATAATGTATTAGATTTTGTGTTAGATTGTTAATTTTGGGTTAGATTGTTAATTTGTGTTAATTTGTGTTAATTTTGGGTTAATTTGTGTTAATTTTATGTTAGATTGTTAATTTGTGTTAATTTTGTGTTAAATTGTTAAATGTTAAATTTATGAAGAATTATTAGTTAATATTGTTAGACAGTTAATTAGTGAAGAATTTAGGATTGTTAAATTAGATTAGTGTATGATTAAGGAAAAAAATAGATTTGTGAAGATTTTCAGATTATTAATTTGTGGTAATTTGTGGTAATTTTGTGTTAATTTTGTGTTAGATTGTTAAATGTTAATTTTGTGAAGAATTATTAGTTAATATTGTTAGATAGTTAATTAGTGAAGAATTTAGGGTTGTTAAATTAGATTAGTGTATGATTAAGGAAAAAATAGATTTGTGAAGATTTTTAGATTATTAATTTGTGGTAATTTGTATAAATTTTGTGTTAATTTTGTGTTAGATTGTTAAACTTTAATTTTGTGAAGAATTATTAGTTAATATTGTTAGATAGTTAATTAGTGAAGAATTTAGGATTGTTACATTAGATTAGTGTATGATTAAGGAAAAAAAATAGATTTGTGAAGATTTTTAGATTGTTAATTTGTGTAAATTTTGTGTTAATTTTGTGTTAGATTGTTAAATGTTAATTTTGTGAAGAATTATTAGTTAATATTGTTAGATAGTTAATTAGTGAAGAATTTAGGATTGTTAAATTAGATTAGTGTATGATTAAGGAAAAAAAATAGATTTATTAAGATTTTTAGATTGTTAAATGTTAATTTTGTGAAGAATTATTAGTTAATATTGTTAGATAGTTAATATTTTTATTTAAATGTTGATTTGATATTTAAATGTGATATTTTTATTTTTACAGTATATACATATATTCGACATGTCGTCACGTAAGACCACTAGCGATACTGGAGGTCGAGGTCGAGGTCGTGGAGGTGGAGGTCGTAGTGGGTTATCGGGTACTGTTAGTGGTGGTAGTGTTGGTCGTGGAGGTGTTGGTGGTAGCGGTAGTGTTGGTCGTGGAGGTGTTGCTGGTGTTAGTGGTAGCGTTGGTCGTGGAGGTGTTGGTGGTAGTGGTAGTGTTGGTCGTGGAGGTGTTGTTGGTGTTAGTGGTAGTGTTGGTCGTGGAGGTGTTGGTGGTAGTGGTAGTGTTGGTCGTGGAGGTGTTGCTGGTGTTAGTGGTCGTGGAGGTGTTATTGATAGTGGTCGTGGAGGTGTTATTGATAGTGGTCGTGGTAGTTGCCGACCGATACGGATTGTCCGGTTGGGTCGTCGTGCAGAGCCCAGCGATCCAGTTAGGCCATCCGTCCGGCCACTAGGGTCAGGTGATGGATTTACATCCAGGACACCTGCGTTGCAACGACAGTTATTTGCAGAGGATGAGGCGGTCGTCCCCAGAGCAGGTGATAGACCCCGATCATCAGAGTCCACAGCAGCCCAGCTGCCACGAGCACATACTCCAGCTTCAGTTGGGACTCACGTGCCCCCATCAGCCGAGTCTGGCAGACTTCAGACTCCACCACTTGTAGACGACACCAGAGCTGGACCGAGCCAGGGGTTGATCGAGACTCCAGGACCGAGCCAGACTCGATCCCCGAGGGGGCCAAGTATAGGGGTTACAACGCTTAAACATGGGCAGAAGAAGCAGGTTATAGAATTGAAGCGGGGTTGTTTTTCTAAACCCCCCGGTCGTGAGATCGCGAAGACGGTCAGTACACTCATTCTATAGTTTATGAGTGACTTTTGGCCCTCCTACTTGAAGGTTCCTGAGGGAGTACGGAAGGAGATGTACGCGAGATTTACGGTGAGTTTTTAATTTATTGTTTAATATTTTTTAATTTAGTATATTAAATATAGTGTTTTTCAAATATTGTTTAATTTAGTTTATTATTTTAGTGAATTAATTTATTGTTTTATATTATCCGTTTTGTAGAATGTCTATGGGATCCGACGGTCAGATAGGGGAGATGTACATAGAGCATACCAGACAAAGGCGAGGGAACTTTACAAGCGTATGATGAACAAGACGAAGGGGCAGTACTTCAAGAACAAAGATAAGGAGAAGTATCGGGGCAAGAAAAAGACGTGGATGAGCGAAACTTTGGAGGCTAAGGCGGCAGCACACTGGGACAGCGAAGATCATAAGAAGAAGTCCACGAAGGGAAAGAAAGCTAGGCGAGGCGGTGTGGAGGACGGGGAGGCGCCCGCCACCTTTTACGGTGGTTCCATTGACTATGAGGAGATTCGGCGGCGACTGGTATGTTTTTTTAAAATTAAATATTTTATTTGTAGTTAAAAATTTAATTTTTAAGATTTTTCTTTTTTTTTAACATTTCAATTTAAAAAAGAATTTTAACCAACTATTACTTTAAATTTGAAGGAGAGGAATCAACCCAACCGCGCGCACCCTATCAGACTTAACGAGATTTACAAGGAAGTTCATACGAGGAAGGTGTCGGGCACTGGCAGAGGTACAGGCAAACCGTTGAGGCGGGAGTGAAAGTCTGAGGCGACCAGACTTATTTACATAAGTTTTTTAAAGTTTGTAGGCGTTTACTTTAATTCTAGGTTAATTTTAAAATTATATTTGAACTAATTTATCTTTTTAATTATCTTTGAAAATTCAACAGAAGACAAACAAGAAGGAATTGAGGAAGAAACATTCGGACGCCATAGAAGACAAGGACTTGCCCGAATGGCACGCCGATTCGTGGAAGAAGTCCATAGGGAGGATCAAGAAGGGGAAGGCGCAGGGTATACCGAGCTATGCAGATCCACGGGACTTCGACATGGAGTGCGGTAGAGAGCCAGACTACAGGCGGGAGTTGCTCAGGCAGGTCCAGGAGGAGAACAGAGAGTTGAGGACGACACAGGACCCGAGAGTCGACTCCATGTTGACCTGGCTCCACGGTTTTAGAGAGGACATGCAACAGACTACAGGCCGACCAGTGCGAGAGCTTTCGACAGACTTGTTCATGGGGAACGCTATTAGGAGCGGAGGCGGATTTAGGGTTCTGAGGCCGATACGTAAGTGACCAGATCCTTTTTCTCCAGGTACTTCCACCGCCACCGAGTATGTCGATGATTTTGATACTGATGAGTCGGGGAGTGGTGATGATCCCGATATGATGGTTGATGAGGCAGAGGACCTTGGTGTAGATGATGAGGGCGCTGGTGTTGATGAGGGTGGTGATGGTGTTGATGATGATCCACTGGCGACCCTAGATGAGATGTACGATTTGGCGGATAGTTCTGGTGATGAGGGGGTCGTGTATCCGCCTAGTGGTGATGAGGGGGGTCAGTGATCATGTGGCGGGTTTGTATTATTTCTTTTGAATTATGATATTCTGGTTTTTCGACTATTTCGTTTTGAACTAAGGATTTTCCGATTATTTCGTTTTTCGTTTTGGTTATGATTGTGTTGGTTATGATTGTGCTTTGGTTATGGTTGTGTTGGTTATGGTTGTGTTGGTTATGATTGTGCTTTGGTTATGGTTGTGTTGGTTATGCTTGTGTTGGTTATGGATCAAATATGTGGATCAAAAATACACAAAAAAGGTTTAAGATTAAAAAAAGAAATGCATCAAATATGTAAAAATAATGAGACGTGAATCGTGCCCTTGATTAAGAGATTTTTATTTTTTTATGTCATTTCATATTTGGTGGAATTTATATTTAAATATTTAACCCATCAAATATTAAAAGTTTATAAAAAAGATCCATAATTGTTCATTCTTGGTATCGGTATCGGTGCATCACTGGTTATGAACTATATTTGTGATGGAACTAAGGTTGTCAATAGGGACCGCATCGCGGTCCCTATTGACATTAGCTTTGTCAATAGCGACCGCATTGCGGTCCCTAATGACATTAGCTTTGTCAATAGGGACCGTATTGCGGTCCATAATGACAATAGCTTTGTCAATAGGGATCGTATTGCAGTCCCTATTGTCCGTATTTGTGACCAAATTGCGGTCTCTACTAATATTCATACTCGAAAATCGATGAATATTATTAGGGACCGCACTTTGGTCCATATTGACTCATTAGGGACCGCAATGCGGTCCCTATTATCATTAGCGTTGTCAATAAGGACCGCAATGCGTTCCCTATTGTCCGTATTTGTGACCTAATTTGCGGTCCATACTAATATTTATACTTTAAAATCGATATTTTAAGATGCTTCGAGGTGCCGCGTTGTTTGTTTAGTTCATAATAACCATTGTAATAGTTCAAATAACAATGATTACAACGACGCATTGTAAATCCAAATATTATGTGAGGAGAACGGACCACTTTGAAGATTCTCTTACTATTTTATACAACGATTGTCATAATAACAAACTAATTCTATATACATATGTAAGTATAATGATTACTTGATCTAATGATTATACCTCATAATCATATCTATTCTAACATTAGTGAAGTAAATCGTAAAAACGAATAACAACTACAACTAACTAGTAGTGATTAGTTGTAGAACATGAAATATATCTTGAACGTTAATAACTCGCTCAATGTCAATCAATCTATTAATTCACAACTAAACTACTATGAGGTTGGTTTGGCAATCATTTATTACTTCAATTCACATGTTACAATGATTTTGGTTGCTAAGAATCACAAACACACCAACATCAATTAAAAAAATCGATTTTAAAGTATGAAAACTAGTAGGGACCGCGTTGCGGTCCCTACTAATATTCATACTCTAAAATCGATGAATATTATTAGGGACCGCACTTAGGTCCCTAAAATAGCAATAGGGACCGCATAGCAGTCACTACAAAAATTTAGTGACCTAAACCCGGTCCCTAATTTTTATTAGTGACCTAAATGCGGTCACTGAATCCAAAAATTTAAAATCTTGGCAAAAACTTTAGGCGGGAAATTTGAATTTTCCAAAAATTTGAAATTTCATCCTCCCCTCTATATATACTCACCACTCTTACACATCTCATTTCATTATCTCCAAAAAACACCCAACACAAAAACACTATCTTATTTTCCAACACAAACACATTATCTTCTTTTCTCCATAAATCACCCAACACAAAAACTATTCTTCTTTTTACCAACACAAATCTAAAAAACAAATCACCAACACAATCTTTCTTTTTGTTTCTTTTCTTTCACTTTATTTACTTTACCACTTTCTTTTCTTATTTTTCTTTCACTTGTTGTATTATTAATTCATTTTTTTTTATTTTCATTCATATTTTATTTTCTATTATTAGTCATTTTATTCATCTTTTTACATTCATTAATATTTTCATGTCATTATATTAACTTTTTCTTCATTATTTTATTGTTTTGAACTTGTTAAAATCATAATTTTACAAAAAAAACAATAATATTTCAGATTTAATCCGGAATATTATTGTTTTTTTATTATTTTTTCTGGGGGGGTTAATAGGACCGCAATTCGGTCCCTACTAATATTCATAGATA